>JADDOH010024268.1:0-635130 GCA_016648135.1 Agrypnia vestita
AGCCACATAGCAGCTGCTTAAATAATGGAGTTGCTAGACCCCCACATCCTCTTTCTTGCGCTAGCTATCTTCAGTCGTTGGAGAGCAGCAAAGCCATGGACCCTGTGTTCTGCGAACATATGAGATGCACTGCAACGCCAAGGTAGACCGAGCATTATCCTGAAGGCATTATTATATTGCACTCTCATAGAGTTATAGGACAGTAGAGTGTGTCTGCACCACAGCTCACTTGTGTATAGATTCGTGCAATAAGTAACAAAAAGGTATCTTTTCACTTCGTTACTGCATCTAGAAAACTTCCTGGCTAGAATATTGGACCTTACACTAACAGCTCTTCTCTGTCTTTCGATATCCTTGATGTCACATAAGTTGTCGTATATAATGTGACCAAGATATTTGATGTTGTTACTGGGCTCTAGAATTTGGCCCGCCAGAGACACGGGGAGGACGTTGTCAGTAGGCGAGTCACTTCGAAAAACAATAAGTGTCGATTTCTTGGCTTTATATATTATATTATGCTTACCTGCATAAACTTCGCAAATATTCAGCAACTTGCGCAGAGCTTTGATGGATGGGGCCAACAGCACCATATCATCCGCATAACTTATGTGATTGACACAGATGCCACCCATATGACAGCCAACCCGAGCACTGATCAGACTTTCGCTTAGCTCATCCATATAAACATTAAAAAGAACTAGAGACATTGACCCTCCCTGCCTGACCCCGCTAGTCAGCAAGAAAGGCTCAGAGCTTGCCCCGTTCCATTTAACAACGTTCTTCTGTTGCCTGTGCCAGATAGCAAGGATCCTGATGAATGGTGCGGGAACTCCTCTAGCATATAACTTATTCCATAGGGTATTATGGACCACCCTATCGAATACTTTGCTCAGGTCCAAAAAACAGGCATAGACGGTAGTTTTCCTCTGCTTATAATACTCTATGGTCTGTTTTACACTATAAATTGCAGTATCCGTGGAACACCCAGACTTAAAACCCATTGATTATCCTGAGTACTAAATTTGCTATGTATGCAGGCATGTATCACTTTCTCAAATATTCTGGCTATAATAGTAGCCAGAGATATGGGCCTGTAATTTCCAGATGAGGAGGGGTCCAGCTGTTTGCTCTTCACTATAGGGACTATAATCATTCTTGTCAGTTCAGATGGTAAGTGGCCCAGCACTAGCGTTGCTGTGAAGAGTGACGCGAGTAGCTCTGGAAGGCAATGTCCCGCGTTTTTGATATGCTCAAAGGAGAGGCCATCGTGTCCAGGAGATTTACCGCCTGCCATATTTTTTATGATGTTCCGTACTGTGTGTGGTGATATATTAATCGACGTGTCTGGTAGTAAGAAGTACGTTCAGGATCTTTTATGCGTGCTCCCGCTTCTCCTGAGATACGTACAGGATCGCACGGTCGTGGACCAGCTGATAGATTTTTTCTAAATACTTCGGCGATTCCTCTGTTGGTTGTAATACCGTCTACGTGGTTCGGTAATGTATTACGAGATTTCATATTGGCATTGGTCCTGTTCCAGAATGACACAAAGTTCTTTTCCTGATATGCACTCGCCATACGATCCATTTTGACTTGATCAGCTGACTGTTGACACTTTTTGAGTTCACTTTTAAATATCCTTCTTAATTGGGATCGTTTGTCAGCAATTGTCCCTTCTCTTGGCTTACCGTGCTGTAGCCACTCAATATGCGCGTTTCTCGAGGCGACGTAATGACGCGACACCAGATCATTCCACCCTGGGATCATCCTGCCAATAAAAGGAGATGGACCCGCTCCACGAAAAGCATTACTCGCAGAGTGACGGAGTATTTCCACAATTTTGTTATATGTAAAATCGATCTTCATATGGCTGCCATTCGACTCCGGGTCATCAAGCGGTGGTAGTTCACCTAATGAGTATGCAGCAGCCAGGGAATAGGCGTCGATTTCTCGTATATTGCGCGGCTTCCATCTGCCGGGGTCAACATTAATTGGAGAACTAGTCACTAGTTTTGGTAGACCCGAAGTTCGGAGATTTATTTTCATCGGAAGATGGTCAGACCAATTAACTGTGTAGTCTACTTGCACATCATAATCATTCATCAAATTACGAACAGGCTGAGTATGGTCTAGCCATTTTGTCGTATTATGAGCGTCACTAATATACGTGTAGGTGTCACTGGGAAGCAATGTCATATCGGCACATATTAAATCAAATTCCGCGCAGAACGAGATTAATTCTTTCCCAAATATAGTACCTGGGTCAGCATTAAAATCTCCTAAGATGATGCAATTAGGGGAGTCGTGCTCTTCAATGATCGTGTGTATTTTAGATAGGCATGTTAGGACTTCTGGCAGGTTATCACTATTGCATGTTGGCATATACACACATATTACAATAATATCTCCCGTGTTTATCGATATTTGTATCGCCGTAATGCGTGGTGAATCACATTCAATAGGTACGGCTTTGAGTGTTTTACGCCAGAGAATGGCCACTCCCCTAAACGGTCGGCCGACGAGCGGGCCCAGTGACAGATCCACCGCTGACGTTCCCCAGCTAGTGAAGTCGGGATGAATTTTTTCGAGAAAGTGTAGATCTGTTGGTAGCAACCAGGTCTCTTGATTTAAAATTATGTCACCTGTATTGCAAATATCGTGTATACATTTTTCTGTACGTTTGAGAGATCGGCAGAAATGAAAATGAGAAAGAAATGATATTGAGCGTGTCTTCCATTTTATTTAGATTGTAAATTCACATCTGAGTGTCGTTCTCTAAACTTTCGGCAGCCCTGAAAAGGTATTTTTTACCAACCTGCCTAGAACAGGGCCCTTTTAGTAATTTGCAAGAAAAAGTTGTTATTAAAAATATTGCAAAAATTTGATTTGTGCTTGAATCATAGAGAAATAATGTGAATGCAGAGGGGCACTAATAAATAAAACCTTTTGCAGCGCGCTCGACACATTTTTATTGAAAAATCATTACCGTAATTTCCTTGTTATTTTTAAATGTAAATCCGAATACAAATATTGCAAAATTAATTCGTTTGAAACAGCATACCTTCTTATATTAATCCTGTTTTTTTTTAGATGATAATAATGTACCTAACTCTAAAAACTAACTGTATATTTAAATTTCAAGATATTGTTAGACAAGTTGTCAAACACTGCCAACTCTTAGTAAAAATTGCGGTAACTTATTATTACAAACAAACCCCCAATCACCGAGACTAAATGGACTTGCTCCTGACAAAATCCATAAAGCAAAACTACCGATTAGACAAATTGTATCGTATGTTAGTGCACCAAAATATAAACTTTGCTAAATCCTTAATCATCTTATAATCTCTTCCAACCGACAAATACGTTAAGTAATAGTATTGAATTCACTAACCGCGCTCAAATTTTACATGTACCTAATAACACTAAAATACTATCGTTTGATGTAGTCAGTCTTTTCACAAATGTCACAATAATTGATACAAATAACATTTTTTTTTGATTTACTAAATAATTCTAAACTGGTATAAGGGAAATTATAAAAATATTAAATATCTGCACTAACCAAAATAATTTAGAATTCAATAATATTTTTTACGAACAATGATTGATTACCCATGGGGTCCCCAATTTCTCCCATCTAGCCGATATATTTTTAAACAAACTCCATTTTTTTTATTTGTTTGGAAATAATAACAGATATGGAAAATATATAAATGTAAGATAGAGTTAAAATCAAGTCACCCCCTGGTTAATTCACGCATCCTCAGGTGGTACAGATACGTCGACGATATATTTTGTATTTTCCCTTAATGTACTGCACAAAAGTATTAAATTCAATCTGGAATAAAATGAAAATAATAGCTAAAATTGTTTGGAACTCTCTCGACCCTATCATGTTTACAATTTAATATTTACCGAAAACCCACTCATACAGATACAGTAATTCCTGCATCGTCTGCCCATCCGCCAGCGCATAAAATGGCCAACTTCCATTCTACGTTAAATAGATTAATTTAACATCCCCTAAATTCCATTGATAATGATACTGAAATTAAAACAATTAAACAAACGGCTATTAATAATGGATATAATTGCGCGTTAATAGACAGGATGTTAAAATAAAAAATCAAAAATAAACTTATTGATACATATTTATACTCAGGCAGAAACATTAATACACTTTGGTGAATAATTCTATACAATCTTCCGATTTCTACTAAAATTACTAATTGTTTCTCTACCTCACATTAGACCCGCTTATTACACAAATATAAAAATAGGTAAAATTATTTTTAATTCATAAACACAAATACACATGATGAAAAAGCGGGATATATAAAATACCTTGCGCAGACTGCAATAAAAATATGTATGTAATCCAAACCATGAAAAACTCAAGAATACACGAATAAAATAACATCGCAGTTGCCTTAAAATGGATTAAAAACTTCTCCGAATTTTCTTATCAAAAAATTAACACTAATCATTATTTTCATCGTCACAAATTGAAACTACTCCACTCGGTTCTACATAGAGGATGGATCATGACTAGTTTGGAAACCATTGGAATCCTAAAAAAATTGAAATCTAAAAACACATTTTAAATAATATCACATTTCAGTCCACTTCAACAATCCTGGAGCTTTTACAAAAAAAAAACACGCCGCCCCACTGCGCACCCCCTGATCAACACAATTAAATTAATTAATCTATACCTATAAAACTCAAGGTCTGTCTGTTTTTCTGTTCTTTATACAAATCCACACCGTTTGTCCGATTCGATTCAAAATTTGGAAACTTATTCTTAAGGACCCGGCGGTAACATAGGTAACAATTCTCCCCTATTCTCATACCCCTTCCCCTCCCCCTGACATATTTTCGATGCAAATCTGTATAGTTTGACCGATCGGTCTTAAAATTTGGAAACTTATTCTTTAGGACTCTATGGGTAACATAGACAACATTTCCCCCTATTCTCTTACCCCTTCCCCTCCCCTGATATATTTTCGATACAAATCTGTACAGTTTGACCGATCGGTCTCAAAATTTGGAAATTTTATTTTTAAGGACTCGGCGGGTAAGATATGCGACATTTCCCCTCTATTATTTTAACCCTTCCCCTCCGCTGATATATTTTCGATGCAAATTTGTACCGTTTGACCGATCGGACACAACATTTGGAAACATATTCTTCAGAACCCGGCGGGTATCATAGGCAACATTTCCCCCCTATTCTTTTACCTTTCCCCTTCCCCTGATATATTTTTCATGAAAATCTGTACCGTTAGACAGATCAGACTCAAAATTTGCAAAATTATCCTTTAGGACTTGGCGGTTAATATTGTTGACATTTCTCCCCTATTCTTTTACCCATTCCCCTCCCCCTGATATATTTTCGATGCAAATCTATACCTTTTGAATCGAACCATTGTGTACCTCCACAAATTTATTTTAAACATAATCCCTAACCCGTGCAACGCCAGGTATGTACAGCTGGTCTTGTATATAATTTAGTTATTATCTATACCGAGATGATGAGAGGGACTGCTCTTCTAGAAACTAAAGTAGTAATTTAATAACTCATTGTGTGTGCATTCCTAAGTTAAAATAAAACATTTATTAAATGAAAATAGTGTTTCAGCATTATTAAGTCAGATTTATGATTGCACGATATGTTTAAGCACATGTACTTTAAATTGTGTTTTAAGATTTCATGAATAACTGCACTGAGAACATGAAAAGAAGTTTTTACCACCCATTTTAAAACCATGTTGATTAGCATTTAGCTCTTGGCTGATGGATCAAAACATCCAATCGTACGTTATTTATGTAACAACTAAATAAGCAAATCTTGGAAATAGGGTGGTCGTTTTCAGCGTCAGTTATAGATTCGAATGACGTCATCATAGATGTCGAACGACATCTATCCACGTCCCCTTTGATGAGGCGAAAGGTTCATACATAGCACTGATACCAGCAATTCCAAATTACCGGCATTAATGGTCAAATAATATTTGCTAGCAATTTTGAAATTAGTCATTAGCGCCGATTTTTTTAAGGAGACTGGGTATTCAGTTGATAAAACGGATGATGATTCATAATTTATTGTCAGATCTCTGCTAGATAACGGAGAAAATTGTTGGTATTAGTCGATCTCCCAATCTTCATGGGATATGTTCGGATTTGCCCTAGAAGAAAAAAAGTTGCACCAAAAACGGGTGTGAAAAAGCACTGTGCAACGAACATGTCTAATGGTTTTGTTCAATATGTGTTTTTGTTATTTGAATTACTTTTTATTTTTTACGAAAAATAACCGTTTAAAAAAATTAACTTTCTTTTTTGTAAATTTTTTAAACTAAAAATTAAAAAAAAAAAAATTTAAAAATCGAAAATTTGTAATAAATTTTGACATTTATGACGAAAGAGTGTTTCACTTATAGTACGTTAAAAATAATTCTATAAAAAGCAAATGTAACAAAATGATGTCAATAAAGCATGAGAGAAACTCTCTACGCGCCACTGAAGGTGTAGGTCCTTGGGATGCCACTACTCCGGAGTTAAAAAAAACATAAAAAATATCTTTACAATGAACCCTTTTCAAAAAATATGAAATAATGAATTAAATATCGACGTAGTAGATTTTTATAGATTAAAGTTTTTAGAAGCCATTTTCTCAATTCCGTGCTTTATGGGTAGGTCGCATTCTGCATAACTATATATTTTTTAATCTCCCAACTCTAAAAAACATGTCAAATAGAATTATAAGTTTTCACAATTGTTTATATTTAAAATATTGGTGATTCAATGTTTGAACGCGTTCCCATATTATGTATTTTTTTTTAACACGGTTCAAATTAAACAATTCACTTGCCTCCCAATACAAAGTATGCTAGATGTCTTCTGCGAACTAAAACTATTATTGAATTAGTGAACAATAAACGTTTCTAAAAATTCACTCGTGACATATCAATTTTTTATACAAGTAGCCAATTAAAATTTTATATACCGCCCCCGCCGGCCTTGCGTACATATACACGTTTAGGGAAATAAAAATCCCATTAATATTAAAAACATTTGATGCGTCCGCGACCTGCATGTGACGTTCCGCATCGCGTCCTTTTTAAATTAGAATATAAGTTTTATTTTAAAATAGGTTTAGGTAATTTTAAATTTCGCGCGGCACCACAGATTGCCATCCCGCACCGCCAGGGGTTGATAGGGTGCCATTGCGGGTGGGGGAGGCTACCCCCCTCCCCCGCATATACAGAGAGTTGAAGCCGGGGGGCCAAGAACGCCCCCTTGTCTCGTTCCGACCGCCACCGCCGCAACAGCTCGGGCTCCTCGCCCGCGGCCGCCCCTTCGGCGGCGGGCCCTGAGCCGCCGCCACGTGTGTTCAAGAACACGGGGCGGCGCCGTCAACGTCGCTTGAGGGGAAGGCGGCTCGCAGTGCTTTGGACGGTTCCAGATGATGGCCGCTTCACCACGGCGGGCTCTGAGCCGCCGCCACGTGTGTTCAAGAACGCGGGGCGGCGCCGTCAACGTCGCTTGAGGGGAAGGCGGCTCGCAGCGCTTTGGACGGTTCCAGATGATGGCCGCTTCACCACGGCGGGCTCTGAGCCGCCGCCACGTGTGTTCAAGAACGCGGGGCGGCGCCGTCAATGTCGCTTGAGGAGAAGGCGGTCTGCAGCGCTCTGGACGTGCTTCTGCGGCCTGGACCACGTGCGCTTCCCGTGGGTTTCCGAGACTCAGCCAGATCCCGCGGCCGGTCGCGCCAAACCAAACCACGTGCGGTCCCCGCGAGCCGCGCAGCTTGGGATGCGTGCCCCTCGTAGCCACGAGGGCCTCCGACAGCGGACATGTGCTTTTTGTGATTTTTTTTTGTGAACTAAAATGTGAAAGGACATGACGAACTTATGTGGGAGTCAGAACTGGTTGTGCTTAGGTTAAGATTAGCTATAAAGTTAGTAATAGTGTTCTAGAGTAAGATTTGACTGTTTTTTTTTTGTAATAAATGTATATCAACCCGCCGGAGTGTTTGAAATTCCCGCTCCACCTTCCTTGACAAGGCATCTTATTGATAGACAAATACAGATTAATAAAACCGCCCTATCACATTATTAACAGTTCGCGTTGATAAACGGTAATTCAATGAAATGAACGGAACGTCCCGTCACTACCGCAGATTGAACATTTGAATAATAAGATTACTCGTCTAGGCCTCGCTAGTGTCTATGATTGCCAACCATTTTGATAAACGCTGCGTCGTTTGCTTAACGCTTCCCATATTAGCTGGAAGGCATTTCAACCATGAACCGTGCTGACCAAGATGTTCCTGCCGTCAAGCCCGAGCCAGGGTCTGCAGCCGGGAGCGGCGATGAAGAGCTCTACACTGATGTAGACATATCGTACCCTGACATCAAGCAGGAGTGCTTGGAGTACTCTAGGAAGTGCGATCAGCGTGCCGGTAAGAAATTGTTTCATGATCGAATATTTCTTCCGAAAAGGAAATATCATTGATTAGCAATAAGTATTCAAAGAGTAATTGACTATAGTTTCCAAATTGTTAACATATATGTTGACGTTTGACAGGTTTTACCTATGAATAACCTTATAATTACTCAAACCATAGATAACAGATTGTGATGAAACAAGAACTTCTATACTTTTCGGTTTTTAAGTTTAATTTTTGGTTAATGTTTCCTCCAAAATATTTATCGAATCATTTGGCAATGTACTTGATGTACCGGAATATGACGCGAACCAGGTTATTAATTTTGTCCTAGGGCAATACCGAGATCAAAGCGCCCACGCTTCGAAAATCATGCGCCATGCGGTCACAGCCAGAACAGCCCCGGCATGTTCGATCTTTTGTCCGAGGACGAAATATGTGACCTATTGTTTAAAAAAATAACATTGCGACGGACGATCGCCCTTAGGATAGCCCGCCATAATAATAATACGAAACAATGAAATTAGAAAGTTAGGGATGCCGAGGGCGTTGGGCATCGCCGAAGACATTAAGAGTGCACGGCCTTTTGTTAGGATGGACAATACGTTCGCAACCTTTTGTTCTTAAGTAACATCTTGGAAGGGTAAAGAACGGTAAACCTTTTCTTGCAGCGGGACGTATATCTCTAACCCCGATTAAACAATAGAAAGAACATCTTGGCCAAATGCGAACACATGGGACAACGGTTTTGAAAGCTGCGTTTTGTTAGAGAAGTCGCCAATGTTTTGGGAAAGACATTTTTTAGAAAAACAAGATAATAATTCCGAAAGTCGTCGCAGTAAGCTTACTATTGTCCTCAACAGACAATAGAGATGTTTTAGAAAGCGCTGACATACCGATTCCACACATGGCGACACTATCCGCGAGATGTAGGATCGTATAAATTATATGATTATTATAAGGGCGCGAGGATCCCGCAACGCACGACCAAGCGGTCATTATCAATAAAGATAACAGGGGTCAATCAATTAAGAAGGTAGAGTCTGAATTAGAAATTGAGGCAAGGTAGTAAATGATAATATTAATGTAATGTACCTAATTAATGATAGCAACTGATATGTGTAATTTAAGTAAGGTAATGATAGTTTAAATAGCCCATGCCACCTCTGTAAGTGGATGTTACTCGTTTTATATGTAGTTTTCTCATTTATTCTGTATTCTATTGTTAAGTACCGGAATGAACGGGACATTGCAATTTGAAATAATAACGAGATCATCCCGAATTAATCTAACTTGTAGCAAATAATAAAAAATGTATTGATCGTAATAAAAGGAAAAAACTTGATTGTATTATTGCCGACGGTGTTTGATATTGATAACCCAATGTAATAGAATATTATCTCGTGAAAAGAGGTAACACGGTTGACGAGATATAAGATTCCAACCTTTTAGTCTTTTGAAATCTGTTTGCAGAATGAATTTTAGCACACGGGGTTGAAACAAAATAGTTTAATTAATTGCAAATAAGTAAATGCCGGGTTGGAATAAACATTAATATTACTTTAGATCGAGGCTTTCATGTCTTATGTTTTCATGTATTACACCTAGTTGAATAATGTTAATTTGTGAGTTTTAATTATTTTTAAGAATAATGTTAATTTGTCATTAGTTATTTAAGCTCCCAGTAGTAGGGACTTCCGTTATTGGTAGTGTTTCAAAATAATTCTTGTTTGGAAAATTTTCAATTGTCTGTCTGGTGGAATGTGGCTTATATAATTTTTTTAGTGTTCTCTATTTTTATTCTTTTCTTATATTCTTATTCCAGGGGTGGAAGAAAGCTGATTTGATAAGATAATGATTAGTATAATGAAAGTCCTAAAAAAAATGTTTTGCATTCAATCCAGCTTACATATTGAAGTAAGAATTTTCATTATTTAGGTGTAAATAATGTTACATTAATTAATTTACGCCGAGTTTTCTTAATTTTTCTTCTAGTAATAAGGTTTGACATAATTTCTTGTAAAAAAAAAAAAATGTTTATCGAATTTGATTATGTTAGTATATGTAAGTATTCCTTTTGGGCAAGTGGCGTTGATGCAAATTCATGTACTTTGTAATCCCAAAAGAAACTACAAAGATGTATACAGAACCTTAACATTAGGGGACCCGCTTGAAGCATGTATCCCATGTAAATAAGTTTTTATGTTAATTGATTCACTAAGAAATGCCACGATGTCTGTATAATTTTAGCCCTTTGTTTTGTATCTCTATGTCACATATTGACAATTATGTTTGGTCCAACTAAGAAGTATGATAGCTTGTTTTATTTAAGCTAAAATTAAAAATAAAACCAAGTATCAAGTACATTTTGTCATTGTTAAAAAAAAAAATTAAAAAGAAAAAGAAAGGAAGAGAATACGCGTAGTGGTAAATTTTAAAAACCGTTCGGTTTATCATATAAAAAAAAAAAGAAATAATAATTTTGTGGATGTATCGAAGAGGATAATCAATGTTAATGATAAGGATTGAACTGTAATGATGTAATGTATAAATAACGTTAAATATTGAGAGGCCTACTGTAAGAATCAAACCGACGACTTAATAATGAGATTAATATTGTAATGCATACTCAAGGGATTTTACTGTGATCTAATGAAACCCTACGTCAATCCCATGTAATTAGTCAATAATGGTAGAAATAACTGGTCGATAAAAATATGTCTATCTGGCGTGTCGATTTAATTAAGTATGTATATGTAAGCAGTTTTATTTTTGGGTAATAAGTGTTGATGCGAATTTGTGTTTTCAATTTTCCGCCTTTGCCAATTTGTACGGTAATATTTTCCTTAAGTTTAATTCATTTTGCAATGTTTTTTTGGTGACGAGATAGGGATATGAACAGTGAACAAAGCGTTCGTGAAATAACAAAGTGTTTAGGCCCACATACCAGAAAAGCATCGAAATTAGCCGCAAACTGAGAGAACAATAGGGGGCGGAACGGAGGCAACATTGGGTTCGGTAACCAATAGCGTCAATCGGGACCTGGGAGGGACTGAGGCAGACGAATGAACGACGGAGGCGGACACCAAAGGAGCCAATCGGCGAAAGACCAACGAGGAGCTGGAGGCTTCCCCTCGAGCCCCCGCGACCACACCCTGGGTCGCCGGGGAGAGAATATAAGGCGAAGCCAGCCGCCAAGAAGGCAATTGAGCTGAGTGTGGAGGAGTTGAGAAGTCGAGAGTGTGGAGAAGCTAGAGATTCTAGCGGTGCCCGTAACAACAGCATCGCCGATCACTCTAGTAACTCCTGGAGGAGCGAAAGTTCGAACGGTAACGACCGCCATTCGCTACCGAGTGCTGTGACGCACCGCCGCAAACGCCGAAGTATCAATGCCGCCGCGACGCCGCAGTGTACCACCGCGACGGAGAACCGACGCTCTGCCGACGACCGCACGAGTACCCCGACGACGCCAGAGGCCGTAGAAGAAACCTGCATCCACAGAGGAGGACCAGCAGAAGCCGCCGCCGACCGAAGAGCGGCACGAAGAAGACATCCTTCACGTTCTCCGCAAACAGGTTTACCCCAGCTTAAATACTTTTTCTCCCGCTCGCCTAGTTCTACCAAAAAGGGTTCTCGTCACCACCCGTTTTAGCTTTAAGATCAGACTCTGTATGTGCCTTGCCTTTTTTGTTGTTTTCTATTTTGTTTGCCTCTCTAGATTAAGATTCATTTAAATTGTAAACTGACTACCACTTTGCCTCGTTTTATGTAGATCATTTGCTACTTTGCTCAATATAGAAACTTGTAAAATTGTTTCGATTTTATTATTTTTATATCCCTTCACCCGCCTCGAGATATCAGTGTCCCAGTCAGTCACCTGACGTGTTGATTGTACCTAGGGGAGGGCGTAACCGCCGGCATACGTAGATCTGAGATCTCCCGGCCGGTTTATCACACAGGGATTTTTATATTACCTCAGACCCCACCCCCCCTACTCCGGTACATCAATTATATAATTAAAATGTCTTAAAAATTGAAATTGTTTCATATTTTGTATATATTTGTTTATTGGTTATTAAAAATGATGCGTTTTCTTTATTATTTCGTGCGAGTAAGAACTCGACAATTTATAATTTTAAAATATTGGAAAATTTGAATGAAGAAATATTAGGAACACGTAAAATTATAACTTTTTTGTTCGTTTTGGAACAAAAAGGAATTTTTTGAGCAAAATAGCTCTCTTTCGTAACATTTTTTCAACGTGACTGCGTGTCTGTATTTTTATATTCTTGTTTCTTTTGATAGCTATTCTTCGAAGAATTATCTTTTTGTGGCCGGAATATTTAGAAGCTTTCGTATTTTCATTTCCTCGTTTCGTACGATAAAAGACTCGGTCGGTTCCAGCCAGGAACCGGGAAGAGATTTGTTAGTCGCGGAGATTGAATAGTTTCATTTTCTCAGGGTTGGAAAGAATAGTTAATGTGCTTCCGTTAAAATAGAAAAAAAATAGAACTATTAGTCTTATTTGTTCAATTCAATTATTGTTTTCAATATTGAATAAATAATTTGTTGAAAACGCGTCTTTTGCAAAAATCTAAATAGTTAATAATGCTAAGTTGCCAACTGTTTGGCGTTTTCCTGAAATAATTGGTTTAAATAAGCATATTGAAAAAAGGAAAAGCTTTTGTTGCTCATGTACGAGAGCAATACACGCAAATAGGGGTGATCGAGACACAGGCTGATATATTATGACTTGCTGGATGCCAGTACAGGCGATATGGGGCCGAGCCCAGGAGACGGGTAACTCTCCAGCTCTGCTGTACCGGATTATTCTTTCTGGTTCCAGAACCAGGTCCCAGCCATGCCGGCTGGGAAGTGCGCAGGAAGGAGATGCGGGGTCTGCAGCCGGGAGCGGCGATGAAGAGCTCTACACTGATGTGGACATATCGTGTCCTGACATCAAGCAGGAGTGCTCGGAGCACTCCAGGAGGGCCGACCAGCGCGCTGGTTTGTAGATTATCAATACGTGAATTGGATCCCGTACTTGGTGGGGCCATTGCAGGATGATGCATTAGATATATAGAATGCGTCATTTTTAGAATGAACCTGCTATCGATGTTGATAGTTTTGTGGTACCACATACGTTTTATTTCCTAACTGAAATTACGTCGGTTAAAACACGGGCGACTGTTAAATGTTATGCTATGTTAAACGACATGCATATAATTAGTTAACTGGTCAATGCTTTATCATATTGCAGAAACGCCAATATCAATCAGTATATCATAATTATTATTATGACTTATTGCTGACATTCGTTACATATTTTAACACCAATAGAATGCATACGACATACGTATTTCACACATTCAGAACACATCTTAGGAGTATTCCTATCGTTGTCTCGCCTTCGCCTACGTCTGATTCTTAGTCATTCACCAGACTTTCAATCTGTTAATATATATTCTGCCACAAACCAAAAAAAGAGAATAAAAGAAAAAATTCTTACGTAATTAAATTCGTAGAGGGATCTAGGTCCCGGAGCGCTACGTACCTCGTGAACTATAAACGCTAGAACGATGCACGTCCTCTCTCCCTGAGCTCTTTGTCGGCACTGGGAATACAGGAGACCGCGACCGCTCCAAGGCAAAAATTGTAAAAAATATTTCCGAAAATATGTTTCCTGGGGGACCTTACTCCCCCGCGAGTGGTTTAAAGGGTTAAAACGTCATGCACTTTGCCATTCAGCTCTGCGTTTAAACGTTTTATTCACACACATATTTATATTGTAGATCTATTGAGAATACAAGATGATTTTTTGGAAAAACCAACTGTGTCTTCGGCTGTTCCTGGAAAGCAGCCAGAATCGGAGATCAGCACGCTTCCTCCCGCTGGAAAGAAGGGGTCTTCATGTTCTAAGCGCCCGCACACGAACAAGCAGACAACTTCTTTAAGAATGCACGAGCTCTCACATAACATGGAGAAACTCTTTTCATTTTCACAGTGCCATTTTTTGAGCAATTACAAGTCAAACTTAAGAGTTCATATGAACAGGCACCCTGGCAAAAAAAGGTTTTCATGTTCACAGTGCATTCCTGCAATCAAAAATCACATTTAAATATCCATGTACTTTCACACACCGGGGGAAAACTGTTTTCATGTTTACAGTGCGGTTATTCGTGCAATTATAAGTCAAACTTAACAGTTCATATGGTTAAGCACACTGGAGAAAAACTGTTTTCATGTTCACAGTGCAATTATTCGTGCTATCTAAAACATGATTTAAAAACACATGTTCTTACGCATAATACAGAGAAACCGTTTTTATGTTCATAGTGCAAATATTCTTGCAATCGTAAATCATTATTAAATATCCATGTACTTTCACAGACTGGGGAAAAACTGTTTTCATGTTCACAGTGCAAATATTCTTGTAATTACAAGTCAAGCTTAAGAGTTCATGTACACAGGCACATTGGCAAAAAAAGGTTTTCATGTTCGCAGTGCAATTATTCATGCAATCTAAAAAACGATTTAAAAAGACATGTGCTTATGCATAATACAGAGAAACCGTTTTCATGTTTATAGTGCAATTATCCATGCGATCGAAAATCTCGTTTTAAAAGCCATTTGCTTACACATAATACAGATAAACTGTTTACGTGTTTACAGTGCAATTATTCTTGCAATTGTTAATCTTATTTGAATATTCATCTACTTTCACACATATAGCGAAACTTATAAAGGCATTTGCATACGCATAATGGAGGAAAACTTTTTACGTGTTCACAGTGTAAGTATTCGTGCACTGAGAAATCAAACCTTAAAAGATATTTGTATACGCATAATGTAGAGAAATTGTTTTCATGTTTACAGTGCAAGTATTCGTGTTATCATAAGTCAAACTTGAGAGTCCATATGCCTAAAAACACTGCGGAAAAACTGTTTTCATTTTTACCATGCAATTATTCGTGTAATCATAAGTCAAGCTTAAAAGTTAAAATGCTTTGGAACAATTGAGGAAAACATTTTTTATGTTCACTGTGCAATTATTCGTGTAATCATAAGCCAATGGCATAAGGCATATGGACATTCATGTAGAACATGCCTTTAATCCTCGATTTTACAATAAATTCTCGATATTTATCGCCATGTTAATTTTATAAATGTTTTAACCAAAATTCATTCATAATAAAATGGACCGGGTATCTCTTAAATGAATATAATTTTTAAAGAATATGCCATAATTATTAGAATGATAATTAAGTTGTAGTATTTATAATTATTATGAGTTACTATAACATTAGTTCTATATTTGTTCATTTTATGTTTTAATTATTAATAATTAAATTAGTAATAATTTTGAAAAATATTAATTTTTTTTTTTTTTAAATCATGGGAAAATTGTATATCTGTTTTGTCAAATATAATAATTTTTATGAAAAAAATGTTTGTTTATTATTTTGATATAAATAGCATACCTACTTGTATTTTAGTCTTTAAACTACCATGAGAATATGAAGAAGTAACTTCTTTATGTGACTTAACTTTTATTTAAAAAAAAATGTACATTAAAAAAATGGAAAATTAAATTTTCTTGAACTCACGCACTCGGAGGTCCATTAATATTTGAACCGTCGGCCCTCCCGGTACAGATGAGTCCGCCGAGGAGGGCGGACCTCGCAGCTGGGGGTGTGGCTGCTCTGTGCTGAGTGTGGGCGGGGTCATGTGTGTGATACAGAACACTACGCCTCCTAGGATGACGAGATCTAGCTATCCCTCCACTGTTTAGGTGGTCTTCCCGCTGGGCGTCGTCCAGGGAGATTTCACTCGTTGCTGTATGCACGACTCTGCTACTGCCCATTCTGGCTGATCCATAAGTCCCTCCAGAATCTCCTTCTAGATCTACTCCTTCGTGCTGTGTCCTCTATTTATGTTTCTTATGTCTACAATTCGGACACGGTCACGTATCTCAGCACCTTCATTTCAGATGTTCTGAGGAGTCCTTTGATCCTGACATTGTCAGCCAGCGTCTCTACAGCATATGTCATGATAGATCGCACGCATGTCTTGTATACCTTGACCTTGCTTTCAATGTATACCTTTGTTCTTCAAGACCAAATTCTTGAGACACCCTGTTACGGTGGATGCTCTATGGACTTCAGTATCAGATCGCTATGGCTACAGATTTCATCACCTAAATATCTCAAGCTCAAGACTTGTTCCACAGGCCTTTATGACTTGTTATCAGCCTTGTTGGTTGTTTTCATATTGTTGAACTTTTATGTTTACTGATTGATATTGACATATTTCGCCCTTGCGATGGAATGTGGAATTTGTACTTGTACCTCAGACACTTCTATTATCGCTGCGTCATAAACATTGATTATGAACTAAATTGATGATTAACGATGAATCATATTATATTTAGTTTCTATTTTTATTTGATTGTAATAATAGAATCTTTATTTGACGCCCAAGCCCGTTGTTCCACAAATCGGGTTAACTAAGGTATTTAATTTTTTTTTTTAATTTTTTTTTAAATTTTTTAAGTGAATTTATTTATATCATCGCAAAAATATTGCGTCAAAATTTCAAGTCAATCGAAGCAAAATGGACGAAGTTATTTGACGAACATTTGAGTGATGCTCAGACTGATTCTCTATACCTACGCCTTTTTCTTTCAATAGAGAATTTCTTATAAACTTACATTACGTGTACGGGATATTGAAATGAAAATCAAAGTAATTTAAATTTAATTAAGAAATAAATTAATAAGTTATCATAAAACCAAGAATTAGGTTTACGAAAGAACTAAGGAAACGGATCTACTAAACACCATTAGTAAAATATAATCAAAAAATAGTAGATACAGCATAACATATACCACAATATTACATTTTCATATTACGTAGGTACGTAAATAATTCATATCATATTATTATTTTAAATTAATATAATTAAAATACCAAGATATAATGAAAAGTTCACTGCACAAATATGAACAAAATATTAAAAGTTTGATCTACCTTAGTAGGGGGTGTGGTCTGAGGTGATATAAAATCCCTGCGTGATAAACCGGCCGGGAAATCTCAGATCTACGTATGCCGGCGGTTTCGCCCTCCCCTAGGTACAATCAAAACGTCAGGTGACTGACTGGGACACTGATATTTCGAGGCGGGTGAAGGGATATAAAAAAATAAAATCGAAACAATTTTACAAGTTCCTATATTGAGCAAAGTGGCAATTTATATGAAAGGAGAACATTAATTGTACAAAGATCCTTAGCCTAAGAAAGAAAATATTCAACATGGGTGGTGTAAAAAAGGTGGAATAACAGTGAACGTAATCTAAAATTCGCAAGGAAGTCCACCGTTCTGTGTCGGGAAGCACTTGGGGTAGAATCGGTGAGCGAAGTAAACAAAAAAAACAACAATGTCTTTGGCGGTGAAAACCTGTTACGGAGAGCCCGGCGGTTGTCTTCTTTTCCGTGCTTCTCTGGGTGGGCCGCGTCGTCGTGGTCCTCCTCTGGCTATGCAGGCTTCGTCAGCGGCTGCGGCGTCGGCATCGTTCTTGTACACTCGGCGGTGCACTCAGACGTCGGTTCCTCGTCAACGGGTACATTGGGCGTCGCGGCGGTCTGACTCGACACTTGAGTCGCGTTCTAGTTCGGACGTCGCGGTGCTGGCGCGGCGGATACTGCTGCCCAGCCTCGTTTCCTTCGAGAGCCACCAGGGTATTCGGCCGGACCGGGATTAAGGGTCAGGCTAGAGTTCCTGGTGTCTCCGACTCCCCACATCAACTTTCAACTCTCAACTCTCGACTACTCAACTGCCGTCTCAGCGGCCGGTTCCGCCTTATATACACCTTTCGCCGACCTGAGGCGTGGTCGGCGGTAGTAGGGGGGGGGGGGGCATCCCTTAGCTTTCTCTGGCTAGGGTGGTGATGCCTGCCTTCCGATTGGGCCGCTCCGGGTCCACCCTCGTCGTCCATTGGTTTCCTCTGGGTCCCTCCCAGGCCCCGATGGACGTTATTGGTCACGGGACTCGGTGTCTTGGTTGTCACGCCCACCATTGTCTACTCATTTCCGCCGCCGCCGCCCGGGCCTCCCATGTGGGCTTAGGCCAAAACACTTTGTGATTACGCGGACACTTCCTTTACGTGTTCACTGTTTATACCTATCCTCATACAACGTTTATTTTGGTAATTTCTTCCGGAATTATAAAGTACCTAAATCTGCGTCGACGCCAATTGCCCGGAAGAAATGCTTACATATCACTAGCTCGTATCATACCATATATTTTAATGGATTGGTACTTTATTTGATTCACAGAAATTAATTATGACACAGAAGAATCTGTACAAACCACAAAAAATACGGTAAAACATTAATGTATAAATTATATTACCACAATGTACAAAAAAAACAAAGTTACAAAGTGGACGAATCATCTCACAGATTACATTTCTTCTCCTAATTTGCCAAATAACAATGATACAACCTCATATGTACTTATAACCTAATGCACCAGTCACTAAGCTAATTGAGGCTTTCTTACATTTTTTTACAAGAAATTATGTTAAACCTTATTACTAGAAGAAACATTAAGAAAACTTGGCGAAAATTAATTATTGTAACATTATTTACACCTAAATAATGAAAATTCTTACTTCAATATGTAAGCTGGATTGAATGCAAAACATTTTTTCAGAACTTTCATTATACTAATCATTATCTTATCAAATCAGCTTTCTTCCACCCATGGTATAAGAATATAAGAAAATAATAAAAATAGAGAACACTTAAAAAATTATACAAGCCACATTCCACCAGGCAGACAATTGAAAATTTTCCCAACAAGAATTATTTTGAAATACTTATATTTTTAAAGCGGACAAATACAAAAGAGAATGGTATATCGTAAAGAGTGAAACTTATTATTTGAGTTTTATTATTACTAGATTAAAAAAAACTATTTTAAAACAGACCGACAAATAATCTTGCTTAAACGAGTAATCAAAACAATAATTGCATGTTTATAAATAGGTTATATTCTTACAACTTAAAAATTTGTATAAAAAGTTTTTTTTTTCTTTTTTTTTTAATTATTGTGCATATTCAAACATCTCCATAATTATGTACAATGGATTAAACGAAGTTTAAGTACGAAAAATAGGTATATGTTCAAGCTGGTACTGATAACCCTTATATTATATTAAAAATTAAAAAAGCACAATATTGGGAGCTTGAATAATCAATGACAGATTAACATTATTCTTAAAAATAATTAAAACTCACAAATTAACATTATTCAACTAGGTGTAATACATGAAAACATAAGAAATGAAAGCCTCGATCTAAAGTAATATTAATATTTATTCCAACACGGCATTTACTTATTTGCAATTAATTAAACTATTTTGTTTCAATCCCGTGTGCACATTTTTCGTCTTTCCTTTCCTCAGCTCTATGTCTTGAAAGGAATTCGTACGATTACAAAAACCACAAGCGGTCTCTTGATATTAAACGAGGTATATCGAGTGATACATATTTTGAGAACAACACAACAAACAATCGACTACAAATCAAATATTACAACTAGTATAAAAATATGTTTTTAAAATTCATTCTGCGGACAGATTTCAAAATACTAAAGAGTTGAAATCTTATATCTCGTCAACTGTGTTACATCTTTTCACGAGGTAATATTCTATTACATTGGGTTATCAATATCAAACATTAGGAAAATCATAATCGAGAGCTTGCATAATCTCTGATACATTAACTATTAACAGTTTAAAAAGCACAGTAAAAAAAAAACTATACACACAATCAATTTAATTTCACCTACATTGGACATACCATCGTCGGCAATAATACAATCAAGTTTTTTTCCTTTTATTACGATGAATACATTTTTTATTATTTGCTACAAGTTAGATTAATTAGGACAGGATGATTTCGTTATTATTTCAATTGCAATGTCCCGTTCATTTCAGTACTTAACAATAGAATACAGAATAAATGAGAAAATTACATATAAAACGAGTAACATCCACCTGCAGAGATGGCATGGGCTATTTAAATTATCATTACTTAAATTAAACGTATCGGTTGCTATCATTAATTAGGTACATATTACACCGGAAAGAAATCGGGTGAAATACATTAATATTATTAATTACCACTTTGCCTCAATTTCTAGTTCAGATTCTACCTTCTTAATTGATTGACCCCTGTTATCTTTATTGATAATGACCGCCTGGTCGTGCGTTGCGGAATCCCCGCGCCCTTGTGTCGGCGGCCCATATAATAATCATAATACTTTCATATAATTTATACGATCATACATTTCGCGGAGATCATACATTTCGCGGAGAGTGTCCGTATGTCAGCGCTTTCTAAAACATCTCTATTGTCTGTCGAGGACAATAGCGAGCTTACTGCGACGACTTTCGGAATTATTATCTTGTTTTTCTAAAAAATGTGCTTCAAAACAATTGGCGACGTCTCTAACAAAACGCAGCTTTCTAAACTATTGTCCTACGTGTTAACATTTGGCCAAGATGTTATTTCTATCGTTTAATCGGGGTTAGAGATATACGTCCCGCTGCAAGAAAAGGTTTCCCGTTTTTTTTATCCTTCCGAGATGTTTCCTCAGAACAAAAGGTTGCGAACATATTGTCCATCCTAACAAAAGGCCGTGCGCTCTTAACGTCTTCGGCGATGCCCAATGCCCTCGGCATCCCTAACTTTCTAATTTCATTGTTTCGTATTATTTTTATGGTGGGCTATCCTAAGGGCGATCGTCCGTCGCAATGTTATTTTTTTAAACAATAGGTCACATATTTCGTCCTCGGACGAAAGATCGAACATGCCGGGGCTGTTCTGGCTGTGACCACATGGCGCGTAATTTTTGAAGCATGGGTGCTTCGATCTCGGTATTGCCCTAGGACAAAATTAATAACTTGGTTCGCGTCATATTCCGGTACATCAAGTTTTTTTGGCGCAAAACATGAATTCATTTTGCCGAAAAATCTGGCCTTTGGAGAGTAACTCTGAAATTTGATAATCATAATCAGTTAAGTGACAAAAATAATTTTCAAAATCTTTCCTTGACATATTTAAGGTAACAAACAAAAAAGACTGTCATAAGATAAAACCTCGACAATCACTCATCCATAAAAGCGAAGGCTTTGATTTTGATACCAAACATTTTGACATCCATCAGCACTGCAGCATTTAAGCATTTTTGAAAATTGTAACAATCATGATACTAATAAGCTGCACTTCTAGCACAAAAAACACAGATTGCCTGCGAATGTTCCATTGCCAGCACTCCATATGGGTGTGTGAGAATGGTCCTACCTACCAAGTTATTAATTAGATAATTCATCTATGGTTCACTCTTGTCTATGGACGGCTGTCAGGAAAACGCCATTTGCTTTTCGCTTCTCGTGCTATCTGCAACGTAATAGAACCATGAATCCTGCTCACCAAAATATTACTGCCGTCAAGCCCGAGCCAGGGTCTGCAGCTGGGAGCGGCGATGAAGAGCTCTACACTGGTGTGGACATATCGTATCCAGACATCAAGCAGGAGTGCTCGGAGTACTCCAGGAGGGCCGGCCAGCGCGCTGGTGAGGAAATAGTTCATTTTTGATTAATTCTTAGAGATGTAAAATGCGCGCACCTATTAATTAACTAAACAATAATGAAATTGCTCTATACATGCTTGAAACCATTGACGTATTATAATATAGACACATTATTCCCATACTAGCCGGCTTTCATATGTAGCAAATATTGCATCGAAAGAATAATAAATCACATAATCCAGTAATCACGTAAAAATCAGGTAATTTGAAGTCACGGTGACTATAATAACATACTCATTCTCATTGACGTATTATAATATAGACACATTATTCCCATACTAGCCGGCTTTCATATGTAGCAAATATCGCATTGAAAGAGACAAAAAATCATGGCACACTTATTTAACAAACGCTCTGCGTGTGGACAGAAAAATCAGGTAATTTGAAGTTACGGTGACTAAAATAATATACTCATCCTTACAAGAGTGTATGATATTTTGTTCCTTTTTCTCCGGGACTTTATTTTCGGCGTAGCACGAATGCACGTAAGGCAATTACCTTACTTTTGAATTGCTAAGATTTCACGCTTGTAACGTATCTACAGTTTATTATATCATTGGTTGTAACCAGTTCTTTTCAAGGGTTTGTTCTATAGTAATAGTTGAGTGGAGTGATTTCCAAATGAAATATATTTGAGTCGCTTGAAGAAGTCAATCAGTTGTTTGAGTAATAGTTTCCAAATTTTTGCCATTCATTTTGACATTTGTGAAGTATTATCTGTGGTTAACACAATTTACACATACCATAAATAAAAGTCAAACAATGATACACGATAATAGATTTTTGCAAAATGCTTGATTTTCGATAGTGTGAGTTAAGATTAAGTTTATTTATAATTGCGATGCTTTTTCTTTCATGAATTAAAGCTTTTTTTACTCCCTTTTTCTAAACTCGTAGCGTCTGCGGTTTGTTGTCTGCCGGAAAAACTTTGGATCGATTTTTAACCCTTTTCCCGTGATCCAATCTAGCTGAAACTTTGCAGGGAGACTTCTGGCGACGATGAAAATGATCTTAAAAATTTTCGGTTACTTCTTTTTATAATTTTAGATTTATTTTAAAATTCGAATCAATGCAAATGAGTAATGAGTCCGACGCGTGCGTAGACACAAAACCTGATTCAATGAAAAAGGGAGTATAGTAAAAACTCGGTTTTTATAGGTTATTTTTTTTAAATTCTTATTGTTGGTTAGGCAAATTATCAAATTTTCAATTGGTTGGATTAGAAAGGAAGAAATGCCAATTAAAATGTATTTTTAGGTTAAGTTAGTTAGGTTCGATATTACAAAACTCCTTGTCTCTCCTACTGGATGTATGGCACTTTGTGGCGTCAATTTGTAAAATTCTGTCAGGGAATTGCCCGGAGAGACCCCCATTGTTTACTTTCATCTTCCATCTCGTAATATTGATTTTACATTTTTATTATTTATAAATCTCTGAATATTCTAAATATTAAGGTTATCATGTATTTGGTTCTCGCAGTATATATGTTGTAGGTTCCAGCAATGCGGGCTGGGGAAGTGCTCAGGGAGGTGATGCGGGGTCTGCAGCCGGGAGCGGCGATGAAGAGCTCTACACTGATGTGGACATATCGTGTCCTGACATCAAGCAGGAGTGCGCGGAGTACTCCAGGAGGGGCGATCAGCGCGCCGGTAAGGGAATGTACCCATACTACGTGACCCACTTTTTTGCAATTCTTAACCCCTCCTCACCCCTCGGCGATCACGTGTAGTATATTCCAAGACCCCCCCCCCCTCCCCCTACAGTTTTCACGTAGTAATTCAAAAATGATTTTTAGTCATTTCTTGCTAACAAAAAGTTTAAAAAAATCATTTGGCTTGTATTTGTCTTTATTAATAAGGCGCTTGCTGCTTGACAGCAAGAGTGCTTGCATAATTACAAGTGGAAAAAATATTATCAAGATAAAACTTATGTCCAAATATATTGTAACCAGAACATAATTTATAGAAGCAAAAGTCCTGTTATTTTTATTAACATTTATTTTCCATCTCAATCATCAACAAACACGTTCCCAGCATCAATCCTCTCTGACGCAACGTAGATCACAGGGGCGGTAACATCGGGAGTTTCCTCAGGCGCCATTATTATCTCTTCACTGACAGCCTCGCCATGTATCCACTCCACGCTTTCCTTCCTGACACACAAGGCCTCCTGCGGTATCCCGGAGAGAGCCCGCAGAGGTCGCACGCGAGACACGACTTGCTGACAACTACACTGCACTACAGACTATCAGTTTTAAATCAGCTGACGTCTCGGCAAATGTACGGCAGTGTTGCCACCTGCGAGTTTAAAATGCGCCAAACACTGCGCGCCATATTTGAAGATTTCCCTAGAGGATATTGACTACGTGATAAAAACCTAATTCCCCCGCCCCTCATTGTGACCAAGCGTGATATTTTGAAGATCCCCCCCTGAAAGGGTCACGTAGTATGGGTGACTTCCCTAAGCAGTTTGTTTACTTGGATTTACAATCCCCGGAAATATTACAAGAGCCATTAGATCTGACGATGGATATATTCTTCTTGTATCCGTTAATTATTTTGTGAAAAATTTACCCGGCTGTGCAGCACAACAATAAATATAACTATGGTTATATTTATACACTAGCTGTACCCGGCCACGCGTTGCTCTGGCTCAATCTTGTTAAATAGAAAAGAAAGAAAAGAGAAAGCACATGTTTCTAATTTTTTTAATCTTACAATGCTTCTGGGTATTCAATTTTGCTGCTTTTCAAAAAAAGCATTTTTTTACCTGTCACAGATGTATAATAGTAGGTGTATAAAAACGTATTAAGTATATAAAAACATGTGTGATTCGAATGCAGCATTGTGTCAAAGTCAGTCCGTGAAGATCTTTCTGAGATTTAAGATTTTGATCAAACGAATATTTACACTTTTATTTATTGATGGCTGTTCATACTCGGCGTTGCTCGGGTTAAGGATTTAGTTAAACATAAGTTTGTGGGGACACAAAATGGTTTCATTGTTTCGCAGTCTCTAATAATAAAAAAAGGATCCATTTAACATAGGCTGGGATGTATGGCCTATGTATTCCGCCGTGACCTAAAGAATAAGAATGCAAAATTAGGATCAGATGGGCAAACGTTTTAGATTTGTACAAAAAATATATCATGGGGTAAGAAAGGAAGGTCGAAAAGTTATCTTTATTACCCGCCGGGTATTGAAAAATAAGTATGCAAAATCTAGGTCTGATCGATCATGCGGTGTAGATTTGTAAAGAAAATATAACAGTAAGGGGTAGTAAAAGGGAGGGGGAAAAGTCGCCTTCGTTACCTGCCAGTATCTATCTACATTTTATTTGTATAGATTAAAATATTTATTGATTTCCATCCATTTATAGGATATTTTGTAAATTTGGAGCACCTAAATTGAGTACCCACTTTGGATACAGCGGGCGGACGCTGCACACAAAGTTCTTTATTTACTTTTCGCACCCATAGCTACTAACTCAAATTAGTCTTCCGAAGTTTGTAGAACTCTCTCTTACCGATTATTTCTTCTCTCAATCTTCAGCGATCTTTTCTTTAAGCCATGTATTGACTAGGAGACGAATTTTCCCTCAACATCACGCGCGGCATAGAGTCTACGTGACGTTGCAACGTCGCGCACAACATAGCGGGGCATTTCTACGTGCCGCGGCAACGTTGCCATGCGCACGGTACCCGAGCGAGCTCACGGGGACATCGCGCCGTGCGTCAGTACCACGTGGTATGTTTACAAGTGAATGCGCATGCGCTGTATCACTCAATATGACATTAGTGTGGGGGAAACGAAATTGTTCTCAACTCATCGAGCTCAAAGCCGCACAATTTTGTAGGACACTTCAAACCGTGAATATAAAAATTAAATGGTGTGAGGGTCAACAGCCTTCCTTAATATTGTGTCTTGCTTGGCTATGGAAGGCCCGATCATTTGTAATAAATTTTCAAAATCAGTTGTTGTCATTCGAGTGAAATTGACAAACGATCCGTCCGACATTCGAAGATCGCACAGAATATCCATTTTTCTTTCTCTTTGCAGTAAATACTTTCGCACCCACCACCTTTTTCTCCCCTTAAGTTTCGATAAACTCGTTAGAATAAATAGACACGCAGCACTAATCATCATAACCTTGACATGATCCCTCTTTGGACCCTCCTTCGTATCACTATTGGTCAGTCAAAGGAAATTGGGCAGGTGAAATGATAAGCGTAACTTTTTCTTTATAATAATGAATTTAATGTTAAAACATGATAATGGTCTTTTCCATCGTCTTACAATTATACCTAAAATGGAGACAGTCATAAAAAAAGAAAAAAAATCTTATGCTAGGAAAAACTATTTCTACCTTAATTAACCCTTCGATCTTCTTTCTTCTCTCTTCTTTCTTCTCTCTTCCCGTTCCCGTGATAGGGCCCCGTCACAGCCCCGTTCGCGTCCCTTATCGGCGCGCTCCTGGTGGACAGGCTCCTCCGTCTCCTCCTGAACGACCGGCCGTTATTGAGGCGGTCGTTCCTAACAGCTCGTCTCCTTTCTCGCCGCTTGCTGCCTTTTCCTCTCAGGGCAGGTTTCCCGACTCGACCATGCTCCACTAGCACGTCACTTCCTTCACCATCTGACCACCACACATCCGGTGTACCACGGGTGCCCAACTCACTGGCCATCTCGCCTGGTTCATTATCTCCGTCTGTCGCGCGCACTTCCTGCCGCCGATCGCTTCCGGCTACCACCAACAGTCTATCAATGTTCACTCGCGACCAATTTCATTATCGCCCGACTTAAGTCTCTATAGTCACGGCCTCTCGCCATTTCGAACTATCTCGCGACTCCGAACTATTTTTTTTTTACTCCGAACTCCGTCGCGACCCGTCAAGATCTGTCTTTCACTTTTGGCCCCCGGGGCCCCAACCCCGACCCCGGCGGGTGTGTTTATCACCCCGCACCACGCCTGTCCTCACATGTCATTGGCCATCGACCCATATCCCGAACCAATGAGATCGATAGGCCTGACTTAACGTATCTATTGGCCCACGCCCCCGTATAACCACTTATTCTAAGCAACTACAATTAGATAGGCACAAAAAGTAATGTACACTGATACTACATACTTAACGCTATCTAAAAGGAACATAACTATACATAACATAATATAACAAACAAAATTATCCACAAAAAATATACAATAGGTACCAACAAACTTAGTTTTATACAGTACAATGCTCCGTCCTAGGATACGCTTGTACGGACATAATGTACATCGTTTTACCTTAATCTAATTACAACTACTTCATAATTGGGCCCCCATAATCACCTTAATTCTAGGTAGGTACTAGACGCTAATCTTACATACAAAATATTCGCAATTGCAAGCGATACAAGTGATGACGAAAAAAAAGGAATCAATTATCATGTTCCGTGCAGTTTATTTTTTATATTACGAACAGATGTGGCCAGCGGAACGGTGGCAACGTCTTCAAAACAAAAATCTTTTCGTGTACCTGTCACCCTCTTTATAATTAATGTGTCTTTTGGATGAAAACCAGAACATGGACGCTGGCGTTGCAAAAAAAACTGTCGCCTTTTCGTTATCGTCTCGATTGATTCCTTGATCCCTTGCTGTTGTCAGAAATGCAAATTTACGACGAAATTTAGGAATCAGCCAAAGGCGTGAGAACGTCTCCCTTCTCACGACTGTGTGTGTCACATGTGTGACATCACCGGCCACCCCTTTTTTTCTTTGTTTTTTTTTTTTCCCCGGGCGCCCCCGCCCCAACCGCGCGCTACTCTCGCTACTCGCTAAGGCACCTGGTCCTTCCTGATGCTCCTAACTATTACTTCGTACCTTCTCCGACTATCATTACCATTATTACTACGCCCCGCTGCCAAACCTATGCAATCCTCAGTTAGTTGACATACATGATACCGATTTAAACGACTCCCCCACCAAAACTCATTTATTTATTTCAACAGGCCCCCTATGCCTATGACCCATTTAAACGACGAACGTCCCGCTATTTCGAAGTCCGGTGCACAAAAAAAAACAAAACAACCGTGTCCGCTCCCCGACCTTTACGGCTAGCAGCTGACTTCGGGGCCGCCAACCATAGATCACGTAACTTAAACACATCGGCGCCCTCGCACCTACGCCTTACACACATATATTTTCCACGCGCGCCTCCTAATTTTTTTTTTGTAAGTTATAACGCCATTAGTCGGCACGCCCCCGGCGTCCAACCTTGTCATACTTATCATCAAAACCATGAGTAAAACAACAAGCCCAACAGGATAAACCTAACCACGAATTCTTTTAACACCGAGTCCTATCGGAGACCCCTCAGTGCAATAAATGCTTCGTCGCTTACAACGTAGTACCTAAACTAGAACTATTCCGATACCCTATTTCCGTATGTCTTCCTGTGATTATCATGCCAATCTAAATAATATAGCTAAAATTTAACATAACCAACAAGAATACCTCGCGGTTGCCTTACTAGCCCGTTAAAATACCGACACACTCACGGACCCATGTCTCCGCCGCCACCGATACTCAACGTACCTGTATTAATAATTAAGAAACCGGAGCGTACACTAACGAAGTAACATTTTAGGCGAGACGTGTGCCGGACACTACGCCGAGATAATCCATCAAAAGTGCCGGGCTCGCCAAGCTCAGTGAAATAACTTTGTCTAATTTGGTCTCCCCGACGCGTCTGACCATATCAATTCACAATATTTTAAATTTGAAAATTAAAAATAACAAAAATTATATCGCTCCCTTTTCCAATACTCCGTGTCCCTACGCGATTCCAATATAATGTTGAATTTTCTATACAAAATTTAATTGCACTTCTCTTTAGACATCGCAAGAGAAAAAGAACCTTCTCTAGGCCGCCTGCACTTCGGTGTCTGTTATATCATTATTTCCAATCTCATACATTGTCATTTATTTTTCTACCAATTTTAGAAAACTCAAACGTCCCGTATTCGCTGTAAATATGAAATATACACCCGGAGTGGCGTTCATTCCCATCGAACTGTCAGAAACGATGTACGACGTGTCATTTTCCGGTGATCATGTTACGAGAAATGCACACGTAAGAAGGACCAGTGGTCGAATACCACAAATTCCAAAGATTACTACCGGAAATTTTTCCCTATTCGTTCCGGTACTCGCGTCACTAACAAAATTCACTCTCTCCCGAATTCTTCCTCAACCCACCGCAAAACTATCCGATTCATACATAAAAAAGCCAGCAATTCCTAATAAAACAAAAAAAACCTATAACACTTTGCAATATTAAAAGAACTATTCGTTTCCGAAAGGAGACTTGAGAACTCCGAAAAATTACCACTGTCGTGAATTCCCCTAAATCGACGGTTTGCGATCCCCTACATCCCACTAGCCCGGAGCTGTCTCGGACCTTTTTTTTTGGCACCCGCCGTGCAACGGTCTTTCCGTACCTATCATAACATTACGGTACTTTATTCCTATCTGTATTCACTTATCGATACGTACATCGAATAACTCCTGCAAGAGAAGCGCCCACCTGGTCAGCTTAGCCCGCTGATCCTGGGCGCTCCTTAGCCAAGTGAGGGCGCGGTTGTCAGTCCTTAGCCTGAACCGCCTACCCTCCAAGTATGGGCGGTACCTTTTTATCGCCCATACAGCCGCGTAGGCTCGTTGGAATGCCATCGCTGCTGAGTCTGGTCAAATCGAGCACTGCCATACGAGATGACGTCGCGCCCTCCGTCCTCCCGGGCCTGATATAATACCACGGCTACTCCTAACTTACTGGCATCTGTTTGGAGGACGAGCTCCCGTGCGTCAGGGCGTGCCAAACATAACGGACCTGAGAGCGCCGCCTGCACACGGCGCATGGACTCCTGCGCCTCCGGCGTCCACCTGAACGGCTTTTTTGGACTTAGTAAATCCGTCATCGGGACCGCGAGATCGGAGAAATTTTCCACGTATTCTCGCAACCAGTTTACCAAGCCGAGAAACTTCCTAAGTTCTTTCCTCGTACGCGGCGGTGTAGCAGCCGCTATCGCCCCCTCATGAATCGCCTGCGGAGTATTACCCATCGGTGTCCCTCTATGTCCGAGATAATCTATAGTGTCGGTCGCCAATGCACATTTATCGGCCGAACAACGGAGGCTGTACTGTTGCAAACGCTCGAATACCAATCGTAGGTGACACGTATGCTCCTGCCATGTTTACGAGTAAATTATAATATCGTCCAGGTACACTAAGCAAAACTCTCTCAGATACCCCGCCAAGACTTCTTGACACATCAAGCGCTGGAATACCGCTGCCGCCCCCTTTAGCCGAATCCAAGTACCTTGAATTGATAGCACGCCCCGTCGGGAGTGGCAAATGCTGTCAAATGTCGTGATTTCGGGTGTAACGGGACTTGCCAGTAAGACTTTTGCAAGTCTAAGCAGGTGAATATTCTGGCCGTACCGAGGTCCTTAAGTGTCTCGTGTATTAACGGAAGGGGTGAGATTTCACCCACTGTTACGTCATTAAGGCGACGGTAATCAACACAGAAGCGATATCCATCTTTGCCTTTTTTCGGCGCCATCACGACTGGGAAGCAGTAAGACGATCTTCTAGCTTCGATAACTCCGTCACTTAACATCCCCTCCAGTTGTTCGTACAACTTTCTCTTTTTCTCGTCGGACAGACGATGTGGAGCCATACGGATGGGTTTATGGTCATTCAATATTTGGCTGTAACGGTGCCGGCCCTGCATACGGAGTGAACAGCTCGTCTTACAGCTTTGCCAGCTCCATGCTCTCGGCTACTGGAAGAGTTGGCATCGCCGGCAGCTCTACTTTTCCCGTTTCTATCGGCCGCCTGCCTGCCACCAAGTGGGCTGTCATCCTTTCACTCACCCCGAAGTGTAGACACCCTCGGTAGAAATCCAGGACCGCATGCTGCTCAGCCAGCCAGCCCATCCCCAGGATGACCTTCTCTCGGAGCTCTTCCACTACTAAAAACTCTACCGTCTGCTCCTTGCTGACAGCTATCGTCCAAGATAATGAAGCTGCAGCCAGCACTCGCATAGTCGCTCCAGAGTGCGCGAGGTTTATATTGCGCAGAGTGGAGTCCCGCCTCTGCTGCGGCGGTACCTTGCCCGCCCTAATCAGGCTGTGCGAAGCGGCTGAGTCCACTAGCGCCTCGCATTCCATCCCAAACACCCTTATCCGTATGCGCGGCTGGGCGGCTCCAAGGCCGGCCGCCGCGTTGCATTCAGCGTCTCGTGTGGGCGGCGCGGCGCCCCCCGCCCTCGCCTCCGATACTGGTTGGCTGGAGGCGGTGCGCCCTGATGCCAACCGCCGCTCTCCTACTCTTACTGACGCGGGCCCAGGGCGGGCCGCCGTCCGACTTGGTCCCCGCCCGGGCGGTCCGCGTTTCCCGCCCTTCGTCGAAGATAATCATTTCTCTCCCGGCAGTCCTTACTAAGGTCCTTACCTTGCTGCTGTCGGTTGCCCTGGTGCTGGCGCGCTCCTTGCTGGTTCGGCTGTTGATTGTGTTGCCTGGGCGGCTGGGCGGGTGTCTCCCTCGGTGGGGGCTGGTCTTCCAACGCTTGACCCTGTCTCCTGAACAGCGGTTCCCTCGGAAAATCTATCGCCGTTACGCGCGTCTTTAGTGTGTCAAAGGTGTATGCCCCAAACACGGCGCCGGCCTCTAAGACATCTCGGTACCGTAGCCTCATCAAGGCAATAATATCCGCGCAAGACTCGTCCATCAACCGCCCCCCATGCAGGCGTTCATATACCCGGCGTTTCCTCCGGAGGAAACTAACCCCACTCTCATCGCCCAGTTGGCCATCCCCGTATAACAAAACCAACAGCGAGGCCCTTGCTTCCTCCGTTCCATACCGGCGACGTAATTGCGCGCTAAACTCGGCGAACTCCCACCCTCCTTTTGAGTGCGGTAACCACCACGATCACATTTTTGTACTTGAGTCGTGGGCGAACACCCAGTGTTGCGAAAATATACCTCACACGCCTGCAAAAATATGTCCGGGACCTCTTCCGGTAAGCCCGAAAAAACCTCTTCATGCTGTCTTGGGGCGCAGGACGGCCTTACCCTCTCTGCTTGCCCCGTCGGGCATTCTGCCATGGTGTCCGTTTGTGCTTCCCGTTCGTCGGTCGAAACGCCGTTAGCGGTCGTACTCCTCGTTCTTGCTTTCATAGTATATATAAAAATATAGTGTATAAAAAAAAACAATCCAAATTTCTAAATTCGACCTACCTGTCTACAGCTGGCGCGTGCGTATTGGGTACCGATAGGGGCGACACAAAAAAAACATCTCAGTTTCGCTTCAGACAAAAGGAATATTTGTTGTTGTTTACAAGTACGCTCGTGTTTATGTTTGTTTTATTGCCGGCGCTTCTAGGTCCCTTTTTACTACCGTCTAATGACCCGTTAGTGGCCGTTGTAAAACCCGAAGAAAGGTCTTTGTTGTCTTTATTATGGTTGTCGGTGCACACTTTCGATTTTCGCTTGTATTGATTCCCACGATGTTTTTAAATTCCGTAATTTATTTATTTATTTTACGGCATTCTAAACATAAAAACGTAATCTATCTCGCCTTAATCGGACGCCACGTCATTTTTTTTTTTTTTAAGAAAAATTTATATGACGAAAAAAAATACATCTCTAGTTCGCTCGAATATTATTTTCAAACACCTGCTATCCTCCTTTGACCAATTTTTAATTAAAATATTCTCTGGGTGAAATGGTTCGGTGAAAATCGATTTTTCCACTACATACTACGTGTGCCTGCCTCACGTACCGGCGACAGGTGATATGATCCCTCTTTGGACCCTCCTTCGTATCACTATTGGCCAGTCAAAGGAAAATGGGCAGGTGAAATGATAAGCGTAACTTTTTCTTTATAATAATGAATTTAATGTTAAAACATGATTATGGTCTTTTCCATCGTCTTACAATTATACCTAAAATGGAGACAGTCATAAAAAAAGAAAAAAAATCTTATGCTAGGAAAAACTATTTCTACCTTAATTAACCCTTCGATCTTCTTTCTTCTCTCTTCTTTCTTCTCTCTTCCCGTTCCCGTGATAGGGCCCCGTCACAGCCCCGTTCGCGTCCCTTATCGACGCGCTCCTGGTGGACAGGCTCCTCCGTCTCCTCCTGAACGACCGGCCGTTATTGAGGCGGTCGTTCCTAACAGCTCGTCTCCTTTCTCGCCGCTTGCTGCCTTTTCCTCTCAGGGCAGGTTTCCCGACTCGACCATGCTCCACTAGCACGTCACTTCCTTCACCATCTGACCACCACACATCCGGTGTACCACGGGTGCCCAACTCACTGGCCATCTCGCCTGGTTCATTATCTCCGTCTGTCGCGCGCACTTCCTGCCGCCGATCGCTTCCGGCTACCACCAACAGTCTATCAATGTTCACTCGCGACCAATTTCATTATCGCCCGACTTAAGTCTCTATAGTCACGGCCTCTCGCCATTTCGAACTATCTCGCGACTCCGAACTGTTTTTTTTTTACTCCGAACTCCGTCGCGACCCGTCAAGATCTGTCTTTCACTTTTGGCCCCCGGGGCCCCAACCCCGACCCCGGCGGGTGTGTTTATCACCCCGCACCACGCCTGTCCTCACATGTCATTGGCCATCGACCCATATCCCGAACCAATGAGATCGATAGGCCTGACTTAACGTATCTATTGGCCCACGCCCCCGTATAACCACTTATTCTAAGCAACTACAATTAGATAGGCAGAAAAAGTAATGTACACTGATACTACATACTTAACGCTATCTAAAAGGAACATAACTATACATAACATAATATAACAAACAAAATTATCCACAAAAAATATACAATAGGTACCAACAAACTTAGTTTTATACAGTACAATGCTCCGTCCTAGGATACACTTGTACGGACATAATGTACATCGTTTTACCTTAATCTAATTACAACTAATTCATAATTGGGCCCCCATAATCACCTTAATTCTAGGTAGGTACTAGACGCTAATCTTACATACAAAATATTCGCAATTGCAAGCGATACAAGTGATGACGAAAAAAAAGGAATCAATTATCATGTTCCGTGCAGTTTATTTTTTATATTACGAACAGATGTGGCCAGCGGAACGGTGACAACGTCTTCAAAACAAAAATCTTTTCGTGTACCTGTCACCCTCTTTATAATTAATGTGTCTTTTGGATGAAAACCAGAACATGGACGCTGGCGTTGCAAAAAAAACTGTCGCCTTTTCGTTATTGTCTCGATTGATTCCTTGATCCCTTGCTGTTGTCAGAAATGCAAATTTACGACGAAATTTAGGAATCAGCCAAAGGCGTGAGAACGTCTCCCTTCTCACGACTGCGTGTGTCACATGTGTGACATCACCCTCATCGGGTGACATTTCCGCGACAAGTGATATGTGAGACCCGGTGTGTACACGTCAAATGACCGCGTCATTGTCCCCGAAACATGAGCGTAGATGTTGATGCGACATGCCCCGCGGAATGTTTCGCGATTTGTCCCCTAGTGAATACATGGATTAATTGTATCTGCCACGCTACAGCCCACATTACATTCATTTCTAATTTTCTAATTTCTCACTCTATCGACCAAAAATTTTCCAAGCGCCTTAGAGACCGCATTTCCACCGCATTCAATCTACTTTCATTCCCTTTTTGCCAATTCCAGGCTTCACTTCTATACATCGGTGTTGGCACTGTAACGCCATTATGTACCGCTAGGCTTGCTCACTTTGACAAATTATTATTGGCCATATTTGCATTCACAGCGTTATTATTTCCTTACGAAAGAGACCAGTTAATACATTTTTCTGATATTAATAGTTTGTTGTATAGTTTACCAGAATTTACCGTGCAACCATATGTATATTCACGAAGGCATCCGAAAAGGCCCATGCTGGGATACCTACTTAAAAACTACCTTCACACCTGTATTCTGCCAGGTTAAGATTTCTACATAACAAAATAACTAACTCCGATTCAAAATTAACCGGTCATAAATCAGTTGAAGAGTTAAATTATTCGTTGGACATTTGGTTAGGTTTGCTCAAAATCAATCGTTTTCAAAAAAACACACTTACTTAAAAACAATTATTGACTTTAAAAGAAAATGTTGCTTGTTAAGAGATTTTACTCTTTATGCGCAAATTGAGGCTGTCCTAAATGGCCAACCCCTTTATAAGGATTTTCCAGAATAGAGCCTTCAAGGGGGAATATGTCTGCGCGCTATCGGCGGACATTCACGAAGACATCCGAAAATGGCCGAACCAGGATACCCGCCACACTTTGAAACTATCTTCATACCTGTACACATAAAAGTGTCCCTCTCTTATGTATCAATATACTTAAAATAGACTAGAAGAAAATGTAATAATGCTGTATGCAATTAAATAAATAAAAACTACCTGTACACACTGTAAACAACTATATATTTTTGATGAACTCAAATTGTATGACAAATAAAGTGTTACTAAACTAAATACAACACAACAGTACTTGCTTACATAGTTACGTTTTTGGGTATTATTTTATTATTTTATTTATGTGTGGTGCCTCTATATATTCTGGATTTTCAATGAAATTATTAATTTAACGTCATCTGCGTTACCTCTCGACCTACCGGGCTCAAAGGATAATCCAAATCAATCCGTTATTTCATCTTTAACAACAACATTTTTACAGTTTTGGGATTAAATATACTACTTGTAATACCTATTGATGGTTAGCTTAACTCATTGTTAAAAGGATACAATGCCAAACGTTGATCACAGAGATTTTTTTTCAACTTTCGTATACAAAAAATATTTTCTTTGCAGATCACGGGAGAAAACAACATGCTTCTTCGGAAAATCCAACTGGCCCTGGAGAGCAGCCAGAATCGGAGACCGTCTCCATAGCCGAAATATCCTCAAGCAGGCGCCCTGCTGGGAAGAAGGTGCTTCCACGTGCGCAGAGCCTGTCCACGAGCAAGCAGATAGCTTCCTCCAGAGTTCACACACCCTCACATACTATGAAGAAATTGCTTTCGTGTTCTCAGTGCGATTATTCGTGCAATTATAAGTCACACCTCAATGTACATGTGCTTAAACACACAGGGTTAAAACTTTTTTCATGTTCCCAGTGCGATTTTTCGTGTAATTATAAGTCAAGCCTCAAGGTACATGTGCGTAAACACACGGGGGTAAAACTTTTTTCATGTTCTCAGTGCGATTATTCGTGCAATATTAAGTCAAATCTTGAGCTACATGTGCTAAAACACACGGGAGCAAAACTTTTTTCATGTTTTCAGTGCGATTATTCGTGTAATTATAAGTCATGCCTCAATGTACATGTGCTTAAACATACGGGAGTAAAACTTTTTTCATGTTCCCAGTGCGATTATTCGTGCAATAATAAGTCATACCTCAAGGTTCATGTGCTTAAACACACGGGGGTAAAACTTTTTTCATGTTCTCAGTGCAATTATTCTTGCAATAAAAAGTCACGCCTCAAGGAACATGTGCTTAAACACACGGGGGTAAAACTTTTTTCGTGTTCTCAGTGCGATTATTCGTGCAATGATAAGTCAAACATCAAAGTACATGTGCTTAAACACACGGGGGTCAAACATTTTTTGTGTTCTCAGTGTGATTTTTCGTGCAATCGTAAGTCAAACCTCAAGAGACATGTGCTTGTACACGCGAGGGTAAAACTTTTTTCATGTTCTCAGTGCGATTTTTCTTGCAATAATAAGTCATACCTCAAAGTACATGTGCTTAAACACTCGGGGGTAAAACTTTTTTCGTGTTCTCGGTGCGATTATTCGTGTAATCGTAAATCACAGTTAAAAAAACATGAACTCTCACACATTGTATAAAAACTTTTTTCATGTTCTCAGTGCAGATCTTCGTGCAATCTTAAAGTGCATGTGCTTAAACACGTTGGTCGGTGGGGGGGGGGGGGGTCGGGTGCGCGGTGGGTTATGTTATTTTTTTGGTAAAAAAAACTCCAGGATTGGTGAAGTGGACTGAAATGTAATATTATTTAAAAGTGTGTTTTTAGAATTCAAACTTTTTGAATATCATTGGTTTCCAAACTATTCATTATCCATCTTATATAAAAAACCAAGTGGAGTAGTTTCAATTAGTGACTATCGAAAGCATGATTAGTTGCAATATATATTTTATATCACAGTCTCCGCAAGTTATTTAATATATCCCGCTGTTTTCCAATATATCTATTTTTGTTTTGAATTTAAATGAATTACCAATATTATTATGTTCCGAACAAGAACACTTTTTTAATGTGCGGCTCAGTTGCCTTCGCTGGTGAAGTAGAGAGCGCCACCAGAAGTTACAGCGCAGCTCGTGGTCCGTGGGTATGCCTGAAGTCAACGCCAAAAAGTAATTTCAGCTATGTCAGATTAATATTTACTGAGTTATAGGCATTTCATGTAAGGAATGCTATGGCACTAAATTGTAGTTCTACGTCCCCAGTAGCGGCCACACTTGTCGATCAAAATATCGACCTCATCAATATCTGCTTCAATGCCAGCTACCGTGACGTATTGCTTTGTACGGAGCAAGCCCCGGCAAGCATTCACCACTTCCAGGAGGAAATCACACACAATATTTCCTTGCAGTCTTCCAGTACTCATTAAGCTCATTCAAGTTCAGCCATCTCCGCGATGGTGTCCGGGTCAGACCTTCAGGCTCCCGTTAGAGGTATTTACCAGACATACTCATGTTTTACCCCCGTGTGTTTAAGCATACATCTTATAGTACGGGAGCCCGGAATATGAGTACCGCTTTTTCACCGCTTCCAGGAGGAAATCACACACAATATTTCCTCGCGGTCTTCCAGTTCTCATTAAGCTTGATGTATTCATATTAATTTTATTGTGGAAAACACGCCAATTTCGATCGTATTTATTCACGACGACGGGGTGGTCGTTTTTTTTTCGTAAGAGATACGGGAGCCAAGGGTCAATACATTTAAAATATATTTTTGTCATAAAAACACCCTCATTGTGTGGACCGGACACGCGTTAGCTGTGTTGGTTGAAATGGCCGTTTGTTCATAAAGAAACATTGAACATGATTTTTAACAATAGTTCTGGGTAATTCGATGCTAACTACCGAGGTTCATTGTGTTAGGAAGGTCCACTATTGTCTCTGTAAGGAAGAAATATATTACGAAGAATTCACAGGTTACATGGTCTACCGCCAATTTTCCGGGTACTGGCCGATTGTCTTAGGATAGAAACACATTAATTGCGACGACCGAAAAACTGTGATAATGTAATATAATAGAAAAATAAGGAGATGTAGAAAAAATTCCATACATCTCTTTTAGCTATCGCTGTCAAGTCACATCCGTTGAATTTCAAAATGCTTTGAATGACGAAATAGACCACCCATTATTACAAGTAGCCAGGACCTACTCTAGAATGAGGGAGATAATGTCTTGTAAATATCATATTATATAAAGATTATCTATAATTAAGTGTTCCTTAATAGGTAGTTAAGACTGATGTATAAGATATGATTATTACTGTGTGCTTTTGACCATTATATTTTGACAGGGAAGTGAATATACCTAATTCTTATTGTGTGTTTTTTTTATTGGACTTTAATGTAATGTAGAATGTATAGATTAAGGTAAATGTATAGATAGAGATGTAGTTTATAATTTGAATGTAAATATATGTTAGCTATATTAACCCGACAGAATGTGCGCTTCCATGTTCTGAGAAATAGAGCATCCCATACACAAAATACATTTTTACATCGCGCAAGCAAAGCTTTCAATAATAATTATATCGATATTGACTTATTCAACATTGGTCTTACCGAAAATAAAAGAATGCTTTAGATTACATGTACTAAATCGACTTGGACCAATTACTCACTATATCTAATCTTCTCTTCATCCACCTCTATCCTAACTCCTACCTCCTCATACTTTTTTCTCACAATAATTAACTCAATTCTTGATATACTTTTTTTCACATTCCATCACTTATCATTATTCAGTCTTTACATTGTTTGTTTCTTACCACTATTAATTAAGTAATTTAAAATAATTAAATTAAAAATATCTTATCTAACTTTGTTCTTAACATCTGTGAATCTTTTAATTGGTCTATGAAATGAACACTAAGCTTTTACATTATTATGTTTATAAAACTGTTAAAATTCCTTAATGAATAAATAAATATTATCAGAAATTCACTTTTCATACATATATCCGACATTATAATATAAACTACAATATCTACTAAATGAAATTTATCTCATATATTAATAACATATCTAATAAATATTTTATCATGATAGACAAATAATTGATACAATGTGATCTATAATAAATTTAAATGGTTTATATACTTAACCTCGAATCAGCTGTAATGGCGGCGTTAATCGTTTGACGTGAATTTTCTTAAAACCTTCTCTGAAGGTAAAGAAAACACACGAACACTCGGTCCTTTATTGAAGTTGCCACGACAGTTAGGCACCGAACACTTTTGAACCATTTTAAGACTTGAATTTAAAAAAGAAAAACGAATATAGACAAGTAGTAACAGTGGCGTATAGTGTACTAGGATCACTAGCATTACTAGGCCGGACTAGGCCTAAGTAAGTCCTACTTTAGGCCTTAGCCGTCCCTAGCCGGTAGGTGGCACTGCTATCGCTAATGAGGCTTGATGTTTAGATAGTATTGGATATACCCACATGGAGTGCAAGCTGCTATAAACACAAATATGTGTTTTTAAGAGGAAGATGGCTGCTGATGGAGGTACGCTTTTCTCTTTCATATTACCTAGGCAGGTACATGTTGGTACTCACTCCATGGTATATAAAAAAACATATGATATTATTATTTTAAATTAATATAATTAAAATACCAAGATATTATGAAACGTTCACAACAAAAATACAAATAAAAGATTGGAAGTTTTTTGGGCGCAACACATGAATTCATTTTGCCGAAAGGTCTTTGGAGAGTAAATCTGAAAATTTATAATCATAATCACTTTTGTGGAAAAAATAATTTGTAAAACCTCTCCTTGACACATTGAAGGTAATAAACGAAAAAGGACTATAATAAGATAAAACCTGGACACTTTGCAAACATTTTGGCATCCATCAGCACTGCAGCATTAAAGCATTTTTGAAAATTTTACAATTATGACAATAATTAGTAAATTTACTTCTAGCACGAAACACAAGATTGCCTGCGAATGTTCCATTGCCAGCACTCCATTTGGGTGTGCAAGAATGGTCCTACCTACCAAGTAATTAATTGGATAATTCGTCTATGCTCCACTCTTGTCTATGGACGGCTGTCATAAAATCAGCAATTGCTTTTCGTTTCTCGTGCTATCAGCAACGTAATAGAACCATGAATCCTGCTCACCAAAATGTTCCTGCCATCAAGTCCGAGCCAGGGTCTGCAGCCGGGAGCGGCGATGAAGAGCTCTACACTGATGTGGACATATCCTATCCTGACATAAAGCAGGAGTGCTCGGAGTACTCCAGGAGAGCCGACCAGCGCGCTGGTGAGAAAATTGTTCATTTTTTATTAAATCTCAAGAAGGTGACAGACGTGCGAGTCAGTACGCGAACTTATGGCTCGACGACCTTTTCCGCTCGTGTGTCACCCTAAGTTCGCGTATTTTAAAACCGCCGAGTAATTTCGTCGGCGATCCAACATGTTTCCAAAATATTGCTCGTAGCCCGCGCGTCTGTCATCGCCGCGAGCCGCGAGTCGCCATTTTACTTAACTTATTCGCACGAATTTTTAGAAGAATTAATTGAATATCCGAGAAATAATCCTTGTCTTTGGCAAATTAGAAGTAATGATTATAAAAACAAAAATACCAAAGATTAAAGCTTACATTAATCTATTGGCAATCTTATGAAAGGTGGAATGAAATGCTACCATTGATTCTGTCAAGAAAAAAATTAATATTTTAAGGGCTGGAATTGTGGAAATTTTCCTTCTCTTCACGTAACTCTGTTACTAAATTTACATGCGAAAAACGCTCTCTTTTCGTAAGCCAGTACTTCATCCACACTCGCCGATTTAGTCTTCTTTTATTGGTTTTTAAGATGTGATATGATATAATTCCTAAATAACACGAGGCTTCCTCTATCGACGACATCGCGATGCGGTGAGCAAGCTTCACGTCTGTCACCATCGTCGAGCCGAGTAACTTTGCGAACTTAGAAACCGCGTACTTTAAGTTCGTACGTCTATCACGCATTTCAGAGATGCTAAATGCGCGCACCTATGTATCTGTTACAGCGAATTTGCATTTTTAGTGAGACTACACTTTCACTAGTAGAAAAGTTTCCTCTCCCGGTCGGGCAGAGTCTGGGCAGTGAAAACATCTAAATCAACGAATTCTCAGATTCACTACACATTATCGGTGAAAATGTATTTTGTCTACGAATGCGCGCATTACTCAAAGCATAGACAATATATCGGTGAAAATATCAATTTGTACACGTAATTCTTAAAGCGTAGAAAGTATAAAGGCGGCACTTCACTAGGCGATTTTTATTTATTTTGCGGTCATATTTTAACTCCTAAATTAAAATAGGACAGCGGCACCGCAAAACGAATACGAATCGCGAAGTAAGGTGTCGGCTGAAAGATCGCGCACTCGGGTTTTTTATGATATCTGACGACTGCCGGAACAAAACGAGGTTATGTCACCATGTAAATATTGGGGGGTTAAGGGAAAATTTTTATTAATGAATATGTATTTTGTCAATTAAGTTTATTAAATATGTTTTTTTTATAACAATACAACAAAAGTTTATTTCTTACAAATATAGAAACATGAATAAACATACACCTGGTATTATTAATTTTAAACGAACCTTTAAAAGTGCGTCAAGTAACAAACACTCGATGCGAAAAATACAAAAATCAAAGAGATTCTAAGTCATCATTTACGTTTGAATTCATTCAGATTCTTCCGCATTTCCAATTTTCTATCTTTTTATCAAAAATGTGTAATGTCATTTGCGCTTCTTGTTTGCGCTGTGTAAAGCACGTGTAAAGTGGGCGGTAGACGTACAACATGAAGTGCGCGGTTTTTAAGTTCGCAAACTTACTCGGCTCGACGTCGGTGACAGACGTGAAGCTTGCTCACACCGTATCATTTTTATGAGTTTAATCGACTGTCTTTTGAATTATAAGATGATCAGAATTTCGTAAGTGTTCGCGATTAAAATTTTAAAAATATATTACGTTTTAGTTACCTACCTAAACTAATCCAGTCCAGAAGTGTGACAGTTCGAGAAACAGAACTATCGCCACAGAATAGAGAATATTCTATCGCTCAAAGGATAAAAATTAGAAATACTGTCGCTTTGTGGTGACTTTGGACTAGACTAGTGTAGAATGAGACACAAAACGCAAAATATATTTTGAAAAACTAGGTCCATGTGCCATTAGAATCTTGTTATAAAATCATATAATGAAGAATTGGTGCAGCCGAAACTTTCAACACTTCAAAATGACTATTTTAATAATATCCGTTACCTACATAATGTTGATATGCACAGAAGAAATTAATAATGCAGTAAGAACCTTGTTCACGCAATAACTTATTAAATTGTTATTCAAGGCCCGGTTGTTTCAATTTGGATAAATAAAAGTTCGTTTAAAAGCATAGATTTTTACGGAAACGGATTTCAGACTTGTCAAATTTAATTTTTGACAGTTCGGAAACCAATAAATTCACTAGTAAGTAGAAGTAAAATATTGTATTCATTTCTATTGGTGAAAAACTCTTTGAATATGATAAGAATGACCTTGAACATAAGTTCTCTAAAATGCCAGTGAATAATGGACTCACTAGAAAAACAGATTCACTGTAACATATCCATTAAACGTGGATAAAAAAAAAACGGGGCTAAATTGCACTATAAGTTTTAACCAGTTCTTTTCGAGGGTTTATTCTACGGTAATATTTGAGTGGATTGATTTCAAAATGAAATATATTTGAGGCGCTTGAAGAACTAAATCAGTTCGAGTTTTTGATTCCAAATTTTTGACATTTGAGACGTTTTATCTGTGGTTAACACAAATTTACGCAAACCATAAATAAAAGTCAAACAATGATGCGCGTTCATAGATTTTCGCAAAATGCTTGATTTTCGGTAGTTTGAGTTAAGATTAAAATTATTTTTAAATTGCGACACTTTTTCTGTCATGGATTAAAGCTTTTTCTTAATTTCTATACATACATATCGTGTCCTGACATCAAGCAGGAGTGCGCGGAGTACTCCAGGATATTGCAAGAGCCATTTGATCTGATGATGAATATATTTTTCTTGTGTCCGTTAATTTTTTTGTGACAAATTTGCCCAGCTGTGCAGCACAGCACAACACATGTTATATTATTAAAGTTATACATTAAAGTATTTAATTATTTCCATTCATTTACAGCATATTCTGTAAATTTAGAGCACTTAAATTGAGGAGTCAGAACAAGAATTGAACGAGGCTCTGAGAAAAATGTAAAATGTTTTGGCAGATAAATACAACATGTAAATAAACAAAGTTAGGAAAAACTCGATTAAAACTCTTGTCTGGAGTGTGCTGACATATGGCAGCGAAACATGAACCATTGGCCAGAGCATGTCCGGGAGGCTAGCGGCCTTTGAGATGTGGTGCTACAGGCGCATGGCAAAGATCAATTGGTCAGAACATATCCGAAACGACGAGGTGTTGAACAAGGTAGGCGAAAAGAGGCGGCTCCTTAAGGGGGGGGTAAGGTTAATTCGTACAAAAAAGGCGTATATTTGTGATTTTTTTGTGACGACCCAGTTGAAATCTCTTTATTAAAACTAATGGTACATTAAAGTATGACATTTGAAAAATATTGTATAAAATTTTCAAAAAGAAATATTAAAAAATACGGCAATGGCAGCAATTATTCGGACGTGTCTCGGAAAAAAGTAGAATTGTGGTGTCCATCATAACTTGGTGCTAGATCATCTGAAATCAAAAAATCAAAATTCATTCGTTAGATAATAGGTTTTCCCAGGTAACGCTGGGAGGGTTTTTTGAAATTTCAATTTTTCAATTTTTTGGAACACTTTGAAGGGAAAAACGCGATTTTTTGCGAAAAATGTCGAATAATTTGTTATTAAAAAATCAAAATTAATAACAAATTTGAAAAAAAGTCTCAAGCGTTACCTCGTAAATTATGTACAGAAATAGTGTTCAAAATTTCAAAAGGATCGGTGCAGTAGTTTTGAAGTTATGATGGACACCAACTTTGAAAACGTGAGATGTGGGGAAAACGCCTTAAAGTTTTGCACACTGTAAAATTCAAAATAAAACTCAACACTTATTTTATACTTACACATAATCGTCGATGCCATGTTCACACAGCAAAGAGCTTTCATCATCAGCATATTTTTGTCCTTGTCTACGCAAAACTCTTCCAATACAAAAGCATGTCCGGTAGTCCTCAGGTGAACGCGTCTCTTAGTTGCTCGAGCAGGTATAGAAAATCAGTCTGAGTATCGCTCAAATGTTCATAATTTCGTCAATTTTGCTCCGATTGACTTGAAATTTGACACAATATTCTTACGATGTTATACATTCATTTAAAAAATAAATAAAATAAAAATTAAAATAAAATGCAAAAAAAAAGTTAAAAACCTAACCCCCTCCCTTAACAGAATCGTCCAACAACGAGCAATTTAGATAGGCCATAATTTAAGGCATCCGGGCCAGCTTTTGACCATCTTCGAGGAAAAATGGTTGAGGGAGGCCATCGCCACCGCAAGGTGCCTAATCAATTTACAATATATAAGAATATGCCCAGTTGCTTAATAATTAAATAATATGTCGGTTCAAATTTCTGTATTCAGGTTTTCTCACCCCTCGGGGACGGAACTTGTCAACTGCTCTCCAGGCTCATAATGGCGCAAATGAAACGTTTTCTATACAAACTTCTCGCGGCTAATGTGTGCGCGACCGCTGTTCAAGCGCGGTACGCCACATTACCGCCCGGGGTCAATTGTCGCATTCTGTCTTTTTACATTAAGTTTTCTTTAGTTCCCGCGTTATTCTTAGGATTTTTGCGACATCTGATCATGACACGATCCCAATGTGACAATGTGCTGCCTCTGCATATTCAGGATTTTCAATGACATTATTAATAAAACATCATCTGCATTACGTCTTAACCTCCTCAGACTCAAAGGACAATCAAAATTAATTTATTTGTGAGAGGATACATTGAAAAACATTGATCTCATAGAGTGTTTCCAACATTCGATCTATGTCTCCGATAGGCTACACCGAGTCCGAGGAGGATAACACTGTATTACATTCAACATTTTTTATACAAAAAATATTTTCTTTGTAGATCAAGGGAGAAGACAACATTATTTTTCGGAAAATCCAACTGCCCCTGGAGAGCAGTCAGAATCGGAGACCGTCTCCATCGCCGAAATATCCTCAAGCAGGCGCCCTGCTGGGAAGAAGGTGCTTCCATGTGCGCAGAGCCCGTCCACGAGCAAGCAGACAGCTTTCTCCAGACTTCACACACCCCCACATACTATGAAGAAATTGTTTTCATGTTCCCAGTGCGATTATTCGTGCAATACTAAGTCAAACCTCAAGCGACATGTGATTAGACACACGGGGATCAAACTTATTTCGTGTTCTCAGTGCGATTATTCGTGCAATGATAATTCAAAACTCAAGGCACATGTGCTTATACACACCGGGGTGAAACTTTTTTCATGTTCCCAGTGCGATTATTCGTGCAATACTAAGTCAAACCTCAAGCGACATGAGATTAGACACACGGGGATCAAACTTATTTCGTGTTCTCAGTGCGATTATTCGTGCAATGATAAGTCAAACCTCAAGGTACATGTGCTTAAACACACGGGGGTAAAACTTTTTTCATGTTCCCAGTGCGATTATTCGTGCAATACTAAGTCAAGCCTCGAATTACATGTGCGTAAACACACGGGGTTAAAACTTTTTTCATGTTCTCAGTGCGATTATTCGTGCAATTTTATGTCAAACCTCAAGGTACATGTGCTTAAACACACGGGGGTAAAACTTTTTTCATGTTCTCAGTGCGATTATACGTGCAATAAAAAGTCAAGCCTCAATTTACATGTTCTTAAACACACGGGGGTAAAACTTTTTTCGTGTTCTCAGTGCGATTATTCGTGCAATGATAAATCATACCTCAAGGTACATGTGCTTAAACACACGGGAGTAAAACTTTTTTCATGTTCTCGGTGCGATTATTCGTGCAATTATAAGTCAAGCCTCAATGTACATGTGCTTAAACACACGGGGGTCAAACCTTTTTCATGTTCTCAGTGCGATTATTCGTGCAATGATAAAATAAACCTCAAGGTGCATTTGCTTAATCATACGGGGGTAAAACTTTTTTCATGTTCTCAGTGCGATTATTCGTGCAATTATAAGTCACGCCTCAAGCTACATGTGCTTAAACACACGAGGGTAAAACTTTTTTCATGTTCTCAATGTGATTATTCTTGCAATGATAAGTCAATCCTAAAGGTACATATGCTTAAACACACTGCGGTAAAACAGTTTACATGTTCTCAGTGCGATTATTCGAGCAATTTTAAGTCAAATCTCAATGTGCATATGCTTAAACACACGGGTGTAAAACTTTTTTCATGTTCTCATTGCGATTACTCGTGCAATTATAAGTCACGCCTCAATGTACATTTGCTTAGACACACGGGGGTTAAACTTTTTTCATGTTCTCATTGTGATTATTCGTGCAATTATAAGTCACGCCTCAAGTTACATGTGCTTAAACACACGGGGGTAAAACTTTTTTCTTGTTCTCAGTGCGATTATTCATGCAATCGTAAATCACAGTTAAAAAAACATGAACTTTCGCACATTGTATAAAAATTTTTTTCGTGTTCTCAGTGCAGTTATTCGTGCATTAAACACATCGTGCAATCATAAATCTGACTAAATAATGCTGAAAAACTATTTTCATTTAAAAATTTTTAATTTTATTTTATTTTAACTTTGCAATACACACGTAATGAGTTATTAAAATACAACTTAAGTTTCGAGAGGAGCAGTCCGTCTCATCATCATTTATAGATAATAACTAAATTATATACAAAATTAATTAATTTAATCGTGTTGGTCGGGGGGCGTGCGGTGGGGCGGCGTGGTTTTTTTTGTAAATGCTCCAGGATTGAAGTGGACTGGATTTAAAAGTGTGTGTACAGAATTCAATTTTTTTAGGATTTCAATGGTTTCCAAACTATTTATTATCCACTCTCTACGTAGAACCGAGTGGAGTAATTTCAATTTGTGACAAAGGAAATAATGATTAGTGTTTGTTATTTTGATTGGATGATTGATTGGATTATGATTGGAAAATTCGGAGAAGTTGTTAATCCACTTTTTAGGCAACTGCGATGTTATTTTATTCGTGTATTTAATTTTTTCATGGTTTGGATTACATACATATTTTTATTGCAGTCTGCGCAAGGTATTTCATATATCCCGCTATTTGCAACATACTGTTTGTTCAAGTTCGTGTTTACTGGGGTATTATGCCGTGTTGTTACAACCTTTCGGGCCGACGTTTCGGATCTCATTGCAGGGTTCATCATCAGGGCTGATGTTGATGGACCCTGATTAATGATAAACCCTGCAATGGGATCCGAAACGTCGGCCCGAAAGATCGTAACAACACGGCATAATACCCCAGTAAACACAAACTTGAAGATTCTGAGTGACCGTGAAAACCTAAGAACATTCATATCTGTTTGAGTTTTTGAATTTAAAAGAATTTTTCCAATATTATTATGTGTGTAATAAGTGGGTCTAATGTGAGGTAGGGAAGCAATTTGTAATTTTATTAGAAATCGGAAGATTATAGAGAATTTTTCACCAAAGTGTATTAATGTATTTGCCCGAGTATAAATATGTTTCAATAAGTTTATTATTGATTTTTTATTTAAACATCCTGTCTATTAACGCGAAATTATATCCATTATTAATGGCAATTGGTTTAATTGTTTTAATTTTAGTATCATTATCAATGGTATTTAGGGGATCGAATGGAAGCTGGCCATTTTATGCGCTGGCGGATGGGAAGACGATGCAGGAATTATAGCATCGGTATAGTATATATAATAGTATGATATGAACGCGTATCAATCAATCACGATTGATCGCCGCGAGGCGCTTCGCGTCCTTTCTATATCAAAATTAAAATGCGTTTGCCAATCGAGGGGAGCGGGAAATTTAAAACAACACCACCAATATTTAAATATTTACACAATTTATTTCCAACTAAACACAACTCTTATTTCTAGACTTATCAACTAGAGAAATTACCACTAATCTAAAACTAATCCTAGCCTAAACGCGAGCAGTCCTGATTCACAAACGTTATCGTGTCCTATCACTCGTTGCACGAAACACATTTCACTATCCGCGGCCGTGGTTGCCGCGGGTGGCTTCTTTTGGCACTCCCGTGCGCGCGCGTCGGTCGCGAGGTCCGCTTCGTTGGGAGGCATCCGGCCTCCCCCCTGGAACTCCTCTCGCTATGGGGATCGGCCGCCGCCGAGGCACGACGGCTATCGCGCCTCACCGCTTCTTCCTCCGCTACCGCTGGTATCACGACCGGCGCGGGAAAAAAATATCGGCCACCCGAGTAGGTGGCACCGGAGATCTAGACTCCCTCCTCGAGAGATCGGGACCGACAGGGGGATCGACGTGCACTCCCTCGGCGCGGGGTCGGCCCCCCGCCGTGTCTCCTCCCCGGCCGTACGGGGAGCCTCCCCCCGCGCCCCCTCTCACCACCGCTCAGCGTTCGACGGTTTGGCGGGCGAATAATTATTCACACCGCTGATAATGATAATATTCGATCTTGCTGCTTGCGTTATTATTATGTAATACTAGTTACAAAATAATATTTACACTATGACAAATCTTATTCTAACATAATATTATCTTATTCTAAAACAATAATCTTATTCTAGGGCAACAATATAATTTTTAACGCGGTAAAACAGGAATGCGTTGTTTTCTCGCATCTGTTTTGCCGGCAAAAAAAAAGGTCGACTTAAGAACGGAATTCCTAGAATAAAGCGATTTCCGAGCGGCACAAATTAACGCGGTTATATCGAGTATATATATTCCAAAATGAAATTAATATTTTTGTGTAGTACATTAAGGTACGCGAGAAAAGAATCTAGTTGTATATCAGTGCCCATGAAAATACAAAATATATCGTTCGACGTATCTATACCAACTGAGGATGCCTGAATTAATGAGGGGATGACTTGATTGTAACAAGTCTGTTTCCAGTTTGTTTAATAATATATCGGCTAGATGGGAGATATTGGGGAACCCACGGGTAATCAATCCGTCACGTTGATTGTAAAAAATATTATTGAATTCGAAATAATTTTGTTTAGTGTAGACATTGAATATTTTTAAAACTTCCTTTACACCATCTTCACCCAGTTTACAATTATTTAGTAAATTAATAAAGATGTTCTTTGTAAATTTGAACGCGGTTGGTGAATTCAATACTATTCCTTACGGTATGTGTCGCTAGGAAGAGATTATAAGATGATTAAGGATTTTGGAAAGTTTATAATTTGGTGCACTAACATACGATACAACTGGTCCTATCGGTATATTTGCTTTATGGATTTTGGAGAGTCCATAAAGTCTCGGTGATTGGGGGTTTGTTTGTAATAATGAGTTCCCGCAATATTTACTAAGAGATGGGCAGTGTTTGACAACTTGTCTAACAAAATTGAAAACGAATTTGGACCTGCCTATATACAACACATTACAGACAACGTAACCCATCTACAAAATCACATAAACAGTCTGGATTTAAACAAAGGTGCTGGATCTGACGGAATGCCGCCTTCATTCGTTTATGCGTGCCGTTCCAGTATTGTCATCCCGCTCGGCCTATTGTTCACTAAATCTATCGATGAAGGTACTTTACCAGACCAATTGAAAAACACAAACATTACTCCCATTTTCAAACCTGGCAATAGAAATAAAGTGACGAATTATAGAACCATTTCTAAATTAACAGTTTTTAGTAAAATATTTGAAAAAATTGAATACACAGAGGCCTTCAACGCTATTAAGCCATACCTAATTCCCCAATAACACGGATTCTTTGCTGGTCAGTCGGGCGCATTGACGCTCTGCTGGCAGAGTTGCAGAGCGTCAATGCGCCCGAGTAGTAAGGGTCACATTGACGGCACAGTACTGAGCTTAGTCATATCGTGGCCATCTTCCCTCACTACTCATACCCTAGGCCTAATAAGATAAAACCTCGACATTTTGGCATCCATCAGCACTGCAGCATTTAGGCATTTTTAAAATTTTTACAATTATGACAATAATTATCTGCACTTCTAGCACGAAACACAAGATTGCCTGCGAATGTTCTATTGCCAGCACTCCATTTGGGTTGATATACCAGAGTAGGGGGGGTAAGGTCTGAGGTGATATAAAATCACGGTGTGGTAAACCGGCCGGGAGATCTCAGATCTACGTATGCCGGCGGTTACGCCCTCCCCTAGGTACAATCAAAACGTCAGGTGACTGACTAGGACACTGATATCTCGAGGCGGGTGAAGGGATATAAAAATAATAAAATCGAAACAATTTTACAAGTTTCTATATTGGGCACTGTAGCAAATTAATTTACATGAAACATTAATCTTAACCTACATGCGACGCAGCAAAGTGGTTACTAATTTAAAAATTACATGAACCCTAATTTAGAGGGAGAGGACAAAATTATAAACAAAGAAAGAAAAAAAGCCAAAACACATAAAAAATCTGATCTTACTGCTAAAATGGATGGTGACGAGATTAAATTAACACTTCGGTAGAACCAGGTGGGCGGAGAAAAAGTCTTTAGATCGGGGTAACCTGTTTCGGAGAGTTCGGCAGGTGTCTTCTTCATGCTGCTTCGTGGTGGGCGGCGGCTTCTGGCGTCGGCGTCGTCCTCTGACTGTGCAGGCTACGTCGGCGGCTTCTGACGTCGGCGTCGTGGCGGTCGTCGGCAGAGCGTCGGTCCTCCGTCGCGGTGGTACACTGCGGCGTCGCGGCGGCACTGATACTTAGGCGTTTGCGGCGGTGCGTCACAGCACTCGGTAGCGAATGGCGGTTGTTGCCGTTCGCACTTTCGCTCCTCCAGGAGTTGCTAGAGTGATCGGCGATGCTGTTTTTACGGGCACCGCTAGAATCTCTAGCTTCTCCACACTCAACTCAACTCAACTCAACTCAACTCAACTCAACTCAACTCAACTGCCTTCTTGGCGGCCGGCTTCGCCTTATATTCTCTCCCCGGCGACCCAGGGTGTGGTCGCGGGGAGTCGAGGGGAAGCCTCCAGTTGGTCTTTCGCCGATTGGCTCCTTTGATGTCCGCCTCCGTCGTTCATTCGTCTCTCTCGATCCCTCCTAGGTCCCGATTGACGCTATTGGTTACTGAACCCAATGTTGCCTCCGTTCCGCCCCCTATTGTTCTCCCAGTTTGCGGCTAATCTCGATGCTTTTCTGGTATGTAGGCCTAAACACTTTGTTATTTCACGAACGCTTTGTTCACTGTTCATATCCCTATCCCGTCACCAAAAAAACATTGCAAAATGAATTAAACTTAAGGAAAATATTACAGTACAAATTGGCAAAGGCGGAAAATTGAAAACACAAATTCGCATCAACACTTATTACCCAAAATAAAACTGCTTACATATACATACTTAATTAAATCGACACGCCAGACATATTTTTATCGACCAGTTATTTCTACCATTATTGACTAATTACATGGGATTGACGCAGGGTTTCATTAGATCACAGTAAAATTCCTTGAGTATGCATTACAATATTAATCTTATTATTAAGTCGTCGGTTTGATTCTTACAGTAGGCCTCTCAATATTTAACGTTATTTATACATTACATCGTTATAGGTCAATCCTTATCATTAACATTGAAATTATTTATACATTACATCATTACAGGTCAATCCTTATCATTTACATTGATTATCTTCGATACCTCCACAAAATCATTATTATTTCTTTTTTTTTTTATATGATAAACCGGACGGTATTTAAAATTTACCACTCCGCATATTCTCTTCCTTTCTTTTTCTTTTTAATTTTTTTTCTTTAACAATGACAACATGTACTTGATACTTAGTTTTATTTTTAATTTTAGCTTAAATAAAACAAGCTATCGTACTTCTTAGTTGGACCAAACATAATTGTCAATATGTGACATAGAGATACAAAACAAAGGGCTAAAATTATACAGACATCGTGGCATTTCTTAGTGAATCAATTAACATAAAAACTTATTTACATGGGATACATGCTTCAAGCGGGTCCCCTAATGTTAATGTTCTGTATACATCTTTGTAATTTCTTTTGGGATTACAAAGTACATGAATTTGCATCAACGCCACTTTCCCGAAAGGAATGCTTACATATACTAACATAATCAAATTCGATAAACATTTTTTTTTTCAAGAAATTATGTTAAACCTTATTACTAGAAGAAAAATTAAGAAAACTTGGCGTAAATTAATTAATGTAACATTATTTACACCTAAATAATGAAAATTCTTACTTCAATATGTAAGCTGGATTGAATGCAAAACATTTTTTTTTAGGACTTTCATTATACTAATCATTATCTTATCAAATCAGCTTTCTTCCACCCCTGGTATAAGAATATAAGAAAAGAATAAAAATAGAGAACACTAAAAAAAATTATATAAGCCACATTCCACCAGGCAGACAATTGAAAATTTTCCAAACAAGAATTATTTTGAAACACTACCAGTAGCGGAAGTCCCTACTACAATTAACTAACTTCATAATTTTCGTTATGTTTTTCTTTTTTTTAAAGCGGACAAATACCAAAGTGAATGGTGTATCGTAAAGAGTGAAATTAATTACAAATAAATAATAATAAAGCTCAAAAGCTTTATTATTACTAGATTAAAACAACTATTTTAAAACAGACCGACAAATCATATTGCTTAAACGAGTAATCAAAACAATAATTGCATGTTTACAGATAGGTTATATACCTACAACCTACAAATTTGTATAAAAAAAACACAATATTGGGAGCTTGAATAACTAATGACAAATTAACATTATTCTTAAAAATAATTAAAACTCACAAATTAACATTATTCAACTAGGTGTATGTAATATATGAAAACATAAGACATGAAAGCCTCGATCTAAAGTAATATTAATGTTTATTCCAACACGGCATTTACTTATTTGCAATTAATTAAACTATTTTGTTTCAACCCCGTGTGCTAAAATTCATTCTGCAGACAGATTTCAAAAGACTAAAAAGTCGGAATCTTATATCTCTTCAACCGTGTTACATTTTTTCACGAGATAATATTCTATTACGTTATATATTATATATTACATCAATATCAAACATCGTCGGCAATAATACAATCAAGTTTTTTTTCCTTTTGTTACGATCAATACATTTTTTATTATTTGCTACAAGTTAGATTAATTCGGGATGATCTCGTTATTATTTCAAATTGCAATGTCCCGTTCATTTCGGTACTTAACAATAGAATACAGAATAAATGAGAAAACTACATATAAAACGAGTAACATCCACCTGCAGAGGTGGCCTGGGTTATCTAAACTATCATTACCTTACTTAAATTAAACATATCAGTTGCTCATTAATTAGGTACATATTACATTGATATTATGATTCACCACTTTGCCTCAATTTCTAATTCGGCCTCTACCTTCTTAATTGATTGACCCCTGTTATCTTTATTGATAATGACCGCCTGGTCGTGCGTTGCGGGATCTTCGCGCCCTTATAATAATAATATAATTTATACGATCCTACATCTCGCGGATAGTGTCGCCATGTGGTGGATCGGTATGTCAGCGCTTTCTAAAACATCTCTATTGTCTGTCGAGGACAATAGTAAGTTTACTGCGACGACTTTCGGAATTATTATCTTGTTTTTCTAAAAAAATGTCTTTCCCAAAACAATGGCGACTTCTCTAACAAACGCAGCTTTCTAAACCGTTGTCCCATGTGTTCGCATTTGGCCAAGATGTTCTTTCTATTGTTTAATCGGGGTTAGAGATATACGTCCCGCTGCAAGAAAAGGTTTACCGTTTTTACCCTTCCAAGATGTTACTTAAGAACAAAAGGTTGCGAACGTATTGCCCATCCTAACAAAAGGCCGTGCACTCTTAATGTCTTCGGCGATGCCCAACGCCCTCGGCAACCCTAACTTTCTAATTCATTGTTTCGTATGTTTTATGGCGGGCTATCCTAAGGCGATCGTCCGTCGCAATGTTATTTTTTTGAACAATAGGTCACATATTTCGTCCTCGAACAAAAGATCGAACATGCCGGGGCTGCCCTGGCTGTGACCACATGGCGCGTGATTTTCGATATTGCCCTAGGACAAAATTAATAACCTGGTTCGCGTCATATTCCGGTACATCAAGATAAACAGCCGTTAATTCAAATAAATAAAAAAAATGGTGCGTGTACTCATGTATGCGCGGTAGAAGTTATACTTCTACAAACAAAAACTTTCTTAAAAAACGATCGAAACATTCGTGAACTCGAATGTAAACAGAATCTGACAACTGACAAGAATTCGATATTTCTTTGTTCCTTTTCAAAAAACTTGGAGTGAGACTTGAACCAGGGACGCTCGAACAGTGGGATGGCGACTAGACGAGATAGCTACCATCGCCTATTCACGACTCGTCAAAAATATTGTATAGATAGGTATACATTTTAGATAAAATTAATATTATACGAATTACTTATATTAAAATTAAAATAAAATAATAAATATGTGTTTCTCTTTTCTTGTTCACTTTTATTGTATAACGTAGCATATCCGAAAAGGAAAATAACTTATTTTTGGAAAATTGGGAGCAATTAAAAAAAAATGTATTTGTATATGTTTCCTATTACGTAAATTAGAGAGTTCCACGATGGTTCCACGCTTCACCACAAATACCCATTACTAAAATTAAATACTAAAGTAAGTCTTCTGGCAATCATTACTCAAAATTTTTTTAAGTATAACTTCTATTGCATGTACATGAGTGCACGCACGATTTTTTTACTACTTTGTAATTAATTAATACTTTTCTCTTACTGTCTATTCGATAATTTGAACTTTGCGATCAAGCAATAATTGGTCGTCAAATCGAGATAATTCAGTATCTTTTTACTCCCTTTATATTAACTCGTGGCGTCTGCTTGTCTTCTTGTCTGACGAAAAAACTTTGGATCCATTTTAAACCCCTTTCTCGTGATCCAATCGAGCTGAAACTTTGCAAGCAGACTCGTGGCGACGATCAAAAAGATCTATCGAATTTTCGTTAAAAAAATTAATAATTATAGTATAATTTTGGATTTTTCAAATTTATAATGGTTTTTTTCATACAACTCAGTAAGTTATATGAAAATACTCCAACGCATCTGGTAGATACGAAACTCGAAAATGATAAAGGGAGTATTGTAAAAACTTGGTTTTTATGGGTTAGTTTTTTCCTTTCATCAGTAATTGACACTGGCGGGGGATACGTTCCAGCAAAGTAGAGCGTTATAGGAAACAGACATAAACGAGGTTATGTCACCATATAAATATTGGGGTTAGGGGAAAATTTTTATTAATGAATATGTATTTTATCAATTAAGTTTATTAAATATGTTTTTTTATAACAATAGTTTAAAAATATAGATAAATAAACATACACCCGGCATTATTAAATCAAATATTGTGGTGCTTTTCTTTGAAGACTTTTATACACCATTAGAGAGAGTTTGAAATTTATCCGCTCCGGCAGGCAAAGCCAATGTTGCTTCAGCATTGAGGATATCCGCGAGAACTTTTATGCCTTAAATATAAGCCTTGCCGCAGCATTCATCACTGACTGAAGTCTGTCGAGCTGAGTTCTAGGCTGTCCTGCATATATTGAGTTACAATGATATCTGTAAGAAAGAAAAAAAGGAGTTGTTTGTTTTTCAATTGCTTTCCCCACGTCTCCCACGATTTCAAGGATGCATCAATTCTAGATATTTTTTAAATGGATGCCTGGGAACGACCCCCTCTGCTGTTTACCCTATCTCCCAAAGGGTATGTTTTCATTAAAAAATTTTGAAACCATTAGCGATGCTATTTTTGTGAACATGTTGAAATTACAGCAGACACTTAGTTTATTGACTGGGAAGGTAAATTTTGGAACTTCTCAGCCATACGCGTCATTAAGAGCCCATATAAGCGATACTTTGTATTCGTATTCGATACTTTGACGAGAAAGACCTCAAATTCTGCTCTGTTTTCGAAACGTCTCCGTGAATTGTTATTTTGTTCACTTGCATTTCGCCTATCAATAAATGGGGTGTAGTGCACAATGTGGCGTTGGGAGCTATTTTTAATATATAAAACCACTCGTAAGCGCCATCTTGGAATTGAAGAAGTCTACCCGATTCACCCTACTTGGCGTAGATTTCGCAAATGTGAAATCGCGAAATGTTCGCAAAAGTTACAGATTACCGACAATTCCGATAATACCGACCATCTGCATTGAAAAGCTCGCTCACTTCCATCAGATACACTTGGCGGAGGTGAGCGAGGCTCGAATAAAAACTTTATGGAACATTTCGGAATATCAAACCACTGGCGCCTGAAGTCATAAAAGGACTACAATATTAGACTTTACCCTAGAAACCACCAGTGTCCAATGAATAATCTAACGTGATTTTATTAAAATCTTTCAAGACTAAAATTAGAAACGGCACAAATACGAAAGGAGCGCAAGAGAGTATAAGGCAGTAAAACGTGGAGAACGGTTTTAAAAGGAGAATGATTGATCACCGTACGTTTTGCTTGTTCGCTTGTAGCGAAGGGAAGAACTACATTTCAAAATGAAGACTACAACACACACGCGTTCACCAGTTTGAAGACTACAAAGTGTACACTACAATTGTAGTAAAAATACACGAAGTGAAGTAATTTTAGTACTACGAAATTGTAGTACTAGTGAAGTGAAGTAATGAAGTAATTGTAGCATTAATGAAGTGAAGTAATGAAATGAAGTAATGAAGTAATTGTAGTATTAATGAAGTGAAGTAATGAAATGAAGTAATTGTAGTATTAATGAAGTGAAATGAAGTAATTGTAATACTAGTGAACTAATTATATTTTTTCCCAAATAAAAAGTTTGGTGACTAAAAAAAAAAAAGTCACCGGGAAAAATATAATGAATATATCGAGATATTTCGGTAAAATAATATTTGGCGAGCTAAAAAAAAAGGGTCAACGGGAAAAATATTTAAGACAAATGCCGATATTTTCTCCAAAGTAACATTTGGCGACCTAAAAAAAAAAATCGCCAACCAGATTTCTTCATTCAATCCCAAAATTTTTCAAACCATAGGGGGGGGGGGTTGTTTCAGGTTTCCAGAAATTTCTTCATTCAGTCCCGAAATTTTTTCAAACTTTCAATAACTTTTAAGTGTGTGTAGTTTGTAGTGTGCATTACACTTCAAAACGTGTGAAGTGTGCACTTCAATGTAATGTAGTACCACATTGTAGTAGTGAGTTTCGATATTTAAAAAAAATATCGAATCGATATTTTTAAAAAATAATCGATATACATTACGAAAAATATATAGATATATCGATATTTATCGATATTATTTTTTCAAAAATCTAAAGGGGCTTTTGGCGACCAAACAAAAAAAAGGTCACCGGAAAAAATATATCGATTATCCGAGAAAAAATATCGATGACCAAAAAAAAGGTCGCCAAAAAAAATCGATATATTGGAAAAAATATCTATATATCGGAAAAAATATATCGATATATAAGAAAAAATATATCGATATATCGGGAAAAAACTATCGATATATCGAAAAAATATATATCAATGACCAAAAAAAAAGAAGGTCGCCAAGAAAAAATGAAAAAGGTAACTAAAAAAATTAAAAAGATACCCAAAAAAAGGTCACCAGAAAAAAATGAAAAAAGTAACCAAAAAATGTCACCAAAAAAATGACCAAAACTAAAAAAATCGCCAAGAAAAAAATATCGATTATCCCAGAAAAAATATTGATACATCAAAAAAATATATATTGAGATATCGATATTTTTTACCCACTACTCTTTTTACCCACTACTTTTTATCACTACTCGCTTGAATTAATTTAGATTAGGGATGGGTAAATGAAAAAATATCGAATATCGAAAAAAATATATCGATATATCGGGAAAAAATATATCGATATATCAGGGAAAAACTATCGATATTTCGAAAAAAAAAATATCGATGACAAAAAAAAGAAGGTCGCCAAGAAAAAAGTGAAAAAAGATACCCAAAAAAAGGTCGCCAGAAAAAGTGAAAAAGACACCCAAAAAAATGACCAAAACTAAAAAAGTCGGCCAAGAAAAAAATATCGGTTATCCCAGAAAAAATATCGATATATCAAAAAAATATATAGATATTCGATATATCGCGAATAAATATATCGACGATAAATATCGATATTTTTTACCCATCCCTAATTGAGATTGGATTGGTGACGTCAATATTTCATCATAATCTTCCGCATATAGTAAGTTTAGCTAAAATTTTGTTAAAAGATTCTAAAATTTAATTGACTCTCCAGACAGAAAAAACGAAAATCGTGTATAATGAATGGGGTCCTATAAATTATTCTTTCATTCATCGCACAGATTATTGGCCAATAATTCATCGCCCGTTATAGTCCGTCCAACTTATCTGGAGAATAAAGGAGGGCGTCCCAATCGTTGTGGTGCTGCCCATAGTCTAAAAATTATCTCATTTTTAGGGATTTTTTTGCAAAAATCGTTTTTTCTTAAACAATTTATTAAGCAGTATACGACACGATAAAAAACAAAAAATGTAAACTAATGTACAAATAAATTCATCAAAATATACATTCGCAAAATACACGTCACCAAATGGCGTTTTTTCAAAATCAAAGAAAAATACAATTTTCAGAAAAATAAAACCAAACAATAATAATCCTTTTAGGCCGGCGCCACATTACGCAGATATTCCGCCGCGTCTTTTCCGTTGCGCCAAATCGGCAAAGCAAATAGATCGACCGATCATCCGCGTAGTGTGTTTAATAAGCGCATATTGTATGGAAAGAAATATAGCGATGTTCCGCGACAGAAGAGACGCGGCGGAAGATCCGCGCAGTGTGGCGCCCGTTTTATTCGGTGTCTCATATCTAATAATCTGACCTCCATGTTTAACTCAGTAACACCTAAGGATATCAATCGGTTTAGGGCCGTTGTATCAACTTGGTTTATAGTAATGTTTCGTTCAAAGCATAGATATTTTGCGTTTTCCACCGATCAAACAACTCACTCTCGTAAAAATCTATGCTTTAAATGAACTATTGCTACAAAGTTGATGCAACCAGTCTTTAATGTGCATAAACAAAAAAGTTTATTTTTGAAAAAAAAGATGTTTGTACAAATGAACACGTTAGTTTCCCCTCCTGCATTGACAATTATGAAGCACTGACCTTTAGATACTGGTTTGAATACACCTTCGACATCTTCACTTTGCCTACATTTGTCTGCTGTGTGTGAGGTATGTATATATGTTTCATCTAGATGTATGACTGGCCGCCGATTCAAAGAAGTTTCATTCTTCCTTAATTCATACAAGAATTTTGCTCTCATGGCACATATTAATTATATCATTGCGTTCTATAAGCACCTTATGGTTACTTTTAGTCTTTCGAAAACGAAAACCTAGCTTATGCAGTAATTTACGTAATATCTCACGATATCCTTGAAAATTTATGTTTTCTTTCAATACCTTTTGCAGTTTACTTAATCTAGGTAACTCTTTCTTAAAAGTACAAAAATCGTGTATCTTTCGTCTGATGATTCACAAATCAAAGTCATCAATATCAATTTTTCCACTTATCCTTTTTCTTTTTTTTCCGGGTGTAGATATTTTAATGCCCATTTCCACGGCCGCTTTACCTTCTTTAACTATTTTGTAAATTGCCAATTGAGAAATACCCGAAGAAATTGTATAATAGTAAAATAAAAAACTAAGTATGGGAAAATCATTATAACTGCATGGCAGCACTAACCTGAAGCGGCAATACTGGGCAATACATCTTTGAACAAAATCAAACGGTATAATTGGGGCTTTTAGACGTTGTTCCTCTTCAAAAAACGTGTGCATTTTGAAGATTATTTCCCGAACACCGCTTTTAATGGTTTTTGGCATGGTGACAATCTAAAATGTTCTTAAAAAACTATCGAAACAGTCGTGAACCTCTCTGTAAACAAAGTCTGTCAAAGGTCCGTCAGCTGTAGATAATCCAATATGGCGTCGTTAGTTCCAAATTTGGCCATTCTTCAGATAAGTTAGACGGACTATAGTGTTAATTTATTGTCTAAATATAAATATGATGGGATTAGAGATGGGTCGTTCATGAACGAACTGTTCACTTTACTGAACGAACGAACGGTTCAGTTCACTTAAGTGAACTAGTCGTTCACTAGTTCAGTAGATGAAAAATAATTCATTCACAACATTTTGCTAAAATTTTTGGATATTGAATATTACAGGTAGCGACTGTCTTCGTATGGGAGATCTCAAAATCTTTAAAAGGAAAATGGTATTCCGCAATACAACCAGAAATTCCTGCCAGGCTATGGTTTTCAGAAACGAAAGTGAATAAGTTCGAGTTTTCCTCGCGAATAGGACACTGTTGCATGAATAGCCATCTTTTTAAAATCAGCATTCGGGATTCTCCTACGTGTGAATGCCGGATGGACGAAGAACATTTAGATCACATCTCTTTTGGATGCCCCATCAATGACCGTTATTCATATTTTATTCAAGATCTTTATTATTACAATATTCCATTCCCCATCAACATCCCAACCCTCTTAGCTTCCAATGATCAAAACACTTTAAAATTACTAATAAGATTCCTAAAAGCTAAAGGTGTAAATCTATAAAAATTAAATAAACCTACACTATGTACCCCATATCCTTTTCCATTACTAATGGAATTGAATCATCCACAGAGAATAATGTTTATCCTAAAACGAATCGTTTCCAATTTAAATTTCTAAAATAAAAGAGAAAAAAAAACGCAACCATCACATCCATTGCCAACGAAGAAACACACATGTTTTGTGGCAAGAACACCCCGTAGGGGTGAAACGCCAAGAAAGAAGAAGTCTGTCTGCGTGATATATGAAAGATCGACATTCGTTGTCAAGTATCGAATTAGTATCTTTTTGGATCTTTTTTTTTTTAGTCACCAAACTCTATTTTGGGAAAAAATGTTGATACTGTTCTTCAATATATCGATTTATTTTCCCCGGTAACCTTTTTTTTGTTTTAGTATTTTTGTATCGAAAAAAAAGATATCTACTAATTGAACAGTTCACTTTACAAAAATTGAAGTAGAACTACTGAACGATTTAAAATGAACAGTTCATTTGACTGAATGATGTTGAACGAACAGTTCAGTGAACTGAACGAACCTTCTGTTCTCTATTGGGCTTCGCCAGCAGCTAATTAGGAAGACGGTGAGAGTTGTCTATGGCCGCGGAGTCTTTCAGATTTTTGGTCTACATTCTCATATTCTGTGTTTTCAGATGCATTCTATTCTAGGCATTTTAATACCTTCTTTGGTCTATATTCTGTGATACCTTCTATGCATTCTGTTCTAGGCATTCTAATGCCAAACGAAACGTCAGTTTATGAATTAATATTAGCAAATCGAATGTTGTATTTGCGGTTTGTTTTACTGCTCTCGTATTTACTAAGAAAATATATATTACTATAATCATGGCCACTTTAGAGGACAAAATTCTCGGAAACAAACTAGAAAATTACTGCAGTAGTAGCGAAGATGAAGGTGAAGATGACGACCGGTCCGATTCTGATGAAGTGAAGCCGTCAAAAACGCAAACAGCGGCCCCGGATTTACCGGAACCTGATGAATGGGATGGCACTTCGAGTAACACTGGACCTAAGGGAGTTCTTAAAGACTGGAGGAGATTTAAACAATTAGAAGCAGAATCGAGAAACGAACAAGAAAAAGAACGATTAGATTTGATGAAGAAGCTTAGTCTAACTTGCATGTCGAGTAATGAGGAGGAGGAATATAAGAAACAAAAAGAGGTTCAGGATGAACTAGATGAGTTGTTAAATGATGATTTTCTTTTGCAATATCAGAAGCAAAGAATGCAAGAGATGATGGCGCAAACTGGTCGGCTACCTCGGTTTGGAAAACTGCTGAGTCTCTCGTCTAGCGGCGAATTCCTAGAATCAATTGATTCCGAAAACAAATCTGTGATAGTCATCATTCACATTTATGAAGAAAGGGTAGCAGCGTGTAATGTGATGAATGGATGTTTGATATCACTGTCTCAGGAATATCCCACGGTCAAATTCTGTAAGCTCGTTGGATCATTAGCGGGCATGAGTCGACAATTTAAAGTTAACGGTGTTCCCGCTTTGCTTATCTACAAAGGTGGTCAAATGATAGGAAACTTTATTAGAATAACAGATGATTTGGGGCACGACTTCTTTGCTAACGATGTTGAAAGCTTTTTATTGGAACACGGTTTGCTTCCTGATAAGACCTTTATTCCTGCAATAGTACAATCTCAAAACGCCCCTGAAGATGACGATTCTGATTTAAGCTTGGACTAACTTATTTTGGGGAAATATGAAAGACCCGTATATTATAAAATTGGCCCAAATTTGGCTTAATGATAGACAGACAAAAAGAGGAGAAAGGAAGACAGGACAAATAGCAATAGGTTGCTAGTTTTGAATTCGTTACCGAATTTGTTTCGTTGACCAAATTGTGCTTCAGTAGTAACAGGTTTAAAAATCAATAACTTACGATTTTAAGTAAATACTAGTGGTAAATACCCATATATATATATATATATATATATAATTAAGTTACAAAATTAGAGGATTTTTGTGTGAAGACTTGAAAAGAGAGAAATAATTAATTAATACAGTTTTTATATTTATTATGATTGTTAATTTTAATAAAATGTACTTTACTATCTACCCATACTTAGTGAACATCTGATAAAAAATACTTTATATTAAAATCATTATAACTACATTACAGGTTTCCTGTTCCATGCCAGCGACGTATATATATATATATGTTTGTTGGTGGAAATGTTTAACCTGTTGCGTGCCTAAGTTGTGTATTCAGGAGGCGCTCCGACATATATATATATATATATATGTACGTCGGAGCGCCTCCTGAATACACAACTTAGGCACGGAACGGGTTAAACATTTCCACCCTGTGTACTTTAATTATAAATTTTTGATTTTTAAAACAATTACTTGCATTAGTCCGGCCCATTTGTTTAGGGGCACAGTGTGTGCAATGTCTCTTGGTAAATATTTAAATACAATGTGTATAAGGATTATTTTGTACGATTCTATTACTTACGAAATGTGAAAACTGAATATCCAGTGAATTCCATATTTTATGTGCAACCTAGTTTTAATATTGATTCAAATATGTTTTTGCTTGTAGTATTTAGCCTATGCATGTATCTCATTTTTCTCATACATATATTCATCAGTGTTACAGAAATAAAATAAAATAGCCGTGTCATCCACAATGCATTTTCATTCATCCATTATAGAAAACAAGATAGCAAAAAATATATTTTAAATCTTGTATAAAATTTGAAGTCCAAATTTATTTTTGCAAGCCCCATCCCTCGAATTTGAGAAAATAATTGTCCAATCCAACTTCAATACTTTGATGTTTTAGTAAAAACTGCACAAGTTTCTCGGTAAGTTATGGAACAAATGAAGACAGCATAGCTCAACATCCGGCAAAAAAATAAACGATGTAGTAGAAATGCATTAATAATACAATTTTATCTTGTTTTATAATCATTTATTCGCATAAAATGAGACTTGTTGAATTATACGTACTTGAATATAAAACATTCCTTTCCATAATTTGTCACCATTATTTAGATTAGGACCGCATGGAATCGTTACTTATTTTTACTATAAAAAACAAAAAAAGGTTGTTAACTAAAATTTTAAGGGACCTAAAATATATTGTTATAATAATACAAAGAATGGTCACTGCAAATTTTTAAACATATGCAGGGTGTAACAGAGCAACTCTACAATACTTTACGTATTAAAAATTCATTCACTTTAAAACAAGTTATAAATAAAATAATTAAAACCTTGCAGAAACTTGAATAAATTTTTTTTTAATAATTTTACTCGACTTGTATCAATGCAAATAAATTTTTGATATTCAATATAAGTTACTTTAGCGATAGTCCAACATTTTACAGAAGGTAAATCAAAAATGTAGAAAAAAAAATTGCAAACTTCAAAATCGCTAAATAGTGATATAATTAGGACATGTTACTTGAACATTTTTGACTCGTAATGTATGCGGGAATCTACCGATAAAATATTGTGGACTAACTCTGCCACACTGTATACAACCGCAATTTTAAATTCTGACGACACAAAAAGTAATGACATACGTATTTTGAGATTTGCATCAACCACCGAGGTTTCTGCTTACAAGACACGGGGCCAGTTGTATCAACTTGGCTTACACCTACAGTAGAACCCCGTTATACCGAAAATGACATATCAATTTTTTTTCGAAATTAATCTCCCACAATAAATTTTTCATACAAAAATGCATTTATATAGCGAAATTTCGTTAATATATATGATGAAATAATTTTGGTTCTGTACAAAGACATCCATACATTTATGTAAATCATTTATTACGCGCAATATTTTCATTTTTCGTTTTCCCTTTTACCATCAACTTTTATCACTTTTTACATTATAACTGAATATTTATATTCATTGCATTGTGCACGGTATTTTCGAAGGCCAGAACTGTTGGCGGGGCGCAGCACCACGTTTTCGCGGCATGTTCTCACCAAAATTATTACATATATGAGATTCTTATTTTGAGTCAAATAGTCGGTTAAATAAATACAAAACTAAACAAAGAAAAATAAATTATATTTTTTAAGAGATTGATGTTTTACTGCACACGTTTTATGGCATACGTACCTACTAATTTATGTGACTATTCATTTTAGAAAAAAGTGTCAGATTCCTAAAGGAATTAGTTTTAAATAATTCACTTTGTTTGCTGAATATTTTATAATGTAGCATCCAAATAAACCGACAATGGGGTCTTATTCCAAACCATTTGCGATCTCTTTTAAGGCCACAGTACATTTTTTTGCTATGGCACACAATATACATATTAGGAAAAAAAATTGTTATATGTGGGAATTCATTATAAAGAAATTTATATTTTTCAGTTCCTTGGATTTTGCAATAACGAGGTTTTACTGTATTAATCTTTCATTTAAATCATCAACTTTTGCATTTTCCACATAGAAAAGAGGTTTCCACCAATCAAAATCCCGTTTTCTTAAAAATCTTTACGAAAGATTGCTATAAACCAAGATGATGCAACCGGCCCTTACACGGACAAAACTATTTTTTCATTACATCAATAATTAATAAACTTATGTGTTTATAGTTTTGTTAAATTAAACATATCATGGGAAAACCAATTATCCAGAAAGATTTTAAATCAATTATCTGTATAGGAAAAAAATCTGGCATAGGAAAAAATATGACCCTAGATAAAAAAAACTGAAAATCTCTGCCAAAAAATAATAAAAAAAACATCTAAAAATTATCCTATATATACATTTTCGTGTCATTTAGCTCTGTGTCGTGAAAACGTAAAATTGAGGATATAAAATACAGGAAAACTTTGCTTAACACAAATTCAATTTATGCGTAGACCAATTAGTGTGGTTAAAAAATGATACTGTTTCCCATTTTATGCAGCTGCCCGGTCAGTTAATTTTCCTTTCTCTTTTGCACCTACATGGTGGGAACCTACAGGTTTCTCTTCGCACCTGCTGGCAGTTAGCTCTAAGGGCCGGTTGTTTCAAGTTGGATTAAAGTAAGCGTTCTTTTAAAGCATAGATTTTTACGTTCTCCACCAATCAAACGATCCGTTTTCATAAAAATCTATGCTTTGATCGACCGCTTACTTTGATCGAACTTGAAACAACCGGGCCTAAGCCATCAAGAAGCTAATTGGAACCAAAGTTGACCGAGGATTCAATGGTATTGAACATGTAAATATTAGGTCCTTACATATGAAATTGACGTTTTGCCGTACTGGCAAGTTTGATCTCAAATATCTTCTCTTTGGTTAGGAATTCCAAATCCAAATTTATACAGCTATTTACTCATGTATTTGTGTTTTGAAAATTATAATTTATTTGTTTTTTCCTCAATTGTTTTTTTCTTTGCGTCACTCAGTTTACAAAATGAAAAACTTGAAATATCGCGTTATTTACGAGTACGAGTTCCACCGTGGCACCAGTGCTGCAGAAACGGCTCGAAGGATTAATGATGTGTATGGCGACGGTGCCGCAAAAGAAAACACAGTGCGTTTTTGGTTCCAACATTTTCGTTCTGGAAATTTCGACCTGCAGAACAAGCCCCGTGTAGACCAAAGTTGATAATGAAGAATTTAAGACTATTGTGGAAGCGGATCCATCGCAAACCACATCCGAGTTAGCTGCAGGCTACGGTGTTAGTGATAAAACTGTTTTAATCCACTTGAAGCAAATTGGTAAGGTGAAAAAGCTTTAAAGGTGGGTACCTCACGAATTGAGTGAAGCAAATCAACAAACGCGCGTTGACTGCTGCGTTGCATTACTCAACCGGCACAATAATGAAGGGATTTTAAATCGAATCATTACCTGTGATGAAAAGTGGATCCTGTACGATAATCGGAAGCGCTCATCGCAATGGCTGAACCCTGCCGAACCAGCCAAACCATGCCCCAAGCGAAAATTGACTCCAAAAAAGTTACTTGTGAGCGTTTGGTGGACTAGTGCTGGTGTCGTTCACTACAGCTTTCTTAAATCTGGCCAGACGATTACGGCAGATGTCTATTGTCAGCAACTGCAAACCATGATGGAAAAGCTAGCTGCTAAACAACCGAGGCTGGTTAATCGCTCTAGGCCACTGCTGCTTCATGATAACGCTAGACCACACACTGCACAACAGACGGCTACCAAATTAGAGGAGCTTCAATTGGAATATCTAAGACATCCACCGTACTCTCCGGACCTTGCCCCAACAGATTATCATTTTTTTCGAAATTTGGATAACTTCTTGCAAAGGAAAAAATTCAACTCCGATGGGACAGTCCAAACCGCCTTCAAAGATTTTATTGATTCCCGTCCGAATGGTTTTTTTAGTAAAGGGATCGATGAACTACCTATGAGATGGCAAAAGTGCATAGATAGCAATGGTACATACTTTGATTAAATAAATATATTATAATAAAAAAAATCGGCTTTATGTTCCTCCCATACTAAACGTCAATTTCATATGTAAGGACCTAATATTATTTAATGCAAGCTTTTTAGCAAGCTAATTAAGGAAAGCGTCAAAATTTTGACAAATCAATTGCCAACTATCGAAAATTACATGATCAAATTATGCCACATATTCACTAGGGGACAAATTGTCCCTCAACATCACGCACGGCATTGTCTACGTGATGCTGCAAAGTCGCGCACAATGTAGCGCGGCATTTCTACGTACCGCGCCAACGTTGCCTTGCGCACGGTACCCGAGCGAGCGCATCGTACCGCGCGTCAGTACCACGTTTTATGTTGACAAGCTGGGATATGGTTACATATGCTATATGATGTGATATACAACAGCGTTCCGTAATATTGTGTCTTGCTTGGCTATTTGTAATAAATTTTCAAAATCAGTTGTTGTCATTCGAATGAAATTGACAAATAATCAGTCAAACATTCGAAGATCGCATAGAATATCCATCCTTCTTTTCCTTTGCAGTAAATACTTTCGCACCCACCACCTTTTTCTGCTCTTACGTTTCGATAAACTCTTTAGAATAAATAGATACGCAGCACTATTCATCATAACCCTTTTGGGCGACATTTCCGTGACAAGTGATATGTTAGTCCCGGTGTGTACACTTCAAATGACCGCGCCATTGTCCCCGAAACATGAGCGTAGATGTTGATGCATCATGTCGCGCGGAATGTTGCGCGAATTGTCCCCTAGTGAATACGTGGCTTTAAATAGTGAAGCTCTGTTCAAATATGTGATGCTTCAATATTTTGCAAAATGGCGGTATTTTAACTAAGTATTCATTCAATAAATAAGAAATCACGCAATGGTTTTTTATTATTTTATAACTTGAATTTATCGCTTTAAGCAAGGTTTTCCTATATGAATTATTAAAAGTAAATAATAAATCAACTGCTTAACTTGCTTAATTCACGTTTACATGTGACGCGCTCGCACACTTGCGTCAAAGAGCATGCCTAAATAATAATTTGAGAACAAATTATCCATTAGAAATCTTGGATGCAAGTTTGCGATTCCGCCATTTTCATTTTCTAATACATATTATGTAGCGGAAAGAAAAATTATTTTTATCATAAATAAATATTTCTCCATGGTTTTATTATAATTTACTCATTGCTTCATTCATATAATTAGTTAATTTTTTATTATTATATCTACCTGCTACAATATTTATTCAGAAAAATTGCAAAATTTGATTTATAAAAAAAATAGGTCCCTTGAATTTAGAGTTAATAAGGTTTTACTGTTTAAAGATGAGCTGTTACTCTTAAATCATAAAATAATATAAATCTTAATTACTTTGTTCTTATAATTACACGTCATACATACTAAGATTATTGTTTAAAAAATCACAAAACGTGAAATGAAATAATAAATTATGAATGTAACCACGAAATAACTTTATTGTTGGAAAGGTTTATTAAATACTGTTACGCTTTCTTAAGATATTCAGTACAAAATGTATGGAGTTCCATAATTCACACACTTTTTTATTTGTAAATTTTTGCATCTGCATATTAATTGTGTTCATACCATGTGGTTTTTACATACCGTTTTAAATATTGTATCATATATAATATTTAAAGAAACATCCAATACAAAAATAGGACCTTATTTAATTAAGGGGTTACGTGTAGTCAGAACTTTCAAAAAATCGTTTTTTTTGCATTTACTTATGCAAAAAAAAAAGTAGTAAAATGTTTCAAAAATATTGTGTGAAAATATCAACTCGATCCGGTTATTAGTTTTAAAGATATCCAACGATAACTGTAGGGCCCTCCGCTGCCGCCCATGCTGATACGCGGACGGTACTAGAGCCGGCCGGGCTGACAAACGGGGCGACTGCTACAGAACGCGGTTTTTACCTGTTTAATTCTAAGAATAATGTACGAAATTTTTTTTATACTTCTACTTTTAGACATAAGACCCATTTTAGGCTAACTGAGATTTGATTTAGTGTTAGTATTTCAGTGGCAGTGAAATCCAGCAGTCGATAGGTATCGTGCGTGTATTATAATCATTTTCAAAAATTTATAATGAGACGTCATGAAGGTATGAAAGGAATATTAATGATTGCCAATGCGTAGGATTATATTATGAACCTAATGCATACCGGTATGCTGAAAAACTCTATATAGAGCGCATAAAGATTGCTGACCAACGTGCAAATCAGGTCACTCGAGAAGGCAAAATGAGACGTAGATAAAAAAAAATCGACATCTCGGAGGCTTACACATCGGCAGAAGATGTATTATATGTACCAGAAATAGATGACTCTACGTAAGTAATTTTTTAAATTGTATTTGTATTAATTATTTATGCATAAAACTTTAAACGCGTTTTTCTCAAAATAACGTTTTCAAAAACGGTGTCCACGATATTTTAAAAACTACTCGAAAGATTTAAATGAAATTTAAATATCATATTTTAGGCATTAAAAACTTGTGCTTAATCGAAGGATTTTTTTTTTACTTAAACTTTTTTTTTATAAATAATAAATGAGTGATTTTTTCCCTCAAAATTCATAATTCAGCTTTCAAAGACCGCCATTTTGCTAAATTTGAAAAAAAATAAAAAAGCTTCGATTAAGCACAAAATTAACTATTGAACTACTAATTTTTTTTTGTTTCATTAAATTTAGATAAACCACTAAGGCCCGGTTGTTTCAAGTTCGATCAAAGTAAGCGATCGATTAAAGCATAGATTTTTACGAAAACGGATCGTCTGATTGGTGGAAAACGTAAAAATCTATGCTTTAAAAGAACGCTTACTTTAGTCCAACTTGAAACAACCGGCCCTAAGAAGTACTGATGGACACCGTGAGGCACTATTCGCAAGACAGGGGTCAAGAATCGAGCTGCTATCGTGATCTAGTATTAATAATTATATTTGAAATTTTTGGTTTAGTCACTTAAAATATAGTGTAAAACTTTGCTATTATGTATTGAATAAAAACATTACACAACCGTTCAAAAAAAATCTTGAAAATTTCTTTTTTTTCACGCCTCTGACTACACGTAACCCCTTAAATCACACCTGATATGGAGCAACGAGTCTAGAGTATAATATTTTTAATGACAAAAGGAACAGCAATCATCAATCATGGCAGATTGTACAAAAATTAAATAACCAACAAATGTTTTGTTTACAAGTTAAACAAAGACATTAATTAGGCACAAAAATGTTTTCTTGTAAAAATAGTCATTATGAAAAAAAAACTGAATAAACATGAATTTAAAATTAAGAAAGATCCACTATTTGGATGTCATCGGACAAAGACGTTCTGGGCTTTTTAGAAGTGTGAGGGTCCTCTGTCTCTGCATTTTTGCGTTTTTTAGTTGTTTTCTCAGTTTTTTCCTCTTCCATTTCTTCATCTTCCACAATTTCCATATCGCTATCATCGCTCTCATGGGCAGAAGGTTTGCTCGATGTTCCCGCTTCTGAGGCTCCGTCTTTAGCTGTGAATTATGAAATAAATAAAAGACTGTTCGTTTTGTGTAATATTTAACCACCGGTAGTGATAAGTAAGGCACAAATTACCTGCACCATTTCCATTTGTTGCATTTTCTTTCGGCTTCAGGCTTTCAGGATCGGCAACAATCTCATATTCCTTAGCTTCTGAGTTGTGTTGTATGACCACACGGAGTTCATAATCTTGGTGAAAATCGTCAACCTGTAATTATCAACTTATAAATGATATTTCTTTACAAATGCATATTGTTTGCCTCATGGCAAAATAAGATAATTAATTAAACTTATAATATTTAATGTCTGTTATTATTTGATTCTTTAATGAGCCTGAGGCCACGATGCAAATGTGCGACGGAGTATGATTGTCCCCACAGGCCATGTCGGATATGTGCCACATATCGAATTTGAAAAACGTAATTTTTTCCCACAAGTGAATCTCCCTAAACTGAATGAGCAAATATTCAGTTTAGAGAGATTTACTTGCCGGCGCCGGGCCGTGTCGGCCAATGAAGAAACACCTATCGTGAGAAATATAATATTTATTTTGTTACATTATTGTTTCTAATCAGAAGAGCAAATCAATTCTTCTACGCCGCTTAAATCATCATCACTAGAAGAATTTAATGATACACTATCGGAATGTCCTACTCTTATTACAAGTCCATCAGTGAAATTATCTAGTTTTGGTTTGAGTTATATATATTTTTCCTCGTGTTGTCATTTAATTATGTCATTTATATAAAACTACGCTCTTGCTAATAGTATGACATAATTTACTGGAATCGTAAGACAGAATTTACTAAGATATTAGAGAATATGTGCCGATTACCACGGCACGTATGAAAATAAACTCTACAATTAATTCAATAAAAAATAGTAAACAAGTTACCAGATTCTAATTATTATCGTTAGATAGATTTAAATTCCAATTGGAATTTCTGCAGGGTTTTTATCATTTTATTTAATTTGTATAGAAACGAATGAATTTTTCGTAATCAATATAAGTTACTGTAATGATAGTCCAAGGCAGGAATATAGTCCTGCGAGGTTATTAATGTTTTACAAATAACCCTGTACAACCCACTTAACAATTTGCAGAAGTAAAACTGAAATAACTTTTTTTCAATATGTGTGTTAAAACTACAAGAGGAATAGTTTAGTCTAGTCGACAGAAGGATGAAAATATTCTGTGCTTGAATTGAAGTACATATATTTTATGGTAACTCACCATCAGGACACTGCCATCGCCAACACCCAATTCTTGCAGAGTCTTGCTGTTGTTCTGATCCGTCTCTCCTTCCTCTGAAGATATCAGCACCACCCCAACGCCCTCATGTAGAGCATCAGGAGCCACCATGTTGAGGCGACCAATCAGAATGGCAGAGTTTAGTTCGCCACAAGTCAGGCGATTAACATCGCACACAAGCACTACCGATGGCTTTGGCGAGCAAACATAGCACTTGGGGTTGGGTGGATTTAGGCCTGTAATATTGAAATACATATTATATTTATTAGTTATCTATACATAGTATAATTGCTTTATGTAGTGTGCGCATTGCTAGTAATGAAAAAATAGTGAAATCATACGATAAAACATTAAAGTAGTGAGCGATTTACAACCATTGGTCATCTTTTCTGCAAATTTTCAATTCCTCTTTTATAAAAATGCTGTGATGAAAAATATGACTGAACTGAGTTTTGATATTATTATTATTATTGATAATGGGCAGGCAGCTTAAGCTGATAGGCCCATATCACTGTCTCTCATTTGAATATCCAGCCTATTTTTAAATTGGTTAAAACTGGCAGCAGACACAACGCCCTCAGGCAAACTGTTCCACATATTGACCACTCTGTTGCTTAATGCATGCTTTCTTACACGAGAACCGAGACTTGTTCAACTTCAGGTGATGTTCTCGAAGGCTCACATTAGTGTTTAATGCAAACACATTCGTCATATTAGGAATATTGTAGTAGCCCGATAGAATCTTAAATGTCTCGATGAGGTCACCTCTTGCTCGTCGCTCCTGAAGAGTGGGCAGTTTCAATACTCTCAGCCTTTCAGCGTATTCCAGGTTTTTAAGACCCAAGGGCAATTTTGTGGCTCGTCTCTGAACATTTTCCAGTAAAATTATATCTTTAGCAAAATATGGATTCCATATCTGAGAGGCATATTCGAGGAGAGGCCTCACATATGTCTTATAAATAGTTGTGAATAGCGGTACCGTCAGATGTTGGAATGATCTTCTCACCAAATACAAAATAGAGTTAGCCTTCTTAACCACACTCGCTATGTGCTCACACAATTTAAAGTCCTTGGTAATAGTAACACCCAGATCCTTCTGCGAGACCACTGACTTAATCAGGCTTTCGTTTAAGGTATACTCAATATTTGGGTTATTCTTGCCGACATGGAGAACACAGCATTTGTCAACATTAAGACATATGAGCCACTGCTTTGTCCACTCCGCTAATTGATTTAAGTCTCTCTGTAACACCTTATGGTCAATAAGGGTGTTACCAAAATATTTTGTGTCATCGGCAAAGAAACTCACAGTGGACTGGACAGCAGCACGAAGATCCAAAATGTACAAAATAAAGAGAATCGGTCCCAGCACACTCCCCTGTGGAACTCCACTTAAAACTACTTGCGATGCAGATAGAGAGTTACCCACTCGGACAGCAAAGGAGCGCTCAGTCAAAAAGCTCCTAATCCATTGAAGTAGTGAACCACGCATTCCTAGATGTTCTAACTTAGCAATTAATCTATTAAGTGGGACTCTGTCAAAAGCCTTTTCAAAATCTAGATAAAATATTTCTATAGGTTCATGGCTATCAAAACTAGTGGTCCACCTTTCTAGACATGTGATAAGATTAGTTACAGTGGAACGTCCAGGCACAAATCTGTGCTGATCCAAATCTACAATGCCATTGTCTTCCATAAATCATCGTAAGTCCTCAGCGATAATTCTCTCCATTACCTTACACAAAACTGAAATTAAGCTTATAGGTCTATAATTGGCTTGATTTAATTTGTCTCCTTTCTTATAAATGGGAGTTACCACTGCCCTCTTCCAATCCTCAGGTAGTTTTCCTTCATCAAGAGACTTTTGCATTATGGGGGCAACAATGGCACTCAAGGGGCCAACATAACGCTTCAGTACAACAGAAGGAATATTATCAGGACCAGGAGCTGCATCCTACTTAAGATTTTTCAGCTGTTCCTCAATAAGTTCCGATGTTATGGAAACTGTTGTTATCGAATTGGCAAAACGCTGGGGATAGTCCATTGCCGGCAGTGCTCCACCTGGTTCTTTTACATATGATTTGACAAACTGTGAAGCAAATAAATCGGCAACACACTGAGGGTCCACAACTATAGAGCATTATCATTACGCAAGACTCTCGGTACTGTACTGGTTTTATGTTGACGTTATTTTTACAGATTAAAAAAAATTAACATTGTGCTTCACAAGCATTGTAAAATATCTAACTAAGCATATTCATAAACTGGGATATAATGAAGCCTTTTTTTGAAGCACCAAATGATTGACTCATTGCATTTAAATTATTATATTTTTAAAACTGACTAAAAAGGTTTATTTTTTTTCGATTGAATTGTCGGTGTAGAAGGCTGGTTCTATATTCAAATCAAAAATTGGATACATATCCAAACTTTTTTCTCTCCTTTTATGCACACGTCGATTGATACAAACTCGAAATAATTAGAAAATTAATTTTTTTATTTTGTATATGAATTATTATTTATTAAATAAACGAATTGCATACTGAAAAAAGCTTATATATGCAATTATTATATGTAAGTTATAAAAGTTGCTCTTTATAATGTAGTGTTATGGGTGTTTGTTTCTTTGTGTGAAATAAAAAACGGATTATATGAAACAAATAAAACTAAACACTTTTTAAAATACAACTAGCGCCATCTAGTAACGACCGCAGATATTTTAAAAAAACAACCTGTAGCATGTTTTAAAATACAACTAGCGCTATCTATTAACATTTGCAGAAAGTTTTCTTGGATATATATCAAAAAATAAAAATTGAGCCATAAATATCGTGATATATATCCTCGAACCCTGACTGTTATGTCAAAAATACAGTCTTGTATATGGATTTTTTTTGATCAAATGGACAATGATCTGTATAAGTACGTTAGAGTGATTGTTTTTGTTATTATGAAGCAGTTAATGTTTAGAATTTTTATAAATGTTTTTTTCAGTACATTATGTAAGTGCAATCTTGGTTCAATATTACTTAGTCTGTTAATAATAAAAAAATCCTACTCTTTTATTTAAATAAGAAGAAATATTTATAAATGTTTATTGAAGATAAGAATATATTATTTTATTTTGTTTGTTAATTAAGATAATAATTTTGTTTGATAAATATCATAGACATTTTTTCTTTACAAGTAATTTTAGAGACTGATTAGTTGATTACCAAAGGAAAAGTTGCTTTACATTTCAAAATGTGTAAGACTGATTCTAAAATAAAAATGTTAATTAACAATCAAGTTTTTTATTTTTTGTAATTCCTCCTATATACATTTTATTGAGAAATACCTACAAAGTAAGAAGCCGGATAGTCGGCGCTTTTTGCCGAATAGTCGCCGACTACGAAAGTGGCCGGATAGTCGGCTTTACCAACTAGTCGGAACATATTTACAATATTTATACTGTTTGTAAAAATCAGGGTTTGAAAAAATCCAATTTTTATACAAAAAAATATTTAAAAAACAGATTTTTTGATATATATCCGATATAAATAAAAAACGGATTACGTGAAACAAATTAAACTAAAAAAAACAACTTTAGCACTTTTTAAAAATTAAAATCAAGTCATAAATAGCTAGCTAGCGAGTAGCTTGTTGGTCTTGTGGTTAGGACACTCGCCTCGTGATCCAATGGTCGCGGGTTCGAATCTCAGCCCAGACTAGCAAGTTAGTCCTATTTTCATAGCACAAGCGTTTAGCTTAGTTTGAAAATAGTAAGAATATTGATGTGACACGTATTCCGTGTTCGCATCTCTATTTATTTTAAAAAAATAAAAAATAATAATAATAATAATATGTGATATGTATCGTGATATATATCAACGAATAGATATCCTCGAACCCTGGTAAAAATATTATTGAATTTTTAACATTTTTATGTGTGGCCCTTTCACGGCATCCTGTTTTGTATCAGCCAAACACAAGTTGCGATTATAATGGAAAAGAGAACACAACTGATGAATAATATTAAACTGGATATTATTTGCGTATTCTGGCAGTTAGAAGGTTCAGCTGTGGAAAGTGTATGAACTGCAAAAATTTTTTTTTGCTGTATATCACAGGGAATTTTTGTCCCGATTATGTGAAACTTGGCAACAAATTTCGATGTAAATTATGTAAAAATGTAAAATACAGATTATAAAATAAGAAAATTACAAAATTCGGATTTCCCTGTGGTCATACGATAAAAACTTAATTTTCTTGACATTCTCAAACCTTCTTTCCAAAAAATAAACAGACAAGCTCTTTTTATTTACAGTATTAAAAAATTGTTATTTACCTCTTTCTGGAACAAAGAGTTGTCCACGGTGATTAGGTTTCAACCGCAGGTAGACAGATTGGCACTTCTCAAACTGCTTCTTGAGAATGTTGAAGGCGTGCATCACTACAACACCGGCCACAATTGCATTTGTTGTCGCAATTGCAGGAATAATATTCCCCGCCATAGCTATAAAAAGTAAAAAATTACGGAAAATTATACTTAATAATTCATTATTTTGCATTGATATACAGTGTGACCGGTGTCGGAGCCTTTGCAGGTGAATTCCCGCCATAATATGTCGAAAATGTTCAAGCAACCATATCAATAGTTATGGAGATATGTAGTATCAAAGTTTGCATTTTTTTTTCAATATTTATGGCTTATTTTTGAAAGCAAATTTTTTGCAAAAAGTTGAACTATCAATTACAGTAACTTTTATCGATTATGAAAAATTCGTTTGCATACATGTCAAATAAAACGGTAAAAACTTCGCAAAAATTTAAAATGAAATTTTATTTGAGTAGTATTGTAGCAAATGAATTTTTCATAATTGTTAGTTATTGTAATGATAGTTCAACTTTTTGCAAAAAATAAGTCAGAAATATGGAGGAAAAAAATGCAAACTTTGATATTGCATATTTCCATAACTATTGATATTAGGTCATGGTTGCTTGAACATTTTCGACTCATAATCATGGCAGGAATCCAGCTGTAAAGGCTCCGACACCGATCACCGGACAAACTGTTAATGTAGTCTCCTAACATATGCATATGTTGACTTACTCAGTAAACAATTTGTGACGCAATATGCGAAAGAAGATTGCTTGAATGAAATAACCTTAACACAGCTAAAAAAACTACACTGACACTCACAAACGTGCCCAAGGGCTAGTTGAGTGGCGATTCAAAAAACTGTACTCAACATTCAAAGTGTACTAGTTTTAAAAATAAACGTTTATGAAGAATGGTTTAATATGTAAAGAATATAGAAATAATGGAAAATATTATTCAGTAACTTTTATAATGGTGGAAAATATACAGTAAGGGCAAGATGCCTCTGGGAACACCACTGATGCAGAATCCCCTCCTCCTGTACCTCCGATCCGGTGGACGATTTACCGTTATTTCAAGAAGATTTTGTGTATAAGCGATGCTGGAAAATGGACCAGGCAGTGTGAATTTAATTCTCGTTTCGTGTTTTAATAATGTAATCACCCTCATGTACAGTTTTTACTAAATCGTTGTGTCCGCAATCTGTGCGGAACAAATACTTACATTTTATTTCAAAACGTGTTTTTTGTGCAATGCCAAAAATGTAAGCGCGTATATTTGAACACGCAGCTACAAAGTCCATAGCACTCTTATCATCCTTGTCCCAAACCAGATGATCTCCGGTGTTCAGGGCAGTCAGGGAATCCTTCAGGGCACAGCAGCTATCAGCAAACACCTAAAAAAAGTATATTTTATGAAAAAATAATAATAACAATAATATAAAATCAAACAAAGACAAAATTTGTAAAACATATAACCAATTAGGTTACCGAAAAAAACTGATTTTACACTTTTCTAGGGACTGACAAAATGTATAAATTGGGGGTACATAACCACACTTTCAATATAATATGAAAGTAAATAGTTTTTTGATTTGAATAAATCTAGTTTACTTCATAAGTTCATCTATTTTGGATATGTTATTGTTTTAATATAAATAATAATAATATGTTATATAATTGTTCTTAAATGTATTTACTTCATTGTTCTGCTATACATACATTTTGTCTTTTTTGACATTTTGTGAATACGATACAAGATTCGCCTAATGAGCCCTCGTGTCTGAGGAGGTTATAAGGTCAGTGAGCCAGTAAAGTTATTGGACAAATGTATTCAAATACAAGTGTAAAAATCATCGTAAAATTTGATTAATTTGCTATGTTGCGACTGAATTTGAATGGGAAAGTGTAGTTTTACTTCTTGCAATGTATAGTGAAAATAGCAATAATTGCTATTTCAGTAATGTGACAGTTATTGTTTAATATTGTAACGCTGTCAATTTTGACATGTTTAAGTTTGACAGGTTTAGAATTAATGAATTCAACCAATCAGAGAGCTCTAAAACGTAAACAAACATTAAGATATTCACAAATTGTGATTCTTGTCATCCTTGATTATTGAGATTTGCTGTTAAGTGCTCGTAAAACGCACTGAATTTATTCAGTTTGAGTACTCAATAAAATAAATAAAAAATTTACAAACACGATTCTGAGCTGCGGCCCTCTCTAACTGTGTGTAAAGTAAAGGTGACTCTGGTACAGTACCAGTCATCGAACCTATTACAGTAGAGACTCCTTAATTCAAAATTCAAGGGATACAAAAAAAAAATCGCGATGCGAAACTCGACAAAAATCGTAATAAAAGCCATTAATTTTGTGAAACATGTTTGTATTTTTGCATATTTCAACAAATTATAATAATGCAATATTTATTATGCTAATACAAAGATTGCGATATTTCTATAACTAAAATACCCGATATTGACACGTCTCTTGTTCTTATTCTATTCCTATTCTCTTCTTGCGAAATCGAAATATTTTTTCAATATTGTCAAATTTCAGAGAAAAAATTTTGAACTAAAATGTATTGATTTATGGCGCAAGTGGCTAAAAATTATTTCAGAATGTTAAATCTCATTATCTCAAAACTACTCCAATGTCACTTAGTGAGTTTTACCTCCAAAGGGACGATATGATGAGCCAGAATGGCTTTGTAAATTAAATGATTTATTCTCCAAATTAGAATTTAAAATATAAATATCTTACTCTGGCACATTCAGCAATGCTCCACGTGCGCTGATCCTTCAGTCCTGACTCCTCAGATAAAGAAGTGCTGCTTCCCGCAACTGAATTAAAAGAAATATGATAAAATTTTAGTACTTTCAAAAACTTATGAAAAAAATGAACATGTACCTACAAGGTATTGTGAGACCTTTCTAGAAATAACAAATTATGATTTTTTTAAATTTTCTATTTATTTTCTTTACATTTTGTAATATCTAGTCCCACAAAACATCTAAAAAGACATTTGTCTGTAGGTTCGTTTTTACAATTGAATGTTACACTATTACTAAATATTATTTACTTTATAAACACAAAAAATGAAAATAATTAAGTACAAAAAAGAAATTTGGAGTACAAAGTTAAAAGTTTTAAGCAAATTAATTAGCCTGGGGCCGCGTCGCATATATGCGACGGAGCGCGACTGTCCCCAGGGACCGCGTCGCATATATGCGACAGGCACAAAATAAATTATTTATCGACGGCTGCGTATCAAATTTGAAAAACGTAATTTTTTCCCAATAGAGAAATCGTGTTGTTACCTGTCGTTCCATTTTCAACTCAAAAACATGGCCGATTATAGCTTAAATCAACACTCAAAGTAGAAGTTTTCCTGTCGTCAAAATCGTATAGAAAAGTTATAGATGTCGCCCTAAACTCATGTTGTACGATCGAAAATTAAATAATGAAATAATATTCCGTCTTCGTCACGAGCTTAGTACGCGAAAGACACATGCTCGGTACATGCAAAAATCACGTGATTCTGTCGCCGTGTCGATCTATTCCGTCGTCAAGGTCATGTGCCCAGCGCGCGAAAGACGTACACGTGTGCGGTACATGCAAAAATCACGTGATTCTGTTGCCGTGTCGATAGGAAGGGTTTTTTCCTTCAGTTCGCGCCCAGCATTCACAGTTCGAACACGCATCTACGTGCGGATAATATATTCGCGATATTACTTGGTTTTCATTGGTTTGTGATGCGATTTGATACAAACAGTGATTTATTAACAAAAATACATTATTTATGTTGCGTTTATTTGAGAAATGTGTGTGTTAAAAGTGGATCATATGCTTCAAAATTTAAAGTGAAACAGTGGCGTAGTGTTTTACATTATTTTTTGCGTATTTGTGCTAATTAATTTTTTCATTCTACAGGATGTTTATTTTTTCGTTTTTTTAACATTAAATTATTTTTTTTAACTTTTACAAAATGGCCTAATCAGGAGATTTTTTTGTTACGGGGGACTGATTTTCTTATTGAAACACAATTTCTGAGCACATAGGTACATCGGGCAGTGTTGTGATGTCTCTTCTTACTCCTTACCTAGATTTCGGGCACACTTTGTATGTAGACAACTGGTATTCCAGTCCGTCACTGTTCCAAAAGCTTCATGAGAGCAAGACAAATGCTTGTGGAACCGTGAGAAAAAATAGGTACAGTTATCCTAAATTAGAAGCAAAATTAAAAAGGGGTGAAACCATTTCATACCACACAGATAATCTGATGGCTCAAATATGGAAGGATAAGAAAGACGTCAGAATGCTATCTACACTTCACACTTGTGAAATGAAGGATACTAGCAAGATCGACTACAAAACCAATTTGCCGGTGATTAAACCTGTGTGTATCATAGATTATAATAAAAATATGGGGGCGGTCGACCGTAGTGACATGATGCTGTCTTATTACCACTGTTCTCAGAAAACAGTCAAATGGTATCGCAAGGTCTTTTTCCATTCAGTCGATCTCGCACTGCTCAATGCATTTGCTGAATTTCAAGGCAAAACGAAAAGAAACATCAGTTACGCCGACTTCCAGCTAAATGTCGTTGAGCAGCTAATGAGTACCCATGGTGTCAAACACCCAACGGTTTCCCAAAAAAGGAAGACGCCACTGGAGAGGCTGATCGGCAGGCACTTCCTGTGCATGGTGTCACCGACAGCTACGAGGGAGAACCCGCGGCGGAGATGTTTTGTGTGCGCGGCACGAAAGCAACGGAAGGAAACACATTATATGTGTTTTGAGTGTGATGTTCCGTTGTGTGCCGTGCCGTGCGACAAAATATACCACACAGAAGAAGATTTTTAGGTAGGATATCAAAAAATAATAGTAGTGTATGTAGTAAATATTATTTTTCGGCAAATGTTTTAATTATTATTTTTCGACAAATGTTTTCATTATTATTTTTCGGCAAATGTTATAATTATTAGTTTTCGGAAAATGTCGGGCTGCAAAATTATCGGAATTCAAAAAATGAATTTTTTAAAAAAAATTTTGATAAAAAAATCATTGCATTTCGACATTTACGATAAAATAATATGAATGTGTGGGTGATTTTTTTTAATATACGCATGTTTTCATGGTTTTTTCGTAAAAAGAAAAATCACAAAAAATTCAGAAAATTTCTGGCTCTTGCCTATATGTTGCTTTGGATTTTTTTTGGCCCTCAACAAGTTAAGAAAAGAGAAGGAAAAAAAAAATGTATATATATACATATATCATTAATTATTCATTGACAGTATCATAATAATACACTTCACATCATTTCAATATTAATATAGTTCATATATAATATATGTCGTTTACTAATAACCACTTTTTAAGTTCTGACACTGATTTTGGAGTTTTAGGCCTGCGAGAAAGGTACTTTGTATTTTGTTCAAGAACATTGGAACTTGATTGTAAAGTTTTACCGTAGCACTTATGCAGATGATTTATTACAAAGACAAGACCTACAATAGATTAACACGATCTTTAACACTATCCGGCACCACCACACGATCATGATCATGACGGGCAATGTGAAGAAAATCAGCACACCAATGCAAAATATTTTTATTTTAGTTACAATATTATTTTCATCAATTAAGCCCTTGAGCCTTGCAGTGAAGTACGGCCATCGATAGATGAGAAAATACTGGATATTTTCAATTTATGGTGATTGCCTGAAGGTGTCATTATTTTAAGGCACACCTTATATACATTTCTATATACAACGTGTCCCAAAATTCAACGATAAGCGGGCACCAGTGGGTGGGCCTGCTCATGACTCCTCGAGAAAAAATAGAAAAAAATATTTCTCATTTTTTTTAATGTACAAAAAAAATTTGTTTCCAGGACGTTGGATAGGGCGACTTGGCCCTATCTTATGGCCACCCCGTTCACCCGATTTAAATCTGCTGGACTTCTTCTATTGGGGTTGTCTCAAAGACAGGGTCTATTCAAAACACATTGCAACATTAGACGAGCTTCGCCAAAAAATCACTCAGGCTGCGAATCATATCAATGGTAGAAGATATGTACGACGAATAAAACGATCTTTTTTAAAGCGATGTCGTACCTGTATTAATGCCAGTGGCAAACAATTTGAACACTTACTGTGAGGTTAATAATTCAATAAATTAATGAAATAAATAAAAAATTGTTGGTACCATTTGTTTTGATTCATTCAACATTTTTTAACAACAAAAAAACCTATTTTGTGCACATAGTAAAAGTGATTACTGTCAACAACAATAATTTATGAAATTTGGTTCTTGTTAAAAATAGTATGCATATTTTTTTTGTGGTTAGTTTTCCTAGAGTATTATTTTTATCCCATTTTGGAATCTTGATTAGATGCGTAAACTTTTAAAAAAACTTTCCACAGTAGTGTCCATTCTTTTTCTTTACACCACAATGAGTGAAAGTGGACTGAAAATAAAAATCTTTCATAATTTTCAGAAAAACAATAATTTTGATTGATTTTTGGTTAAAAACTACAGGCATTCATGAATTTTAAGGCTTGTGGTAGGCCGTACTACTTAGGTTGCCGAAACAAAAAAAAAACAGAAATATTTGAAAAATTGTGGTCATGGTGTATAAAAATATCTTAAGAGGTGTCAATTTTCAAAGGATTTCAATTTTTTTTTTGTACAAAAAAAAATGAGAAATATATTTTTTTTTTCTCGAGGAGTTATGAGCAGGCCCACCCACTGGTGCCCGCTTATCGCTGAATTTTGGGACATATAAATATGTAAAGGTTGTTAATTTAAGATGTGATAAGACTGCCTTCCTTTACCCATTGGGCCTCCCTTCCTTATTCCTGCAATAACTTATATTCCACGCTGTGGAAATAGTAAAATAAAATGGTTACTGCAAAAGAGAACTGTTAGAAAACAAGCAGAAAATTATTTTATAAAATATAAAATAGGTTTTTATCAGATATTCACCAGCATCGGGCAAGTTGTTGAAATCCAATGGAGTTGGCGGTCTCCTAGTCTTCCACAAGTTGTCCATGGAGAGCAGATACTGTATGTCATCTTTAAACAGCTTTGTAAATAGCTTGCCCGGATCATAGCCGCATGAGCGTGCCCACGTACGGGTGCTTGTACGCTCAACATTTCCCTGCAATAATTGAAGCATTTTAAACTATTTTGAATCCCAATCGGACAAATTTATAAAGGAAAAACTTTATTCAATGATTTCACTCAACTAGACAACCTATGAATATTAATACATACCTCGCTGTTGGCTGTTTCGGACCCCAGGGCCCTTTGCCCTGCGTCACCAGCAGCCTCAGGGTCCTCAGTGTCAGGAGACACGTCCTGGTCAGGATCCTCTTCTCCATATAGTTGGCTAGGAAAGTATATATGTATATATAAATGAAATTTCCAGTCAAATTCTTTCTTACAATAAATCATATCAAGAGCACACATGGCGGTAAGTATGAATCCAATAATAACCATCACCTGTTATGACTGGGATAGCAGTATAAGTTGGAGCAAAACAGTACACATTAACATGTCAATCAGTTTTTAATTACAAAATAATCTATTTTTCAGTCCACAATACAAGTAGATATCAACCAAAATTATGAGATGAAAATTTTCAAACATCAATGTCATAATATCAATAGTTATAGAAATAAACGACTTCAAAGTTTGAATTTTTTTGACTTATCTATCTTCTATAAAAATTTGGCAAAACCGTCATCTAGTAATAAATATTGAATATTAAATGTGACTGTTATTCACTCGTGTAAAGCATATGTTTATGTGAATTTCACTCAAGAACTTAAATATATATGTACTATCTTTAAATCACAAAAGTATTTGAATCTTTTTCATATTTTATTTTATATGTGTATGTAAATCCACACAAATGAAAAAACTTGTTTAATATATATTTTTTTAATATTTGCCTTTGCATGGGCCAGTTAGGCCGATTAGGCCCAGTTAGGCCGATATGAAAAAATCTAACTATTGCAAAATTTAAAGTGAAATAAATAAAAATTCTTTTTTCTATAAGCTTTAAATACAGCATTAGTACTTATTTCATGTAATTTCAGTTGAAACATGGGAATCGCGATAGGTACTCCGGTAATCCGTTTGAAGCTCTGTCAGACCAGACCGCCTGGATAAGAAGGCACGGAGAAATTACTTTTCTACAGGGATCGTAGACATTGGACACCACAAATAAAGGTATTTAATTTGAGAGAGATGTGTGAAACACGATGTATACCTACATATACACCTCGTTTATTTTTTTTTTTTATTCTCATCTAGTAAGTGTTGGGATAACAATCTTAAGATCCCAATATTGCTATTTTCGGAATACGGCCGCAAGTCAAATAAAATTATTAAAAATGTTCTTTGGAATGTTGTGTGTAGTTTTCTGGGATATTCTGCCGTGTATATGTGACCTCTCTGGCTGACGTTGTGGATCCCATTGCAGGGTCCTGCACAAAACATCGGCCAGAGAGGTCAGAAGATCCCAGAAAACTACACACAGAGGAAAATGATTAAAACTTTATAGAAACATTCGGGTTCAAAGTCGTGCCAGGATGCATACATATATAAATATATATAGATAGGACTAAAAGAAGCTCACTTGAAGAGATGTTTAGCCCACACTATGCAGTGGATGGGCTCGGAGGGTGTGTTGCGAATGGTGCACCCGGGAAAAGTCTTCTGGGTGGCCTTAGGCTGGCACTCGTAGCACTGGGTCTCACCCTTTTTGATGAGCTCAACCTAAAATGGTGTAACACACATTGCAGTGAGGATTTTTTATTTTTATTTATTCCAACTGAAGCTTACAATGCATGAAAATGTTTTGCAAATAAAAAGAAACCTGCTCCATACGTATATTAATCGCTTACAATAAAATCTATAAAATTACTTATTTAAAGGTGATGTGTATTGCGTGTGTATGTGTATGTAAATGTGTGTTTATGTATGCATTGTACATTGGTTTTAAGCCTAATTTAATAAGCCAAATAAGTCTATGCAGAGGGAATTTTTTTTTTTTTTTTTACGCTTCAACAGGCCAGGAGGCCCAATAATAGAAGCGAAATACATCACAAAACACCCAGGCTTGAGTAAATCACATATTGCAATTCTCATATTGCAAGAATAACTTTATGATTCTGAGTTTTTTGCGGCCCCGAGTTTTATATTTTTTGGGTCGGAAGAGTTGTACGTCGCAAATTGGTTGGTACTAATTGTATATGTTACAGCGAATTTGCATTTTTAGTGAGACTATACTTTCACTAGTAAAAATGTACTTTTCCCGGTCGGGCAGAGTGGGGGCAGTGAAAACATCTAAATCAACGAATTCTCAGATTCACTACACATAATCCGTGAAAATACATTACTCAAAGCATAGACAATATATCGGTGAAACCATCAATTTGTACACGTAATTCTTAAAGCGTAGAAAGTATAAAGGCGGCACTACACTAGACGATTTTTATTCATTTTGCGGTCCTATTTTAACTCCTAAATTAAAATAGGACAGCGGCACCGCAAAACGAATACGAATCGCGAAGTAAGGTGTCGGCTGAAAGATCGCGCACTCGGGTTTTTTATGATATCTGACGACTGCCGGAACAAAACGAGGTTATGTCACCATGTAAATATTGGGGGGTTGAGGGAAAATTTTTATTAATGAATATGTATTTTGTCAATTAAGTTTATTAAATATGTTTTTTTTATAACAATACAACAAAAGTTTATTTCTTACAAATATAGAAACATAAATAAACATACACCCGGTATATTAATTTTAAATTAACCTTTAAAAGTGCGTCAAGTAACAAACACTCGATGCGAAAAATACAAAAATCAAAGAGATTTTAAGTCATCATTTACGTTGGAATTCATTCAGATTCTTCTGCATTTCCAATTTTCTATCTTTTTATCAAAAATGTGTCTAATGTCGTTTGCGTTTCTTGTTTGCGCACGTGTAAGCATGGGTGGTAGACGTACAACATAAAGTGCGCGGTTTTTAAGTTCGCAAACTTACTCGGCTCGACGTCGGTGACAGACGTGAAGCTTGCTCACACCGTATCATTTTTATGAGTTTAATCGACTGTCTTTTGAATTATAAGATGATCAGAATTTCGTAAGTGTTCGCGATTAAAATTTTAAAAATATATTACGTTTTAGTTACCTACCTAAACTAATCATTGAATATCAAAGACCAGTCCAGAAGTGTGACAGTTCGAGAAACAGAACTATCGCCACAGAATAGAGAATATGCTATCGCTCAAAGGATAAAAATTAGAAATACTGTCGCTTTGTGATGACTTTGGACTAGACTAGTGTAGAATGAGACACAAAACGCAAAATAAATTTTGAAAAACAAGGTCCATGTGCCATTAGAATCTTGTTATAAAATCATATAATGAAGAATTGGTGCAGACGAAACTTTCAACACTTCAAAATGACTATTTTAATAATATCCGTTATCTACATAATGTTGATATGCACAGAAGAATTAATAATGCAGTAAGAACCTTGTTCACGCAATGACTTATTAAATTGTTATTCAAGGCCCGGTTGTTTCAATTTGGATAAATAAAAGTTCGTTTAAAAGCATAGATTTTTACGGAAACGGATTTCAGACTTGTCAAATTTAATTTTTGACAGTTCGGAACCAATAAATTCACTAGTAAGTGCAAGTTAAAATATTGTATTCATTTCTATTGGTGAAAAACTCTTTGAATATGATAAGAATGACCTTGAATATACTTTCTCTAAAATGCCAGTGAATGATGGACTCACTAGAAAATCAGATTCACTGTAACATATACACTATTATAATTTGAAAAAAATTATTATTAAAATTTATTAAAATTTCTCCTTCACATCGTTATTATTGGATTTTCCCAGTAATGGATGAGAAGTCTCCTAGTTAGGCCTGGATGCAAATGGTTTAGTGTTGCAGGTAGATACGATTTCGGCATATGATTTTTTTTCTTTACTAATAAACCGTTCCAGTTTTTTTTTATGTATTCTTCAATATTTTTTATAATTTTGTTGTTTGTGTCTTGTAAATTTATTGTGCGATTTTGCCATTCTTTTTTTCTATGTAAATTTGTTCTTCTAATAATTTGAGATTTTGTTCAATTATACTTTTTGCGAAGATATTTTGTTTAAATCACTTGATATTTTCAATTATATTAGGCCGGGCTTTACTCGCACTGTATAGTCACCAATCAGAAAACACCCCTTCCCGTCGGTAGCTCGAACTGAACTGAGCTAAGGAACTCTTAATAACATTTATCAGAAGTGAATCTTACTTCTTCAATAAACTGCATAAACAAATATGGATAATATGTGAATTATGTAAGAATTAGGAGAAAACAAAATATATTAAATAATATACAGGTGTCTCGTAGCTAGTCCTTTGAGGAGCTTGATGGTCTTGTGGTTAGGACTCTCGCCTCGTGATCCAAAGGTCGCGGGTTCCAACCGCACTCCAGACTAGTAAGTTAGTCCTATTTTCATATTACAACTTTTAGCTTAGTTTGAAAATAGCTAGAATATTGATGTGACATGTTCGTGTTCGCATCTCTATTTAAAAAAAAAATTAAAAAAGACTTCAGGGAAGTCTTCTTCATTCAATTTTGAATAGAAAATATCCTTTACACTTTTGGACAGGTACAGAGATAAGTATCACTATAGTAACTTATATGGAATATTAAAAATTTATTCGCTTTAAAACAAGTCAAATAAAATGGCAAAAACCTTACTGTATCAAAGCGAATAAATTTTTAATATTCCATATAATTTACTGTGTAGTGAAACTCCAACATTTTACAGAAAATAAATCGGAAATATTGAAATAAAAAAAAAAACTTTGATGTCGCTTAGTTTTGCTACCAGTTATGAGACACCCTGTAAAGTGCTATTACAGTTTATTGATGGGAAGCTTCGTTCAGTTGACTGAACTATCGTTCATCGTGTCATTTATTCTAGTGAACTGTTCATTTTCAATCGTTTTGAACTGTTCATTTTGGAATAGGATCGGTCGCCATTTTCATTCATTCATTTATCCTTTTGTGAAAGTGAACTGATAAGTTTACTTGTTCTAAAGTGAACCATTCAAAAATTACATTTTGTTCATGAACAACTTATTCGTTACGTTCATCTCTATTACAGTTAGCCAACCATCAAAAAATAGGACGGAGAATTTGATTTTTATTTGCAATTTTAAATTTTTAAAATATGCTAATTATAAAGTACAAGAAACCACGTTTTAGAGAAAATTAATCATGGACTCCTTTACCTGTCCAGCATATCCTGCAGTTCCACTTTCTAACAGAGGTACATCAGCAGCCAAGCACATTCGGTTCACATGATTTCTTGCTGCTCGATTATCAAGGGCGTTCATAACGAGAGAGAAAGTCTTGAAAAAACTCACACCATACTTGTTCCTGGAACATAAAAACCGTATCATGAATCTGTATTTTGATTTTAACGGATATACTTTGACCTAGCTGGTTCATGACAATTACATGGATTGATTGATCAAAACGGATTTATTTATCACGCAAGTCAATGACCTCAATAGGCAAAAATTCAAAAAATATAAATATTCGTATGTACAGTGAGACATCTGTAGGTCAGAATTTCAATGACCAAACAAGATAACAAATAAAAATTGGAAATAAAATGAAAACTTACGTAGTGATGCTATCGTGATACGCTTTGATCGTAACATTCGGATTGAACTTGAGTGCACTAGTACGCGCAACTTCTGCTTTAGACTTTCCGACATGCTCTTTATGGAAAAGAAACTGGCGGTTCAGATTGCTAACATCTATCGTGTCGAGATCAATCTGCAACAAAATTTTGTATTAAAATTCTAACCTACGGATTATACCTCCATAAGCAAGAGTAAATACTTACAATCTCGATATCGTTAAAACCTGACAGAACCAGGTTTTTCAACAATTCGCAACCAATACCACCGGCCCCGACCACTAATACCTTAGAATTTATGATTAATTCGCTCAAATTGTTTTCAAACACACCGGTCACACGCGCCGCCATGTTTGTTGAACGCCACAACAACCATAGATAAGGGATATATTCTGACAACTGACAACAACAGTTTTTAACCTTCTTCTTCTTCTTTACTCAATATTACCTTAGGTACAGTATCTATGTTCTCCCCGATCTTCCCAGTGACAGTTAATGATTATCTATGATTAACGAAAATCGGTAGGTAGGTTCAATAAAATATAGCAAGATGTGGAAGTATAAAATCTATACCTATAAAGCTCCATGTCTGTCTGTTTGTCTGTTCTTTATACAAATCCACACCATTTGTCTGATTCGATTCAAATTTTGCATACTTATGCTTTAGGACCCGGCGGGTAACATAGGCAACATTTCCCCCCTATTCTCTTACCCCTTCCCCTCTACCCCTGACATATTTTCGATGCAAATCTGCACCGTTTGACCGATCGGACTCAAAATTTGGAAATTTATTCTTTAGGACTCGGCGGGTAACATAGGCAATATTTCCCCTTTATTCTTTTAACCCTTCCCTTCCCCTGATGAATTTTCAATTCAAATCTGTACCATTTGACCGATCGGATTGAAAATTTGGAAACTTATTTTTAAGGACTTGGCGGGTAATATTTGTGACATTTCCCCCTATTCTTTTAACCCTTTCCCTTCCCTGATATATTTTCGATGCAAATCTGTACCGTTTGATCGATCGGACTGAAAATTTGGAAACTTATTCTTATATTTCCCCCCTACTCTTTTAACCCTTCCCCTTCTCTGATATATTTTCATTGCAAATCTGTACCTTTTGACCGATCGGACTTAAAATTTGGAAACTTATTCTTTAGGGCCCGGCGGGTAACAAAGGTGACATTTCCTCCCTTCCCTTTTACCTTTTCTCCTCCCCCTGATATATTTTCGATGCAAATCTTATATCGTTCGAATCAAACCTTTGTTTCCCCCCACAAATTTATTTTCAACTTAATCCTTAACCCGTGCAACGCCGGGTACGAACAGCTAGTTTTAAAAATAATTTCTTCAGTGATTGAGTGAGGGGGTATTATCGGTGCCCACTGTAGAATACAGTCCGCCTAACTTATCTAGAAAATGGAGAAGGGCGCATGGAGGGCGCCCCATGGTCTCAATCATGCCTTATATTATATTATATATTATCTTTTCCATGATCATGCCCCAATATCATGGATAAGATAATGCATGGCCCATATATTATGTAATAATCCTAATGCCCATAAGAAAATGCTATATTTATCTCATTGCTGTCACTTAACCTATTGTGCGCAAGTGTCGTGACTCATTTATCCCATGTGGCGACATTGATTGGATATAAATTGGCGCTAATTCTCGGACATGCTCATAAGACTCAAAGTAACACTGGTATGGGTGAGACAAACATATATTTCTGTACTGTAGTGATTTCGCCTATTTCCAGACCCTGCTAGCAATATAGGAATATTACATATATGGCATGGCCAATCGATATCGTATTGCGCACAATATAACACATCAAGTTATTAAGTAGTATACGACGCGAGACAAAAACATACAATGCAAATAAACACATATATAAATTTAAAAAAATATAAGAATAAGATTCGCAAATTGGCGTTTATTTAAAAATTAAAAAATATATAATATTCAGCAGGAAAAACACAAACAATTATAATCCTCTTATTCAGTCCCTCATAACTAGGGAACATGACTTCCATGTTGACTCAGTAACACGTAATGATAACAATCGGATTAAGGTAGGTGTGTCAACATGGCCTCAATCTGCCTCTTTTATACCTGTGGATCATACTGTATTAGCTTTTTACATATTCGATCTTCACACACTACTTTACTATATATGTTATACATGTTACGAATATATATTAGTCATTAATAGTTGATAATATTTTTTATTAAAAAAAATATGACTAGGTACTTTGAACAAGCATACAAGAGTCATTTTTGCTGATGTACCTATATAATTTAATGTTGTATTTAAAATGTTTAATTTTTCAATGATTGTGTTAAATTTTGGAAAAGGTCAAGGTTCACCCTAAGCTGTCATGGCGGTGATATGTAGCATTTTATTAATTTTATATGAATAAATATTTTTACGATTATTATATGAATAAACACAATAAAATGGGCATTGTGTGAAACAAAATAACATTAAATAGTTGTCGATGCGATGATTGAATCCTAAGCTTTAAGAAAAATAGAATCTATTCATCTACCATCCCACGCGGTCAACCGCCGAGAGGTTTTGTTTGACTGAGAAAAAAAAATCCCTCTCATTTGACTACATTGGCTTCATATAAAAAAAGAAGACAGATGATAACAGAATGAAGATGGAAACATACTACTAAAATGCGACGCGACGTGACGTGTCGACACTTGATACTTGATGCGAATCGTGCATATACATATACCAACACGCCACTTGATGCTACAACATGCTCTGCTAGTATCTAGGGTATCTAGTATCATAGCTTCGCAAAGGATGGAAGTGTATTGACGTGGCTGTGGATTTACTATTTAAAGACGAGCTGGATGATGATTTTGAAGAAGATTTATTGCAGATTTTAGAGATATATTTTATACAGAAACAGTTGAATAAAAAAATACGCATTAGACGTAGACGGTGCTGGATTCATGAAATAAATCAAGATAGAGTTGCGTATGGTGAGTATCACACCCTTTATAGAAATTCCAAGATAGTGAGAGATATCATTAATATTTTTGGATGAATGAAGCGCAATTTGAAGTTTTACGTGAGTTTATTAAAAACAACATCTATAAGAAGGAAACAACTTATCATGAAGCTATTAGCACAAAAGAAAGACTGATGCGTCGGGTGTTAACAGGAAACGCACTGCGTGCAATGCGTCGGCGTCGGTTGGCATGTGTGCCCTCTCTCCCGGTAACATCTCAATATCTGGCCGATCTGGATCGGCTGGGTATTACCGCATGGGGGTGGTTTCATCACATGGCGTGTTTTCTATTTGTTTCTGACCATATTAAATATTTGAGATTGATAAGTACTGATTCTCGTCGGATGACGTAGCGTGGCGTTGCGTTTTAGTAGTATGTTTCCACCTTGTGATGATCATACATCATACCAAAATTAATTCCGGTTATACCATATACCGCTCTTATATGGCTCTTTTGCATTGAAGTATAATTTTTCCAAAGCCTGCCCGATACAAAATTTCCCGTAATATAATACCTAAATTTTATAAACAATAATCGATATCTGTAAAACCGTTCAATTTGTAGCGAGTACCTGCGCAATTATTGACATTAAGAATTGCCACCATGACCGCTTATATTTTGATTTACATAGTTGGCGCTGTGTTTTAACCAAACATCAAGCTTGCCGCTTATAAACGTCTAGATTGTTGTATTTTATTGTGAAAAATTGTTGTTTAAGCGCATTCGAGTGATAGTTTTAGTGCGCGATAAGCATAATCGACGATAACGATATTATGACAATACTTTTTAATGGGTAGGGAGAACAAACTGTCGATACAGATGAAGATTATAGACGCGAAAATGGAAACTGGTAACACGGACGCGGTCAATCTAGGTGTAGGAGAAGTGGATGCAGAAATTGGCGAAGAATTGAAGCAATTGGAAGAAGTTAAAGATTATGATACGCGTAGTGAGGTTTCAAGTTCTACCTCGAGTGAATCCAGCGGTCCTAGCATAAGTACGGTGAGTTCCAAGTCGTCTACTGACCGTAAAGAACGACGATCTCGACATAAAAGAGACCGCCCCAGAGATAAGAAGAGCCCTTCTCCCGAACTCAAGAGACCGAGATCCAACGACAAAGCAAAAAATTACGACTACATAACAAAACTTAATTATTTATTTAGAGACACCAGATTTTTTGTTATTAAGTCGAACAATGCCGAAAATGTCATACTCTCTAAAGCTAAAGGAGTTTGGTCTACTTTGCCGCAAAACGAAGCCAATTTGAATCAAGCATATCGTGAGTCGCGTAATGTTATTTTGATATTCTCGGTCAAAGAAAGCGGAAAATTCGCTGGATTTGCGAGGCTTCATGGTGAATCGCGCAGGGATGTTCCCGCTATTTCCTGGGTGCTGCCACCAGGGCTGTCCGCAAAAGCGCTCGGCGGTGTTTTCAAAGTCGATTGGATATGCCGGAAGGAATTACCCTTCAGCAGTACTCTTCATCTTTACAATCCTTGGAATGATGGGAAGCCTGTCAAGATCAGTAGAGATGGACAAGAAATTGAACCTAAAGTTGCAGAAGAACTGTGCCGCTTGTTTCCTGAGGATGACGCTATCGAGATGACACCTATTCTCCGAAGATCGAAGGAATCTTCTAAGAAGGCGTATCTCCGTAACTCTGGTTTCAGAGGTTTCAAAACACCCATTTCCAGTAGGGGCAGCAATTACAGAAGCCGAGGAGGTGTCTACACTCGTGGGAGACGCAAAATGTACCTGACTACACGCAGCCGGATAGGTGGTGGAACCACCTACAAGCACCGAGGGTCATCCCCCTACGCTCGGGAGCGAGTGCCGTCCTGGTTTCACTCCCGCGATCGTTACAGCGGAGCGGCAGCAGCGGCAGAGGCGTACGTTGCAGACTACATGCGTAGTATGCAGCACCAGCTGCCCCCTCTGCCCTATGCGCCCCCGCCAGGATTCAGCAGTGCAGCGTACGAGGCACTGCCCCCTCCTCCACCTCCGCGCTACTACGAAGGTCCGCCTCTGCCTGAGTACCCGGTAAGCAGCTATGTGGACAAACGGTCCTACGATCGCTCCGTGGATGAGTTCCTGTGGCGCACCAGCGAGCGCTCGCGGGCTCGTTCTCCCGCGCGGGAGCGAGCCCACCACCGCAGCTACCGGGACCGCCGATGAGTGTGCGTTTAATGATAGTTCTATTTCTATGAACCTGGCAAGCTGTGAGCCATTTGTGTAATTTGTAATCAATAAAGTGTTAGCAGACGACCTGGACTTTTTTTGTATTTGGCGGTGGATGAGCTTATTCCTATATTATGTAAACTTTTATTATTTTAAAAGGAATACAGCCATATGGATTTTGAAATGGTTTTCAATACTAAAATAATTTCGGAGAATGTGCACTCCGATTACTTCTGTGATTATATTGATACTTTATTTTCACGTGCGTACCTGTTGATGATTGGTTAAGTTAGTACATTTTGAACAGCAATACAGACATTTTATGTATAAAATATACATGCAAAAGTTCATAAATATAATAGAAACTCTGGTATCCAGAAGCAAAAATACATTTTATATCAATTTTTCATCTAATGAACTTCTGTGATGGTGCTTTACTAGCTGAACTTATCTTCTTTTGTAAAGATCTTCAAGATTGTGACAATTTAGATATTTTGTGGAATTCTCACTATATTCATTTTAAATGAACAGATACGCCGACTTACAATTCTGTGTAATTAAATCAAGTTTACAGAGTGATTCGCAAAACAATACTCTGTTTATATCAGACATTGCTTTAAAATTCCAGTTAATATTCCTTATACATGATTTTTGTTTTTCAGCATATTAAAAGTATTCTCTTTTTAGGTTGAAATATGTTATGGTCATTCCGAGAAGAATGAATTCAGGATTTAATTATTATAATTTTTTGTATGATTATCCTGAGTTACGTTTATAATAGCTTTATTTTTGTTTTAACAATGTCCACTTATTAAAATTTTAGAATGTACGAGGAGTGTAATGTTTAGTGAAACTGGGATTTGTTTGTCTCGATGAATAATAGAGGACTGCTTGAAATGAGAAAACTCTGTTTGACCAGCTAGACCAAATGTTCCACCAATGTATGCATGAGGCTCTGCAGCACAAAATCGTTGTTAATGAATGTGATGAAGACTGTACTGATGTAGTATTTTGTTTTCTAGACTGATCAATGTTTCTAGAATTTACATAATAGTGTCAATTGTCCTCATGTTGCCAAGAATAACTGACTTAAGCTCTCTCAATACAGTGTTGGTGTAAAATAAGAGTTCATACCTACTATTTATTTAAATCGATATTAACAGGTGGCATACTAATTTTAGTTATTAGATTATTATATTATTTACCAGTGCAGTCTTGATAATAAATGAATGAAAGAAATTAATTAAGAGTGAATTGTATGTATATTTTGGAACATAACTGATCTCCAAAACAAAATGTCTCATTAGTGTCCATGGATAAAGTATTGTATAATAAAATTCCCTTCCCCTTTAGGATGTTAAAAGTTGCAGTTGGTTTGAATGATAAAATAGTATTCTATATTTCCTTTACCTTAGTTCTCTTCTCAGGCTAAGCTTACAAGGAGAATAAGTGTGTACACTTACAATCATTTCATATTCATTATCATCCTTCATTATTCCACCCTCTGTGTTATTGACTTATTTTATGTCTTGTGAGCTTATATATACCATTACAATTTTACTTAACCATTGACTGATCATATTTATCATACAATAGACTCTTGATTATCCGGACAGGGGAAAAAATTACCCTTATTAAAAAAAAAATCTTGTATAATCTCTGCAAAAAATACACGTAATTGCGCATGATCAAGTTTTTGTTCTATCGTAAAAACAACTCTTTTTTACATTTAGACATGGTCACGATCAATTGAAAAATAAATTTAAACTTTAAAACGGGGCAATTAACGTGATGCGTAATAATACCGATGGAAGATTTACACACAACTCCAAAAACTATTAAAATGGCAAAAAAATTACATGCGGCATGATAATACTATCATATATTAAAAAAAAAAATTTTTAAATAGAGATGCGAACACGGAATACGTGTCACATCAATATAGTCACTATTTTCAAACTAAGCTAAATGCTTGTGCTATGAAAATAGGACTAATTTGCTGGTCTCGAGTCAGGTTCGAACCCGCAACCTTTGGAGCACGAGGCGATAGTTCTAACCACGAGACCACCAAGCTACTCAAAATAAGAATAACCAAACCAGTCCAAAATACACTACTTACTACTAGTTGTTTGATCATTGGTAATGGTAGTAGTTTAGCAAAAGGCATATATTTTTATGAAAACTATGTGTATATTTACATTAACAATTAGCCCCGTGGTGTGCTCCCGCCTGTGTCAAAATAAATACGTTATTGATAGGAATTTCCGAAATTTCGTGATTTGGGATGTTCGTAATTCTGCGTGTTAATAATTTTATGAGTTTTGTATCTTATTTATGTAATATTGTTTAGTTGATAGAAAAATTTTTTTTTTACTTTTTAAAGAATTTTGAAATGTTTAAAAAAAAAACAGAATGTCTTATTGCCCCGGTTAATGCGACTTCGGATAATCTGGAGTCTATTGTATTTTATTTCACATATTTTGGGTTAGTTACAGAAATATTCTCTCAAGTTAAGCTTAAAAATGAAAAAAAACTATAAAACCAAATTTTTTGAGCGTTGGAGTTCAATCTTTCATATATATTCTTTTCAGTTTCTTTCAATAATGGGATATTATAAAGTTTTTTGCATCTCTATAACGAATGAAGGCCCCATGGCAAAAAGTTGTTAACGAAAATTCAAGTCATTTTGAGATAATTAGACATTTGCATTCCGCCTTTGAAAAATATGTTTTATTGCTAATTCAAGATTAATTTTTATTGATTTGTCACTAAACTATCAAAAAAGTATTAACAAAGTAAAAAATACACATTTATGCACAAAAAAATAAAAATATACTAATTTTCCCTAAAAAAACCCTTCAAATGCTGTCCGTTTTTACCATTAATTAATAATACAAAACATGGTATCCACCATTTAAAATTATTGAAAAATAATATATAAGTACATATTATAATAGTCTTCAAATAAAACAAATATATGACAGTTCTGCCAGAGTAAAATTTATATTAACCATAAATATTCTAATCACATTAAAAGGCGTGTTAATTTCAGAATGATGGCATGAACATGTTATTTATTGAAGATAACATGTTCTTCCCATTAGTAATTGATTTGATTTCTATGAAAAAGTGTAGTCAACATGTTCATCCCTATGATTTGAACATGTTCATCCCTATGATTTGAACATGTTCTAATTATTTTTAAGTTCTGAACTTATTTATTTTTAATTTCTGAATTTATTTAGTTTATTAACTCATTTTTGACAAAAATGTTGGTTAACAACTTTTTGCCATGGGGTCTTCAAATATTCCCAATATTTTTGAGAATACATAAAATATAAATGAATATTTATGTATATATTTACCCCCCTTAAAAGCAATAAATTACTACAACTGAGCGTAACAGGCTTTCTTAGATTTATATTAGGCCTGTTTTCTCTTGTAAGTTTGTTGAATAATGATAAATTAATCTTCGATAGCAGTACACTTCCAAGCAACAAATTCATTGGATTCATTAGAAGAATCCTAATTATGTCAGCATTTGATATGTGTGGAATTTTCAGAGATGTATCACTCGGTACTTGACTCTTACATATCATGAGTTGTTTCTAGGTAGCCTCCTGCCTCATATCCAATCTAGAAACCTTGGGAGTGCAGAATGTAGGTATGCCTTGTCTTTTCTTTATCATTTAAAGGTAGGTGTTTTGAAGTACTTATTACAAACTGAACGGGAGATTATTATTAGGCCTGACTAAATGTGTTTTTCTCGTTACAAAAAAAAAAATGCTTCAGAACAGAAGTTGTTCCTGGGTCCCCAAAACAGAAGGATATATATTTGCCTCATTGAGATAGACTTCAGGTATTAGGTATATGAATGCATAGTATCATTAAGTGATGAAATACCCCTCTAGCATCTTCCTGAGAGCAGAAATGTGTTCCTATGAATGCGAGAGTGTGACAAATGTTAAATATTGTTTAAACTGAATACGAGGCTGATATTTTTGCTAGGCCGTTAATTTACGATAACTGAAATATCTAATTATGAGGGTATTTTATTGTAAATATTTTAATACGTAAATAATTGACTAATACATGTATATTATGATAATTTTTAGATGCAAAGAAATCTTATTTCATCAGTATTATTTATGATTTGTGATTTACAAATGAAAGCTATTTTTTTATAACTATATATTTATTTTGGTTATATTTTTCAGATTAAAGTTATTTCCGAATGAAATATTTATTTACGGAGATTATTTATATTTTTTTTTTGCGTTCGAGTTATAAGAGGATTTAGTTTAAAAAGAAAAGTCTAAGATCATAATACGTGCTTTTCGAGTCACTTACTATGTTTACCTTTGAAATCTATTTCTTGCATTCTTACAATTTAGATAATTCATCCTCAAGAGGAAACTCTACGTTGATCAAGTGAGCCCGACTAAACTGTTCGAAGTTGAGCATAATAATAAAAAAACTTATATTAAAATGAGTTAGATCTGTAAGAACTTTTATCTTTCTAAAATAAAACATCTTTTGTTTGTTTAAAAATACAGTGAATCTGAAGAGCAAATAAATATAAACACATATTGCGGAGGTAGGTTGAAATTTTTTATGAAAATATATATTAGATTTTTGTATAGAGAATGTCCATATTTCACCAATGGCAGACTTGTGAAGACGATAATTAGATTTTGATTTTCTGTCAGAAAACTGTTAGAAATCACTATCGAGAATTTATATTTTTTTTTAAAATCCCACATAAGAACTACCTTGTATTCTGTCTTTTTGGATCCCAACTGCCTTATTATTTCACATTTCGAGCCAGTGAGTCATATCATTAATGCAAACAGTCCAAATGTAAAGTGTGTAAGACAACTTTACGCGGCATGATACGACTGCTCACATAAACAACCTGCCCTGAATCACAAAACTCAATAAAGCTACCGGAGTTTTTGCAACCCAGCACAATAGTACTAACGCGTACCTCTAACTAATTTATCTGTTTTGTTAAATATTATTTTGGTTCATAATTATATACATACTTGGATCCTCATTTTAATAGTCTATTTTCTTCATTGAATTTAACGTTTCTGGTTTTAATGATTTAAGTTCTAGTATTAAAATTTATCATGACTGAATGAATTTAAAATATTTTTTCTTAGATCAAATTCACCTAAGACTGAAAAATGAAATGTTTTAAAAAAAATATTACTTAATAAAATCTTCAAAACATATAATCATCTGTTATAAAAGTTTAACGCATAAATAAATTACTTATGTTCCTGCGTATAAAAACAATTATTTCAAAATCTAGCTGTGCTATTAATGTTTCTTGTTTATAATCATTTTCAAAATAAAATACTTGATTCGTTTATAGTTAACTGAAGATCATATATATAAGATTCTTAAAATTATTTAAAGAATATATTATTTTGTAGTAATTTTTATAATTTATTAACAGTGTTTACTTCCTTAAAATATAATGTTTGATTTATTTTATGTATATATATGCCAATGAAATGGAATATTTATATATTTTTATTTTTGTATACCCTGCTCAAAAATATTTAAACTTGTGTAAATTGTTTACTTAAAAGTGCTTTTAATTATCCTCACAATATATATGTTTTTTTTTCAGTTTATCGGTATTTTGATAATAATTGAATAACTATATCGGTCTTATTTTTTTCATCAACAATTTTCAGCAAATCTTGTGAACCAAACATTGCTTACTCGCCACCATGCTGTTTCTGCAGGGATAGGCAGAGAGGATGGATGGATCCCACACTTTTCTGCCCTGACGTACAACACCGCCTCACATTTTCACATGCAAGCTCTTCCGAGCCAAACCTTCTGGATTGAAAAGTGCTATGAGTTTGGGCAATTATGTAGAATGATAGTAAAACTTGAGAGAGAGAGGGTTTATAAATGATCTTTCATATGCATTCTTGATTGCAGGCTTAGGCCAGGAAATAAAGGTCTCATTCTGAGAAACTCACTTCTTGCCATTTATGTTTGAGCTCTTCTTAAGATGGATCCCATTTCTCATTCGCTCATGTAGCCAAGTATTTATTTTGCGTGACTCTTTCTATTGGTTCATTTTAAATGATTATATTTGGCGGGAAGCAATCTTTTTGATACTATTAATAATTTAGTTTTACGGGTATCGTCGAAAGATTTGACAGTTACTTCATGGTGCAATATTTTAATTTAAAATATACCTATATTTTTTTAAGAAATTCGAATACGTGTCGCATCAATATTCTTACTATTTTCAGAAGTTAAACACTTGTGCTATGAAAATAGGTCTAACTTGCTGATGTCTTAGAGTGGGGCTCAAATCACCGACTACCAGATCACTAGGCGAACGTCACGACCACTACACCAACAAGCTACTTCTTATTTAAACTTTGTACTACACACACAATGAGTTATTGATTGCCAGTATAGTTTCGAGAGAAACAGCTATTTACTGTATCTGATGATGAGAGGTCTCGAACCACAGTAGTAAGCAATAACTCATGTGTATGTAGTACAAAGTTTAAACAAAAATCATATTTTAAATTAGTCTTACGGGCATTCATCTTCAGACTGTGCTTGATTCATTCAACTTTCTTGCCAGTGATCGAAGGTCATGGGCGTTGTCTGCAAATAGCACTGTATCATCCGAAAATATTTTTTTTAATAGTTTACCATTCAACAATATAACCAGAGCAGTATCATCTAGCATTTGAAAACAAAGAGATTCCAATTCTAAAAAGAAAGAAAGCCGCCTTTGAATCGTGCATATTGCCAGTGATGACTTAGGAGGCGATGGCAAAGAAAAATGTAGAGATGCTCTAATGGACGTAATGTTCCATGGAAAGATTTATGCTTGGTGTAAGCCTAGTAAGAGATGAAATTAGGCACAGAACTAGAATAGTGAATATCATGCAGCAAAGTTAAAATGGTAGTGGGCAGGACATGTTGAAAGGCGGGATAGATCTGAAGTGGAGACCTTGGGAGAATAAAAGAGGCTTTTGAGAGACCTGGGAGAATAGAAGTTGAGAAGACCTCAAAAGAGATGGACCGACGGTATAGCCACTATAGGGCTCTTGTAGCCATATTAAAAAATGGCTACAAGAAGCTAACAACAGAGAAGGATGGAAGAGTGCTTTCTTGTGCTTAAGCTATTTTTTAATCCAAACTGGGTCTTTGCTCATACCTTTTCGAAATTTGCTCATACCTGAGAATGTTCTTAGATTTTCATGGCCACTCAGAATCTTCTGGTTTATGAGGCAGACCGTTTTACCCAGGACCGTTTTATAAGCAAAAGCTCCTATATCGGTCCTATTCATTCGCCGCCAGGTTGGCATTTTTTAATGCTAAAGGCAACCGTGCAACCCAGCACTGCAAAGAAGAATTGGGCCGCATGGCTGCCATCCAAAATTTTGTCCTCATTGTCCCGTCAGTTTACTTCTTTATTATTTGAAAATATACATGAACCACCAAAATATTTCATTACAGTAAGTAATGTTTCAATGCATTAACACTGTCTATAAGCAATCTTCTGGTTTGTGTCTTCTGAGATATTATGCCGTGTTTTAATGACGTTTCTGGCCGACGTTTCGGGTTCCTTTGCAGGGTCCATCATGACTTCAGCCCTGATTATTTTTTTTTTCATTTGTTGCCTATTTCTTGTCATAACAACATTAGCGTCGACTTCAATTTTAGTCGCCTAATCGCAGTGAATTCGATACGTCCAATTTATTTATGTATTTAGTCTCAATAGAAACCATGGCAGAAAATGCCACTTCACATAAAGTATGAGGTGGTGAACTTTCATGGCTTCGTCAGGCAAGCAGGGATAAATATCGGCAACTAAAAGCCAGAATTTTGCTAATTGCTTGCGATTAAAAGTATTTTTCAGCGGCGTATCTTCTAATACTTCTACTTCTGCCTGCCCCCACGGGGAAACGGCGTGATGGTAAGTTAGTTAGTTATCTTCTAATAAATAATAATCGTTTTCTACAATAAACATGACATGACCCGGACAAGACATGTTGCGCGGTGTTGTGACTGCGACCCACCTAATATTCGCTCACGACCCACAGTTTGGGAAACACTGAACTAGACAGTAGATCTATAATGATCTACTGTCTAGTTCAGTGTTTATCTATTTGGATAAAATTGAATAAATATTATAAATTAATATATAATATTTCTTAACGATTTCCAAATTGTATTAAATAAATGTCATCGATGAAAAAGTGCATCAATATTTTTTTTTGGTTGGAGAGAAAATAATATAGACACTTGTCTCGGAATTGAAATAATGTGTTACTTTTAAATGGAAGCGTGCTCTGATGCTTCACTATTTTGCTAAAAAACAACAATCCTAATATTTTGAATTCAGGTTACTCAATATTGCTTTGCATAATATTGTTAACAATTTGTACGACACATTGAGGGAAAGATTTTTTTAACGAAGTATAATATTTAAAAAACAAATTGATGTCGAAAAATTTGAAGTTAAGTTTGTTACATAGAACTCCTTTTTTACAGGGTTACGTTTGGTTTTTTATGTTTTCAAACGTGTCATTCAGCTTTTGCGGTTTCTCCCATTGAGTTAAAGCACGATTTCGGTTTTGAAAGTTCTTGATGGTGGGTGAGGTGACGCTAAGAGAATGAGGTGAAATATATCATTTTCATACATATTACAATAGTGCAGCGGTACGATTGGCCGCGAAGTAGTCGTCATAGCCGCCTGCAGAGATTGACATTTTGCAAATACGAGTGCTAAAAAGTTACGTTTATAGGTTTGTTTCGATGAGGTTTTTCCATAATAAAGGAGAGAGTAACATGAATTAGCGTTTGTTTTTCTGGTGTAATAAAGTTGTGTGGGCGTTATTAAAGCAGATTTATGGAATTGTAATATTTTAAATAATATTTTTTAATGTAAAAAATGTGAACATGAATTTTATGTTTACTATTATTTACGAGGTTTGTCAGAAAAAAAACATTATCTAGGATAAAGAAAGAATGTTTCGATGTTCATTATTAGCTATAAAAAATAATGTTTGTTCACGTAATTTTTAGTTTTTTTTTTTATGGCATAGGGAGTGTTTTGTCAATAAAATTGATCACATTTTATGCTATTAAAGGCTCTGACACCGGTAAACGGACATTATTTACTATGCATTGTGTAATAAACTTTTTAATTAAAAATAAATAATATAATTTTATATTGAAATTTACACCCTGGCAACTTCTGTTCCGCGACAGAGACGCCCTCTTATATTATCTTATATATGACGCCCTTCCTCGCACGCCAATTTATATTGGTCGCACTCTAGTCGTTGCCTCTGCAATTAGCGTAAATAGTAATAGAGAATCAAAAATAAGGAGTGTTTTGTGCATAAACGTATGCTTTACTTTAACAAGAAATTTTATAGAATGTGCTATTCACATAATTGAAATTTTCCTCATTATCTTTACGTCTCATTTAAACATTCAGTTCTGAAAATATGTAGTAATTGGAATTTTTAAATAAGTTCTGCGTTGAGAAATTTTTAGTTGAACCGTTACCAAAACAAAACAGTGTTAAAATAAACTGTCATGTAAAACTGGTTCTTTAAAAATGTTTAATCACAACGTGATACGACACAGAACAGATGCTCATGCTCGGTTATTGATGTCTTCTCTATTCTGTGGTTATTGATTATAACCGATCAAAACTTGCGTAGAATATCGCTTGCCTATGGAATGTTCTCAAAGGTAGAAATACTAAAATGCATACTTACTTACTATTATTATGTTATCTATGATACCTACCTACATAACTTTTTGGTGGAACTATTATCTTATCTATGGGTGGAACCGATTTGTCTATCTGGGAAATGAAAAGGCAGATGCCTGAGCTAAGGAAGCCTCCATTTTCGGCTTCCTCTCATAAACGTATTACAGTTTCAGATTTACTACCGTTACTAAAAAAAAATTTACTTGGAAGTCTCAATGGGAGACCTCAAAATCATTAAAAGAAAAATGGTATTCCGCAATACAACCTGAAATTCCTGCCAGGCCGTGGTTTTCAAAAATGAATAATTTCGAGGCTTCCTCTATCTGCCGTATGCGAATGAGATACTGTTGCATTAATAGCCATCTCTTTAAAACTGCATTCGGGACTCTCCTATGTGTGAATGCCGGATAGACGATTTTTTGGATGCCCCATCAATGACCATTACTCAACTTTTATTCAAGATCTCTCTTATTATGATATTAGATTCCCGATCAACATCCCAGCCCTATTATCTTCCAATAATCAAATCACTTTAAAATTACTAACAAGATTCCTAAAATCTAATGGTATATATCTATAAAAATTAAATAAACTAATAAAATGTAACTATATTTTTCTCCATTACTAATAGAATTGAATGGTCCACTCATAATAATGTTTATCCCACAAATAAAATGAATCGTTTACAATTTCAATTTCTAAAATACAAAAAAGAAAAAACACGCACCCGTTGCCAGCGAAGAAATAAACTTGTATAGTGGCCAGAACACCCTATAGGAGTGAAACTCCAGGAAAGAAGAAGATTTGTCTACTGGACTCAAAATTTGAGCCAACAGGCAGGCATAAGAGTAAAAGGAAAGTGCTACCAAAGGTTAAGACAGGAATTGCAGCGTTCTAGTTTATTTTAATAATCAATGGGCCGCTTGTTAAATCAACAGTAAGAGTAGAAATTAATAAGAAAGCATAGAGTTTTGCGTTTTCCACCAAACGATTCGTAAAAATCTACGCCCTTTTCATGACTATTCATAAACAATGATCAAAAATCGGCACTGATAAACTGTTATTTTCCTTTTTGCTCACTTTCTTTTTACTGTGATTTTTACCTGTAGATCTATTTATTTAATAGATATGGCTTTGTGCCTTTTCCTTACAACAAGATATTACCTGTATAGTAAGCTAATGCCTTTTTCTATCTTTGTTAAGGATTTTTCGTCAAAAACCTTTCTTTACTCATGCTAAGAATTGGCTGATTATCCGCGTTACGCCCGAATCTCGTGCTTAAGTTTTTATTTTAACATTTCATTAAATAATGTTATCATTTTAACACTGAAAAAACAAACAGTTTTCTGTCATTTCAATACAAATATATTAGGAAAAAAAAATGATTTGAAAAATATTGAAGAATGCCTTCATCGATCAAGGATTTGATATGATAAGTTGATAAAAAAAGTAACCCATAAAAACCAAGTTTTTATTTTACTCCCTTTCTTTGTAAAATATAACAACAATTAAAGACGAATTAAAACATATAACATAACACTAAACTTACAGTAATTTAATATATTTCTAAAATGTCAGATGTTTTGAGCTTTGATAAGACTCTTCATGCTTTGAAGATTAAATTCTAAAAACATTTGTCAGTCAATTTAGATTTTCGACATCGTAGTGAAGTACCTATTATGCATACCGACGGAGTAATTCAAATTTAGAAATATTCCACGACGTTATCGGGCCGCCGTAATCAAACTTTTCTAATGATTCCAATTTGAAAAAACCAATAAAATTTCTAAGAATTCGAAATTATACTATAATTTTTTTTTTTTTAACGAAAATTTGATAGATCTTCTTGATCGTCGCCACGGGTCTACTTGCCAAGTTTCAGCTCGATTAGATCACGGGAAAGGGGTCAAAAATCGATCCAAAGTTTTTGTTGACGGCAAGCCGGCAAGCAAGCAGACGCCACGAGTTAATATAAAGGGATTAAAAACTATATAAACAGAATGAATATAACGCGTATTTCGTCTATGATGTGCGTCGGCCGGTTAAAAAAGTGTTTTTAAATATTTTTGTGGCAATGATCTAAATTTTCTAACCAAGCAAACATAGTTCTTGGATGAAATGAAAATAGTGGGTAGCGGAAAAAACATTCACGATCAAAAACCGGTAGATTTATTATATTTTACTCGTTTGGTTTTTGCAATGCATACAATTTTTTCTCAGGGTGGAAAGTCTTTAGGGAATAAATAAATACGCAGCACTCACGATATTTTTTTATTATCATGATATAGAGAGTTACAGCATTTTTTCAAGAACAAGTTAAGAAACAGCTAATCAGATTTTTTAGTATAGTGTAATCGGTGAGAGCTTTTGGGTGGCTCCGAGAAAAAATATATTTCCTTCTCATTTGCACTACCATCATATAAAAAAAGACATTTGATAACAAATTGAGATGATCGTACCAAAGCTAATCCCGTTTATTTATTTATTTAATGTTCATGGAAGACCAACAGCACAACAAAGAAGCATAGAAAACATTGATATAATATAGACGGCCAATTACAGGTCTCCACATTTAGAAATATGTTAGTAATGATAAATATTTATGAATTAAACTAAGGCATATTAAAAATTATATAGAAAAAAGAATAAAAATTATGCTATATAGGCCATTTCCATTACGTTTAAAAAAAGCGTTCAGATCCATTTCAAACATTCAAATGAACGAGTAACAGTCAAGTCCCAAATATTTTGTTCATTAACATATCGCGCGTCTGGTTATTTGTTATTCAAAATTAGTAATATTTATACTTTCGTAAACTCTGCATGCGAAACGTTGGTTTTCTAATTTTAATTGTTCGAAAATAAGTACGTCTTTCCCCAATAGGAAATGTGTATAAGCGTTCGCTCTCGATTTATTATTTTTTGTGTGTAGGCTTAACGATCAAGTATTTCAAATTGTGGTGCAAAATGCCATAGGTGAAATGTAATTAAGGGTCATTATTGCGTGCGCGAGATAGATTTCGCAAATCACAATTAGTTACGATTCAGTTCTAGTTTATGGTTCTATTTTCTAGTTTATGGATCCTCTTTATCTACCAACGTACAAATCTGCTTTATTCCGGTCCTCGTAAGCGTCGCGGCATTCGCGTTGTAATTGTTTTACTAGATAACTAGGTATATATCCTTATTAATTTGTGCCGGCAACATGCGTAAACGCAAGAATATCAAGAAATCCGAGGAGGAAGATTCCTCAGAAGTGGCAGATGAGCCAGAAGAATTTCAAGATTCCGGCGAGGATTGGACGCCCGACGCTTCTGGAGTAAATACATTTTTTTTTTGTAAATTGTTCGAATTATACGCTATTGGTGATGAATTTCTTCATAACTTTATAATATTATGGATTTAATCGCCTTAATGCTATGTTTTAGGACGCTCCAAGTGGCAGAGGCGGGGGACGCAAGCGTGGTGCGTCGAGGGGCGCGCTTGCTGTGAGCAACGCAAGTAACGCCGGGAAAAAGAAGCGAAAGAATTCTTCTTCAGAAGAATCCGATTTGGAGGAGGAAGCAGAGAACGAAGAGGAAGATGATTCAGACGATGATAAGAACGGCTCCGATGACAAGTCCGATTCCAGTCAACAGAAGGATGTTCCCAAACATTTTCATGTAAATTTTTTTTAAAATCAGTTTCAGTTAAACGTTTTTTGTTGATGTTTATAAGCAATCATTGGAATAAGAATATTTAATTGGCTTCTGATCTTTGCAACATCGGTTCCGAAAAAATATGTTAAATTATTCAGTTGAAATTTTTTTTTTCCTATTATGTGAGGGAGAGAATTCTAGAGGCGGGGGGAGTTGAATAGGTATTTTCGTGGAATCTTGATTACAGGTTTAGCATAATCGGTTCTGTATAAATGCAACTGGCTGATGTTTTAATACCAATAATAAATGCTTGAATAGCTGAGGCCAGAACAATTAATGAGCGAGGTGCTAAAAATGCTCAAGTATGCATAATGGAGCAATTGGAGTTTTCAAAATCCATTCCAAGAGAACAGTGCTTACTAAACCCAGGAATGAGAGGGATTTTAAAGACTTAATTACTTGTTATTTTGTTGAAGTTGATTGTGTAATATAATTCTTATTACTTTTGCAGTCTGGGAATTTTGTGCTGCTGAAAAGTGATGTGCAGTGGAATGGAGATAAGGTCACCTCAAAGGCAGCCGACATCAACCTATGGAAGATAGACGGCAAGGCACTCTTGCAGAAGTACATACCTTTGGAGTCCAATGGAAAAACCTTGCACAAGTGCACCTGTGTTGTAAGTTTATATTTAATCATCATTGATTTTCAATTCTGTTAATATATATATATATATATACAACACGTCATGTAATTAACGCAAACCCTGAAAGTACTATGTTAAGAATCGGCTACTGGTCTAAAATGTTCAAGCAACCATGGCCATCAATAGTTATGGAGATGTGCAATATCAAAGTTTGCATTTTTTTCCCAATATTTCTGACTTTTTGCAAAAAGTTGAACTATCATTACAGTAACTATTTTTAAAAAAATTAAAAAAGTTTTATTTTTTTTTTTTGTTTAACTAGGTTTTTATCATTTTATTTAAGTTGTATTGAAGTAAATGAATTTTTCATAATCGATATAAGTTACTGTAATGATAGTTCAACTTTAAAAAAAAATAAATCAGAAATATTGAAAAAAAAAATGCAAATTTTGATATAGCATATCTTCGTAACTATTGATATATTAGGTCATGGTTGCTTGAATATTTTATACCAGTAGCCGATTCTTAACAAAGTACTTTCAGGGTTTGCGTTAATTACGTGACATGTTTTATATATATATCATCATTCAAGCATTTCATTAAATTTTTAGTAATTTTTTTTCGCTTATGCCATTTTTTTTCACACCAGTCCTTTATTTTATGCAAAAATTCTTATAAGCAAGTTTTTTTGTCATCTAAAAAGGTTTATTATGAATAATTTATTTTTGCACATGATTATGGATCCCAGTTCAATTGATGTTACCCACGCATATTGGTAACCCTCATTTAACGTGCAGTAAAAAATGCAGTATCATATTGAGGGTAGAAAGCCAAAAGGGCGTCAGTGATGATTTTGAACTTTACGGGAAAGCAAAAAAAAGTTCCGTCAATCTGATTTTGTCATTATTTCTTTTATTATTAAACGATTTCCATATTTGTTAATCAGACACGTGGAAATCGTTTAATAATAAAAAAAATATTGACAAAACATTCTTTTGCTCTCCTGTAAAGTTCTAAATAATCACTAACGCAATTTCAGCTTTCTATCCTCGATATATAAACAGGTTTAGGTTTCCAAAAACCAACCATTTTTGTTAGCCTTATGTACTCTCAACAGATTTTTATTAAATTTGTAGTATATATATGAGCTAATCATTTCTGGAGCTTTCTTAATCTTGGCATATTATTCAATATCGGTAAAACTTTGGAATTTAGATTTTCTTAACTTTTGCACAGCATAGACTTTTCTTATGATAAATGTTATAAAAAAAGTTTATCTTTTTTGTATTTATTGTGTTGTAGAAATGCCGTGTCACACACGGATTTCTCTAACGTAAGAGCTAATCTTAGAAATGTTATGAAAGGGTTGCATGTACACCATGCACACTTTGTTTTTATTTATCATTAAGTTGTTTCCGTGTGTGGAGCCATACCCAATGTGTACTTGTGCTTGCAGTATTCAGGATGGAATGTGGACAACCGAGAGAACTACTACGCTGTCACTGAAATTTTGGATAAGAATCCGAAAACTGATACGAAGGAACCATGTGTTGCTATAAATCTCGCTGAGCTCAACAAAGTGAAAGACAAAAACTAAAATGTAATCTTATAAGTGTAATCTTAAGATAAATGTTTCATTTTTCAACTTGTGACCAAGAAGTATTGTAGTCATGGAGGCAAATATTTTTGTTGGGGGTTTTGAAACTCATTCAATGTTGTAAAATCTTATAATTAAATCAACGCATGGTAAATGTGGAGTCTTGATTTTTTATTTTGTAACTTTCTGAATATTTCGTGTTCTAGAAAATTTGAAAAAAATGCATTGACTTAGTGTTTCTGATGCTAGGTAATTTTTCTATATGTTCCCATGACAGTCAGGTCTATCATTGGTTGTCTGCCAACCCCAGTATGATACATTGGTGAATAATAAAATATCTACAAAAATATTGCCTTTGTGATTCTTCTCCTTATCCATTTTAAGAATATGTGTGGTGTTGCATTATGGTATACATTGACATTTCATTCTTCATAGGTACATCAAATGCTATATTTTTTTTCCATTTGATTAATCCGAAAATGCCTAGTTAATTATTTCCTATATCATTATAAATATGGTTTATTTTCTTGTATTAATACTTCATGTATGTTTAAAGAACAGTAAACGATTGAAATAAAATGAAAATTATTTAGTAAAATACATATATTTTTTAAATATTTACAACAAAATGAGAAAACTGATTGGAGAGCGCTGTATTTATTTAATCGCTATTTTCATATTCTGATTCGCTGCTCATAGGAGGTAAATCGGGTTCTTCCCTTTTGCATTCTTTCGCCTCTTGAAGGTATTTGTTCTGGGCCTCTATGACATCGGCGCTATTTTCACAGGCTGCGTAGAGATCTAGGAGTTCTGCATTCAGGGACAAGAATGAGTGGCCCCATGAAAATTTGGACAAATAAAATTTAGCTTCTTCACCGTGACCTGAAAGAAGAAATGTATGATTTCATATGCTGTAAAAATAGTCAAGTTACCTCCGAATTGAGAATCTTCTGCAAGCTGTAGTTCATGGGTGAGGGTAAGATAATAAAGGTACCGATACACGGTGGGTGGGAGGCGATGGGAACATCTACAAAAAAAATCAGGGCACCGTCAGCACACGACAAGCTGTGTCGTGGATAGAGTGGAAATGCGATATGCATATTGGCATGTCCCCGTTGCCTATTGGTGGCTAGAGCTCGAGGATGTTAGCTCAGATTGCGATATTGAACAGTTGAAAGCCGCCTCTACACTACTAGGAAAGTCGGCCGAAGTCAAAAGTAACCTGAAGTAGGTATCTACACTGCAAGGAACTCGGTTGCCCATAGAATAGTGCTCCGCACGAACTTCGGATTCCTTTGACTCGGCTCAAAAACTGACGACTTTCGGAAGTCGTCCACAGCGAGCCGGAGTAACACGAGTATCCCTCTACACTATCGTATTCGCTTCACTTCGGCCGACTTTGCTAGTAATGTAGAGGCGGTTTTAAACATTGTTCCTGGTTGGAAATAGCATTAATCATTTTCATCGATTGCGGACAAGTGATTTGTTTACATTTTATATTATGAAATCAGTGGAAGAAAATAATTAGACATGATTTAATAGTGTATATATATAAGGCATTGATTGAAAAACTTGTTCCGTAAACTAAGAATATCTTCAGTCCTTAGCGAAGTAAAGTTTATCTTAATAGCACCAAAGAGAAACGTTCTGTGCCAATCTTGTATGAAAAGTTTTGTTTTCGGTTGTCACTATCCACATTTCAGTGAGTGCATTCAATACACATAATTTAGGAAAAAAAAGCCAAATTAAATTTCAATATGTTAGAATTGACGCTTTAAAATGTAAATAAAACATATTCCTAGTTTTGATAGGGATATTACGATACATCTTTTACTTCGTAGACATTCCGGTTGAATGCAGCTTATTCAAAGTAGTGGCTGCACGCTGCTGCTATTCAACCTTTCAAGGGCATGACGAGGTAATGCACCTGGTGGGTGAAAATACTACACGGCACCTCGCTTGTTATGGATTGGTTTAAACTGAATTTTTGCGACTTTTTTAAACTGCGATTGTAACTCTAAAAAAACCACGATTTCAACGAGAACATTCTCTACATTTCTTTTTTTCTCCATAGCAATGACAAAAAAATTAGTTTTGATTTATACTACGTACATTATCCAATACAAAGGTCATTAGGTCTGGTTTATACGTTCATATTTCATATCTCCATCGACCAAAAGGACGCCATTTCGTTGACAAAATAAACCACCGAAATTAGGTTAGTTTTCAACCTTGTCGCCAGTCGCAACTGTCAAATTATATTTGCAGTACTTCCTGTATAATATATAAAATTTAATAATAAAACCACTATTTTGTGAATAAAGCTACCTACTCCAAATCCGGCGGAAGAATATACCATAGGATTGTTTTGTAAATAATTCAATTTTAGTTTTTTCACATCTAAGAAATACACATTTTGTGAAAAACAAATACCACGATTTACCTACATTCTGAGGTCGATTCAGAGACATACCGACCGAGAAATGCGAAGAATAAAGAAACGGTGATCCGGTTGACCATGGTCTTAACAGTAATCAGAGGTTGCAGTTACTCGGAGAACAATGCAGAACAAATATCAGGTTTTAACAATGGCGCTCTAATATATTTTTTTTAAATGCACACAAAAGCCCGTATTCTGAAAATAGCGACATTGCTATTTCTGTACCTTGACAGTTATTGTATAACCTTGTAATACCGCCAATTTTGACGTTTTAAGTTTGACAGGTTTGAAATTAATAAATCCGAAAGCTCTAAAACATAAACAAACATAAGTTATTCACAATTTGTTTTCACAACCTTACTATGATTGCGTACACTCAACTAAAAATTTGAACCATAAAAATTACTACGACATTTCATGTACCTATATGTATATTGAAAACACAAATTTGGTGACGGATATGGAATCTGGTTACAACATCATAATAACAAAACAGATTTCCATCTCTCTCATTATTAATGAAACACAAAAAATTACAATGGAGAAAGAAAAATATAATCTGTATATCAGTTAATGCTATCTATTGATACCATTTAATAAAGCTTTAATAAAATAGAATATTTTTTTGATGTTTCCATTTTACTATCAACATTGGTTTTTGTTTAGGTATTTATTTTACCAATAATACTTTCATTGAAATTATAAAAGAAATAATAATAAGTTATTTCATGTTTATTCATGAAAATGACATTTAATTTTCACACACTTTGTAATAATTTGCAAACTATGGGTAAATTTAGTTTTGAAATATGTTACTTTATTTAAGTTTGAGGATCATAAACCACCAAAATATATAAACATGAACTAACGTCATTTCCACAATTTAATGCCACCGTTTGATGTTAATGTCTACCTCGTATAAAAAAATGAACGGCAGTCTTACTCCACCTACCATTGTGAATACATCAAAATTATGGTATCCTGTGCAGTTAAAGTCGAGAAAACAATTATAGCATTACAATTCACAGATATGTAAATGTAATTTAACCTCATTATTGTGATCAATGATATAATAAACTGTAGATACATTACAAGCGTGAAATCGTGGCAAGTCAAAAATAAGGTAATTTCCTTGCTTGCATTTGTTATCAAACGGACAGATTGGACGTGACAGTACGCCGAAAAAAAAGTCCCCGGGAAAAAGGAACAGAGTATTGTACACTATTTTAAGAACGAGCATGTATGTTATTTTAGTCATCGTGACTTCAAATTACCAGATTTTTCTGCATTTGCTACATTTGAAATCAGGATAGTATGGGAATAAAGTGTCTATTTATAATACGCCAATGATTGTGATCATATTTTATAACTGACAGCTGATTTTACATCACTGATTTTACATCACTGATTTTACATCACAAAATTGGAATGACTTGCATTGTATCACAAAGCCAAATATCCACCTATATTAACAAATAGGTCTATGAACTATACAGTACATTTTTATGTAGTATATTTTTTTTATGATAATTTCTGTTATTTATGTTGCAAGTTATTATAATATTATAGTTGTTGTATATATAATACAAATATAAATTGAATACAATGAGTACAGGAGTACAGAGGTGCATTGATTGAATACTGGACAATAATTTAAAGGATCAATTTTTATAGATAACGATTGCATTATCTTAAATTACGTTTTGAATTCAAAGTACGTACATTATTGGGATGTTTTACAGATTTCGAGAATATCTAAAACGTACCTACAATTTTTGCAATTTATTTTCGTAAAATTATGTGATGTGTGTAAATGTATATGGACCTTAGAGGTATCATATTCTCGATCTCGATAGTGTATGTATGTATAATAAATATACACTATTAATATTTGTATCTTATTTTAATTTATAAACCCTAGCCTTTCAGAATCAAGAAACAATTTGAGGAATGTTACAAACCATTATTTTTAATAGTTTTGATTTCATATTTTTTTCTAATCTTAAACAATTATATCGATGGTTCCTAAGTATACTATCAAATCTGCAAAAATTCTTTTTTCGTTTTACTATCTAAAACCATCCAATTTACTATATATATATATATATATGTAAATTTGGACATGTTAAATAAATATTGAAGGATAATAAAAATTTTTTTAAACTTTAACTGAAAATATAGAGAAAATCTGATGGTTGAATATTAGTAGAACGAAAACCGATTTTTTTTCAAATTCAACAGTGTACAAAGGGACCATCAATATGTTTAGCTATCGAGTTGTACTCGAATTATTTTGTCCCCTTAAATTATGTTCTTTGTCATCTGAACGTGCATTGAGACAACACTTAATATCATGAAATTTAGTAGTTTGTTTATTCCATATACTATTACAGCAGGGCCTCGATGCTCTGAACCCCAGCTAATCCGAACGCCCCTGTAATCCAACGACCCCCCTACCCCAGCGCAACCACCTTTTCACAGTAACTGCGGGAGCTTTTGATCCCGAAGATGACTTATCATTAAGCCTTTTTAGAAATAGAGGCTTATCAATTTCTTGCACCAACACATCATCCCTGATAATGGACCTTGCAATGGGATCCGAAACGTCAGCCAGAAAATAAAAGATAATACCCCAGAAGACACAAACCAGAAAATTCTGAGTGGCCGTGAAAACTTAACATTCTTATATGTAACACTCTCCGTTTTACTGTTACATTATTAGATTATTGATATGAAATCGAACATGAATCTATAAAATTATATGAAGGCAGCAGAAATGTTCAACAATTTTAATGAATACAATTGTCTGATGCACTATTGCCATTTAATTTTTTTAAAAAGAGATGAGAACATGGAATGTGTCACATCAGTACTGAGCTAGCTTTTTTTTTTTTATAAAAATAAGACTAACTTTCTGGTTTTCTGGAATAGGGCTCGAACTACTAATCAATATATTCAAAGGCACAATTTATGAAGAATAAGGTATAAATTAAATTTTTAATGTCTACAAGTGTTGTTGATAATTACCTGTTATATGCATGGCTGCAGCCAAGGCCTCTACACAGCTAAGTTGGCATGGTTTTCCATAATTTATGGGATTTGCGGCCACTAGAAAAGGCAATAACCTTGGATGCGGAGTTTTCATTTTATGAAATGGTGTTTCATCAATTCTTGCCCAAGAACAGTCCACAACAGCAATACCACTTGATTCGATTATACTTTTATCTTTTGGACTGACACATTGGGTTCCAACTGGAGTTAACACTAGTCCGGGAAACCTGAAATTCTTGATAAATGAGAACCATTTTGTATTTGCTAAATCAATCAAGTTTGATAGTCAACTCTCATTCAGCTGAATGAAAGGTTGAAATTGGGCCGTTGGTTTACCCACCTTTGCCCCAGTTTTAATGTCTTGATAAGTCTATGTTTGGATAGTTTACGACCTGAACATTTCTTTGGATCACAATGGTTCAGGTCCCACATGGCGACGGTATAATCGGCTTCAAAACCATGGCCGTCATCATCGTCGCTATTGGATTCACTTTTGTCATTCAGAGAAAGTTCATTGAAATTTTCCGCATACTGTTGATCGGATTTCGAAGGTCGATTCTTATTATTAGACTTTTGCCACTTTTTATTTTGTGGTGCCATTCCTCATCTACAAAGAATAGAGCATCTGTCAATCTGACATTTAGTAGAATAATTAATTTTCTACGAAGAGATGGCTTGGAGATAGGGGAGTCGTTCATGAATGAACTGTTCTTTTTGAACGAACGAATGGTGCTGTTCATTAATTCAGTAGGGTGGGGATGAAAGTGCCGCGGAAAGAAAGTTGCATTGCAAATATCGTTAATAAACGTTACGGTTGCCGGCAAACTTCTTGAAATTCTTTGGCGTAGTAGGGGAATGCGCAGAAGACGAAATTTGGGTCTCGTTGGTGGAAAGGTAGATGCGCAAACTTCCCCCCACTACGCCGTAGAATTTCAAGATGTTTGCCGGCTTCTGTAAACCTGAACATGTCTGTGAACATCGCGTGATGTGCTGCCCCGTTTCATACTTCACAAGTGGAGTAAACATGCTAGCCAGAGGAGCACGAGAATATATTTCGTTTTTGTGCTTGTCGGGTTAAATTTCAAAATTTCCCAATTTTTGGTTGTGTGACTACATTTTTTCAGCTGTGTATGATAAGTAAGTTATTCTTTCACTCATATATTTATTTATAAATATAGAGCGCATTTTTCGCCATTTAGAATGTCTTTGTTTTATAATTTGATATTTGGTTTGAAATATCGGTTGGGGTTAAAAGTCCGCGATGGCTTTCTATCCCACTACTTCCGGTATTATTTGTACAAATTGTGTATACTTACAATTATTTCTTCTTATTTGCAGAATGAGGATGTATAAGAGAAAAACTGAGCGAGGGAAAACTTCTATCAGCGATATGAAACAAGCCGTTAAGATGGTGATGAGGGAAAATATCTTTGCATGCTATTTTTAACAATTCGATTTTTGTAGAATGTAACTACAAGATGCTAAAACAATTATCAAAAAAACAGCACCAAGACAGTAGTACATGGATAAAGATCAATGCGTCGGGTTTTCCAGGACAGCATAGGAAAATCATAGGAATATGTGAAAACATCTGCCTTGATTTTTCTTGGATTGACGCAAAGAGATGTCCGGCATTCATTAAGGAAATTTTTAACGAAATTGATCTTGTACGATTTTACTTTGCTGATCGACCCTATCCATAATTATCCAAGTCTCCACAAATAATAGACCAATCGCTAACGCAAGCTGATGTTTTATCTTCAACTTTAATATATTTTATTCTTTTTCTGTTAACTAAATCTATCTAATTTTATCAATATATCATATACATATATATATATATATATATATATTGTTACATTACGCTAATGTAGCATATTTAATATGCGAGTGGGTAGCGCGCTTGCTAATATATCATGTAAAAATATATTTAAAAAATGAACAAATATATGAGGGCACCGTGTTCAAAAAGCGAGCCCTAAAAACGGTATTTACACCGGACAAGATTCCCGACTGTTTAGGAAAGAGCTCGAACAGCCGTTCAGTCCCCCCAATATGATTGCTTAGAGTTTGTAATGTACCCACACATCCGCGCGCGTTGAGGCATTGGCTTTTAGCCAGCTGTTTCAAATGTACCGAGGCCCGGGGCAGTCGATCTGCTGCGCTTTCTCTGGCTCGGTAAGAAGCTCTAAAGGACCAGTCTACTAGAGATCCAGCATGTAAGTCAATATTCTAATTATTTATTTTGTTGTAGGGCCCTTTCGTCTCCGCCCAATAACATCAATTCACCCATCTATTCCACATACCTGTGGGACAGGTCATAAAATTGCGCAATATCCATTCTAAATTACCACATCGATGTAATGTTTAGTTTTACCAACATGGGCCGGTGGTACTGAGGGTCATAATCGCCTCATTATCACTCATCCTAGAGATCGGAGGGTCATGCTGAGAAATATACAGGGAGCAGGGCGCGTGTGTAAAGATTCGAAGATTCCCTAGACATAAATTTCTAGTTATAATTATATTTTAATTAGTTAAGTTATAATATTATTATTAATTAATTAAATATTCGTATTTTAACTTTCTTTGTATTGTAAGTAGATTATAAGTACTGGTTATAAATTTTTCGGTCTCATATAAATAATCCACTTAAGGTGAATAACATGTCAATTTTATATATAAATAATTTTGTAATGATTATGTGTTAAGGTAATATAAATAAGAAATATCGTTGAAATAGTGTGGAACAAAGTGCATCTCCTACAAACAGTGTGGCTAATACAGCCAATGAATTTAGGCCTACGAAATATGCATCGTATCGGATCCATCCCAAAATGAGGTGAGGAGGCGGGGCCAGGTAAGAGGTTGTCGCCAACCAATGGCTACCCTTCTGGATGCCGAGGTGACGCCGATTGTCCAACCCGGAGAAGGAAGGTCGGGCCAAGGAAACCGGCAGAGATCTGCCCTCACGGCCGAAGATAAAATGGCCGGAATCTGCGCTGGAAGAAGTAGTTGTCAGAGTGAATAGTGATCAGCGAAGAGTAATCACAGAGTGATCAGTGCAGAAGTGAAATAGATAGTTGCCGTCTACTATCGGACAGCTGACGGACGAACTGAAGCCTAGAGAGATTGACATATCGGCTTCAACAATCGCGAAGCTGGAACTAAGATAGTGAGATCGAGATTCGGTTGTACCGGAAGCAGTGCCGGGCAATGGATGCTGGCCCTGGCGTCCATCGCCAATAAGGAAGAGAGATGGTTTTGAGGGTGATCCAAGCCCCCGAACTCGGATGACGGAGATGCGAGGAACAGAAAGCAGCGCGGCGCCAAGAAAGCTCGCCCCGCTGACTTCCTGGCCGGAAGTACCCCGGCTCCCATAACGCGACGAGGTCTCTAGGATTAAGGTATATAATAAGATTAGATGATAGATTAAAGATAAAGCATTTGTGCAATTTGTATGATATAAATAAATTTTAATAATATGTAAATATGTATAGATTAAATTCTTTTCATTCCGATTCCCGCCACTTTTATTCATTTCTTTTTTTTTTCACCATTTCCAAGTAATTTGTAAATTTAATCGCACCACAGAGTGGCAAGCTAGCCGGAGTTCTGCCCTCTGAGAAGTGGGCATTCAGAACCAACCCAGGTGTATATCAAACTGAATATTATATTATGTTATATTACTTATTTCAACACATCACTTGTGGTATTTTTTGCCTCTATACCTGAAAATTTTGACCCCGCAAGTGGTTTTAAAAGTTCCGACTGACTGATCTGATTGATTTTAAAATACGAAGGAAACTCGATATCATTAAAATATTTTAAATTAAATGAATCTCAGATATATTTTCTTCGAACCACATTAAGTATTGTATAACGTAATAGCTATGTAATCTCGTCATTTGCAATTCATTTCATCCTCATGCATGTTATTTCATCCTCACTCTACCCTTTTTGGTCTATATTCTGTGCTCTACCCTAGCGATAGCTGTCCGTCGAAATGCGAGAAATCAATTACCAATCATCGACACAATCAGATACAAATCTTAAATAACGGTTAGTGTGTCACCGATTAAAATACCATCACTACTAAAGTATGCTGTAAATATTATATTATCTATGGCTTTAAATGAGCCGATTCAGAAATACCTGAAGAAATTGTATAATAGTAAAATAAAAAACTAAGTATGGGAAAATCATTATAACTGCATGGCAGCACTAACCTGAAGCGGCGGCAATACGTCTATGAACAAAATCAAATGGTATAATTGGGGCTTTTAGATGTTGTTCCTCTTCAAAAAACGTGTACATTTTCAAGAGTATTTATCGAACACCGCTTTTAATGGTTTTTGGCATGGTGACAATCTAAAATTTTCTTAAAAAACTATCGAAACAGTCGTGAACCCCTCTGTAAACAGAGTCTGTCAAAGGTCTGTCAGCTGTAGATAATCCAATATGGCGTCGTTAATTCCAAATTTGGCCATTAGACGGACTAGAGTGCCACCACTATAACTTGGCGTGCGAGGGAGGGCGGCCCTGTCGCGAAACAGAATTTGCTAGTATTACACAATACATAATGTACTGAATGTCCGGTGACCAGTGTCAGAGTCTTCAATATAAATTTGGTCGGGTAACAGCGCGCTCCGCGGCGGCCGCTCTATCTGTCAAACTGTCAGACGGTAATATCGGTCCATTATTTGCTTTTTCAGCTTCGCAAAACTTTAATACTTCATACTTTATTGGCAATTGTTCTTACACCACCCCGGACTGTTTTGGACATAATAATTCAGTGTATATTGGTAATCAAGATGTCACAGCTCCCGAGCAAATACAAAATTGTACATTACAGGGCGAGGGGTTACCGCCGGGTGCGGGCGGGGCGGGTTTTAGTTCCAATCTTGCCGCACGCCAAGTTATGTTGAGCAGGCAATATACTTTATATTCTCTTTTATATGGCCGTACTATCGAATTAACGAAGGGAAAAACTAAATTTCAAAATGAAGACAACAACACACACACGTTCACCAGTTTGAAGACTAGACTGCAAAGTGTAGGTACACTATATTTGTAGTAAAAACTACATGAAGTTAACTAATTGTAGTATTAATGAAGTGAAGTAATGAAGTAAATGTAGTATTAATGAAGTGCAGTAATGAAGTATTGGTACTACAAAATTGTAGTACTAGTGAAGTAATTATATTTTTTCAGTTTGATTCATTTTTTTGTTTCAGTTTCCAGAGATTTCTTCGTTCAGTCCCAAAAATTTTTCATACCATGGGGGGGTTGTTTCGATTTCCAAAAAGTATGTTTAGTTTGTAGTGTGCACTACACTTCAAAAGGTGTGGAGTGTACACGTCAATGTAATGTATGACTACATTGTAGTAGTGAGTACAGAGCGGACCCATCACTAATCGAATACACAATCCTTTTCTATGTTTTGTCTATTGTGTGGCGGCAAAATTGACGTGAAGTGTCATTTATGATAAGCACAATAATTTGATTGGTAAAATGGAATCTTTCGATGTTTCCGAACAAATTTATGATGATGCTCCTACAATGGTGGCTGCTGCGAAAATTAATCCCATTAATAAGGATACAGTTCACAGAATTTGCTCCGGACAGGTGGTCCTTTTAATTCTTATAATATGTCAAACAAGTTACGTCAATTAATTAATCACAATAAGTCGATTTTATATTTCCTTAATGATCCCTAATGATTCAATAGCAATTTTAATATATACCAAACTTTTTTTAATTATATAAATTTGTGATTCTTTATAAATGTTGTAAATATTTCTACGCACTAAATTTTTTTTAAAGAACTAACAGTCTTAATATAAATAGGTTGTCCTAAATCTCGCCATAGCAGTGAAAGAACTAGTTGAAAATTCTTTAGATGCTGGCGCTACCGTTATAGAAATCCGTCTTAAGGAATATGGGGAGGAACTGGTTGAAGTTTTGGATAATGGTTCTGGTGTAACAGAAGAAAATTTCTCTGGACTAAGTAAGATGTTTGTTTTATTTAAAAATAAATAAATCAGGCTCAACTTGTAAGATTTCACTCTAAGGCCCTGTTGTATCAAGTTGGATTAAAGTAAAAATTCGTTTAATCGGGTTGTTTGATTGGTGGAGAATGAAAAAATCTATGCTTTAAATGAAATATTACTATAAGCCGAGTTGATGCAGCCGGCCCTAATTTTGGTTTTGTCATTCAATATAATTGTTGTAGTGGCCTGCAGATAATAATTATTTATGAGGGGTGTATGATACTCCTTTGCACGGATTTCACAACCCCCGTATGCGCATGCGGCTCACGCATGCGCGTGCATGAACCCACTCTCGCTCGTGGCTTCCCTCGCTCTGCCCCCATACCGTGAGCACGAGATAGTGTTTATATTTCGCACAAACACTACAAGGGGTATAAAAGCGGATACAGAAATATCCAAAAAAATTATGTTTTGTTTGTTTGTTTTTAATCCAGTCACAGAGGATTACTAATTGAATGTACTGAATTTGAGATTTTATGGGAAGGGATAGCTATCTCTTCCAAAATCATGTTTAGAAATCACTATTAAAAGCAAAGGCAGCAATATCCACTTCCTACCAATCAGCCTCCAAAGATGCGTCACGTGACAGAATAACCGCTTCCTACTAAAATGGGAGAGTTGATGTCAATTTTACACTGAAACATCATAGCAAAAATAGCAATATTCTATTATGTAAATAGCAAAAGCAGCAATGTACATTATTTGGTAGCAAACACAGCAATATCCGTATTTGAAGGTTATATATTTATTTATATACATATGTATATAAAAGGAAAACTAAGATGGGAATTTAAAAAAAAATCATTTCCAATAAGATGTTGGTTTCATAGATTCCAGAGAAATTTTATTGAGTAGCGACAGGTTTTTAGTATTTATTCAGAAGCACCTAGTTGGGATATTGTTGTCTTGCTTTTATACCCCTAATTCATAATAATTGGAAACAGAATGGTTCAAGTGTTTTGCACTTTTATTTATAAATCATATTCTTAAAAGTTATTATTGGGTTGATTTATAAATAGGTGACGTTTTAAAAAAGGGCTTTAATATTTCTTCTGAAAATCCATCTTTCTTTATGGCATCTTTATAATCTACAAGTCTTTTGCTATCTAATATAATCTCAAATATTAAGTAGAGAATGACATTCAGCATCCATTTATGATAGAAAAATAAATTTGCTGAATACTTATCTCCAGGATATCCCGAGCACTTTTAGATGTCTTAGTAGTGATGGTCAAACCGTTATTTTAACCAGTTATTCATGATACAGTTATTTGAGATTTGTATCTGATTGTATCGATTATTTGTAATTGAGATATAATTGTTGTCTAGTACACTTTATTGCTCATCAATTGTGAAAAATCGGTTAACAAACATCAATGCAATCAGACGAAATCTCAGATAATGGTTATTGTGGAACCGGTTAAAATACCATCACTATGGCTCGGTTGCGCCAGCAGAAGAAAATTTGGTTCGAGTAGCATTGACCCGAGTAACTTTTTTTATCCTCAGCGGAGAGTAAACTCGATTTCGGGTTGCACAATCGTCTTTTTTACCACTGTCAAACCAATAATAAGGCTAATAGGGTGCCAAGCGGAATAACCTCAAATACCGCATTTGTCTATGGAATTTGATGTATTTCAGTTTTTCACCACTGGAAATACGTACTTTTGCGGTTCAAAACCAGTTCAAACAAACCACTTAAATCTATGAAACAAACCAAAAAAACGTCAAACCATCGCTAAAATAACGCGAAATTAAAAGACTCATTTTAATGTTTACAAATTTCAATACGAAAATGACAGCGACAAAATTCAAATGACAATGACAACAACAAATGACCTATATGGATAAATATCACATTTTCAAATCAGCTGTGAGAGGACGGCCATTTTTTTTACCAACGTTTTTACCTTTACCCACCTATCTTGGAGAGCAAAAAAAAGTTACTCATGTATGTACTTCGGCGAGTTTAAATATTTTTACCATAGATGGCGCAACCCATTTTAGTAAAAAAAGTTACTCAAGTAACTTTTTTTACCTTTACTTTAGATGGCGCAACCGGGCCTATGTCTTAACTCAAATGAATCTTACTAACTTTCAGCATTGAAATATCATACTTCAAAATTGCGGGAGTTTTCTGATTTACTGGGAGTCTCGACATTTGGGTTTAGGGGAGAGGCTCTGAGCTCTCTTTGCGCTCTCTCCCTTCTCACGGTCACTACGCGTCATTCTTCTGCACAAACCGGTTGGTATTGATGGTTAATATTTTTTTATTACTATTAAGCATTTAGCATCTTTTTACTAAATAATAACTGCTAAAATCTTGAAAATAAATCTGCTTATTTATTTACAAGACTAGTGTACTTTTCCAGAGACCATAAATTGGAATGTTCTGTTTAAAATATTTCTTATATACCAGAAAATTACTTTATTATAACGTTTAACCACCTTATCCCGTTTCATATACTTAAAATATGGAAATCATAGGCAAAGCATATTGATTTTAATGTTGGATAATTAATTTTTGAATTGAAATAATGTTTCCACATCTATTTTTTTTTGGAATTGTATTAATTGTGGGTGGTATTTAAAATATAAAAAATGTGTTGATTCTCACCACAGACCACCAAAATATATAGACATGCACCAACTTAAATTTATTGATACCCGGCCGGTTTAATTACTATGTATGTAAATTTTGAAACAATTTTTGAAACAAATAAATGAAACAAATTCTGAAATAAATTTTGAAACAAATAAATTAATACAATTAATATGTATGTAAATTTTGAAACAATTACGAAAAAGTTAAACTAAATACTCTTTAAAAGTATGTTATATCAGTGAATAAGTCTTGCTTTATTACAGAAAGATTTTTTTATTTGAAAAGACCCAGTTTAGAATGAAACTTTAAAAATAAAGTCTATTGTAAAAACTACATTTTGTTTGTGATTTAGTTATGCAAGAATAAATACTTAAACTGCATTATAAATGTGTCTTAAATATGCGCGAGGGGGGACATACTTTCACTGTGACCCAATCCTCTTCCCAGAAAGAATCCCTTTACAATTTTATACTTTGTAATTTCATTATTTTTATATTTAATTTAATAATTAAAAATATCACACACCTAGATTAAAAGATTTAATAACAAAATTTTATGATGCTTCAGGAACAAAAGTAACGTATGATCACAAAGGAGAAATCACAAGTGCTACACCATGTGCTCGTCAGGTAGGCACCACCGTCAGCCTCTCCGGCATATTTAGCACCCTTCCTGTGAGACAAAAGGAATTCCACAGAAATATTAAGCGGGAATTCAATAAGATGACGCAACTCTTATATGCATACTGCTTAGTTTCTGAGGATGTCAAGTAAATATGCCTACTTTTATAATTTACACTATTTGTTAATTATACAAACATATATCTAACTCATCAAAGTCCATCCCTCGTGACCGAGGATTGTGTTCTTCATGACCTTCTGGACTATTCTCTTTCATCTTTCTCGGCGTCCTGCTCCTTTGCGCCGTCACCAGGGAAGCGACTATAGCTTTTTGACTTCGTTGGTCCAACGAGTGGGGATCTTCCCCTTCCATCATCGACATGGCCCGCCACAACGAGCTTCTCTAGGCCGTCCTCTCCTCTAGCGAGATGTCCCAAAATGGGAGGTTTCCTCTCAGCCAAGTGGTTGAGAGTCTCTCCTCCACTTTAAATTCTTGTGGTGTGGAGACATGTGTGTATCTCGCTGTCTACAGTATACGCAATATATGTCTCCAGCACCATATCTCAAAGGCATGCTTTTAAAGTCTATGATTCCATACCATAAATGAGTATTGAGTACGCTAATCCTGGAACAATTTCAGGATCTAGAAGGATATTGATCTGGGAAAGCTGATTACGTTTATCAGATTGTTTTTCTTTATTTATCTCGAGACCCAATTTTCTGCTTTCTCCTTCAATACGACTAAGGCCCGGTTGTATCAAGTTGGCTTAAAGTAAAAGTTTGTTGCTTTAAAGCACAGATTTTTATGGAAACGAGTTGTTTGATTGGTGGAGAACGCAAAAATCTACGCTTTAAACGAACTTTTACTTTAATCCAACTTGACGCAACCGGGCCTATGGGCCGTTTGTTTGATCAGTAGTTAGAGTTAAAAAAAAAGTATAGATTTTTACGAAAACTGACGTTTTGATTGGTGGAAAGTGCATGACAAAGTGGTCCTTCGAGCCGCACTTTGTCACACACAGGACGGACAAAGACTGTAGACAACAGGTGTGGTTCGTCGAAAGCGGAACAGGAGCGATACCGGAGAGAAGAATAAACACAGATATTAATGTTCTGGAGGCAGAAGCAAGGCAAATTTAGTGCAATCACTTTATTATTGAGTAACTCACCCCCGTAAGAGATGACCAATGGGGTGGTGTTTACAAGCTACCTTGCTCCCACTCTTGTTGGTCGATTGTGGCATTCATCTAAATCATATTCAAACTCCAAGATAATAACACGAAAACATACATAAAAAAGGATCAAACCAAAATTGCATCCACTGAGTGCGACAATACAATAAAACAATTAATTAAACATAAACCCAGTACAAAAATTGCCATAAACAAAATCACTTAAAAATAAAAGTCAAATTAAACTATATTTTTATTTTTAATTTGTTTGATTTCATGAATTGATCCATGAATTCATGAATTCATGGATCCCAATTGAAATATACATTTCAAATGGGGTCCAAAAAAAAGGTCCATAAAATTCACCAAATTCAAAATACAGTGGTACCTCTACATACGAGTGCCCTAACATATGAGTTTTTGTTTTTTTTTTTTTTTTCCACCACTATAACTTGGCGTGCGAGGGAGGGCGCCCCTGTTGCGAAACAGAAGTTGCCAGGTTGTAAATTTATTACACAATACATAATGTACTGAATGTGCGGTGACCAGTGTCAGGCCTTCAATATAAATTTGGACGGGTAACGGCGCGCTCCGCGGCGGCCGTTCTATCTGTCAAACTGTCAGACGGTAATATTGGTCTATTATTTGCTTTTTCAGCTTCGCAAAACTTTAATACTTCATTGGCAATTGTTCTTGCACCACCCCGGACTGTTTTGGTTGTTTTGGACATAATAATTCAGTGTATATTGGTAATCAAGATGTCACAGCTCCTGAGCAAATACAAAATTGCACTGAATTACAGGGCGAGGGGTTACCGCCGGGTGCGGGCGGGGCGGGTTTTAGTTCCAATCTTGCCGCATGCCAAGTTATGTTGGGCAGGCAATACGAGTGCGCGGGGTGCACTCATTACAGCTCGTGGAAAAGAAACAGCCCGAAAAAGTTGCAACTGGTTGTGCATCGAAGCTATTTAATGACACTTACCTAACTTATATCCAAAATTCTGAAAGGGAGGAAGAAACAAACCTTCTTGGACATGTTTTTTGAAACGGCCTGCAGGTTAAAGTGAGGAAAGCGTGGCGAAAAAGACAAAGACCAGTGAAGAGAAAAACAGTGATGAAAATTAAGCGAAAGTAACACTTTATAAAACCAGTTTATTTCTTTACATTCTCTTTTATTATGTTTTCGTACAATATTTGTCATTTAATACTCAATAAATACATTTTTGATAGTCAATAAATACATTTTTCTTATTCAAAAACACATAACAAAAACAACTGGGGTGGCATTTTGGGAGCTGAAACGAATTAATGGCATTTCAATTAATTTCACTGGGGAAAATTGCTTTGAGATACGAGCAAGGTTATGGAACGAATTAAACTCTTGTGTCGAGGTACCACTGTATTAATTTTTTTATTCTTATCAACAAGCGGCCTGCTTGGCACATATAATTTTCATATATTAAGAGTTAGGACTGACTGACATATCATCTTAATTAGCCAAAATGATTATTACACAGCAGAAGACAAATTTGTTGACACATAGTACAGATTTAAACTTTAATGGCCAACATGTGTATCTTGTAAATGTCAAGTTTTATTAAATTTAAGAGTTCTTAGATGTGTACATGTATGTATTTATAACTAAAATCTTATTTTTTGTATGGTAAGTGATTTTTCCTACAGGAAATAATTATTATTTACAGGCTGCGTTATTCTTTATTTTCAGAATTATTTGTACAAATCAAACGAGCAAAGGTAAGTCGGTGGTAGTAGCAACACAAGGGGGCTCCATCAGGGATAACATAGCTTGCGTGTTTGGAGTTAAACAACTACAATCACTTTTAGAGTTGACACCCTTTTATCCTGAAAACTTCACAACAAATATTAAAGAGAACTTTTTCAATAATTTAGAAAATGTAAAAGTAGAGACCACCCCTGTCTCCACAGAAGAACAAATTGATGTGTCAGATATCAAATCAGAAGATGAACTAGAGTTATCGGAAGACTCTTCGAATGATGCCGGTGAAGTTAAGGGCACACCTAGTACGATCTTAAGTACTGAACTCAGTAGTAGCCAGATGTCCCAGTGTAGCCAGATGTCCCAGAGTTCTGCCATTTCTGAAAATAGTCAGAAACTTACCCAAATAAGGCAACCATTTGATTTTAAGGGATATATATCATCTTGTGCTCACGGTAGTGGAAGGTCCACAACGGAAAGGCAATTCTTCTACGTAAATTCCAGGCCTTGCGAACCCAATAAAGTCATGAAACTTGTCAACGAGGTGTACAAATCTTACAACCCTCACCAATCGCCGTTTGTTTATTTAAATCTCAAAATGAAGAGATCAGCGGTTGATGTAAATGTGACACCAGACAAAAGAAAATTATTCCTCGACAGAGAAAAATATTTGATAGAAGTAATCAAGACGTCATTGACAAAAATATTTCAGAATATTCCATCGACATTTAAGATGGAGAATACCAGAAATGCATCATTGTCGGCTTCAAAATGTGACGATGGTGATAACATTTCTCATCCTGAGAGTGCTCCAAGAATTTTTTCATCATTTTTAAGTCAATTTGCCAGCAAGTCTCCACAGAATGAATCAATTTCCTGTAAAAAAAAGTCAAATAATGCCACGGAATCTAAAAGAAAGGCATCATCTTTAGACAATTATGTTACTAACTGTAAATTTACAAGAACAGTTTCACCCGATGCATTAATGGATGAAAATTACGAAACATTTAATAATGATGAAGAATTATTGGATAATAAATATGAAAGTTCAAGAAATAATCCGGAAACTAATGCAACTTCGGAATCCCAAAACACTTTGACAGTAACAGAAGTGAATGACATATCCAATGAAAAAAATGAAGCAAAAGAAACAGTTTTTTTAGGATTCTCAGATCATGTCCCACTGTCACAAGTTGTTGATATCAAAGAAGTGATTTGTGATCAGCCTTCGAGTAAGTCTAACTCTATTAGAAAGAAAGTTCCCACGGAAAAGACAAAGGCTGTGACAGATACTCAATTTGAGAAACTGCCGTTCACAAGGAAGACTGTGACGGTGCAGACAACTTTAGAGCTAATAAAAAGTCTTATGCATGAAACTAACGATATTAAAGAAGCTAATAGACGGAATACAGAAAGGGTTAAGTTCCGGACTGAAATCAATCCTGTTCACAATAAAAAGTGCGAGGAGGAACTCAAAAAGGAAATTTCCAAGCACATGTTCAGTCAAATGAAGATTATCGGCCAATTTAATCTTGGTTTTATTATAACGCATCTGGAAGATGATCTGTTTATCATAGACCAACATGCCACAGATGAAAAGTACAATTTTGAAACATTACAGCAAACTACTGTTCTCTCAAGTCAAAAACTTGTTGTGTGAGTACATATTTACATATATATTTTTTTATCATTATCTTAATTATTTACTTAATGATTAATTATATCTTAATCATTCAGTTTTGAAATCTGATCTAAACGATTTTTGCAGAAATTGACATTTTATCTCTTGCATACTTGGTTAAAAATTATTTTTATCTCACTGTATAGTAGAACCTTGTTAATTCGAAAAACCCAAAAAAATATTTTGATTTATGCGGAATTCTGTTAATTCAAAATTGTAGGTAAAAAGAAAATCGCGATGTGATTGTGAAATTTGCCAAAAATCATGAAAAAATCGTTAATTTCATGTATGCACTATACTTTGGTATCTATATATGTCCCTGTATTTTGTATTTTCATAAATTTTGTCGCACTATATTTTGAGGGATTATACCCATGCCTTTCTTTGTATATTTTTGATCCTGTGCCAATATACTGTTGTGTCCACAATAACTTTTATTGATTTGCTACCCGACAACCATAAATACACGCACTCGTGTACCTTAACCACCCTGGAGATTTGGACCTTGCTGCCCACTGAGCTAGTTTCGAAGGTAGGTATACTCGACTGAAGCGCAGCCACCACATCTTTTAATTTACCACCATATTAGAAAAATATCTCTACAATAGGAATAAAAAAACGCCTATATTTTTGCATATTTTCGGAAATCATTTTGAAAACGCAATCAAAGATCGCATCATTTCTGTTACTAAAGTACCCGATATTGACATATTTGTTCTCACTTGCGAAAAAATCAATTTTTATTTTGTTAAAATTCAAAAAAAATTTGAATTATGCAAAATAAAATGATTTATGGGGCAAGGAGCTAAAAAAAATTTGAATTACGAATTACGATTTTGGAACTTTTGGGTTTTTAAAATTTCAAATTTTGGCGAATTTCGAATTATTGGGGTTCGAATTAATGAGGTTTTACTTTTACTGTTTTTAAATATTGGAGGAAAGTTATAAATCCTAAGGGTTCACAATATTTGTAATAGATATGAGGAATTTATGCGTAATTAAATATATTCACGTGGAAATGATTGAAAGCGGTGATTTGTCTAATTATTTTTTTAGGCCTCAAACTTTGGAATTGACTGGAGTAAATGAACGCATCCTGATAGACAATTTGGAAATTTGCAGAAAAAACGGTTTCACATTTGAAATCAATGAAGACGCTTTGCCGACCAAGAGAGTGAAACTTGTTACTTTACCTATTTCTAAAAATTGTGTGTTTGGCAAAGAGGATGTCGAAGAATTGCTATTCATGTTGAAGGTATTATTTTAAGTATTTTGATAATTAATCTGCCATAGTAATACATACATAGTTTACCGGTTTGGGTTTATGGTATGGCTTGGTTATAGCTTCAATTCCTCTTTTAAAATAAAATAATTATGAGATAGTATCTATGAATATCCATTGAAAATTGTTACATTTTTCTTCGATTACAAGACCCATTGAAGACTAGTGACGGTTAAACCGTTATTTTAACTGGTTATTTTTGATGCAGTTATTTGTGATTTGTGTCTGATTTTATCAATGTTTAATAATAATAACTAATAATGATAACTGAGATACAATTTTTGTCTAGTACCGATGGTTGCCTGTTGAATTGCGTAAAATCAGTTGCCAATCATCGACGCAATCAGATACAAATCTCAAATAACGGTTAGTGTCACCGGTTAAAATACCATCACTATTGAAGACTCGCCTTAATTTTAGTACCATCAACAACAACAAAATGGAAAAATACCTCAATTTTAAGGAAAAAAATTGTAAAATCATCAAGTATTGTTTTTTTATTATAATAGAATTCATTTGCCAACAAAAAAATATTTATCAATAAGTATATTTCTTCTTTCTGAATTGATGTCAAAGTCTAGTTCTGTTGAGGAATTGGTATATTTATGGTAATGGTAGCCTCACATTTCTAAAGTGTCCATTTATTCCAATCAAAATGGAGTAATGCATGAGGCGCATGCATTATTGTCCAGAAACTATTGTTAATTGCAATTCACTTTTGATAGATTTATTTTGTATCTTAACATCTTTTTCCGACTTTCTTTCTGTGTTATCAATTTTTTTAGATACAGGGTATCTCCTAACTATACGGGAGTCTTCTTCATTCAATTTTGAATAGAAAATATTCCCTACATTTTGGGTGAAATGTCAATAGTTATGGAGATAAGCGACATCAGTTTTTTTCCATTATTTCTTACTTATTTTCTATAAAATGATGGGCTGTCTCTACAGTGACTTATATGGAATATTAAAAATTCATTTGCTTTAATACAAGTAAAATAAAATGACAAAAACCTAGAAAACAAAAAAAAAAAAATAATTTCTCTATATAAAATGGCAATATCATAGGTCCAATATATTATAGATCTATATGGGAAAATTTCTTTTTTCTGCAAGGTTTTAATCATTTATTTGACTTGTATCGAAACAAATGAATTTTTAATATTCCATATGTTGCTTATCTCTATAACAGTCAACATTTCACCAAGAGTGTATATAATATTTTCTATTCCAAATTGAATTAAAAAGACTCCCTCGAGACTCTGTTAAGCTAAGGGACATCCTGTATATATAAATAAATATGTGTATTTGAATATCATGTACATGTCTTTAGTTCTTCTTGTATACTTTAATTCTTTTTATACTTTTATTCTTTAGTTCTTCTTCTATACATTAATTTAGCTTGTAAATACTCCTCCCATAAGCTCGAACTTTGGTTCATATTATGGGGAGTATAATGTCTGTAAAAATGTTATAATATAGAATCAATTTATTTAAAAAAAAACATGTATCTACTGTATAAATAAATAAATAAAATATTTTCGCATGAATATTTTCTATTGTTCAGTATTAACCGGTCGTGTGCTGGCCATACGTAACGCGGAATATACCCTGTCTGCCACGCAACGCGCACAATTGCTGTTTTTTAGACACTTCTTTGTGATTGTTATATTCAGTAAAAATCAATAATAATCGCTAAAAAGTTGCAGTTTTTGGTTTCTCAATATACAGACTTCAATAATTACTTATATTTCAATAATTATTTGTACAATAATTACTCATTCATTAATTATGAAAATAAGTAACGAAATTTACTGTCAGAAATGTACGCACATGTTTATCAAATAAAACCGTGGAAGCAATAACACTAAAGATATTATATTTTAATATTTTCGTTTTAAATATATAAAAGAATATGAAAATATACTTAATTTTAACACTTTTTCATTTAAAAATAACACTTTTTTTAACAGATAAATAATATTCGAAGACGACATTTGGAATGATTTTTTGTTCGGCTTACGCGGCAAATGAGGTTACTTGACAAATAGAACTCGTTCATTCATTCAAAAACTGGCTGAATTCGCATACCTATCTAGGGAGCGCAGATCTGCGCTCTGGCCCTTAGAGGGTACAAAAGTTTTCGCGCAGATATGCGCTCTGGCACACGACCGGTTAAACAAAAAGAAGTACATGTAATATTTAGGGCTGATTGTTTGTTTTATTCTAAATTTTAACTTTTACTATAATTAAGTTTTATCAAACAGCTGATCCTAAGCAACATTTTAACATTTTTTCTTGGCTTAGGATTCTCCAAACGCAGTTTGCAGGCCAAGCAGGGTTCGAGCGATGTTTGCCAGCAGGGCTTGTAGGAAGTCTGTTATGATCGGCACAGCACTTAATGTGTCTGATATGAGGAGACTTGTAGATCATATGGGTACAATAGACCAACCATGGGTAACATATATTTATTTTTTATTCTTATCTACATTATATTATGCTACGGTGGTCACAGGAATACCTCGGTATACGTCATTGGAAAAATAGTATTAAACAATGGTTTACAGATTTTGCATTAGTGGCACCATTGTTAAACATGGGTGTAAATCGTGCAGCTTTTGTACAAGAGATACCTTCTGTCAGTGTTCCAGAGGTGGCTAATTGTTCAATAATGTTTGCAAAATATTAATATACAAATTAATAAAAAAATTTATTGCCACTATATATAACTATTCATAAAATAATAAACCACTATGTAAACAATTTATAAACTACATATACATAAAATAAACTGTCACCTGTATTATTTAATTGATAAGGCAACTATAGTAATCATATTAATATTTTTGTTTTAGAATTGTCCACACGGCCGGCCAACAATTCGTCACCTTGTCAACATGGCTTTGATACATTCGTAAATAATAATTTAATTTTTGGTGTACAAATAAAAACTTTTTTTTCTACTATACTATACTTTTTACTACTACCTCTTCAATTATCTAGGTAACTTTTCAAAATTTTGAAAACATGTCAGTTTTTTGAGATGTATCAAGAGATTACCAAATACGAAAGAAATGTTCAATGTAATTCATATTAATTTATTGTTTTTGTATCGAACTATTTTGTAACTGATTTAAATTTTATATACTTATAATTTCTATGATTTTTTCCGTGAAAAAGTCAAGGATTCTTGGTCTTAGTAAAGAGTGTAAGTCAAAATGAGATTTTTAAATGTATAAAAGATGCAGCAATCCATTTGATCCCAATAATTCTAATGGCTCATATCCATGAAAAGAGATCTGACTAGTCATATCTCAGAGATTTAGTTAAGATTAATCTTAATACAGTAAAACCTCGTTATTGCGAAATCCAAGGGACCGGAAAATATCAATTTCGTTATAACGAATTCCCACATATAACAAATTTTTTTCCTAATATGTATATTGTGCGCCATAGCAAAAAAAAGTACCGCGGCCTTAAAAGAGATTGCAAATGGTTTTGAATACGTCCCCATTGTCGTTTTATATGGATGCTATGAAATAAGACATTCAGCAAACAAAGGAAGTTAGGAGTATTTAAAACTAATGTCCCTGAGAAATCTGATACTTTTTTTCTAATATTAATAGTCACACAAATTACATAGGTACGTATGCCGCCGTGCAGTAAAACATCGATCTCTTAAAATTATATAATTTATTTTCCGTGTTTAGTTTTGTATTTAATTAACTCAGTTATTTGACTCAAAATAAGAATCTCGGATGTTGGTGACAGAAAATGCCGCGAACACCGCGCCGGTAGTTAATGGCCTTCGAAAATGCCGTACACAGTGCAATCAATGTAAATATTCAAGTATAATATTAAAAGTTGATGGTAATAGAGAAAATGAAAAATTCTGATAATATTGCGCGTAATAAATGATCGTAGAGGCGTTCACAGAAAAGCGGCCGTACACATGCGCGCGACTTTGTGCCCTGCGACTGCGACGGCGACGCGGCGGCTTGCGGGGTTATTCCCCACCGCTTGTTTGCGCGAAAAACAATTTGCGCAATATTATTATGTTTGAACAAACATTTTTTTTTCATTATACATATTGGGATGTTTCGATTTAAGTAGATACAATCTGTATGAAAAATTTGATGTAATATTTTTACGTGATTCCAGAAGACAATACACACATGCCTCATTCTAACCTTTTTTGACAATGGGCAATAAAACTATTGTCTCAACTAGAGTTCATGGGGATTATGGCAAAATACTTTATAGGGGCCCATTAAAATCCCAAGGAGAAATTTTAAAGAATTAAAAAACCACAAAAATTGCAGGAGCCTGCGCCCCCCCCCCCCGGGAGATTTATTGCCTTTTATGACGGGCCGGCATATGACATCTTGACAAAAAAAATCGTTATATATTTACGTAAATGTATGGAACTAAAATTATTTCGTTATACATGTTAACGAAATTTCGCTATATAAATACATTTTTGTATGAAAAATTTATTGTGGGGGATTAATTTTAAATTTTTTTCCGATATATGACGTTTTTCGGTATAATGGGGTTCGTTATAATGAGGTTCTACTGTACCATGTATATGGCTTTAATCTGGAGAAAAGCTCAGATATCAGCTTGAGATAAGTAGAAATGGACAACAACTCTAATTCGTGTATGGGATGCACACAATTTGACATGTGCATAATGATGTGACCTAAAACAATAAATATCTAATTGTTTATTGTGAAGAGTTACACAAATAAAAGACAATAAATAATAAACTTACAATACCTCAACTGACCAGTCGAATATAATTGACATTTGACGGACAACGAGCATGAAGCGAAGAGAAGAAAAGAAGAAGCGAAGTGAGATGTGGTACTACAGGGACTATGAAGGCTGAGAGTTGTCTCTAAAGAATCTCATAGAACCAAAATCTGTAATTCGGAGATTTCCTCCAGGTGAAAATATTTTTAAATTCTCTGACGTGGACATGGGCTATCATAAGAAGCTTTCAATTTTAATGATGTAAGTTATATTTTGAAATCTTGTATCCATATATAATTTCTCAATATGTACTTTCCCATTCATAAACATTGAGAAGGTTTATTAATATTGTAACTCAATAAATATTACCTCTTTTAAAATCTGATTTATATTTATGACCGAGTAGGCGATTCAAATAGAGTAGAACCTCGTTAATTCGAAATTCAGGGCACCCAAAAACAATTTCGAATTATTCGGAACCTCGTTAAATAAATATAATAAATAAAAAAAAATGCGATGCAGTTGCAAGATTTGCCAAAAATCATAAATTTCTGAAATAAGTTATTACTTTTTTATTTTTGCATATTTGAAGTAATCATTTCAAAAATGTAATATTTATCATGCTAATACAAAGATCGCGACATTTATATTACATACTGAAGTACCCAATATTGATATATTTGTTGTTCTCACTTGTGAAAAAATCAAAATATTTTTTTCAACTAAAATATATTGATTCATAGTGCAAGGGACAAAAAATTATTTTGAATTACGAATCACCGGGGTTTTTGAATTATCGGAGTTAATCTTTTATGAAATTAACTTTTTGGGACTTGCGAGTTTTAATAATTTTTAATTATGGCAAATTTTGAATTAACGGTTTTTACTGTATATTTATTTTTAAATATTTTAGATGATTTACATTCATGATTATTTTATGTCTGATATTTTAAAATTGTTTAATTAAATTTTCAAAACCCCATTTTCTTATTTGCCATTTATGTATCATGATTTCTTTTTAAATTAAACTTTTTTGTAAAATAATTTTGTTTCATTTTATGTCCATTTACCATAGAATGAGTAGGTACATGCTGCATAGTTTGGGGAAACAGTTCATCAATGTATTATAACTGTTGCCATGGAAACAGTTTGTATCACAAAGTATGAAGAATATTTCAAAAGTGTCAGATAGTCAAGAGTGTTTTTACATATATAATCTTCTTATAATTTCATATAATATAGAAAATCAATTTTTCTAAAGTTCTGAGTACTACATGATTTGAAACTAAAATTATATTTGATCAGAATGCAGCTAAAGTATCTTCAAACTATAATCGAATCGCAGGTATGAATAACACTTTAATTAATTAATACTAAGATAATGTATACTTAAGTCTCATCAAATAACTTAAAATGAGCAATAACAGTTTTTTTTAAATAATTTATTTAAAAATAATACAATAATAATAGTAATAGATAAAGATTAGTAGCGAAACAAAAATCAAAAAGTCACTTTGACGGAATAAAAAGAAAAGAAAACACCAATATGTATTCAACTAATCACAAAAAAGGGTTACAATTATATTGAATCGTGCACAACAGCATTAATATACGAGATTTATACGGTGGGAAGCATACATTAAAAATATGCTACTGTATACATTACCAAATCTCTGAATTCTGCAGAATGGCGAGTTATATTCTACATTGTTATATTATTGGTACCATAATCTAATCAATTTTTTGTTTTTAAGATTTGCATGTATATAACCACATTCAAGGGTGCCGGGCTGTCAGTGGAAAAATTAAATTAGATATTTTTTATCTGTTTTGTATGGTTTGCGAATAGTGACAGATAATAAAAAAATTGTAATCAATTTATTCTATCTAAAGTTAATGTAATGCAACGTGTTTAATAATTTTTATATGAATGTCATAAAAAGACACCACACAGGTGAATTAATTCACACAATACAGGTGAATTAAATTCAATCAAGTGCACGATCGAGCACTTTTATTGAGGAGATATCATTAAAGTTTTTGGAACATCTCAAGACCAACTAATAATTCAAAGTAGTAGATGCCGATGGAAATAATCGGTGACTACCACTTGTTATCCGCTTTCCACTTTTGCTACATCTTTTGATTAGTTCACAGACAATATGGCTGAATCAAATTATCACAATAATGTTTGGCGACCAGATCTGGGCAGCCGGGTTTTTTCCTGTTACCACGACTGATTTTTCTCTTGTATGTTCTTTTATGTATTTTTTAACTGATATGAACACATTTATAACAAATGTGTTCATGTCAGTTAAAAAACACAAAAATTGTTAAATGTCTTCGGATACTGTTTGCAGGCCCATTAAAAATATCCCAAGCATCTTAACAAATCAAATAGTTTTCATCTTGAGATGAGCCAGTGACTCTTGGGTGTGTTTATAATTGTATATCTGAATGGAAGATAATTTGAAAGACCATAATTCAGAATTGAAATATTTGATAATAATATCTTCTTCACGTTTAGTGGTCGGCTGGATTACTCTGCTTTAGTGATCTAGAGCATAACTTTTACTTTAGTTAGGTAATTTTAGTAAGGTTTACTGGGTAAAATTGGATCAGGAAAGTTTGGCTTTGGTAGGACAAGATCAGTTATGGTTAGTTAGGTTAAGTAAAATTTGATCAGGTTGACAGGTTAATTGTGCTTACAGATGAGATTATTTTAGGTTAATTCATCGTTAATTAATTTTATAATTTTTTTATTTATTTAATTGTCTATCTATTTTTATGCAATGTAGTCAAGTAATGTAACAGTTTGACAGTATGAATGATATTGCTCTGACCCATAGTCAGATTGCAATGATACTTTAAAATCTGTAATCTTTGGAAAACAAGCCCCCACACTGGTTCTAAGGTTGTAAATTAACAATGTGATGATAAAAATACATTAAAACTTTCAATATTGATTTAAGATTATTACTAACAAGATTAGAAAAGTGTAATGGTGGGCATTTTGTTTAAAAAAAGATTGTATTAAAAGCAAGACAGAAATTGTTTTTATTAAATTTTCTGTTTTAATTTATAATAAGCAAATTTTGTTCATTTTGTTGCCAAGGAATCAGCATTCATTATATGCTTAAAAAAACAATTTTACATACAATAAATTGTTTACATGTTTCTTATAATTTAAGTATAAAGCTAAGCAAGTACACTAGGTATTGAAATACTTGTTCTGTAATAAGTTGCCTTTGTTCATGACAATATGAGTTTCCGAATCCTCGTTGAGAAAAACAATTTTTCCCATATTAATGAATATAAAATATGATAATATGTTCCACACAAAAAAAAATACTCAAAATGAAGACAAAAATCACTTTCTCTGTTGAATTTTTTCTTTTATGTTATTAGAATGGAGAGAATCCTATTGCGGCATTGTCCTGGGCACCCAACAATAAAAAGTTAGCAGTCGCAACATGCGACCGAACAGTCCTGCTGTTTGATGAGAATGGCACAAAAAGAGATAAATTTAATACCAAACCGTCTGATCCGAGTGCAGGGAAGAAATCTTATACAATATCATGTAATTTGAAATTATTGTTTCATTTTTCATTTTTTGAGCTGCTATATTAATTGATGTCTATGAGTAATGTCTATTCTTATGAAATCAGTTGCAAGTCTTTTTACAGAAATATTTTTTTTATGTATGTATATGTTACAGTGAAAGTAATGTACTCTAATGTAATGTAAAGTAACTAATCTAATCCTAACCAACTTAATTTGGAAAATATACTTAGATACACTAGAAATACAGTGGAACCTCTCATAACAAGCATAATTTGTTCCAAAATCTTGCTTGTTATGTAAAACACTTGTTAAGCGAAACTAATTTTCCCATATAAATCAATGTAAAACACGATAATGCATTCCATGCCGAAAAAATATTCATTTTTTTTATTTTTTATTTGATCCTGGCGTTTTCTTAACAAGGTCGGCGAAAATACCTTTCGCCTTCTCACAAATTATGTTTTCGTTAATAGTGTCGCCTTGCAAAAGCTTTTATCCATTTGAGAAGCAACCTTTCAACATCATCAAGAATACGTAACCGTTTCGTAGACATTCTTGACACTCCCTTTGAAGCATCTATCTCCTTAATTTTGTCCTTGTTCTTGAGGATAGTGCAATTCGATTGTATGTGCCCGCTAGATCAGCTATGCTCACACCTCGTTCTCGTTTTTCTATGATTTTACGTTTCATTTCTACGGTTACTTTTATTATTATTATTATTATTATTGATAATGGGCAGGCAGCTTAAGCTGATAGGCCCATATCACTGTCTCTCATTTGAATATCCAGCCTATTCTTATACTGATTGACACTGGCTGCAGACACAACGCCTTCAGGCAAACTGTTCCACATATTGACCACTCTATTGCTTAATGCATGCTTTCTTGGGTTACACGAGAACCGAGACTTGTTCAACTTCAGGTGATGTCCTCAAAGGCCCACATTAGTGTTAAATGCAAACATATCTGTCGTATTAGGAATATTGTAGTAGCCCGATAGAATCTTGAATGTCTTGTGGCTTTTTGTTTGGGTACATTTTTGCAAGGGTTATTGAAATTTGCACCAAAAAATACAAACAATGTCTGCATACAAGTTTGGAAAATGTGTGATCACATGCTACACTAAAGTGCTAACGGAACGAGTGCTAAGCTCAGACTGATACACTGACGCGGAAGTCCCGGCTCACAAGTGCGTCATTTGTTATACGACTTCCTCTTTCTGCGTCACTCGTTGTGCGAAATTTCGCTCGTTAGGGAAGCAATTTTTTCACAATTTTTTTTGCTTGTTATGCGAATTACTCTTTATGAGAGGTGCTAGTTATGAGAGGTTCCACTGCGTACTTTTGCTCTAACATGTGATCAATCAATGACTATCAAGCTATGATTTGAATCATGATCAATTTTTAAATTTTCGCTTAAAAGTGTATAAAAGTTTTCTTGCAAATAACTTAAATAATTAAGTAATAAAAACAGAAGATGAAATAATGGTTTTCATAGTTAAAATGAAAATAATCTGTATTTGGCTCACAACTACACTTGTGCAACTTGTGCTTAATAGTCCCATAACTACCATGATTAATATACACAAATATGATTTTTATATATTTTTGTTATATTTTAGTACACAACTATGATATTTTATGCATCAATTTATAATTAATAAGCAATAAACACAATGCAACTGGGGTAATAAAACAAACATTTTTATTTATATCCTCAATAAAAAAGGCAATTAGAGAATGTGTATCTTTTTCCTAAGTATATTATACACATTTTAGTTTTTTAAGTCATGTTTATTCAGACTTTATGTGATGTGTTCCAAAGGTAAATCATGGAAATAGAACATCACGCTAAGTGGGCACCTACTTTATTATGATAACAATCTTCATTTAATTAATATTTGTGTAGTACATATAATTTTGACCTTTCATCATCCTTAATTATTGTTAAGGTGTGGCTTTCAACAATCAATCTGACATGCTGGCCGTGGGTCAGAGCGATAACATGGTGTTTGTATACCGAGTGGGCGAAGGTTGGGAGTCCAAGAAAGTGATATGTAATAAATTCCCCTTGTCAGCTCCCTGCATGTGTATATACTGGACTTCACCAACGTCGTTGCTTACCGGTTTGATGGATGGTAAAATAAGGTGATTTATTTTTTATGTAAATATGTACACAATGTGAATGTGCCTCGCCACCGCCCAGATTATTATTACTATTAGGTGTTCAATTAATTCTTGGCCCGGTTTGAATATTTTTCACATGAATCTTTACTTTGTATCTAAAATTAATTTTGTTGATAACTAAATACAATAATAATTTCACTGTCCCACAAAATGAACAGAATATTGGATGCCAAAACTAACAAGAGCAGCGGAGCCTGGGCCGGTGCTGCTGCTTGCGTATCATTGTCTGGATTTGGTGGAAGTTTTCTGGTCTCGGGCCATGTTGACGGGGCCCTGCTCACATCTGGCGGGAGGCTGCTGGCACGGCACCCTGTACCACCGTCAGCAATGTGTGCTTTGGAAAATGCTGTAAGAACTTTTTAAAACATTTTTTCATAGGCTTTTGGCTGTAATCTCCATAAAGGATTATTTATAATAAGTAGCTTTATTTGTGACAGAATTTTTATAATTTTATTTAAAAAAATGAAATTACAAAAAGATTATCTCGAATGCTCTCACTATCAACGAAACATGACACATAAATAATATTACTATTTTTCAAACTTGTGCTATGAAATATAGGATTGCCCTGATGTTATTGATGACTTAGGGCCGGTTGTATCAACTTGGTTAGTTGTAATAATAAATATGCATATAGGAGTAATTATGTCTTGATTACTAATGGTGTCTTTTGTGTGGGTTAACATTAATTTGCGTTGTGATTCAAATAAGCTAAGATTCAAACGCATTTGATAGATGACTGATGATTTGAAAAACAATTTGATTTTTTTAAGAAATTTTCTCATATCCTGGCTTTTCACATCTGGGTTTGATTCCTGGTGAAGATATACTATGGCTGTGTGATATTCTTTAGCCTGGGCTTAAGAATATCATACAGCCATGATAACATGTTTACTACAGTAACTGGGCCTCATGGCAGTGTCAGTAATTTCATTTTTAATAATCAGGTATTGGCAGCAGGCTGTGATCGGCGAGTTGTGGTGTATGACGCTGCAGGGAGACCGCTGTGTTCCTTCAATTACTCTCGAGATTCGGCACAACAAGAGTTCACGGTGGCGTGTGCTAGCCCTAGTGGACAGGTGATACACACACACATATATCTGTTCTTGAAAGGCCATGAAAAAAAAGAGCAAAATTGTGTTATAAATGCCATTTTATTTGGAATATAAAAGTTTATCAAATTATATATACAGCTAGTCCTCATTTAACGGACAGGCTCCGTTCCTCTGACCTCATAAAAATGTCATGTCATTATTTGTGTGCTGGGTACAATCTATCGACGCAGTGAATACTGACTAACTGAATAAAGGCAATGGACACTCAAAATTAAAGAAGGGGGTGAGGTCCCAAAATGTTAATTTCATATTAAATTAACCACAATAATTGGAAAACCTAGGCATTTCATTATAATTTTTAGACCCTCGCGCCATAAATAAATATATTTTAAGTCATTAATTCAATTCAGCTTTTTTATGTACTTCCTTATGCAACCTTTACATATTATGTGGCAATCCCTAAAATTGGGAAATCCTGTGTATGCTTTCTTGAGTTGGCTGCTTTGATATGAGCGGATAGTTTACATTTGCGGTGTTTGCACTAATTCTTCATACCTAAACACGTTTAAAATTGTTTTTTACGTTTTTAAATTCCTTTTCAATTAAATTATTTTTTCTAATAACTGTGGTATTAGAAAAAGTTGTGTTGTTAAAATGTTTAATTTGCTTTGGAAGAAATTGATACTGACCTATCTTATTATTTCATGTTAGTGATGGTATTTTACCGGTGACACACCGACCATTTTTGAGGTTGGTATTTGATTGCGCCGGTTGTGATTGGCAACTTATTTTTTGCAATTCGACGGACAACCATCGGTACTAGACAACAGTTATATCTTAGTTACCAATCAGATACTAATCCCAAATAACTGTACTGAAAATAACCATTTAACAAAACGGCTTGACCATCACTATTTCACGTATTTATTGACAATTGTTTTTCAAATAACTGTGCTGTGTCGGTCTGAGTCAGAAAAAATATGGAATCAAAAGTTAAAATGGAGTGAAGAAGAAGCCTTTCATAAATTCAAAGATAACTAAACAAATGATTCGAAACGGCTGTTCAAATTTTTCGCAAGTGAAAACAGAAAATTTGTCAATAATATACTTTAGCAATATAAATGTCATGCAGAGTACCTACCTATAGGGTTTTCAAAACGATTTCTTGAAATATAAGCAATATTACAAAAATCACAGTTTTTCACAAAAATCATCATTTGTGTGATTTTTAGCAAATTTCTTTATTTATTAGATAATTTTTTTTTATTGGTACCTTGAATTTCAAATTAACGGGGTTCCGCATAACTCGAAATATTTTTTGGTTCCCTTGAATTCAAATTAAATATAATAATTTACAAATTAGTTGTATATATTTTTCTATATCCTTCTGTCATTTCTCACATAAAGCTTTTTTATGAAGATTAACATACAAAATAAATTGCTTCTGGACCTACAAAACATGGAACCTGTAAAACTGGACATACAAAACCTCTTTTGTAACATTGTAAAAAGAAATTGGTTAAAATGAAAAGAATATTTTTTTTTACAACATATAAAATGTAAAAAAAATATTTTTTTAACATTTTCTATACAAATATTCCATGAACATTGGAACATTCCCATATTAACACAGAGGGAGGATTAGTATACCATTATCTACATGCTATAAAACTATACATATTAATTTTGTTATTGATTTCAGGCTGCTGTTGTAGGCAGTTATGATCTCTGCCATGTGGTGGAGTGGTCCTCTGACCGAGGGAGGTGGACCGCCGGGAAGACCCTGAATATTCCCGGATTATACACTGTCAGGGCTCTTGCGTGGAGTCGGGACGGAGCTAAACTTGCCGTAGCGGGATATACAGGCGCTACACTTATATACGAAGCAATGCTCAAGTGATTATTGTCAATTGTATTGTTTATTATGCTGCCAATTACTGTTATTTGAGGTGGTAATACAGGGTGTCTCATACCTAGTAGCAAAAACTTTATGGGTGGATTCCCGCTTTGATAATGAGTCAAAAATGTTCAAGCAACCATGATCTAATATTATGGAGATATGCATTTCAAAGTTTGCATTCATTTTCAATATTTCTGACTTATTTTTTGCAAAAAGTTGGATTATTATTACAATAACTAACTATAGACGTACCACTATAACTTGGCTTGCGAGGAAGGGCGTCCCTATCGCGTAACAGAAGTTGTCAGGGCGTAAATTTATTACACAATACAAAATGTACAGAATGTCCGGTGACCGGTGTTGTATTAAATACAGAAATTTGGTCGAGCAGCATTAAAGAAACATGCAGTAATGGCGGCCGTTCCCTCTGTCAAACTGTCAGACGGTAATATCGGTCCATTATTCGCTTTTTCAGCTTCGCAAAACTTTAATACTTCATTGGCAATTGTTCTTGCACCATCCCAGACTGTTTAGGATGTTTTGGATATAATAATTCAGTGTATATTGGTAATCAAGATGTCACAGCTCACGACCAAATACAAAATTGAATTAAAGAATAGGGCGAGGGGTTACCGCCGGGTGCGGGCGGGGCGGGTTTGAGTTCAAAATTCGCCGCACGCCAAGTTACGTTGGGCAAGCAATATGGACTCATCATTAGAAGATATATACAGATTTTTCTGTAATAATATGAGGATAAGGGTGAATTGCTCACACAGACATACAAATGTATTATACAGTAAAGCCCCGTTAATTCGAACCCCGATAATTCGATATTCACCATAATTCGAAATTTTTAAAACATGCAAGTCCCAAAATGTTAATTTCATAGTAAATTAACCCCGATAATTTGAAAACCCCTGTAATTCATAATAATTCGAAATATTTTCAGTCCCTTGCGCCATAAATCAATACATTTTAGTTTGCATAACTCAATTTTTTTTTGAAATTTTACAAAATTGAAAAAATATTTAAATTTTTTGCACAAGTGAGAACTATATGTCGATATCGGGTACTTTGAAATTACGCGACCATAAAAGTAATTTACATCAAATTCTAAAAATTTATTGACTTTCAAACAAATCAATCAAAAATATTTTTTTTGTAAGGATTTTGTCATTTTATTTGATTTGAAAGCAAATGCGTTTTTAATACATATTCCAAATAAGATACTTTAGTAATTCTTCTATTCAAAATTGAATGTAAAAGACTCCCAAAGTGTTTTCTACTATCTATGAGACACCCTGTATATTGTACTGGTAGAATCAGGTAACTAGAGTTGCTTTGGCTGAATTTAAAAATATGGAGTAGAAAATCTTCTTGATACATTTTAAATTTTTATTCATTATTGATTGCTGGGTAGACGCTGGGTGTTCCGAGGCGTGGTGGAAGCCATCCGCAGAGGCCAGGGACAAGTCACTTTACACAGATTAGCGGGAGATGTCCCGCAGTTCACGGTGCAGGCCACGCTAGGGAGGGATATTCATTCTATCCGAATACTAGGCAAGTTGAAATATTTTTTCACCTTTTCTACTTACATCCAGTATATTTTCTCCTTCAATGAAGGAAATGAAGTTATTAAAAAGTGTTTTGAATTTCTAATCAACGTCTAAGTCAAACCAATGTTATTTTTCACCAGAATGCGGTGTGAAGTATTTTAGGGTGAGTTTGCATATATGAAATTTAGCTCTCGCTCTTAAAATAATAATAATAATTGAAGTTGTACATTCTATGGTTAAGCTTACTGTGCACCAGTTGGTCATTTTGTTCTCAGTAGAAAACACAACACATTAATGACAGCATAAACACTAATTCTGTACTGTCCTTTACATGAGTTTCTAGAGCAAAGTTTCATCCACATATATATTTATGCAATCTCATAATCATATTTTAGGAGTATAAAAACAAAGGCAGCAATATCCAAAAAATTAGAAAAATGTTTTGAATGCAGTCACCAAGGATTACTAACTTAGAAAGTACTGAATTCTAGATTTAATTGGACTTAATTATGCAGAAAGCGACCAACCCACAAAAAGCTAAAAATGAGTTATATGCGGTTTTGGACAGCTCAATACAATATCTTTATGTACTGAAATTGTCCAAGGTCTAAGTGCTATAGTTTTTTGTAAATTCAGTATTTATCTAACCCTCATCATGGCCACCACCGTTAAATTAACTCGTAAAATGTCCAAGTGGTTTGACTGTTTTCTGCGGTATCAAATTTATAAATCATTGGCAAACAAAAATATTAATTGAAAACATCCATGTGATATGGATGCATTAGTCTTTCTCTTCTTCTTTTTCTTTTAGTAGATCTGTTGATCTGACTGCATTGAATTTTTTTTGGATATTTAATTTTATCTCTAGTTTACCTTTTATTATTGGGCATTGATGTAATATATTTTTGAAAAATTCCTTCCGGCGATGGGCCGCAAGGATCGGATCGATTTCATTATTCATGTGTTATTCATATTAAGAGTAACAGAGGTACAAATTTGTAATTTATCATCAATTATGAGTTCAGGTAGAGTTTTTCAACGGTGTCTTGCTGAAAAATTTTTTTTGATGAATTTATTAGTATACATCATACATGATCTGGTTTACTTTGACACACCATTTTTTCCAATTTATTAATTCATTACATCAATTTGTCAAATTTTCTAAAAGTAACTTATATACACCCAACTTTTTTTTACATGATTACATGATTTTTTACATGTTCTAACCATGTAGTGAATATGTCGGTATACATTGTGAAGACGTGTTCCCCATCTTTAAAAAACTGTATACATATACAGTAGTCACTCTCTACAACGAAATCCGAGGCTCCGAGCAATTTATCTAATTATAGGGAGTTTTCGTTATAAAGAGTGAGAAACAAAATTAACTTGTATCCGTGTAAGTAAAGCATAAATAATTTATTTTTCTATTAACACTATTGCATTATACTAGTTATAGCTCATTAAAAATATATAAATTAAAACTTTAACAAGTTATTCAACTTCGTTTACACACTTCTAATATTCCAAAATATTGCATATCAAATCTTTTAATCTTGGAACTTCTTTAAGGGGTTACGTGTAGTCAGAGGCGCAAAAAAATAGACATTTTCAAAAAATATTTTTGAACGGTTGTTTAATGTTTTGATTCAATTCATAATACCAACGTTTTACACTATATTTTAAGTAACTTTAACGAAAATTTCAAATAAAATTATAAATACTGGACCACGATAGAATCTCGTTTCTTGACCCCTGTTTTGCAAGTAGTGCTTCGCGGTGTCCATCAGTGCTTCTTAGTGGTTTATCTAAGTTTAATGAAACAAAAAGAAATTCGTAGTTCAATAGTTAATCTTGTGCTTAATCAAAGCTTTTTTATTTTTTTTCAAATTTAGCAAAATGGCGGTCTTTGAAAGCTTAATTATGAATTTTGAGGGAAAAAATCACTCATTTATTATTTATAAAAAAAAAGTTTAAGTCAAAAAAAAAATCCTTCGATTAAGCACAAGTTTTTAATTTCTAAAATATGATGTTTAAATTTCATTTAAATCTGTCGAGTAGTTTTTAAAATATCGTGGACACCGTTTTTGAAAACGTTACTTTGAGAAAAACGCATTTAAAGTTTTATGCATAAATAATTAATACAAATACAATTTAAAAAATTACTTACGTAGAGTCATCTATTTCTGGCACATATAATACATCTTCTGCCGATGTGTAAGCCTCCAAAATGTCGTTTTTTTTTTATCTACGTCTCATTTTGCCTTCTCGAGTGACCTGATTTGCACGTTGGTCAGCAATCTTTATGCGCTCTATATCGAGTTTTTCAGCATACCGGTGTGCATTAGGTCTATAATGTAATCCTATGCATTGGCAATCATTAATATTCCTTGCATACCTTCATGACGTCTCATTATAAATTTTTGAAAATGATTATAATACACGCACAACTATCTATCGACTGCTGGGTTTCACTGCTACTGAAGTACTAACACTAAATCAAATCTCAGTTAGCCTAAAGGGTCTTATGTCTAAAAGTAGAAGTATAAAAGAAATTTCATACATTTTTCTTAGAATTAAACAGGTAAAAACCGCGTTCCACAGCACGTGCGCCGTTTGTCAGCCCGGCCGGCTCTAGTAGCGTCCGCGTGTCAGTACGGGCGGCAGCGGAGGGCCCTACAGTTATCGTTGGATATCTTTAAAAGTAATAAATAACCGGATTGAGTTGATATTTTCACACAATATTTTTGATACATTTTGATTTAAGAAAATACCAAAAAAAAAATTTCGATTTTTTAAAAATCCTGACTACACGTAACCCCTTAATTGACCTAGGGTCATCTTTGTGGATTAAAAAATCAATTAATTTGGCCGCATTTAAAGCCTGGTTCCTCTGTTTTCTTCTCCTTGTCTTCTTGATCCTGTTCTCCTTTAATAATTTACAAGATTTCCTCACCAGTCATCTCAGCTGCTGTGGCCAGACCCTCATCCATAGTAAAGATGATTGATGTATTGAACTGCTGAATCCCTCGCTCAGAAGCAGAACTGGTGGCGATTCACAGTTTGGTTTTGTGTAGCAGTTAAATTGTAGTCCTGTGTGGAAAAATAATTGTGGATAGTTGGTGTTATCACCTCTTCTCAGGCTTTGCCCAAAAGAACCACTGAGGTTTTACCAAGTTTTTAATAACATTTTGGTCCGTTAGCGGCAAAACAGTTGTCCTCGTGGATTTTTTGACCTTGTAGGTCACCTGTGATTTGAATTTCTTGAAACTGCATGGATTTTTTAACTCTCTGATAGCCATTAGTTCTCTTTTTCTGTTTGATTCATGTTAATGTCCGTAATGCTTTCAAGTGCTTGTTATCGAGGCACTACTCGTTTTTAAATTTGAATCTTGTTTGGTATTCTTTTTTAAAAAAAATCTGGTCATATCTGCATTCAAGATGGCATTAGGAGAGTACCTCGTGGTCAACTCCAGCCAAACCTTCTCCAGCAAGTTGTGGATGATGTTCCTGTTGACATCGCTTGCCTGTAGTAAGTTTTCCGTGTGTCTGGCGGCAAGAAAATTCCAAGAAAAGGAGTTTCTATATGTCTCTTTTTCAGTGTGAGTGTACCAATTTTTTTGCGATAGAGAGTGAGCCATTTCGTTATAGAGAGTGAATTAAATACATGGGTTCTTATGGAAAATCAAACAAGTCGGGTTCATTTTTACGTTATAGAGAGTTTTTCGCTATAGGGAGTTTCGTTACAGAGAGTGACGACTGTATTAAAATTTCTTTTTGTTTTTAATTATAAATTAATTTTAGGAGTCATGTTAGAACAAATAATTCATGCAAAAACATCGTACATATTTGTTCTTTTTGTTACGGACTGTGTTATTTTAAAATCGTGAAAAAAAAATAGATGTACATAATATGTATTTTTATGACATTATTTTAATTAAAAGTCTACTTACATATTTATTTTACTTTCATTCCTAAAACTCGACCAGTATAATCCGAGTAGAACATTATTATGATTATAATAAAGAGAAGTAGGAGTCTTACATAGCTACATAAAGATATTAATCTAAATAAATATTCTTTTAGGTGATGACTGGTACGCAGTTTGTAGAACAGAAAGTTCTTTAATTGTGTGTGATCTTGCCAGATCACTGAGCAGTGAAGTAAGTGACTATAGTTACATTGGCCAATATTTTTTTTTTTTAAGAATATGATGAATATTGAATAGCTTGTTGGTCTTGTGGTTAGGAAACTCACCTCGTGATCCAAAGGTCGCGGGTTCTAACCTCACTCCAGAATAGCAAGTTAGTCCTATCATTTTCACAGTACAAGCGTTTAGCTAAGTTTGAAAATAGTAAGAATATTGACGTGACATGTATTCCGTGTTTGCATCTCTATTTAAAAAAAAAAAATTGGAAAGTTAAGTCAAGTATAATTTCCTTTTTTAATTCTCTTGAAATTTGATGTTTGAGGAATATCTATTAGGCCTGAGAGGATAGCCACTGCTTTGTTCAGCTCTCGAAATTGACTCTGGATTATGGTATTTCGGTAATAATAATAATAATTTGGGTTCTTAGGTCTTCAGTAAGGCATTTGACACTGTTGACTTTTTTAACCCATCCTGTGATCCAATCGAGCTGAAACTTGGCAAGTAGACTCGTGGCGACGATCAAGAAGATTTATCAAATTTTCGTTAAAAAAAATTAATAATTATAGTATAATTTCGGATTTTTAGAAATTTTATTGGTTTTTTCAAATTGGAATCATTAGAAAAGTTTGATTACTAGCATAACGGCCTAAATTACTAGCATAAATTTGAATTACTCACTACGAATGTCGAAAATCTAAATTGACTGACAAATGTTTTTAATTTAATTTAATCTTCAAAGCATGAAGTGTCTTATCAAAACTCAAAACATCTGACATTTTAGAAATATATTTAATTACTGTTTAGTGTTATGTTATATGTTTTAATTCGTATTTAATTGTTGTTATATTTTTCAAAGAAAGGGAGTATAATAAAAACTTGGTTTTTATAGGTTACTTTTTTACTTTTTATAAATGACATAGCGACCATATTCCACGATGTTTCGATTTTACTTTATGCCAATGATTTTTAAAATAATACAGAACAATCAATAGCCTTCAAGATTGTTTAATAGTTCAACACAATCTCAATAATCTTAATAGGTATATGGTGTAAAAGCAATAAACTATACCTAAACATTAACAAATGACAAATAATTAGATTTCACAGGATTAAAAAACCTATTATATTTGAATTTGATAACATTCGCCTTAAATCAATATCGGAAATTAATAACCTCGATGTATTATTTGATGAAAAACTGACATTTGCCCAACATATCAACAATATAACTAATAAGGCAATGCAGGCTCTCGGTTTTGTATTAAGTTCATGCAATTCTTTTTCAAATATTTACACAATCAAACTATTGTACTGTTCCCTGGTCAGGAGTCAGGTTGAATACAACTCATCTGTCTGGAGTCCCCATTACAATGCCCAATTGCCCATTCACACTTGAGCAGTATACTTTTTCTTAGAAATATTAATACAAGAGTGTAAAAATTTTTGTAAATGGATTAATATAATGACAAAACATTTGATTTGTTTGAGTTTGTTACATCAAACCTAAAAATTAATTAATATCCACGACAGTTATTGATAGTCACTCACGTCACGTCAAAAATTTACTTGCCAGCAGAAAAAACAAAATTATTTAAAAAATATACTTTCTTCTTGAAGTGACTCGAATGTTACATAATGTATATTATATTTCTACGCATTAAATAATATTTAAATTTATTTTAAAATAATCTGTGCATCTTGATTCATATGATTATCCTATTTTTAGAAACTGGCAATATGCAACATCATTTTTAAGTAATTATAATATAAATGTTAAATTTTAGGTTTCATGGACAGGATCGGGAGAAAAATTCTTTTTTCAGCACGCTCCGGTTTGCCTCGTCCATCGTGCTGGAGAACTTACACTCATAGAATACGGCATCAATTCCATATTGGCATCGGTAAATGTATTTTTATGATAAATTCAATTTGCACATCCACAATGAGATTTTCAGAGCGTAGCAAAAAAATTAGCTGGATAGCAGATATTTTTGTGATTGGTCTGAATACTCACATATACAGGTGTCTCGTAGCTAATAGCAAAAACATCGGGAAGTCTGCTTCATTCAATTTTGAATATAAAATTCACTATAACAGATTGTTAGTTAACTTTGTAAAAACCACTACCAGATTTTAGGTCTACCGGTTTCGAGACGTACCCGTCTCTTCGTCAGGACCAACACTACACCACTACATTCACAACACTACACACCTCAACCGTAGTATTATTACACTTCCACCAATAATTGATCACATGCGTGTTAATCTTGTCAGGGACAAACATGCACTGATTAGCCTAATGAACCATCAGGGATCTACCGGTAGACCTAAAATCTGGTAGTGGTTTTTACAAAGTTAACTAACAATCTGTTATAATGTCTAACCACAAAGTTAATGCTTTAAATATTAATAATATAAAATTCACTTTGTGTAACGTGTAAAGAGTGAAATGTCGACAGTTATGGAAATAAGCGACATCAAAGTTTGCATTTTATAACAATATTTCTGACTTATTTTCTGTAAAACGTTAGACTATCACTGCAATAACTTATTTATTTATTTATTTACGCCCAAGGGGCTTTTACAACATGAGTAAATATTTGAAAACAAAATAAAAACAGCCAACAAAATGTAATTAAAAATTATACAGAATATTATACATTGATTTGCTTTAATACAAATCAAATTAAATTACAAAAAATGATTTTGAAATTTCTGCAAGGTTTTAATAATTTTATTTGACTCGTATCAAAGCGGGTGAATTTTTAATATTCAATGTAAATTACTTTTGTGATAGTTTTAGAAAAGATAATCCAGAAATATTGAAAAAAAGAATGTAAACTTTGATGACGCTTACCTCCGTAACTTTATTTCACCCAGAGTGTGAAGGATATTTTCTATTCAAAATCGAATGAAGAAGACTCCCTCGAAGTTTTTACTATTAGCTACGAGACATCCTGTAGATATAGATACAAATTAAATATAATGCTGTTATTACGCACCATTCATTATGTTACGAGTTAGTTAAATAGTAAATAGTAATACTGAGAGGTGCTTTTTAGTTAGCCAACTCTAACAGGCATTTCCTTCTTTACATAGCGGTGAGCTCATCTAAATTTACAGTTTGTTGTGTGCTGAAATTCAAACATTTTTTTTTTTTTATAAAAATGTACATGTTATTTAAATGGATTTTTTTTCAGGTGAGAACAGATTTTGTAAATCCTCATCTGATAAGTGTGAGAATCAATGAAGGTGGCTTAAACAGAGTCAGAGAAAACAAAAAGCTCGCCTACTTACTGGACCAAAAGAGCGTTTGTGTTGTAGATCTCATAACAGGTGAGCCTAATCCAATAAGTGCTCATCATACAAATATATTTATGATGAGCTGTTGTGTATTAAATCACCTTTTTTACTTTCCAGGCCCACAGATAGCTCAGGCCCGATTAGAAGCGCGTGTGGATTGGTTGGAATTGAGTGAATCGGCGCACATCTTGCTACTCAGGGACAGAAGGCGACGACTTCTGATGATGGATGTTTCTAGTGGTAGAATGGTAATGGTAGAGAATGCACTCTTAGTGGATTGTGCACCTTTTTATGGTGTTTCAACACAATTCATTATCAATAGTTAAACCATAGATTATGATTTGGAATTGTGGAGATTATACTAGATACTTTGGTGGGATTATGAGATTCCACGGTACTAATAATACTCTTCCGAATCATTCACTTGAGTGATGCAATCCAATGAAAAACTACCAGTTATAGACGTACCACTATAAATTGGCGTGCGAAGTTGCCAGGGTGTAAATTTATTACACAATACATTATGTACTGAATATCCGGTGACCGGTGTCAGAGTCTTTAATATAAATTCGGTCGGGTAACAGCGTGCTCCGCGGCGGCCGCTCTATCTATCAAACTGTCGAACGGTAATATCGGTCCATTATTTGCTTTTTCAGCTTCGCAAAACTTTAATACTTCATTGGCAATTGTTCTTGCACCATCCCAGACTGTTTTGGATGTTTTGGACATAATAATTCAGTTTATATTGGTAATTAAGATGACACAGCTCGCGCTCAAAGACGAGAATGAACTGAATGACAGGGCGAGGGGTTATCGCCGGGTGCGGGCGGGGCGGGTTTTAGTTCCAATGTCGCCGCACGCCAATTTATGTTGGGCAAGCAATAAAGGCTACTAGTTTGAGGAATGCCTCTCATGATATTAGTTATATTATGACAGAAAGTAACAATCAAAATAATAAAACAAAATCAGATGTGTTTTTAAGAATTAAATAAAAATAATTTTCATAGTGAAAGTTGTACATTTACCTATAAAAATGTTTTTTTTTGTAGGAAGTGATTCTGAGTGGCGTAAGTTTTGTTCAATGGGTAGAAGAAAGTGATGCTGTTGTTGCTCAAACCTCTACACATTTAGCTGTGTGGTAATTATAGTTAACTTTTTTCATTATTCATATATTAATATATTTCACATAATAAAATCATGAAACATAATATTATCTCCTATCCACATCTTAAGGTATTCTATAGATGATGTGGGTCTGGTGGAGCTAATGGAATGTGGCGGAGGTGCGGCTGTCGGTGTGGAGGTGGTAAATAATATTCCCCGTGTAGTATTGCAAGGCGGTGCAGTCTCCCACATAGCACTTGATCATGCCAGACTCAAATTTTGTAAGAATTACTGCATTATATTACTCGTATTAAGTTTAATACCTTTTAGAACAATTGCAATTCATTTCATTCATGTTTAAATAGTTTACAACTGTAAGAATAAGTAGAGTATTTGTTTCTCTACAATGATGTGAATGGAATGGATGGATTCTCCATATTATGATACTCAGTAAAAGTAATTTATTATATAAGCAGTAATCAGTGAGGCATCACTAATATTACCATGTTCCAGGATATGTACATTATGAAGAAAGCAAAGGAAAATGATTAGAAAAATATTAATTATTTATTTCAATACCTAATAAAATTATAATTTTATTTTCTGATTACTATTACTGTCAAACAATATATGTGTTATTTTATAGTTACAATTTTTTACAGTGCTAAAACTGTAAAGACCTGACACGATCAGAAAAATCAAATATTGGAGGATGGCCCCATTAAAAGCTTCAACAATCGAAGAGCGTGCATGAGAAGATGTATGAATGTGGTTGAATCAAATGTGGCGTAACATGCTCTACAGCGTGCTTTGCTCTGTGCCTACCCTTGGGGGGGGAATGGCAAGATGGTTAGTTAGTTCTATTGTAATTGTGGTCTAGTAAAAGTAATTGTTTCAGAATTCAATCTTTTAAGGACATTGGAAGTGACATGTCAATTAGTTAATTGGATTTTTTAAATTTAATCATGATGTCTTCTGTAACCGGCGGTGCATTATGTGTTTGATTTTGCAGGTACAGCATTGAGATCAGGTGACTTTTCAGGGTGTGAATCTTATCTCAGCAGCCTGGGTGACATTCCACAAGCCGTGACACTCTGGCAACAGCTGGCTACCAAGGCAATGGAAATTGGAGACCTGAAGGTATTTAAATTATTAAAAAACCTTCAAATCAAACTATGAATTATATTTTAATCAAAATATGAATATAACAATTGAGAATATTAAAAACGATAGCAAACAAAAAACAAATGGAAGATTGTAAGCATCATACGGTAGATATTCAAAATGTGTAACATCTTACCAATACAAAAACAGCTACATTATAAATTTACTCTAGACGAATACACAGATGAAAGGTCCAAATCACAAATACAACACAGATATATGACAGGACAAAAAACTGTCAAAAAATTAGAAACAAAAAATCTAACAACTTTTATGGAGACCAGACAAAAAAATACATAATACCGAGACTATTTAACAAAATAAGGGATGGACTAAAAACGAAAAAGGACAAAAAAAAAAGTTTTATAATGAAATGTGAATATTATATAATAATATGATTGTGTGAGTGTGCATATTGTTCCTACAGACATACTGTATATACAGTTTCGTAGGGTGTCTTAAGATAATATTGATACAGATTTAAATAATTAAAAAAAAAAAACAGAATTTTTACTTCAGTGCATTCAATCAAACATCAGAGATATTACTGGATGTATCGAGTATATATCAAAGCCATTAATTCCATGCAAAAAAAATTTTTTTGATACCTTGAATTTTGAATTAACAAAGTTTTACCATATTGTAAAAAAATTGTATATAAAATTGTATATAATATATTACAGATGGCAGTTAGATGTTGGCGTTCACTGGGTGATGAAGCTCGTAGTGCATACCTGGCCAGAACTCTAACATTTTCAGAAGAATATGAGAAAGAAAATAATACTGATGGTATGTACACGTACTTAGTAATTCCGCACTCGGAGAGGCCTGTAAGAATTGGAGTTTTTGGAATCTAAATATAAAATTAGTGTATTCTTTGCTTCTAAAACTTACAAATAATCAATGAGATAATTTATGGAATGGAATTTCGTAAACGAAACCTAACTATTATGCAAATTTATTATATATTATTATAATCATTATAGGTATTCTTTGTTTTCTACAAATTTTTTTCTTCTTAAGTTTTGACTAAGGGTTGGTTGTATCAACCTGGTTTATAGTAGCAAACTTTTGTTTAAAGTATTTATAGCTTTTTGCGTTTGCCACCAAAACAAAGTTTTAATAATGATTTTTACATTAAACGAACAAAAACAACAAACTTTACTACAAACCAAGTTTCTACAACTTAGGCCTTTAGTTTTTTTCTTCATATTAAAATTTTTAATTCTGGCTTCAATACTTGCTTGGAGTACATTATGATTATTAGAAAAATAATAAAAAATAACATACAAAGCCCAGGAAATATCATATACCTACATGAATTTATAAATAAATAAAATTATTTTCTTCATTATTATTCTCAGGTGGAATAAGAAGTTTTGGCGAAGAGGTTATGGAGCATTATGAAAAGGTTATTTTTCAGGAACTTCGCGGATTTGTAAAAATATTTTATTTTTGTGATGTATTTCGGTTACACTGGGATAATCGAAATATAGCACAAAAATAAAATATTTTTACAAATCCGCGAAGATCCTGAAAAATAACCTTTTCATAATGTATATATATATATATATATATATATATATATATGCTTATATTTAATTGCTCAACATACAAATAAGGATTTTTTTGTTTTGGCAGGTTTAAAATCGCCAAATGTCCGTGCGCGTTTGGCGATCCTATCATATGATTTGAAGACAGCAGAACAAATTTACATTGAAGAATTAAAGGATCCAGCGAGAGCTATAACAATGTACACAAACCTGTACAGGTGGCCGGAGGCAGTCGCCGTCGCCGATAAGCTGGGCCTCCAGCAAGCTTCTAGCCTTAGAGAACAGTATATGAGTCATCTCATTTCTTCAGGTAACATCTGATTCATTTCGTGATTTCATAAGTTAAATATCATCGATTTAATTAATTTAAACATTTTTATACAAGTCAAGTCTGTTCAATAATATCTATTTACCAAATACATAATACTTCTGCAATTATAGTTTGTAGTATAATAAAACAATAAAATCAAATAATTGGGCACACAATACCAACTTGTATAACTCAAAATAAGAGTGGATTCTAGTTTATATTTAGTTCACTCTGGCCAAATATTTTATGAACAAGGTTCTCATAAAATTTTTCAATTTTTGTTCCTTTCATATCCGCCCATCTTTTAATTTACTCTTATGAGAATTTATAAGGCTGATTTTTATTTATTTTTAATTTTATCTATTAAAGTCATAATATCTTGTACTAATCATGCTCACTTCTTATATATTTATGACTTTTCTTTTCTTACATCACATTTGTATTTAAGGTGCTGAAGCAGAAGCAGCCGTTCTCTTGGTTGGGAGAGGAGATGTACGAAGTGCTCTAGAATTAGTGTTGCGGGCTGGCTTAGCAGGGCGCGCTGCGAAGATACTAAGGGATGCCCCTGCCTTATTGGCTGATAGGGAATGTCTAAGTTCTGTGCTGCAAGCTCTATTAAAGGTATGAAATGAAAATAAATGACTATTTGCTTTCCACTAATCATTGCCGAACCCCACATATTGATTCCAGTTAAATCTAATGATTGTTTATGTGATTTCCATAACATGACTAACATATTACATACACAATTAATAAATATACATATATAACTATTATTTCGATAGATCTTATAAAAAAATAATGTTTACTTTTAATTTTTTCAAGAACGAGTGTTGGGAGCAGGCAGCAGAACTTTGTGAGAATGCCGGAGAGTCTCAAAGAGCGGTTCAGCTGTACGCCAAGGCAAATTCTTACGCTAAAGCCGTACAGAGGGCTCGTATTGTAAGTTTTTCAAATATCATAATTTTTTTGTTAGCTGGGAACTTAGTCACTTTGAGGTAACTTCATTTCTGAAACCCAATTTCTCACACCTAGTAAAATAATTAAGTAATTTTGTGTAACCTTACTGTCCTCTACTGTGTGAAATGAAATGACATAAGATTTCCTGATAAGAAGTCCCGCAAAGTTCTCACCTAGGTCCTATTCTGTTTAGCACCTTCATAAACGATATTGGAGACAATTTCAGCTCGGAGTACCTACTTTATGCAGATGACTTGAAGATCTTTAGAGAAATAACCAGCGAACAGGACACTTATGTTCTCCAGCATTACATATACGAGCTCAAAAATTGGTGTACAGTAAATAAGCTATCTTTAAATATAAAAAAATGTGCTGTGATTGCTTTCTTGCGGTCTCACAACCAACTACCTGCGATCTACCCACTAGATGGCCAGATCGTTCAAACTCTCAAAACGATAAAAGACCTAGCAGTAATTATTGATGATAAACTAACATTTTCTGATCATATCATTTACATAACTCTACGGTCATATTGAGTCCTGGAATTCATCTGTAAAGAGTATTCATCTAGTAAATATTTTTAAAATGTCAACATACTTCTCCATCTGTTCTCGGCGTTGGTTAAACCTATCTTGGAATATGGGTCTGTAGTATAGTCCCAATACACGAATCTACAGATCAACGGCATTGAAAAAATACAACACAAATTCTGCAAGTGTTTACTGTGTAACGGACAGGATTAGATGTGGCCCCGAAAACGGTCCTTGCAGAAGATGACAAGGGCGAGCTGCATAGCTCGATGTGATCGCCGCCAGTGGAGCGGGACCGGTGACGTCATCTTGGAAAGTGGGATGCCGGCCCACTTGGGCGATGATGTCAGCATCTTCCCGAGGAGTCGTGAAGCGGCGCGAGAATACTGAAGTTTTATTTTGAATAAAATTAAATGGAAATTAATGTGACATATTGGGACTTAATAATATTGTGGTATTATGGAATGTCGAAAAGTTGAAATATTATTGTTATAATATTGTTTTGCTGCCTAGAAATATTGAAGTACTGACATGTGTTATATTTAACGAAAGAACGAAATATCTAGGACACATAATTACAAATAATCTAATGGACGACGACGATATTGACAGGCAAAGACGAGCTCTCAGTGTGAAAGCGAATATGCTGTGTAGAAGGTTTCGTCTGTGTAGCACCGCAGTAAAAAGAACGCTCTTCCTTGCCTTCTGTGCAACATTATATACATGTGAACTCTGGACAAATTATAAAAAGAGCAGCATAGAAAGACTTCGCATACAATATAACAACGCCTTTCGTATGATGTTTGGCCTTCCCAGATATTGCAGCGCTTCCGGTATGTTCACTGAGGGGCGTGTTCCCAACTTTGCAGCCCTCTTAAGATCCAGGGTGGCAGGGAGGAGGGAAAGGATATACAGCTCCGGAAATATCCTTATCCTGGAAGCCCGTCTTACTCCAGAATCCAGCATCGATGCACACTGGAGAAAGATACTGGCCCCGCATAATTGACTTGCCATCGCTCGCTAAAGCCGATATTTTTACCGTATATTTCTTTTGATTACTTCTAATACTTCTCTTCTATTTTATATGTTCTTCTTCTATTTTACTATTTCTCTTTTGTTTTTATATAATATTTTTAATGTGTGTATTTTCTTTTATATGGAATGTGTGGGATTGCACGAACCTCCCCACATTCTGGAATAAAGCTATATTTATTTATTTATTTATTTATTTATTTATTTATATTTCTATGGACTTTTTGTCACATTTTTTGATACAATAAAGAGGAATCGCTTTTCAGTAAGTAATTTCCCGAATCACTTGTGAAGCGATGCCCGTACGAGAGCCGACTTTGCGATCAGTAGAAATATTTCCAAATATTTCACATTGAATGGACTAGGTCCGTGCTGTTGTTGAAGTGGACCCAATCCACGGTGATGAGGAGGATAGTACGCCTGCACTGGGCACTAACGTGGAGTTAGCTATGGTACTTGACAGACTCGATCTGCGGTGATGATGACGATAGTGCGCATGCACCAGGCGCCAGCGTGGAGTTGGCTATAGTACTTGGTCCGCGATGGTGATGATAGTACGCCTGCAACGGGCACCAGCATGGAGTTGGCTGTAGTACTTGAGCTGTGATGATGATGTAAGTACACCTGCACCGGGCGCCGGCGTGGAATCGGCTATAGTATTTGACAAACGAGATCCGTAGTGATGAATTTATATTCTTACAAAATATAAATTAATTTTGAGGAACATGGATGAATTTGGAGAGACATCTCACTGATTATGACATAAAAGGGTCCTTTTGGACGTACGCTCGCATGGCCGATGACTGCGAGCGATGACGTCACACCTTGACGTGTACCCGTATACCCGAGCGACAATTTAATTAGGGTCATTTTAATTAAAATTGAATTACAGCCGCTACAGCTGTCGGATCAATCTGAAACCTTTCTTGTTGTGTTCTATGAGTGAATATCTATCTGTTTGACATACTTTCATGTATGTAGATTGACTTAGATTGGGCGCGCCTTAGAGCTTAATAAAGAAATTGCTTCTGGCGGCCCTATTGAAATGCTTATAATTTAATTAATATTCACTCGACATAGTCGAAAGTAATACCAAAGGACGCGCTGAGACTAGTACTTTGTAACTGTTATACAAAGAATTGTGTAAACATTGGTTTACTATTTTTTATGAATTAATAAAGATTTGAGCCATCACTGGCTGACTTATTTATTGAATGACTTGACTTGTTCAGACTCAGCACTTCCAATGATTATGTCATGGCTATCTGCCGAGTCTAGCCTAAGGAAATGACATAATTTAAACCCCGTGGGGTTGCGATACATTTGATATGAATTTAATTGTACTTGAACTGCGAGTTCTGCCGGCCCTGATAGCATGATGAGCCGACTGGCGTAGTTCGACAAAACGCCACTAGAGTCGTCGTGTCGTGCCCGGTAGAAGCTGCTCCATGAATGGTTACGTGATCTGTGATGACGCAATTTATCTGGCTTTTGCTTTTCGTGGAGCTTATCTCCGGGGGAGGAATAAACCTCCACACTTGAATACAATCATACAATCTTTGCAACCAATCTCTCATTCCACGACCACCACTATGCTTTTCCTAAACTGTAAAAATTTTTATTATTCAGAAATATTGTTTACTCTGCCGATCTTAAGGTGGCACCCGAAGAGGTGACAGGCCTGGAGCAGCGCTGGGGAGAATGGCTAGTAGGGCGCAGACAGTGGGGTGCCGCAGTGGCCCATCTCATCGAGGCCGGTGATTCGCGGGGCGCGCTCGCAGCCGCCGTTAGGGCCCAACAGTGGGCTAAGGCACTTCAGATCATACAGGTACAGGGTTACTGCTTTATTTTGTAGAATATTATATTTTTTCTGCTACTCAATGTGCTTAGATATGATCCCTATTAAATTTAGGCTTTTTATTTTATTTTTATTTTTCATAATCTATATACATACCTACATACCTATTTTTACAGGCATCTTGCAAAACTGTATGTGCAGTTTGTATGCAAGAATACATTACAGACTATGTTAAGGTTACATTACTTAATAGTCAGAGTAATATAATTCGATACAAAAATTTTCAGCTCCCTCGTTTCTTTCCTTCGAGGTAATTTACCATAACATGACACATATTGTAACCCGTAATTGGAGGCTAACTGGAAGTTGTGAATTATAGCTTAATAAATTACTTTACTATTTATAAATTTATGTCTAGATGTATGTACTTATTTATTAACTTTTATGCATAAATAGAAAATGTAGACTTATTACCAGCAATAATTATTCCAGAATTCCTAATCATTGTAATTTTTTAAATGTATATTTATAGGTTATTGATGATGTGGAATCGGTTCAAGAATATTACGAGATCTTGGCAAAACACTTCTCTTCTATCCAGGTACATCAATATATGTTTAAATTTAATCTGTGGTCTTGTTTAAGTCAAAAGCGCTATGACCTTCCTAGAATTTTGTTTGTAAATCAGATTTCTTATATTTCAGATTCAGATTGGGATGACAAATAAACAGAATCAATGTTATAATGAAATAAAACTGAGCGAATTTATTTTTAACATTTCTACCTTGTGGATTATAATTGAGTGTCAGTTAATTTAAGCATTATATTTTACAAAACATGGGCATGAAAAGAAACTCAAAAAAAATATTTCAAAAATAAAATCAATTCACTGTTGAGCCTGTATTGTTGAAAATGAATGTTCAAAAAATTGTTCTTAGTGGGTCACCTGATAAAAATAAGAATCAACTGTTGTCATGTTTTCACTAAGTTTTTAAAATATTAAGAATATATTAAATCGTTAGGATTGGAACACGGCAGAAGCGTTATGGGAGGCAGGGGGCCTGGTGGAGGAAGGGGCTCGTATCCTTAATGGCGCTGGACAGGGAGCTCGTGGACTGGCCTTAGCGCACCGCTTACTCGGCACGCAGGCTGCAGTCGCCATTTTCCAACCTGAAGCCGAGCGATTCAAAGAAAAGGGTGAGTTCGATGTTAGTAAAATACAAAAGGACATGAAAGGATATCGTAATAAAAAGTGAACCCCAAAAGAGTTGAATTTTTGACATAAATTATTGATAATTGACAAATTCAACATGGCATCCAAAAATCTTAGTGTTACTCATTTAACCATAACCAATTCTTCTGTTGTATAATTCATTTGATTTCATAACCTAATAATAAAACTGAAACATGATTAATGTTTAGAATTATGTAAAAAAAATATTTCAGGCGGGTTTCAGCTGCTAATAAAAATTAATTTATTGTCATAGGTAACTACCGTGAGGCAGAGAGCCTGTATGTGGGTATGGGTATGGCCGATGCGGCCATCGCCATGTACGAGGAGGCAGGGCGCCACGCCGCCCTCCTCCGGCTGGTGGGGGCACACAAACCTCAACTGCTGGCAGCTGCGCGGCGTCGAGTAGCGCAAGACCTGCAGCGTACGGGGCGCCTCAAGCAGGCTGAGCAGTATTACATACAAGCTGGTAAGGGGTATGGCATTACTACTAGTAACTAATGTGTTAGGTGTAAAAACTTTTGAGGAATAAGTAAAAGGGATGAAATCTCACTTCCTTGTTTTATTAATTACCAGTTTTTCATAATTGTTATGTTTGAATATTGAATCAAAAATTACTGTAACACTGTATCTTTACATATCTATCTAAAATATCTATATTAAAGGCAATGTTTATGTGTATGTCCTTTATAGACTAAAAGACTACTGAACCGATTTACGTGCGTTTTTTTTTTTTGCAAAATATTCCACGTTATCCAGAGAAGGTTTAAAGCTATTGAAATCCTCAATCTGACTAGTAGAAAGAAAGCTAGGGGCTTGAATGTTTTATTTTTTATATATCTATGTGTATATATGTACTCAAATCTAGCAATAGCAAAGCATTGTCGGGTTCAGCTAGTCTTATATACAAATAACAAAAACACATGATATCTATGAAGGTGATGGGTCCTTATCGAAACTCTTAACTTGACTGATTATGTAGTGGCGGGTACTACAGAGCTTTTTAACCAGTTGTCTGCCCTCAAAATTCCAATCAACATATAGGCAAAGACCCAAGATTTTCTGAGTTTTTTGAGATTTTTCTTTTTACGAAAAAACTATGAAACCATGCGTACATTAAAAAAAACACACATATTCATATTATTTTATCATAAGTGTTGAAATGCAATGATTTTTTTATCGTTAAGTAAAAAAAAATCTTTTTTTCAATTCCGATAATGTTGCCAGCGCAACGTTATACGAAAAATAATTATTTATTTTTATTTGTTTATTAGAGACAACACTACTATTATTATTTGATGCCTACCTAATAATCTTCTTCTGTGTGGTATATTTTGTTGCACGGTACGGCACACAACAGAACATCGCAACATAATTCTATATAATTAATATGCCTTAGTATATCATAAATATTTATCATTACTGACATATTTCTGTTTGTTTAAATTTTTTATTCTTTCTTTCTATATAATTAATATGCCTTAGTATATCATGAATATTTATCATTACTGACATATTTCTGTTTGTTTAAATTTTTTATTCTTTCTTTCTATATAATTAATATGCCTTAGTATATCATAAATATTTATCATTACTGACATATTTCTAAATGTGGAGACCTGTAATTGGCCATCTATATTGTATCAATGTTTTCTATGCTTTTTTTTGTGCTGTTGGTCTTCCATAAACATTAAATAAATAAATAAATAAGTGTGTGTATTTTTGTTGATAAATCACTGTTAGTAATCAATTGAATCATAAACCAACAAATATCGCAAAATGTATCGTATATGTTTGTGTATACGTGTACAAATAAATCGAAATTCGAAATAATAAATCGTATATCCCGCGCATTTTGTGCGTGACCTTGAATGACAGAATATTTGAATTTCGATTGTACAACACGCGTCTAGGGCGCCATCTACAACTTTCCTATATGATTTTGACGGCAGAAAAACTTCTATTTCAATTGTTGATTTAAGCTATAATCGGCAATGTTTTTAAGTTGAAAGTAGAACAATAGGTTACCACGGGATTTCTCTACTGAGAAAAAATCATGTTTTTCAAATTCGATACGCGGCTGTCGAGAAATCATTCCAGTCGCGCTTCGACGCACGGGTGCGTCGTGGTCTCAGGCCCATTAATTTTGAGCCACTATGATTATTTACTCAAATATTTAATCAACAGTTGTCTAAAATTTTTCAAAATATTTCGATGGAACTCCAACCAAAACAGTTTCTTAAATATTTCAGGAATTCCTTAACACCCTTTCCTATATTTTTCCCCGGTGTCTTTGGATTTCCTCAATTTCTGCAGAAATTCGATCTTCAACGACAATTTTAGGTGTTCCACTTCAAGATTTGACTCCAGTACTAAAATCTTCAGATTAAATTTCGTAAAACATTCAATACATAAACTGCAAATGTTTCTAGTTTCTGTGTTTGCCGAACTTTTTTGGTGAAGCTCATATAACATATAAATGTGAAAAATACTCCTTCACAAAAAAGTCTCTACATTCTAATGCATTGACAAAAAGATGTGCAGTCAAGAAGACAAGTAGGGCATAACTGATTGACAAAGTTAATCATGTAAAAAGCCCTTTTTATATTCCACACGTTACGTTATTGTTAACGTAAACAAACGTTAGCAGATTCTCGGTGCAAGGTTGAGATTATTTCCACTTGAGATTATTTCTCGGGATTGGTCCCAAATCCTCGAGAATTTCTGCTGCGATACCCTTTTAATGGATTCATTTTTAATGCTTTCTTCAAGAATAAATATGAATGAAAGTTAAACTAACAAACCACATACATAAATGTTGCTGTTATTATTAACATTACAAGAACCTGTAACATTAAGTCCCGATAACTCAGATGTATGAATGATTACAGATGACTGGAAAGGAGCTATACAGATGTACAGAGGAGCAGACCAGTGGGAGGAAGCGTACAGAATCGCCCAACAGCATGCACCACCGCAAGTTCAAGAGCAGGTTTAAATATTAAATGTATATTTAGGGAAGGTTCGGAGTTCATGGAATCAAAGAGCGATTGGTTGTATTGTTGATGTTTTTTCCTCAACCGGGGTTAAGCCGCGAAAGCAAATCAAGATGTATAAGTAAGTAAAGTAAGGAAGTAAAATAAAGAACAAAGAAATAGATGTGCGCAGGTCCACCCGATGTTATGACAGACACTCGACTGGTAAAACCGGTTAACTTAACCTTCTTTAGGCAAAGGGACGGGGCACAGTGAAAGTATATCCCCTTTCGAGTGTATTTAAGACACATTGATAATCCAGTCAAAATATTTATTCTTGCATAATTAAATCCCCTGGTAAAAAAAAATATTTTTACAAGACATTGTTTTTTTGATTTTTAAAAATATGGTATAAATTTTTGTAATAAAGTGCGACTTATTTACTAAGATATTATACTTTTTAAGAATGTTTAGTTTCACTTTTTCATAATTGTTTTAAAATTTACAAACTCGTAATTTTTTAAACAAATCCAACGTAGTAGAACCAAAGGTGGAACCGAAATGTGAACCAGTAAATTTGCATTAGTTCATGTCTCATTTTGGTGGTCTGTGGGTGCGGTAGTTTAATTATGTTAATATACACAAATTGCTGGGTTTGCTGGTTTGGACAGGTACCAACACATATACAGTAAAACCCTGTTAATTCGAACCCCCATAATTTGGAATTCGTCACAGTTCGAAATTTTTAAAACTTGCAAGTCCCAAAATGTGAATTTCATAGTAAATTAACCCCGATAATTCTAAAACCCCGGTAATCCGTTATTCGAAATATTTTTAGCCCCTTGCGCTATAAATCAATACATTTTAGTTCGCGTAATTCAATTTTTTTTTGAAATTCTTGTAATTGAAAAAATATTTCGTTTTTTTCACAAGTGAGAACAACAAATATGTCAATATCGGGTACTTTGAAATGTCGCGATCTTTGTATTAGCATAATAAACATTGCGTTTTCAAAATGATTTCTTGAAATATGAAAAACAGACATTTTTCACAAAATTAATGGCATTTTAAAATTTCGAATTAACAGGGGCCCCTATAATTCGAAATTTATTTTTTGGGTCCCTTGAATTTCGAATTACCGAGATTTTACTGTATTATCATTCTCCTCAGCCATTTCCTATCAATTGCTGGATGACTCCATGTGTCTCCCACTTTCCTCTATTCATTGTTATTTGCTGCCACATATTTCTAAAGCATTTTATGATTTCGTCAGTCCAATGACTGTATTTGTTTGGCGATTGTCCATCATGAAATGGGCAGGCCACAACGCTCCCAAGCGTTGTGGCCTGCCCATTTCATGTTCTTGGAGCATCAAATTATATCAACTACTCTTTTCTTATCCACATGTTTCTTTTCCCATCTCTTTGCATAACACCATAATAGACACCTTCCTATACTTCTATGTGTTACTCAAAGTTTTTGGACCACTCTTTCTTGGAAAGTTTATGTTCTGCAGCCATATGTAAGCACTGGAAATATATATATTTTTAGGAAATATATATACATTTTTAGGTAAAGTTTTGGTGTTTGTGGGATGAAAGAGCTATAGGTTGTTTATGTTTATTCCTAGACCGGATGTCGAGTATACAAAAAAAATATTTTTAAAGTTTTACAAGGTTTTGATAATTTTATTTTACTTGTATCAAAGCGAATAATTTTTTAATATTTCACATGGGTTTCTTTAGTTTAACGTTTTACTGAAAATAAAATGCAAATGTTGAAAAAATAATGCACACCTTGATGTTGCTTATCTCCGTAACTGTTGACATTTTACTCAAAGTGTAAAGAATATTTTCTATTCAAAATTGCATGAAGAAGACTTACCAGAAGTTTTTGCTACTGGCTGTAAGACCCCCTGTATAAAATCTGAAAACACCATTTCAGGTAGTAGTGGCGTGGTCTAACTCGGTGGAAGATTCTGCAGCTGCGGCACGCATACTAAGTGCTCGCGGTGCACTCGAAGCAGGAGTACGCTGGGCAGCGAGGGGCGGACGTTGGGGGCGCGCTCTGGATCTCTGCCGTGCGGGTGCTCCACATCTCGAGGGTCCCGTGCGAGCTCAAATGGCAGCGCAGCTCGAGGACCAGGGCAAGGTAAAATTTATGATAATTTTAATTTATATAATTAATAAAAATGTAATTTATTTTCACCGTATATATATATATTGAAAAATATCCACATGTTATATAATGTTAAATAATATCCACATATTCAGAGCTCATGGCCCCTTCGTCGGAACACAATGTATACTAACAAACTAAAAATCAAAAATCGATGTATAGACGATCAAAATATCAAAATTAGAAAAGTAATGAATAATAATAAAGTACCTACTAACATGAAAACTAATTTAAAAGATAACTATTTGTAAAACGACCTGGTTATTTATAATATTCAATTTACTACAAAAACTTTTTCATATTTCCAAAATTTCTAATTTGAAATGTCAAATTATGTCGTAACTCAACAATCATTCGCTGTACGCCGTGTCTCTACGGAGATTTTACTTTGTTATGAATTTTGTTGATAAAGTATTGTTTGTAAATTGTCATGGGCGCGCGCGCCTAAGAAATTAATAAAAAAAATATTTTTTGGTGGTCCACTTAAAACACTTGTAACTGACTGAATGTTCATTGTACATAATTAAAATTATTATCAAAAGTTACGCCCGTGTGGGTATTTTGTCAATTGTACAGGCGAAAATGTATAAACAATAGTTTACAATTTTTACAAACTAAATTGTGAAATTTTCTGAGCAAGTACCGCTGTGATCGGTACATATTTTTTAATAATAAATTAACTTCTGTCTTGCATGTCCAGTCGATTATGTCATACTATAGGCAAGACATAATAATGTGTAAATGACATAATCATAATCCCGGGAAGGGGGGGGGGGGGTAATAATTTAAATTAATTTTTGAAATTTGTATTTTTTTCTAATTTTACGAATATTGTCACATATTATTATGTGTTTATTATTGCTGTAAGCAATAATTTGTATGAGCATGAGGGGAGAGGGATTAAAATTTAAAATTGAATTCAAATTGTTGAAACAGAAGGCGGATTCTATGAAAAGTAGGTAATTATTTAAAATATTCTGACTAGCAAAGCAGCCACCAATTGCAAAAGGCCATAAGAGTGTTTAGAATTTTGAGTAAATGCGAACAATTTAGTGCTACAAATGTATATTTGAATGATTCAATTACAGCTGGAGGAAGCGGAAGCAGAGTTTGTGAAGGGCGGCGGGGCCACAGAAGCTGTGGACATGTGGCTTCATGCCCAACAGTTTGCTCGGGCACTCACACTCGCTGAACAGCGTGCACCAGAAAAGGTATACTCTTGAATATTTGTACCATTCAAAAATTAGAATCCGAATAACATTAATCAAAATTTCAAAAGATATATGCCATATTTTCTAATTTTTAGGAGCCGGAAGTGTTGCAAGTCTATGCAGATTGGGCGGAGTCTCAAGGTGACATCACACTGTACGAAGCTCTTGTGATTCGGGCAGGAAGGCCTCAAGATGTAATCAAGTATTACAAAGAAAATGGTAATTATGCAATTGAATTTAAAAAATTATATAATTTTTTTTGGATTGAGTATATTTCTAGGGGCAAAGTTATACATTGACAATACCATAAATAGTAATTTCAAGGAATTGCATCCTTTTGTGTAATGTTTGATGTTTTCGTTGCAAAAAGTAAATTTTTCAGAATAGGTAATGATAAAACTGTTTTAAAAGTGTGGTATTACAAAAACTAAGGAAATAAAGCATGTAAAGTTTTTATATTGAGAAAACAGTATTCCTTTACAAAAGGGGTTTTGTATGAAGCGGTCATTTTGTCATGCGATACATTCTCAGGGGTTGATTGGTTCAAGTGGATATTAATCCTTTGCTTTTTACACTACGGGGATATTGCTATCTTTGCTTTTAATAATGATTTGGAAACATGATTTTGGAAGGGAAAGACCTGTATGTTACAAATTATGTCACAGAAGCTCTGGACGCGGGACATCAGGTAGACTGTTCATATAATGACTTCGCCAAAGCCTTTGATACAGTCAACCATGATGTCTTATTGAAAAGGTTGTACGAGATTGGTTTCTCGGATGGTATGCTAAAATTAATTAAATTGACTCACCGGCACACTTTGCCACTTAGTTTGGAACCTTATAGAACTTTTGGGAATTTTCTAGAACGTTCTCCTTCCAGAACTTTCTAGAGCGGATTTTTCTGGAACTGTCTAGACTTGCCGACATAGTCGGCGGGCCCATTCTGGAATAATCTGAAGTATTTGCGGCCTTCCCAACACAAAACAATGTGCTAGAATGCACATTTTCGTCACCCACTCCCACCCACGCTCAGCCACCCCCACCAAACTCGCACATTTTCAATGGGACACCAAGGGCTATCCACCATCATAACCACCAGGGGGTAGTAGTATATGGTTGTGAAGAAAGCTTGGCAGATAGGGAAACACGGGTTTCTTTATATATATATATATGTATATATATTGATATAAAAAATGTAATTTTAAACTCGCGCTTTCTGTTATTTGCGGATGACTTAATGTCCCAGACCACTGTGCGCGCGTGCGCATTGTTACTCATAGTATATATATATATACATATAAATGAATGAATGAAGACTGCATTCAAATTTTTGTACTCAAATCTAAAGTATAGTTTTCGGTGTACGCTGCTTCCAAGAGGACACTCAGACGAATTTGCCAATGGGTGGTTGACAGCTATTAAGACATAGGATACAATCGAAAAATGAAATAAAAATATATTTAGAAACTAGACATATAGGTTTATCATCACGTAGGGGAATTTCGATATCTAAAAAAAATGGTGGACTAGCGAATTTTATTTTCGGTTTTTTTGAAAAAATTTTCATCATTAATTTAAAAAAAAATAGAAGGGGGTCCTTTATAAAAAAATCCCTACGTGGTGCCATAGAGACTGGATTTTCAAACAGTTTATGATTTGGCGCATGCAAATTGGATGTACAGTTTTTCTGATATGCTGTCAACCGGGTTGAAAAATGTACTTTTGAGAAAACCACGTTCAAAGTTTTGCTGAACGATAATTCAACGTACAAACAAAAATTCTTAAACTGCTGTATCTCCGTCAATTTTACAAATTTCTTTAAAATATTTGTCAATTTTACAAATTTCTTTAAAATATTTGGTGAGAGCATTCTTAGCAAATGCATCTTTCAGAAAATGAAAAAAAATGTCAAAAAATATTTTTTCACTTTCTTAGTGTTTCCAAGTGTTTGGTTACATCCTTGGGCCCAAAAAACTCGAATGTTAAAGATCTAGGTGTTAGATTTGTAAGCAACCTAACATTTCACGATCACATAGAGACGATCAGTGGTAATGCTTTGAGAATGTTAAGATTTGTTTGCCAGGGTTTTTGAGAATACCCGCATACTGAGAACTCTTTACAACTCAGTGGTGCGAAGTAGTCTTGAGAGTGGCTCGATGACACCACATTTATTCTCTTTATTTTAGCGAGAATCGCGTGACTTTTTTGTTTCTGTTTTTTTGTAAATTTTTTTTTATATTTCTTTCAGTGACATTACAATGGCTGATTTTACATATGATGATGTTGAGATTGTTGGACAAACCGTCAAATCTGATGAGAGTGGTGGAATTCCAATTGTCAGAGATTTTTGAGCCGGACGAAAATGAAAATGATGTGCCTGACGAAATATTGCCTCTACTAGTCATGTCGATAATAGATCATTATTTCATTGGGATAGCGATCCATTCGTGCCTCAAAAGCATAATTTTGATTCAATCAATGCTATGTGTTGAACCGTGTTTTAAAATATACCACAAGAAGGAAGACTTCACTACATAAGATATTAAAGGTGTAACATTAAAAAATAGGTTAAAAAAAACAAAAAAAATGAAATTATGACAACCCTGTTGTATATTCTTTGGAATGAATTTATTTTGCTTTTAATTCAAAAAACACAATTCTTTGGTAATTCCTTACACTTTTTCATCCATATTATGTTTATTTTTATTGTTTTTTTTATTTACTTTATTTTACGGAAAAATATCTGGCCTACAGGTGTCCCTCATAGTAAATATGGCTGGAAGTTAAACGGTTAAAACAATTATCTACTTACATAATTATGACAGCTTAGATACTTACTTACACCTATAGTATAAATAGTATTACAACATTCCTATTTAACAATTTCTTTTTTGTTTTCTTTATAACAGCTTAGATAATTACTTACTTACTTACACCTTTATTAGTATAATAGTACTACAACATTCCTATTTAACAATTTCTTTTTTGTTTTCTTTATAACAGCTTAGATAATTACTTATTTACTTACACCTTTATTAGTATAATAGTACTATAAAATTCCTATTTAACAATTTCTTTTATGGTTTCTATTTGAATAATGTACCTTCAAAATAAAAAAATTATATTATTTACGATGCCGCTCTTAGGTATGTGGGATGATGCGGTGCGAGTGTGCGAAGAGTATCTACCCCAGGCTGTGAGGGCTCTCAGAGCTGAGGCGGCCAGGGCAGGCAGTGGCGGGGAGATTAGTGGAGGAGCAAATGGACTCAACAGGGAAGATCCAGACACCATTTTGAGAACTGCTGCAGAACACGCTAATAAGTATGTGAGATTTATTTACTATACCCAATGTGAAGTGCAGTTTTTGGTAGTAAAATATCGGAGAAAACATAAGTTTCAAATACATTTGTATTTTTTCACATTCATTGAAAATGTACTTTTTAAGGACGTTCCACTTTTCCAGTTTTTAATTTGAAATATCTTTTTCATATGTAATATATATATGTATGTTGTATTAAATGTGTCCAAAAATAAAAATGAATTAAACGGTTAATTCTGGCGTCCATCTAGCGGTATTATCGCAAAGTAATTTGTAACTCCCATCTCAGAAAAAATGGATTGCTCTAAAAATGGACAACAAATGTTAATCAATTAATAAATGAGACTTACATATAAGGTCAATATATTCGCGGAAATATACAAGGCTTCTATGGCGTAATTGGATAACGCGCCTGCCCCGTAAAGGTGGAGATCCGTGGTTTGAATCCCGGTAGTAGCCAAATATTTTTTCGTGGATTACATTTTTCTCTGTCTTTCTAATTGATTAATTAATTTGTTTTTTTATCTTTTTCATATTTGATATTATTATTTTCACATAACACCCTTAAATATTTTTTTAAATAGTGACAACATACTTGTAATCTTAATCTTTTCAGGAACAACATTAAAGGAGCCTACTTCTAAAAAGTGCTACTAATAAAAAATTTCTTTGTCCAAATGCTGTCTTGGCATTTATCAACTGATACATTAGGAAAGCACACATCTTAGTGTTACCTACTTGCCGAGTTCTTTTGGCAATAATTTTGTTACTAAAAAAATTTGCACAAGTATTCCCTTTACTTTCCCTTTAGAATATTTTTTCTCGCCAGGCATCGCGTTCACATATAACCAAGTTTGTGTTTAATGAAAAACACACCAGATATATCTTGACAAATGGATTTCAAAACCCTATTTTCACAAAAAAGGCAAATAGATTCTGTCGCTTAAAAATAGCCTCTTCCGTAACTCTTCAAACTCTTACGTAAAAATTTATTCCAAGTTTTCCCTTTGGATCTATGAATTAACGATAATATTTGTAGCTTTTAGTTGGAGAAAAAGTTAGGATATACTATTGGTTGGTGGTATAGTAAGATGATGTAAAATGTTTTTATCTTAAATATAACATTATCTATTAAGAGATAAATTTATTGTTTCCCCTCAGTGGTGAGTATTGGGAAGCAATCCAGAGTCTACTTTCTCTGGAAGTGGAGTCGGTAGGCGCAGGGACAGTGGAGAGGGCCACTCTGAGAGCTGCTAGACTGGCACGAGATCATCTGCCTCCGCAGCTCGCTCGACAGGTCGCGCCACTTATTGGTCAGAGGTATAATACCTACATGCCCTTTTCCTCGTCATCCGATGCTAAAGCAGCAATATTACACTTCAATCCTGGCCCCATTTTTATCATTTTCTATTTCATGAGCATTAGGCCACCACTAATTCAAGATATGAGGTCCTTACCAATAAAATTGCCATTTTCTAATACTGGCAGCTAGATTGAAGTTTGATATAATGTACATATGTATTTGACTTGAAATTACAAATTCATATTATTATCAGATTAAAGCTATGACATTCCTTTTTTCACATTTTTTTGTTTGTTTTCGAGTATGTAATGAAAAATGGATCCTGTGTGATAATCGGAAACTTGCCGCAATGGTTGGACCCAGAGGAGGCAGCCAAAAAATATCTAAAACTTAAAACTTTTTTTTCTGCAAGGTTTTAATAATTTTATTTTACTTGTATCAAAGAGAATAAATTGTTAAATTTAAATTTCATGATTGTTTAAAATATTTAAGTTTAATGATAATTAAAACTAGTAATTTACAGAGGGTATCACTCACACTAATGCAAGTGGCTTTCATAAAGTGAAGGGATCCTACCAGTGCGTGGATGGCAGCCTTTATACATGTTATGTACTGACTATTTGCATTATTCAAAAATATTCATAATTATTGTAGACTGACGGAAGCGGGTCAAGATGAAATGGCTGCCCGTCTACAGAGTGCATTACTGGCCATTCACGGAGACGGTGATTCTGCCGGAGAAAGTAATGGTAACCACATAAATTAATATATGTTTCAATGATTTGATTTATTACGAAAATACCTTATCAGTAGATTCTTCATTTGGTTCACGTACTTGGTGTATAAGTACTTGGTGATGACAATTTTCAGTTGGTGAAAGTGGTAGCGTTCGGGCAGACCAGCTGGCCAAGCGCGGAGAGTGGACTCTGGCCATAGAAGCTGCCACAGCCGCCGGGCCCCAGGCGACGTCGCGTATCGCTACACGTTGGGCTGCTGCCCTGCTGCAGCATCCTGATACTCTGCAATTTCAGGTGGACTCTTTTTATTTGTATCTATTACGTATGTCTCTATTCATATCTTAATCTAACTATCTAGATGTTATTATAAAAGATTGATGTATGACTGCTAAATTCTATGAATATAAGTGTAATTTTTATTTATTTATTTAACGCCCTATAGGGCTTTTACAATAGATAGGTATGTGTACATTAACATAATATATAGATAGTTTAAAGAGTAATGTAAACACTATTTGAATACTGTGCATTAAAGAATACATTTATAATATCTTTTTGGCGATCCACAAGGCATGTTGCTATGGATTTGTGTATGGATTATTGAATTATCTGCATAAAATATAAGTTTAAAAAGTACACATGTGTAACAATGCTTAAAAATTATTAGTGTACATACTGAAAATACTGGCAATCCAAATAACGGATTCTCCTAAAAAAGATATTTTTTACTGTTGTATTTTGCTATTACTTTGTGGTTATTCATTATGAATATAATTAAACTAGTTAACTTTGTTTACACCACTAAAATTTAAGGATATTTTTTGTTTATCATTTATACATACATATTTGTTATTATTCATTATATACTATTTCAGAATCCAGATGGTTCCATGGCGGGTGGTGTAGGCTCTGCAATATGGGTGCTCTCACGCTGGGGCTCGGGGGCTCCCGGAGGGCAGGTCTCTCTAGCTCCCCCGCTGCTCGCGCGGGCCTCTGCTCTCTCTCGGGCCCCCTTCTCCCTGCTAAAGGATTTGCGCAATGTGCTGCATACTATAGTAGGCTATGTGTGATTTTGAACATTGAACACAATTATTTTTTTGGATATCACAATAGTATATCAGCCTCGGTGGTTACATACATACACCCCGCACAACCAGGAAGGGAATTCGCTTATTATGCTTATTATTATTATTATGCTGGAGAACCCAATATTGCTTTACTTTAAAGTCCTTTTTGCAATGAGTGTTCGTTTTATTAGTGTGCTATAAGGTTTACCGAATCGCAATGTCTACAAGAGTTCAACTAAATGAGCAAAAAAATCAATGATAGTTGCGTTATCAAAACAAAACACTTCTTCGTGCTATAGTAAGGAAAATTCAGTGTAACGAGTCATCGGTAAGATTTCTCCAAAAATACCAAGAAAGTGGGACTTTAAATCGGAAAGTGGGAATTGGTTTTAGGCGCAATACTTAGAATCGTGATGTTCGCATTTTGAAACGGCTTTCTTTGAAAGATCGTTTTGCTTCTGCTTCAGATCTAAGAGTGGAACTCCAAGACACCACCGGTGCTAGTAATAGTGTCAGAACTATCTAAAATAGGCTCAATGATATGGGTTTACAAGCAAGAAGATCCGCAAAGAAACCTCTATTAACCAAAGAAATTAAGAAAAAACGACTGCAATGGGCCAAAGAAAAACAAAATTGGTCTGTGAACGATTGGGAGAGGGCTGTTTTTTCTGACAAATCAAAATTTAACTTGATTAAGCCAGACAGTTTGCAGACAGTGCGCCGGAGATCTGGAGAGAGGTACAGCGATGAATGCATCGCACGCACAGTGAAAGGTTCTCCATGTCATGGTATGGAGATGCATCACATCACTCGGTGTTGGCAATCTCATAATGCTATAAGTATCAGTGAATGCCGAGAAATACAAAAAAAATATTCTTGAAGGTGTTTTGCCAACAACAGAATTTAACTCAAAAAATTGATTGATCCAGTACTTCAGGACGATTCTGCACCTTGTTGTCGTGCCCGCTCTATGAGTTAATTTTCATGAATCATTAAAATTAATTTATTATTTTTACCTGGTAAACATTCTTAAAACACTATATTCCTTAAAATATTTTTACAGATATTACAGTTCAAAGAATCTTTGGGATTGAAATCACCCATGGGCAGGAAACAGTCCAGATTTAAATATTGTGGAAAATTGTGGTCCATGATGGGTAAAAATATCTGCAAAAAATCTCTCAAAACTATTAAAGAATTAAAAGACATTATAGAAAGCGTGTGGTATGAAGAAATTGTAACGGAATATATATGCAATCTTTATAAATCAATGTCTAGACATATTCAGAGTGTAATCCGTTTCAAAGGAGGTCAAACAAAATTTGATGTTTAAAATAATAATTCACTTTAAAATCCTTCAAATTGTATGTAATTTAGAATATTATTGTCTAAATTAATTAACACATTGATATATAAATGATACAGAAATAGTTTTAAAATAAGAATTATTGATGTAGTTGGAAGAGATATTTTGGACATTTTTCTTAATACATAAATGAAGTCTTCAGTAATTAAACCCCTGTTATCGTTATTACCCCATCAATATGTTTATTAAAACATAAGAATGTAAATAAGTTACCCTTATTTAAGTAAAATATAACGATTAGCTAAATACAACTGATAAGGTGAAAAAAACAATGAATAACGACCGAAATTATGTTTTCAATATAGCTGCGGCTTTTTTCGTTGCGCGAGGTGTATGTATTAAACTTAAATTTTACTAATATTTTTTTTTAATATATCATCAGTAACTTTCCATCCCCTGCTGGATCAATGTCGCCGTAAGTGTCTTCCCTAAGTCTTTTCTCTGTTCATTTTTATTCACTTCCATGCATTTTTTTTAGAATTCTATGATTTTGATTATCCAGTAGGTTTTAGGGCGGCCTGTCATCTTTTTGATTTCCTTCAGATACCACTGAATGATTGCATTCGTCCAGTTACTATCCTCTCCTCTGATAATGTAGCCTGCCCATTGCCATTTCATTTTCATGGTGTATTAAAATGGATGACAATATTACATTTATATTCCAAGTAAAGTAAAGTGTCTTGAAGCTGTTAGCAAAATTAGGTATTTAACTTGTATCAAAACGAATGAATTCTTAATATTCAATATAAATTACTTTCGTAATAGTCTAACGTGTAAAGAATATTTTCTATTCAATATTAAATGAATAAGATTCTAAAGTTTTTGCTTCTAGCTATGTGACACCCTAAATACATATATAAGTATTGAAACACTCCATAAGCGCCTTGTCTCCTCAGTACAGAGAACTTAATCTGTTTAAAACGAATTTGATAATAAAGGAATTTTGTATTTGCATTCAAACTTTCATAAACACGTACATTTAATTTCAGCTAATCAGCGGTGGAAGTGAGGCAGACGCAAATATAGAGCATTGCGTGGAGACTGCAGCTCTGCTCTGTGTTCGTGAAGCATGCCGCCAATCACCGGCACTACGCCCTCTCGCTTTGCGTGCTGCTACTGCTCTGCTCAGGCACACTGACATCATAGCTGCTGACAATGGTCAGTCATCAGCCTTAAATACTTAAAAACAAAATAATCATAGGCATGACAACTTAAAAATTTGTTTTAATTCCTGATTATGCTGATTCGCAGTAACGCTTTGTCTTGTAATAAAGAAGAAACGCTGTAAGTTATGAAAACATATATAATGCCGAACAGACCTCGACTGTTAAGTCTGTGAGACTGAATATTATGTTGGGAATGAATGGATCAACGGATATTTTTTTAGAAAAATATAAAGGATTAGTTTGAGAATAGTAAGAATATTAGTGTCGTATATTCAATGTATACATGCCTACTAGCTGGTTGGCCCGGCTTCGCTCGGGACCATAATTCGGTAAGCATAGAATTGTGTTGACGTCTCTTTTTTGCTGGTTCCGGCACCTGTGATTGGATTGCCTTGCTGGACCGACTTCGCTTTGCCAAAATATCGACAGATATTTTAGCACACAATCATAACACTCTAGAGAGAACTTTCCAAAACTTTCTAGAGCATTCCGAAATCTTATAGAACTTCCTGGAATCTTCTAGAACTTTCCATTTCCAGAAACTTCTAAAGCTTTATAATTCTCTCTGGAACCTCTAGACCCACCGACGCACTCCCCCACTCAGTTTGGAACCGTATAGATCTTTCTGGTAGCTTGTAGAACTTTCTCCTTCCAGTACTTTTTAGAGCATTCTCGAACCCTCTAGAACTTTCCTGAACTTTTAAAACTCGCTGACAAATTATGCAACTCAGTTTGGAACCTTATAGAACTTTCTCTATCTAGAACTTTATAGAGCATTCTGGAACTTTCTCTTAATCTTCTGGAAACTTCTAGACTCACCGATGAACTCAGCCACTCGGTTTGGAACCTTATTAAACTTTCTCCTTCCAGAACCTTCTAAAGCATTCGAGAACCTTAATGAACGTTCTGGAACCTTCTAGACTCACCGATATACTCCGCCACTCAGTTTGGAACCTTAAGCCATGTATTCACTAGGGGACAAATCGCGAAACATTCCGCGCGGCATGTCGCACCAACATCTACGCTCATGTTTCGGGGACAATGACGTGGTCATTTGACGTGTACACACCGGGACTCGCATATTACTTGTCGCGGAAACGGCGGAAATGTCGCCCGATGAGGTTATGTTGACAGCTGCGTATTTATTTACACTAGCCGCCCGATGAGGTTAGGATGACAGCTGCGTATCTATTTATTTTACCGAGTTTATCGAAACGTAAGAGGAGAAAAATATGGTAGGTGCGAAATTATTTACTGCAAAGAGAAAGAAGGATGGATATTCTATGCGATCTTCGAATGTCTAACGGATCTTTTGTCAATTTCACTCGAATGACAACAACCGATTTTGACAATTTATTACAAATAATCGGGCCTTCCATAGCCAAGCAAAATAATATTAAGGAACGCTGTTGGCCCTCACATAATTTTATTTTTATATTCACGGTTTGAAGTGTCCCACAAAATTGTACGGTGATGAGTTGTCAGTTGACAGATACAGCGCATGCGCATTCACTTGTTAACATACCACGTGATACTGACGCGCAGCCCGATGTCCCCGTGAGCTCGCTCGAGTACCGTGTGCATGGCAACGTTTCCGCAGCACGTAGAAATGCCCCATTATGTTGTGCGCGATGTCGCGGAACAGTGCGCGAGTTGACATGTAGACTCTATGCCGCGCGTGATGTTGAGAGATAATTTGTCCCCTAGTGAATACATGGCTTTATAGAACTTTAAGGAATCTCCTGGAACGTTTTCTTTCCAGTAATTTTTAGAGCTTTACCGAACATTATGGAACCTTCTAGACTCACAGACACACTACGCCACACTGTTTGGAACGTTAGAGATCTTTCGGGAATCTTCTACAGCGTTCTCCTTCCAGAACATTCGAGAACTTAATTGAACGTTTTAGAACATTCTAGGTTCACTGACACACTCCGCCACTCTGTTTGGAACCTTCTTGAACTTTGTCTTTCTAGAATCTTCTAAAGCATTTGAGAAACCTTCATGGACATTTAGACTCACAGTCACTCTCCGCCACTGTTTGGAACGTAAGAGAACATTCTTTAGAAGAATAAAGAATTTTCTACAACGTTCTCCTTCCAGACATTCTAGAACTTTATCAAACGTGCTGGAACCTTATAGTCACTGATACACTCCGTCACTTTTTCTGGAACCTTATAGAATTTTCGTTAATCTTCTGGAACGTTCTCCTTCCAGAACTTTCTAGAGCTTTATTTTATGTGCTATATATTTTGGAACATTTTAGACTCGTAACATAGGCAGGAATATACCGGCCAAGTTTCTGCTGCTAGCTCTGATACACCCTGTATATTTACGATTCAGACAATTCATCTACCTTTAAAGTTATTAGTTTGCCCTCATTTTATCTGACCTTTGGTTTAGTACTGTCAGTGTCGACTAATTCCAGCCTTCTATGAAGCGGGAATGTTGCTGCGTGAGGCTGAACGAGAAGGCGAGGCACTCGTGATGCTGAACCGCTACCTGGACCTTGCTGAAGCAGCAGACGGCGATGGAGGAGACACCGCTCTGGACCATGCAGACTTTGGTACATATATTTACAATAATACAACCATTTAGGATTAAAATTTACATGTAAAAAAAAAGAATTATAATCTCACTCGAAAAACGAAAGCTCTATCTATTATATCAGTTAACAAATGTTTGCTTTGTATTGCGTGTTTAGGAGACACGGATTTCCCGCAGGAAGTAGTGCTGGGGGGCATTACTTTGTCTCCCCAGGAACACGATGAAGTGAGGGAATGGGTGCTTGCCATATCACTTGATCAAAACGTCACGCAGGTAACTTTCTAGTCTTCCATATGTATAAATAAATGTATAATCGCTATTTTTATTATATGGAATCCAAAACATGTTCATACCTTTTCACAAAATTAACAGCTTTTTTCACGAATTTCGCAATGTATAGTAAATTTCACAATCGCGTCGCATTTTAAATTTGTTTGTACTCTGAATATCGAATAATTCAGTTTGTCGTAATTAGAATTGTTTTTTTTTTATTTCTTGAAATTCAAATTAACAATGTTCTACTTTATTTGAGAGTTATCTTCTGATCGCATATGTAATTACATTTTTCGTTCCAGACATTGCCATTGGACAAGCGTGGATTGTACGAGTGTTGCCTGGGGCCAGGAGACACGGCGTGTGTCCTCACTGGGTTCCCGCTCTCAACCCGTATCGTTCACTTCACCAACGGTAATTTTTCAGTTTCATTAAGGAGCAAGTTCCATTGGATTGATCATTTCTAATTTACAGGCTCAGCTTATATTCTTTGAATACTTAGATTGGAAAACAATTACCATCTGATGGAGTAAATATTTTGTGGTATATCAGGCAGGCGCCACCTTTCTACTACAGAACTGTAGAGATGGTGCCGCTATAAAATCACAAGCGATTCTCTTTTTTTGATTAGCTAGTGAGTACACAGCAAGGTGTATGGTGAGTCAGTCGATATATTATTACCGGAACTATATGTTGGCGATCATCTGAACCAATCTGCTTTTATTTGGTTCCCATGTAACCTGGACCGGAAATACAACACACATATTTTAACCCCAATGTAATCAAAAAATAAAACAATTTTTTATTTTCTCAAATTTAAGGCAATCTCATGCGTTTCGGCTGGAGCAGGGGTCGTATTTTTCCGACAGTTAAATTAAATTAGTTAGTTAAATTAAACCGGGGAAGGATTAAATAACAAAAATGATGCCTTCTAGATTGATAATTTTCCAACTTCTTATCCATGTGATGTACTGTTTATTCTCTCTGGCCTTTATTCTCATAATTTTTCCATATTGTATCATTTACTTGTTACTGGTACATGATCAAATAACGTAATTATTTTTGTCGACAATACATTTTAGCATCATTTCAAAATCGAAATTAATCAGGTTCATTTTAATTTATCCAGGAAGAGCAGCGAACCGTGATGCTTGGGCAAAGATCCTGCTGCACTGCAGCACGGATCCCACCAGCGACGCTGCTGACTGCAGACGTTTTCTGACCGCCTGGTGCGGGGCAGACGACTACAGCTTGACATAAACAAAATACATACTGCATTTGTTATTTGGCGATTAACAGTGTATACCTGTAAATATCCCATGAATACATTTGGGGATCTAATATTTACTTAATTACTTACCATCACGCCGTTTCCCGTTGGGGTAGGCAGAGAGGATAGAGTGCCACGCTCTTCTGTCCTGACCTACAACTCTCGCCTTATCCACATTGATACATCTTCGCATGCAAGCTCGACAATTGTTGAGGCTTCTAGAGTGCGACCAGTATAAATTGGCGTGCGAGGGAGGGCGACTCTGTCGCGGAACAGAAGTTGCCTTTGTTGCCAACTGAGTTTGTTGTCAATTATAATTTCTAGGTATTCTATATCACATGCTTTTTCAAGACATATACAGTTGCATCCATTTGGTAAACTTCAGCTGTGTAACAATACTTGGTAATTTATGATGACATTAGGTTGATCAGCTTCTGTTGGACTGAATGTTAGGTACTTAGTTTTTTCAATGTTCAGCGAAAGTAAATTTCGATCAAGCCACTTTTTAACGGTCACTATACTATTTTCTGTTATTTTGTGAGCAGTTTCCCATGTTCTGCCTTTAAAAAGTAATAGAGTATCATCTGCAACTGAAATAACTTGACCCTCAGTTGGAAAATCACACAAATCGTTAACATACTGAAAAAAGAGGATTGGTCCAAGGACACTTCCCTGGGGTACACCGTGTGTTATATGTTTTGGTGTACTTACGATAAAATAATATGAATAAAGTTGTTTTTTTTTTGTTTTCTTGGTTTTTTCATAAAAAGAAAAATAATAAAAAATTCAGAAAATCTCTGACCCTAGCCTTTAGCCTTTATGTTGCTTTGGAATTTTTTTGGCCCTAGACAGGTTAATCATATTATTTGAGGGGTATAAAAGAAAATGGTGGCAATATCTAAAAAATAAAAATAAATGTTTTGAATGCAGACACTGAGGATTATTAATTTAGAATATACATAGTACATTCGAGATTTTATAGGAAATATCCTCTATTCTTTCTGAAATCATGTTTCCAAATCACTATTAAAAGCAAAGGCAGCAAAATCCGCTTCAACGAATCAACCCAAGGTGGAAAAATGGCTGCTTCATACAAAGTGAGAGTTCATGTCGATTTTGCATCATTGCATTGAAACATCATAGCAAAAAAAGCATAATCCAATTATGTAAATAGCAACAGCAGCAATGTCCACTATTTGGTAGCATACACAGCAACATCCATATTTAAAAGATAGATATTTATTTATTATGCATGTATGTATATAAAAGGAAAACTGAGGTGGCAATTTTTTTCAAAAACTTATTGCCAATAAGAATGCAGGTTTCATGTATTCCAGAGAAATTGACTTGAGTAGTGACAGGTTTTTTGTATTTATCTCGGAAAGATCTCAGTGCGATGTTGCCTTTGATTTTATATCCCTCATTCTTACTATTTTCAAACTAAGCTAATGGCCTCCTATCCATTTAGTCACTGGGAGAGTATTTTACTGAGACATGTCAACTCAAGATCACCATGTCAGATTACTCCGCACAAAATCTCACATTCCATTGTATTTGGTTAATTTCTGTAAATTCACTTCACATTACTTATTAAAATATATTTATTTTTGCTAATTTAAAATTATTTCACATTATTTAATCATTTTCATCACATGGTGACATCACAAAATATAATTCAAATAATACCCACTGATGTACTTATTTGAGAAATATTCACATTTATTTAGGCCTTTGAGTTTTTGAAGTACGCGGTGAACCCAAAATTTTATTTTGATACAAAAATGGGCATTGATTCAGCAATACATTTGTGAAATGAAATTGAACAGACACTAATTGTAATAAATGGTTAGTAACGGAAACCATAAACAATGTGTATCTTTATTTTAAAAATGTATTTTTTTCTAAAATACATTTTTCGATGAAAATAAAAAAAAAAAATATTTCTAAACAAAACATTAGTATGGGTTCACAGACCTGTGTTGTTTCTCAAATAAGTGTATCATAAGGATGTAATGTGTTTACTTAAGGCTTGTTTAATCAGTAGTAATAGTAAAAGTTAAGGAAAAAAACATAGGTTTTTGCAAAAATTGGTTGTTTGATCTAGTGATGGAAAATGCCAAAATCTATGTTTTTTATTAACTATTACTACTACCTCCATAACTCAGATATATGTGAATCAAATAAAATTGAAACCTCAAATGCAAATAAAAGAATCTAGACACTAATTGTTTTGAAAATATTAAATCCCGTGTGTGCTGTGGTGATCATGACTCCGGGTAGTTGAGGATGCCAATGGAGTTCCTTGATATCTGTTTGTCCTTGGTGGATGAACAGTAGCTGAGGAGGAAGCTCCTAAAAAGATAATAAGGTTAATTCAATAAGAAAAATGAGCATTATTGAAAAAACATTGCAGACCGGGAGCTGGGTGAACTTGAGTAGTGCAAAATATGAGGACCGCATTCTGACAATTGATTCAAGTTCAGAAAGATTAAAAATATGAATGTTGCCAGAAACCTAGGTGGTCCAATTTTTTTTATACCCCCTCCCTCTACGCAGCGAGTAAATTGATTAAGTACACGCTATTGAGCTATTTTAATGATTATATTATGACATTAGATGTTTTTTTAATAATTAAAGATAATAATAGGTAGTCCAATAAAATTAAAAAAGAATTTATTAATAAAAAATTCATAAATTATTCTTAAAAAATTATTTAATGAGAAAAAGCAAATTTAAAGATACATACATGAAAAAATGCAAATAATCACTTATTAATATTTTTACAATTATTATTTATACACTTGCACGATGAAATACAAGTTAATTTAAATTTTTTACAATTACAAGCCATCATTTGACAATCCGCTGCGCATTTACAGGGCTAAATTAAAGACTCTGGCAATGGTCGCTTTGTCATTTGTCGTGGGTATAGGTTTTAAATTTATTTTATTTAATTTTATGAACAAGCGCCCTGCCTTCTACAATATAAATTTTTGGAGCATTTAAACCTGTAACGTCTTGTCCAGAGTTGGTAGTACATTGATGGTTATTTTCCATTTCAAGAGTGAGTTCTGATTTCAGAGATTTTCTATGAAATCCTTCTGCATCAAAAAGGTACTTGCAGTAGTCTAATATTTCATAAGATAATGTTAATGTATCTGGTTAAATTAGCCAACATAAATTTTTATTGGAACTCAATTATGTCTGTTACATCTTGCAAATTCTTGATGGAAGTATTTTTTTTTCTTTTGCATGAGTATTATCAAAATCGTAAAATGTATCTTTTTATAGGATAGGATAACTTTTTAATTTTCTGCACAAATCGTTCATTTTCAAATGTAGTTAATAGAGTCTCTCTATTTTCTACAATATTAAATAAACACTGTGATCAGCTATTTCATCGGTGTAAATATTTCGAAGCACGCACTCATCATCATCTTTGTAAGGAATACAAGCATTTAAAACGTTTTAATGTTCAAGTTAATAAAATGTTTTTTGTTCGTATTTATTAATTCTGGATTGCGTCCATTCATGATGGCGATTTTGTCACTTGTAGAATCCGATTGTAAATTTGTTTTAAAAAACTGTTTTTAAACGGATAAAGAAGCACTCATCTCTGCATCGTGTCTTCATTTTTGGTTATACCAACCAAGCCTCCAGTAACTGCTGAAGATCGATTCTGAGACTGCTCAAGTGCTAAGTCAGGGCTCACGGCATTAAATGTACCTTGGTTTCTTTTTATTTCTTAATAATCGGTGAATATTTTTGCGACTACCTGCTATACCTGCATCATCTGGTTCTGCAATGGAAGTAGACATAACTGGCTGTTTATGCAATAATATTTCTCATTGTCTTATTTTTTCTTCACTTACATAACTCGCCATACAACATCGATGCCTTGAATATTTTAGAATATTTTGAGTATTTTTTAGAACAGTACTGGATTTTTGTCACAGGGACATCATTAATCAATCAATGTATATTACAGATGTCTCACAGAGACGAAACTGTATTTTTATGGGAAAGTAGTTATAGAAGTCTTTGGGTGTACATAGGGCTTACGACCTATCGCATGGCTGGCTTAAGTAATCACTTTACAAAATGTAACGTTCGCCATTCCACCCATGATAGAATACCATGTCTACTAATTTTTGGAAGTATATTTAAACTATACACCATGTTTCACATATGACTTGGAACAATCCTCAGCGCGGCCGGCACTAAAGCTTTTTCATTCCCCTTAAATGACCACAGATGTTGCTAATGAGACATCTATATTGATTTTTAAGTTTTATTAGCAATATCCTTTATCTGTGTAATGAAATTCTTCTGAATTACTAGCATTACACTAGGATACGCCAGAAAAATAATTCTGTTTAAATTTTTAGGCTAAATTTGCGTTTTATTATAAACAATTTTATTTTCCTACGACCTTTGTGTTCAATCGAAAATGAAACGGTTGTGTTACCGTAATTATTTTTTATTTCGTTTATGTACACATCAAAATGGCAGGCCGAAGTGTCAGAAAGGAAGAAATTTTGAATTATTTTTAGATATTTACTGATTTAGAAGTGAGTGAAGTTGAAGACTTATTGAGAAAGTGAATGAGAGTGAAGTGACCGCTCCCTGAGATAAGCCGATCCTCAGGCCAAGTATTTCAGACCAAAGGCTATTCTATTACATTCTTTGGACTTGGACATCAGGTCTATTTATTCTAGTCTTTCAATAATTTGGTGAATTTGTGTCTTCTTTATTTACAGAAAATTATATTAAATATGTTAAATTGTATCTGAATATAATTTAATAAAAAAAAAAATTTAAAAAATAACCGAGCAATATTCGAAAAAGTATTGACGCCTACTAAATTTTTTTTCATCTATTAATTATTCAATCAATTAATTTTTCATTAAAAAACAAAACCGTTTTCAAAGGATGTTTAAGTTTTAAACAATTTATTCCAACTAAACGACACCTTTCGAGTGTATATGGCTTTGAAGAAAAGGAGAATGTTTCAACGCAAGAGTGTAATATGACACGGTGCGTGTGGTTGTGTTTAATTCATAGTAAATTACTTTTGAAACTTCAAAAATTATTCACAATAAATAATTTTTTTAAACTTCAAAAATTATTCATTTTAAACTATTTAAACTTCAAATGGTGAAAACAAAGTAAATTTTTACGAATTTTATTAACTATATATATTTTTTAATTTATTCAAAACTCAAACCATGTTTGTTTTCAGTAAATATTGAAAAAACACGTGTGTGAGATTGTGGATCGGCGCATATTATACTCACCTCCACGCTGATATTTTTTGTTAATAATACATTTTTCGCCGCATCCTGCATTCAATTGCTTATTTATCTGTTCTAAAACATACTAGGAGAATCATGGAACAGTTTAAGATAAATAAATTGTAAATATGCCGTGTGATATTAGAGTGGTAAACGAATCAAAAAAATGATTTACGATTATCAAAACACGCACGGCGGAGATTCTTACTGTATCGGCCCCGCGACGAAAGGGTTAATAATAAAGATGGAAATAAATAACTTTTGCATGGGCCTAGCCCTTACCTTGATCTCATCCTGCCCCGCAGTCTCCTCATCCCTCTCCACAGCCAGATCCCACAGGGCCACTTGGTGGTCCTCGCCCGCCGTGGCCAACACGCTGCCTTCACTGTGATGCCATTCCACAGAACTCACAGGAGCCACGTGGTGCTTGAAGCTCACAGCTGGGGTAGAGCTTTGGAATTGCCGGAGGTCCCACACGTGCAGCAAACCATCATCACCACCTATCAATGTTCAATGCGTACATTTATTCAACAAAGTTATAAATTTAATTATAACTCTAGTATGCACAGTCCAATAGTTAGCTGCAAGCAGATGCCTGTATCCTGTCAACTTCCTGATTATACATTAAATTATTGAAATATTTAGTATTTAATAACAAAAATCATGTAGATTTCTTACAGTAATGATGGGATTAAATCATAAATTTCTATTTTGTCATTCAACTGTCATTAATTTTTTCTTTTTAATCTTTGAATTCGAGGCCATACTACATTCAGGCTAATTTTGATGACTTAAAATGATTAAGAAAAAGACTTAAATTAAAAATAATGGTTCCTAAATGGTAATTTGTTTGATAAGTTCACTACAAATATTACCTAGAAATGTTGGAATATCAAATTAGCGAAACCGATTTATTGGTAACATTCCTTAAATCTGTACTATAGCTAATAAGCAAAAAACCCAAAGATGTCAAAACAAGTCATATAAAATAAATATGACTTGTTTTGATAAAGATTTATAATTTACTACAAATCTTATCATGTCAGCATGTACCTCTCAGTAACATATGTGCTAATTGTAAAAACAATGATTTTTCCAATGGAATAAATTACAACTAGCAGGAAAGCAATCTGCTAGGCCCTGCGGGCGGCTATTGTGGCCGCTTTGCGGCCAATGATGGCCGCTCCGCAGCCAGCGATAGCCGCTGCGCGGCCAATTGTGTTTGCTGTACAGCAAACATGTTTGCTGTACATGCTACGTCAGCCGTTTCGCGACCAATTGTATCTGGCAAATTTCCATTTTTGCTATTGTGGCCGCCTCGCGGCCAATGATATCTAGCAAATTTCCATTTTTGCTATTGTGGCCGCTTTGCAGCATACACAATTGTTTACCTATGCCTACGTCAGCCGCTTCGCGGCCAATTGTATCTGGTAAATTTCCACTTTTAATTACGGGTAGTTTAGATATAATTAAGACAAAGTATTTATTCAAAATTTCTAACCGATTAATAAGTCAGAGCGGAATAAACCACAGTTCGATAGGTAGGTACCTACTCTCTTCTCTTCTCGCAGTGTTGATAACTTTTATACAACATTATAAAAAATTAATCTTTGTTTAATTAATGTTCAAAACCAAAAATGTAATTAAAATTTCAACAAAAAAATATTCTCAACCGTAAAAAAAAATTCGATCCTGCCAGGATTCGAACCTGGCGTCTTCTGATCCGCAGTCAGACGTGTTATTCGTTGCGCCACAGGACCCAATAAGCAACGTGGCAAAATTATTGTATACAAATAGAAATCATCATCCAAATGCAGAAACGACATTGGTTGGCATAATTATAATATAGATAATGACAGTAAATTTTTTACATTAATCAGCATTTGTATTTAAATTTAGACATTTGACAGACAACGGTTTATTTCTATTTGCCACCTCTCTCTCAAATAGAAACTAGTAGAAACAAACGCCAATGTGTAAATCTGTGTCTCCTTTATTTATTATTATTATTCTCTTCTACTACGTGTTGGGATAAAAATAACCAATACCAGACATATAGACAAATGTTTTTATAATACTATAATATGTATGAGTAAAATAAAATGAACTGAATGAGAGATAACAAATTATTACATTTGAAATCTTAAGAATTCTTAAAACTCTTTGCCGTCAATATGCAACTACATAGTTAAAATTATATATAACTTTTTATTAGTGATGCAACGAATACGACTATTCGTATTCGTCGAATAGTAGACATTTACCGAATATTCGTATTCGCCGAATATCATCACAAACATCTTCACGAATATTCGTATTCGCCGAATATCATTACGAATATTAAAAACAAACTGCAACGCAAATTACGGTTTGACTGTGCACCGTGTATCCGATCACACCTCTATTATCGGAGATTCTTCTTACATTGAATGAATGGATTTGTTGAGTTCTCAAATTATTTTTTCTATGGAACTCAAGCTGTCAATTGTTACTTGTTTCAAAGCATAACGTAAGTTCTTTCATCTAGTTTTATGAGTTTTTAAAAAGGTTAGGTGCTCATTCCATGTAGTTTTTGTTTTGTAATACGTATTGTTCGTTCCATTTTATTTCCGTTGTGTGTAAAAGTGTTAAGTCTTATAAAATAATTTCAAAATAAATCTAATAACCTCTCGTAAACGTGAAAAAGGTGATATTTTGAAACATTTTGATAAGAAATCTGTTAAGTTAAATTTAAATAGGTGTAACTTTATTTGTTTGTTTTGTTATAAAGAATAAAGATATAGATTTGTGTACATGACTTGTTAGTGAACTCGTCACAAAACAAAGCCGGCCCATTGAGACGAGTTTATTTTGTTTTGTTCGGGGACTCTATTATTTATTACCTTGTTGAATTATTCGTATTCATGAAAGTAGTATTCGTTGCATCACTACTTTTTATATATTTAATTATCGTAATTCTTAGTTTATATTATATCCTTACATTGCAATTTAATTTTAAATAAATTGATGATATTAAGTTGAATCGATGCCTTTTATTATAGACATCGGCTTTTCTGCTTTGTGATATTAGATAATGTCATATTTGCTTGGAAGTTCCCATTTTTGTTATTATTAAACATTTTACAAGGTTTTCTCATCACATGACACAATAAACAGATGTGCTCGCCTGAGAGGACAATTTCTCATTTTGCACTACGAGGCGGGTGTTGGTATCATTGTATTAACCCTTGGTATGCCGGAATGCGGATCCACGCTACCTCTAAACTGCCGGGATGCGGATGCGCGCTTCTACTTCCACATGCATTTTTTTCCGTTTATCTATTATAATATTACGGAATAAAGTTCTACATTCCTTCGTGCATATTCTTACTGAACGAATTAAGGTTCTCAACCAATAAGAACGGTGTAAAAAAATCAAAATTCATAATTTTTTTACACCGTTCTGTAAAAATAGTGTGTATTTTTACAATGTGTTCATAGTGTACATGCATTTGTCAATAGCATCCTACGTCGGAGTTACCTGAGGACAGCCGGACGGCTGAGTAGACACATATTTTTTTTTTATTTTTTTTATTTTTTTATTTATTAATTTTTTTTTTTTTTACATCTCAGACCCACAAAACATCACATTGATATTTGTCTGTAGGTGCATCAATACATATATATAAATAAATTGTATTTACCAGAAATACACTCATATTAATTAATTACAATAGATCTTATAAACTCAAATACAAATCAACAATACTTTACAACAATACAAGAAAAAATACAAATATTACCAAAATCAAAATAAGTCTCTTTTATTTAATAACATATTCATTAATTCTGTATTTTGCCCTTTTTTATTAATATGTATTATGAAACGAACGGATTGTGACATATTGGAATACTAACTTGAAACCGAATTAAAGAAACATTGAATGTCATTCAATTGTCTGTTTAAATAATCATTTAAAATATATAAAAAATGAATACCTACAGAAAATAACATGGATTCTTCACCAACGTGTTCTAAAACTGTAAACTAAAGTATTGAATTGTGTGAATGCACATGACACATTAATGCGTAAAAGTTTTGTATCTCGACATTTGTGAAAAAAAAAACATTCCAGATACTCCGGAGGAAAACTGATTCCAATTTTGAACACAACGTCAGGAAATAAATCATTTCTAAGATATTTTCTTGGATTTGTGTTTGTGCTAGATTCTCTAAATTATTTTGCTGGCCGTGTCTTATATTTTGAAATGAAAAGAATACTAATTGGTGAATACTAAGTGGAATAAGCACGGATTCAACGGATCAAATAATCTCTCTAAAGCTAGGAAAGGACACAAGAGTGCTCTCAACAATTTCTGTTTCGCATTGTTTTTCTGCTTTATAATTAAGATAGACGAAAAGCAAAAGCTCACCGAGTGCAACCTCTCAGTCACGACCCACAGTGCCGAAACTCTAACACTTACCTACATTAGGGTTCATTCATAATATTAAGGTGACTCGTCAAATCGTGCAAAGGACTACCCTTGACGCAAACCAAAACATTGAATAATAGATCTGAACTAACAATGGGTTGGACTCTTAAATGCGTGAAACGATAACCATCCTCCAGGTCGCTGAATGAAAAAATTAAAAGAATTGGGGAAATCCCAGGCAATAATCTCGGTATCAAAACACGCGAGCTACAAATGAAACAAAAATGCAATGCAAATACAAACAAATGCTGAAAATGGTCCTGATGTGATTTTTGAACAGCCAGTAAAAAATGGCAAAATAACCAATAGAAAAAAGAAAATGATTCTTCGATTTTGTATACCAAAAAGCAATATTGTTATTATCAGTGTACGGTTGAATGTTCATTTAAAGAAAAATATTCATTGTTTAATTTTACTCTCGATTCGATCAATTGGAGCATCTGCTTAGTTGGGTGGAGTATTCAATGTGTCCCAATTAAGCGGAAATGACTACCACTGAATCAATCTAGTAACTCTTCAAAGTATGCGTTTAGGTTGGATTATGTCAAACAAATATATGATTTACGAGCTGACAATTCAATAAGACAAAAGTGTATTTTGATCTGTTTAAGTGGTGCAGGAGTCATGCAAAAGTAAGAACCATATAATCTGTTTAACTCTTGAGCAACAACGGACATACCTCAAAGTCCTCAATCAAATAAAAATGATTCTTACCGCTGGCAATGAAAGGTTCATTTTTGTTCCAAGATATAACATTAACATCACTCTCATGGGCATTTTCTGCAGTCAGCATGCAAGCTTTGTTGGGGGCTGCTCTGGTGTCCCATATTCTGATACTTTTATCCACGGAGCAAGTTGCTAGTACATTTCTGCAGACAAAATACAATTATGTAAATAAGATGCATGGGTCCATCTTCAATATTTATTTATTTAAATTAATAGACATGGTCCAATAATATATATTACATAACATGACAACATAAAATAAAGAGAATAAAAGTTATAGAAATTTAAAGAAAAGCAAGGACAAATGAAGTACTAACAAGATGGAGACAAGATCTAGACTGTCTAATCAGAGATTGTCTGAATCTGGACAGACTTACACCAAAGAAGTCCAGATCCTGTCTTGAATTTATAAGACGACATAAGTGTGACATGGGAGCATGGAATCCATAATTGGTTCTATGATGGCTAAGGAACAACAGTTCATTATTTCTGAGTCTACGGGGAGGGATATTAATTTTATTTGGCCCAGTAACGAAGGCGCATCAGTGTGGCCGTTTAATATTTTGAATATGGTGATTAAGTCAGTGTTTTCTCTATATTTTTGGAGGTTATAAATTTTTAACATTGACTCAATTTCACTGTGCGAGTAGTCTCCTCTATCCAAGCCCATCATCCATGCGACTTTTCTTAAGAAACGATGTTGCACGGATTCGATGTGACTTATTTGGTTTATATAGAAGGGAGACCAAATCACAGAGGCATATTCTAAGATAGGACGGACAAGTGAACAGTAGAGAGTTTTGATCGTGTAAGTATTTGTGAAATCAGAATACATTCTGTTGACAAAGCATAAGAGTTTTAAGGCGGTACATTCACTACAAATGCATATTTCAGCGTTTTTTACGTAAATGTGGGTTTTTATTATTCATTTATATCAGAATGTATATGATAGATTGCAATTTTTTTAGGGCGATAACTTAGATAGAACCTTTGTTCTTATATAAAAGTAATAAACTGATTATTTACAATAATTAAGAAAAATATAGGCATTAATCCACAGGCCGGGGCAAAAAAACGTTTTTAATGTTCCCGGGCAAAGTGTGGTTCGTTTAAAATTTGTATGTAAGCATAATATGTTTTTTCATACGTATAAAGTTTATTTAATTATCTAGAATCCGTACGTAGGAAATTAAGAAATATTCAATATTAAAAAGATATCATTTTTCAAACATGCTTAAATATTTACGATTTTTGGTCATTTTCAAATGTTGTTTATTCATATTCATCAAAAATCATCAATCAAAAAGATGATTTTAAACGATAATTGTATCTATATTCGCACTTTGAGTCTTCATTCAATATTAAAAAGCTAAATTTTTTATAAAAAACACGTTAATTAATATTTAAAAATAAAAATTCTATAGGATGAAATGTGTCATAAAATTACGCAGTTTGGAGACTACAATTCGCGCGCCAGCCGGGAGAGGCGGACGCACTCACGTAGTCCAATCATTTTTTCATAAAAAATCACTTTAAAATGTGTTTTTATGCCAAATTTGACTTTAGTTTAAAATAATATCATATTATATATTCGAAAGCAATCTATTCATCGCAGATAATAATGTTTTTTTTAACTAGTTTTGTATTAAATTGCATTTCTACTGATAACCTAATATTGAACGTATGTCACTTTTGGTGACCGCTATGATGACTATATTCGTGTTGATGCTATAGGAGGTGCTGGTTGATGTCATTGTTATTTGAAAGTCAAGTAAGATATTAATTTATGAGATAATTTTTAAAATATAGATAAATGGTTTTTAATTTTATTTTTAATTCAATACATATTGTTGCAGTAGTTTTTTGTTTATTTTAGATAAAAATTATTTAAATTAAAATAAATTTTACAGGTGTTTTGACATTTCAGTCGGAAGTCAAAATAATATCTAAATCTGCTTATTCGACAAAAGTTTTAAATTAAAAAACATTGATATAAGAAAAATTGTTGTTTACTTTATTTTACAACATATAAATTATTGGAGAAATATAAATACGCTTTTTTAAATTCTAGACTTAAAACATTTAAAATTCTAATAATAGTATGCGAGCATGACTTGCGTTCCCATATATTTTAAACGTCTGTACTCCATATGGTTGTCTCGTTTCCTCGCAACCTTTCTATCTCACAAGGACACGTAAAAATATGTTCTTGCAAGGTTTATCTGATATGACGTTTGTTCATGTCTCGATCTTGTATTGAAGTAGCATGATCTATCCGACGCATATCGCCACTTTGACAGCTTGAAAAATGTATGTATCGCCTTAAGGATTTATTTACCACATAATCTATTTTATCATTAAATGTAAGTTTAAGTTGAGTTTAATATACATTTTAGAGACAGAAAGGTTGTTGAAATATGATATAAAGTAAAAAATAATTTTATATACACGTATTGTGGACTAAGTAAGTTAAATAAAAAAAATTGAGAATATTGTACTGTAGACTATTGTACACGTATTGTAGACTAAGTAAGTTAAATAAAAAAAATTGAGAATTCTTTCAATATAATTTGATGGCAAATAGATTTGAATAATAGATTTATTACTGCATCTATTTGAAACTTAACAAAAAATCAATATTACGTTCAACTCAAAATAATAAGGTCAACAAAATGATTCCAAAAATATAATTTGAAATGTAGAATTTCATGCTAGGCATTTGTAAATTTGAAAACCCCTGAAAAAAATCAAAATAATTCTGAGCTTACATTTTTTGTCATGATTGAATTGAAATATCATGTCATATCATTGAAATATCATGAAATAATAATCTATAGGTAGAAATTCTTGATAGTAAATTTGTTATTATTTCATCATCACGTCAAACTGCACAACTAATTCTGTAATTCACAAGTAAATGAAACGTTTAAATATAATTCATAAATATTTACAGTATTCTGCTATTCACTATTCATATTTTTGTGTCGGCCAAATGTTTTTTTAAAACTGTTTCATTCATAAAGCAGCAGAAATATACATCTGCAGCATAAAGTAATTAAAGACAAACCTTTCATTGGGTGACCATTGTATGTCCTCAATAGAATTTGTATGACCGACCAAAGGTCTTTGGTCTACTGCCCACGATCCTGCTTCAGTAGGTTTCCAAATGTGAATATCTCGTCTGCAATCGCCGGTAGCTAGGACCTGTAAATATTTTTTTACAATAATTTTTAAATTTTAAAAATTACCCAGCAAATCAAAATATGTGTCATTCTCATTCACATTATAAATTGTTGTCAAATCAGGATCATTACAGTTTTTTTATCTATATTTTATTACAAATCTTTTCATAATTTATTACACAAGTAGAACGTCCTTAATTCAAAATTCAAGATACCAAAAGTAAATTTAAATCACAGTGCAAAAAAAAAAAAAAATTAATATTTTTGCATATACAGTAATACTCCGTTTAACGTGGGGTGTTTACTCCAGTAAAGTAGAGTGTTATAGGAAACAGTGTTAAAGGAGGTTATGTCACCATGTAAATATTGGGGTTATGGGAAATTTTTTATTAATGAATATGTATTTTGTAGTGATGCAACGAATACGAATATTCATATTCGTATTCGTCGAATAGTAAACATTTACCGAATATTCGTATTCGCCGAATATCATCACGAACATCATCACGAATATTCGTATTTGCCGAATATCATCACGAATATCATTACGAATATTAAAAACAAACTATTTATAACTGAACGCAACGCAAATTACGGTTTGACTGTGCACTGTGTATCCGAACACACCTCTATTATCGGGGATTCCCCTTACATTGAATGAATGGATTTGTTAAGTTCTCAAATTATTTTTTCTATGGAACTCAAGCTGTCAATTGTTACTTGTTTCTTGTTTCACAGCATAACATGAGTTCTTTCATCTAGTTTTTTTGGGTTTTTGTTTTGTAATACGTATTGTTCATTCCATTTTATTTCCGTTGCGTGTAAAAATGTTAAGTCTTATAAAATAATTTCAAAATAAAACTATGTAATAACATGACCTCTCGTAAGCGTGAAAAAAGTGATATTTGGAAACATTTCGATAAGAAATCTGGTAAGTTAAATTTAAATAAGTATAACTTTATTTGTTTGTTTTTATTATAAAGAATAAAGATATAGGTTTGTGTACATGACTTGTTAGTGAACTCGTCCCAAAACAAAGCCGGCCCATTGAGACGAGTTTATTTTGTTATGTTCAGGGACTATATTATTTATTGTTATGTTCGGGGACTATATTATTTATTACCTTGTTGAATTATTCGTATTCGTATTCGCCGAATAGTAGGTTTGATATTCGTATTCGTATTCGCCGAATGGTACGTTTGATATTTGTATTCGTATTCGTGAAAATAGTATTCGTTGCATCACTAGTATTTTGTCAATTAAGTTTATTAAATATGTTTTTTTTATAACAATACAACAAAAGTTTATTTCTTACATACATAGAAACATAAATAAACTACAACCAGTATTATTAATATTAAACCAACCTTTAAAAGTGCATCAAGTAATAAACAATTGATGCAAAAAATAGAAAAAAGTCAAAGAGATTCTAAGGCCTGGTTGCGCCATCAGAAGTAAGAGTAATAGTTAAGAAAAAAGCATAGATTTTTGCGTTCTCCACCAATCAAAACACTCGTTTTCGTAAAAATCTATGCTTTTTGCTTAACTCTTACTTTTACTTCTGATGGCGCAACGGGGCCTAAGTCATCATTTATGTTTGAGATCATTAAGGTTTTTCTGCATTTCCAATTTTCTGTCTTTTTATCAAAAATGTGTCTAATGTCATTTGCGTTTTACGTTTGCGCTGTGTAAGAAGTTATCGATAAGTGGATAAGGCATCCATGATACCCCGTCTTGCCTTTGAGCTCCAATAAAAATCAGGGTTTGAAAAAATCGGATTTTTATATTAAAAATAAAAAAATCGGATTTTTTGATATATATCGGATGTATATCAAAAATTGGATATATATCCAAACTTTTTTTCCTTTTTTGCACACGTTGATTAATAAATACTCGAAATAATTTTGTACATGAATTATTATTTATTAAATAAATGAATTGCATACTGAAAAAAGCTAATATATCTATATAACCATGCAGTAATGGCGGCCGTTCTATCTGTCAAACTGTCAGACAGTAATATCGGTCCATTATTCGCTTTTTCAACTTCGCAAAACTTTAATACTTCATTGGAAATTGTTCTTGCACCATCCTGGACTATTTAGGATGTTTTGGATATAATAATTCAGTGTATATTGGTAATCAAGACGTCACAGCTCCCGACCAAATACAAAATTGAACTAAATGACAGGGCGAGGGGTTACTGCCGGGTGCGGGCGGAGCGGGTTTTAGTTCAAAATTCACCGCACGCCAAGTTACGTTGGGCAAGCAATAGTGTTATGAGTGTTTAATTCTAAAATTGAAGATTTTCTTAATAACGATAACTTTGAAATTTTAAAATCTGATCCCACAAATAAATACCAACAGGATGTTAAAAATGCTCTAAACGAGTCAAAATCCCCAATATTCATAGATTCATCGTATGATAAAAGAAAATTCCATAATAAAAATCTAAAAACACCTAGGTTATACGGATTTCTCAAAATTCATAAAACTAATAGCCCTATAAGACCTGTAGTCTCCTGTTGTAATTCCCCAAATTTCAAATTAGCTTCATTTGTAACAAATAAAATAAAACATTATAAATTATAATATTGAACCATGAAGTAGGTATCTGCCAAATCTTTCAATGATATTAAATGTATTGATTTATTGCTCAAGGGTCTAAAGTAGCGAATTACTGGGGTTTTTTAATTATCGGGGGTTAATCTTCTAAGTAATTAATATTTTGGGAATGAATTTTGAATTATTGGAGTTTTACCGCATTTTAATATTTTGTTTGATATGTATCTACATCAGTCATGAGGCAGTTACCGCAGCCGCCTGCACACTCGCTACCATTACGAAATCGGCAACAGCTGACAAGAGACACCAAAATCCGATCACTGTTGACACCACACCACCATACCAATACCACCATTGTCGATTGCAGGGTCTAGCAGAAGTACAGTTAGTTTAAAATAAATGTATTTCATGCCTGCATCCAGCAAAGGTCAGCCTCAGGACGATTGAAGCCCAGAGAATGAGAAATCAGGGATCAAAATAATGTTTCATGTCCAAGAATTTCATGTTGAAAGAAATTTATAAAAATTACTTACACCAAGTTCTGTCTTACACCAATCAACTGCAAATCCTTCCAACTGATGCCCAGAAAAAGTATATAAGGGTTTTTCTGATTCCTCCATGTTTTCTTTATTGTAACGTTCCAGAAAAACTGGGTTATCCAGCGCCTGGAGTTGCTGAGTTATATTCCAGATGTTTACATGCCCCAGTTCTGACCAAGAAGCAGCTAATGTTGAATTTTTATATGGTGACACCTGTGCTAAAAATACACATTTGCATATATGTTCTGCTAAACTACTTGATTACAATTATTTTGCATTTACAATTAATATAAATAAATATTACATGAAAAAATATTTTTAAAAACAACATGCTTATATTTCAGTGTTTTATATAAAACAACATAAATTTTTGACCAAAATTTTTTTGCCGCATTCTTCAAAAAGGTGGGCGCTTAGATACTGATATAGATTACATAATGATATTTGTTGACAGAAGGAAAGCGTCCACGCTTTTATTTGGAGAGTGAAGCAAAAATTTTTGGCTAAAAATTTATTTTTTACTTTTTAATACATTTAAATATAAATGTGGTTTTTGAAAATATTTTGAAAATTTATTTTTTACTAGCTGTTTGTACCTGGCGTTGCACGGGATAAGGATTAAGTTGAAAATAAATTTGTGAGGCGAAACAAGGGCTCCATTGTTTTAAAAAGCCTCTAATTAAAACAATGTTTCCATTTAATCAAGGCTGGGATGGAAACGATGTCTAGGGAAGAAATGTGGCCTATTTTTTGCGTCGGGAATATATGTATGCGAAATTTGGGTCCAATTGATCAAGCAGTGTATATTTGTACTGAAAATATATCTGCGGGAGGGGGAAGGGGAAATGTCGCCTGTATTACTCGACTGGTCCTAAAGAATAAGTATACAAAATTTGAGTCAAACGTTAAAACGGTGTAGATTTATACAGAAAATATATCTGGGGAAGGGTTGGGTAGAGAGAAAAAGGGAAGTCGCCTATATTACCAACCTAGTCCTAAAGAATAAGTCTGCAAATTTTGAGCTTGATTGGTTTCTTTAAAAATATAACAGTGGGAGGGGAGGAGGTAGAGGGGAGATGAGAAATATCGCCTATATTATCTGTGGGGTCCTGAAGAATAAGTTTCCAAATTTTGAGTCCGATCGGTCGAACGGTACAGATTTACATCGAAAATATATCAGGCGGAGGGGAAGGGGTAATAGGGGAGGGGGAAATGTCACCTATGTTACCCGCCGGGTCCTAAAGCATAAGTATGCAAATTTGAGTCGAATCGGACAAACGGCGTAGATTTGTATAGAGAACAGACAGACATTGAGTTTTATAAGTATAGACTTTTTAGTGCATTTAAATACAAGCAAAAAAAAATTTTTTTCATGTACTTATTGATTTTCTAATTTTTAGTCTTAATATCACCTAGCATACAAAATCACTTCAGTAGGAAACCTGTACCAACTTTTGGTGAGCTCATTAACTAATAATTTCCCATATAGAACTTTGATTAATTAATTATGATGGATTAATGTATTAATAAGTGAATCTGATAATTGATTCATGTATTGTCATCGAGAGTATGTCTATGTGCAAAATTTCAGCTCATTGGGAAGCGGATGAAATATTGATTATAAGATTCCGTCCAGACATGACGGGCAGGGAAAGTAAAGTAAAATGCAAATATGTTTAGGATGAAACAAGTTACCATAGAAACTAAACGAATTACAATGACAAACACCACAGATCACATATGTTTATCTTTAATTCTTGCCAAACAACGTCACGACCAATCACATAGCGTTTTAAGGAATCGTATTTTCTAAGATTTTTATTATAAAAATGATGAATGAAAACATTATCCCACACCATCCATACTGAGTTTCAAAATATTAGGTCCTTACATATGAAATTGGCGTTTTGCCGTACTGGCAAATTTGATCTCAAATATCTTCTCTTTGGTTAGGAATTCCAAATCCAATTTTATACAGCTATTTATTTACTCATGTATTTGTGTTTTGAAAATTATAATTCATTTGTTTTTTTCTTTGAGTCACTCAGTTTACAAAATGAAAAACTTGAAAAATCGCGTTATTTACGAGTACGAGTTCCACCGTGGCACCAGTGCTGCAGAAACGGCTAATGATGTGTATGGCGACGGTGCCGCAAAAGAAAACACAGTGCGTTTTTGGTTCCAACGTTTTCGTTCTGGAAATTTCGACATGCAGAACAAGCCCCGTGGACGGCCGGAGACCAAAGTTGATAATGAAGAATTGAAGGCTATTGTGGAAGCGGATCCATCGCAAACCACATCCGAGTTAGCTGCAGGCTGCGGTGTTAGTGATAAAACTGTTTTAATCCACTTGAAGCAAATTGGTAAGTGAAAAAGCTTGAAAGGTGGGTACCTCACGAATTGAGTGAAGCAAATCAACAAACGCGCGTTGACTGCTGCGTTGCATTACTCAACCGGCACAATAATGAAGGGATTTTAAATCGAATCATTACCTGTGATGAAAAGTGGATCCTGTACGATAATCGGAAGCGCTCATCGCAATGGCTGAACCCTGCCGAACCAGCCAAACCATGCCCCAAGCGAAAATTGACTCCAAAAAAGTTACTTGTGAGCGTTTGGTGGACTAGTGCTGGTGTCGTTCACTACAGCTTTCTTAAATCTGGCCAGACGATTACGGCAGATGTCTATTGTCAGCAACTGCAAACCATGATGGAAAAGCTAGCTGCTAAACAACTGAGGCTGGTTAATCGCTCTAGGCCACTGCTGCTTCATGATAACGCTAGACCACACACTGCACAACAGACGGCTACCAAATTAGAGGAGCTTCAATTGGAATGTCTAAGACATCCACCGCACTCTCCGGACCTTGCCCCAACATATTACCATTTTTTTCAAAATTTGGATAACTTCTTGCAAAGGAAAAAATTCAACTCTGATGGGGCAGTCCAAGCCGCCTTCAAAGATTTTATTGATTCCCGTCCGAATGGTTTTTTTAGTAAAGGGATCGATGAACTACCTATGAGATGGCAAAAGTGCATAGATAGCAATGGTACATACTTTGATTAAATAAATATATTATAATAAAAAAAAATCGGCTTTATGTTCCTCCCCATACTAAACGCCAATTTCATATGTAAGGACCTAATATAATTTATTTTTCTGAATCTAAAATGTGAAATTACCCTATTGAGCTCTGAATGAGTTTTAAAAAATTAAGAACATACATCATGCCACTATTTACAGTTTTATCCTATTATTAATGCTATAATTGAGCCCTTGCCCGGAATAACGTTGTATCCAACACAAATGTCATTTTTGAGTTATTGATGCGGTTATGTTGGGTATGTTATTATGCATCGTTTGAGGTAGATAATATGTCAAGAAAAAAATATTTAGGCTTCTAGCTGCATTTTAAAGTTAATGGTTTGTGGAAGAACGTTGTATATTGTTTCTCAAAATGGCATCGCCGCGCGTCAATATCGTGGAGCGTGGTTTAATTCACATGAATAAATGGAGAAAACGAACATCTAATGTTTTAAACTAGAAAGATATCAAAGCCAATAAGTTGAGGGATGCAGGAAAGGAGTGTTTATCCAGAAAAAATATTATCAAACCTGCAATTGACCCGCCGGAACATATTTGTGGAATAACGTTGTATACGATTTGGCAGTTCTGATTGATATTGTAATTTCATGTGACTATATTATTTTGTCGAACGTTAACCGATTTTACTCAATTGATTTATCCATATTGATATTTGAAATGCTTTTTAATAATAATGCTGGCATTATAGTGCTCTTTATATCGTAACTTAATATAATACCGATAGAAAAAGTTTATTTAATTCCTCGTTCTTTTTCGTAGGGTCGAGTTTGAGCCAAAAATGTTTAAATCCGGGATGTTTTCTCCATTTTAATATCAATATACATCATTCAGGTTATTGAATTACAATCAAACAAGTAATCATCTCGACTTGTGTATTGATAAATTGAATGTCCGACGCCATATTCAGCAAACAGACGGAGATAGGTAATAGTATTTACGAGAGACTTATCGTTCCGTAAAAGCTCTTTACCTACTGATGATCCCATCACAATCAGAGCTCGAACCTTCCACAAAGAATTAGAATCATGGACCTCCCATAGCCTTCTACCAATTCTTTGTGGAAGAAGGGGAAGATTAGCTACCATTTGAAAAAATCATGCAGTTAGGGGAGTCTGAAACTAACTTAAATGTATTCCAATCCACTGCCAATAAGGCTGTTTGCTCAAGGACCTCGATGACATTTGTGAATTCATGTTAGATGAGCATGCTGCTTTTAAAAGGCATTATTAAGTAAAGCAGAATAAATAAAAAACATTTTGCGGAATAACTTTGTTTGTGAAAATTTCATATACAACGTTTTTCCACTGATTCAGCATGTTTTTTTTACAATAGATTCAAATTTAATTGCCTTTTTTCCCTATTTTATATTGAGATTAGTTAAAGATTAAATGTTTTTTATATTTAAAACATAAAATGTAGTAAATTGTAACTGGTTTCATTTTTTCAATTTTTCTCGGAATGAGAGTATTGTTGGATACAACGTTATTCCGGGCAAGGGCTCAATTGTACATTTGTCATGACCATATACTGAGCATCCTTAGTGATAGTAACCAAGATTATTTCAATGAAGCATACCCTTATTCTATTAACGCAGCCAAGGTGCTTTATGGAAGCAAATGACAGTTCAGGTTTTTTTTCTTCTTCTTCTTCTTCATCTTCAGAATCAGATTCATCATCATCATCAGCGTTGCCCTCTTTTGAGGTTCGGTGGAGATTTGACATTTTCATTACTATTACACTGAAACATAGCCACATGATTAAAAAGTTGAGTAATATATCAAAAGAATAGCTTGTGGTTAGGACTCTCGCCTTATGATCCAAAGGTCGCGGATTTGAATCTCACTCCAGACCAGCAAGTTAGTCCTATTTTCATAGCACAAGCATTTAGCTTAATTTGAAAATATAGTAAGAATATTGATGTGACATGTATTCGTTCCGTATTATATAATTTATGTATAAATATACATACATGTTATAATGAAGGTTTTCACGGGTGTTAGAAATGTTAGTATTAATTTCTTTGGGGGTAACCCGCGTCAAAATCTGGTCCTCAGAAGGACCATTCGTCAACCGACGTTTCGCCTGAATCACAACAGGCATCTTCAGGTTGTCTTGTTAATAAATTTCCGTTACGAGGGGCAGTGCGAGCAGGTACGTTCGTATCGGAAGCTTATTACCAAGTGAGGTCTGGTAAGTCAAAGTCTAAATTTGGGTATTGTGGTCATTATTGGCCTTAATGATTTTTGGGAATTTTGTATTAAATATTGGGTGTTCCCGGCCGTTGCTGGCCTTAATGGCGTTTAACGGGAACACCCAATATTTAATACAAAATTCCCAAAAATTCACTATATTATTGAATGTGCTAGTAACAAAATGAAAGATAATTTACATTTAAATAATAAGTATTAAATAAGATATTACACTTTAAAGTTTCGAAAAATGCACTGCATATTTTGACATTTCATAGGCAATATATGAGGTTAGGTTAGGTTATTAGGTTTGGTTTGGTTAGGTTATTAGGTTTGGTTAGGTTAGGTTATTAGGTTTGGTTTGTTTAATTTAGATTACAATTATTTTAGTTAGATTAAATTAACAGGACGTTAAATTATATAGTGAAATACTTATTTTCATTGTATGAACAACGGGACCATAGTCTTGGATTATCCCATAATTCCTATGGCAATATATACAACTTATTGCAAGGGAAATAATTATATTAATAATTGAAAAGTAATTACTTGTTTGTATGAGCTCTAGCTGCTTGAGTCCCGGCTACCAAATAAGCCGTCATTGGAAAAGATTCCCGACCACTTCCAAGGGTATCTGGAACGACGTCGAAACTCAAGCAAGGAGCACCGGTTTGCGCTTGATGCAACATGATATAAGCTGACTGATCACATACAAGCTTTTCTCCTTCTTCCAGAGGCTTTCCAGGAAGATACACTTCAGGATCTTTGTTTTTATCTTCATTTTCAGCTTCCTGCTCTTGTGTTTCATCCATTGAATCGTCCTCCGACTCAGATGATTCACTGCCACCTGTTTCCATGACTGCTTCTTCCTGAGACATTTTAATAATAAATGCACTGGATACAAATAATAATTATGTTACGTCCTACCGCAGCAAAGAGCAAAGCACAGAATATAGACCAAAAGAGCAAAGCGATTTATAGGTTAATGCGGCACCGCTCAAACCATAGAGCTCAAACACGCGTATAATATGGACATGTGTCAAGTGACGAAGTGACAGTTTGGTGCATAGAAAAGAGAATAGTGTGGTGTATCTTTTTATCTATAGACAATAGATATTCTTTCTGTATTTAATTGTATTGTATTGCTGGTATTGTACCACAGAATATAATTCTATATTCTGTGGTACAATACCAGCCATTACCAAAGTACAATGTCATGTAGTATAAGTGTCCAGTTGATGTTGGCGAGTATTTCGTTTATCGCATCGTAGTCGCATTTGCGGAAGTTTGTCTTTAATATAGAATTACAGCGTAGAGTGGGTTGTGTTTCCACCTTGACATGTGTTTCTAAAGATGGATGGTATCTGTCTTCTTTGGATAAGGGATCTGGGCAGTATGTAACAGTTGTGTCGGAAATGTCTGTAAGGATAAGATCGAGAATTTTGTTTTGGTGATTAAGTATTGTATTGGTTTAGGATGCAAAAAGATATTGTATCAACGACTAGCTGAGATAGTGTATTTGAGTTAGAGAGAGAGGGTGTAAGAAAACTTTGGCCTTTATCGGTCCACATAATATCCGATCGGTTGAAGTCTCCAAGTAACAGATTGAAGGCGTTAGAGTATTTCAGGAATATGTCGAGAAGATTGTCACAGAATGATTCATATACAGCGTAGGTACAGTTGCCGGCAAACTTCTTGAAATTTTTTGGCGTAGTGGGGGAATGCGCAAAAGACAAAATTTGGGTCTCTTTGATGGAATGGTACATGCGCAAACTTCCCCCCACTACGCCATAAAATTTCAAGACGTTTGCCAGCTACTGTATCATCGGGCGATAAATAAACAGGGAAGATGTTTACAAATGATTTACAGTTGTTTACCTTTATTTGTATTTGAATCCATATATCTTCAGCTGGTGACTGCCATTTCAGTTTGCTGTTGATCTGTACTGTTTTTAATACAGCGATCAGTACTCCACCTCCGTCTTTCTTGCCCGGTTTACACCTGTCTCTCCTGAACACATCATAACGATCGTCGAAACATTCTGTAAGATTTCTTATAGGTATGTCCTCTCAATGTGGTCGGGATGCGGGATAATCCAAATAAACACGGGAGTCTTCACTTAACACTTTATTACCCGAAATACCTATCTCGGGGTTCTCTTCACTTAACTCGACCGTTCGGCGGGCCTACGTCGTCTGTTCCTCCGCTGACGTCTCGCCTTGCGGCGCCAACCACGCAGTCCGGCTCGGCTGCGGGCGCAACTCATTTCATACGATGGCTATCTAGGTACATTCTCACACATTCTGAACCGAAGATAGAGTCCTGCAACCATGTCTCGGTGAGGCAAATTATTTGATATTGGTGGTTCATTATATTTAGATAAACGCCTCTTATATTCATATAGTATATATTTAAAGCCATTGATCATGTTATAGTTGGGTTATTCTAGTATCTAAAATTGAGATATTTATACATAAATAAATTAAAAACATTGAAAAATATAATTTATGGTTTAAGATGGTGTAATACTGACTCGCTCCATAAGATAATTGGTTGGCTGCTTTCTTTCTTCTTCTGGTATATGTGGCCGCCTCGAGTCCATACGAATTTTACTCACTCCTGCAAATTGTCAATGATTGGAAAAAAATCTTTCTCAATTAGAGCCAAGGTATCCTTTTTATTCTTGAGGTTACCTTTTAAATACAATTACGTATTATTTCTTCGAGCTACTCAACACCCAGCTCGAGCGTATCAAGTACACAGCCTGCTATACACATAACGATGTATCGCTATCATTTATTGGTGCAAATCGATTTGCGCAGATTTATCGATCGCATATTCTGTACCGTTTTAATTGTGCCAAATAAAATAAATAAAAGGATTACGTAGCTCGGCCCTGACCCCTCCCCCCTCTCCCCCCCCACGTAGCATTCTATAGTAGGCCAACGGCCTAAAAGCGAGCGAGGACTGAAGTGTGGTGAGAGGGGATCTCATCCCCCCGCGCGTCACTCTACCCGCTAGCCATACCTACTTAGTGCTGTATATGCCTACATCGATTCCACGAATTCTAGCGGGCGTAGTGATTCATACCACTATCTCTAAGTCATACCACTATCCATGCACATCTTGTGCGCGTTCGCATTCCTTACGTTCGCCTTCGTTGGCCGATCGATTCTAATCACCCCCCTTTTTTTGATCAGGTGACGTAGTTTATGGACGCCCCCTTGGTAAAAGGTGAAAGTACACTGAACAGTTCATTCGATAAGGAAGGTGAACAGTTGAAAAATAACAGTTCGTTCATGATTCATGAACGACCTCATCTCTAGTAGCCAGTAGCACAGATGAGGGATATACCGATATGTCAGTTTCTGTTGTGTTTTTTGAGGTTATAGTTTATGTATTTTCCTAAGAAATGGCATTATTACTATCTAAAAAATTTACCGGATTTGTTTATTTCAATATGATTTATCCGTCTGGCATATTGAGAGCAATCAAAGCAAATTATGGCAACCTTTATTCGACAAAAGGTATACCGACGTATTACGATAGATCTTATTCAAAACATTCATTAGAACCAGAACACCCCTTACAGGCAAAATTTGATTACTCAGAACGAAAATTACTTTCGAAACGTGCGCTTCAAAACGACAGTGATGAATCAGAAAGTTTATTATTTATCAGCGATCCTGATGATTTCGGTATTATTTCCCGTACCAATAAAATGTTTAACGACGAAAGGTATGAACATGATGAAGGTGATAAAAAAGAACAGGATTTTTTAGAGAATATACCTTTACGTTTACAGAAGTTGAGCACAAAACAGTATGCTGACATCATCACAGATCACATTGAAAAAAAAAGAATTAAAGAAGCTATTGATGTATTAGAAGTAAGAATGTGTGAACAAGACCGAGTTAAGCCGGAGAGTTACATCTACAATTTGCTGATAGGTGGCTGCGCGGAAGTGGGCTACACTAAAAAAGCATTCATGCTTTTTAACGACATGAAAAAACGAGGATTAAAAGTTAGCGGTGGTGTATACACATCATTGTTCAATGCCTGCGCTAACAGTCCTTGGAAGGAAGATGGATTACAGAGAGCCACACAGTTGCGGAGCTTAATGCTTGAAAAAGGAATTGAACCAAATCTCACAAATTACAATTCCATGATCAAAGCATTCGGGCGTTGTGGAGATTTAATCACCGCTTTCGAAATTGTGGATGAAATGTGCAGCAAGAAGATTAAAATACGAGTGCATACATTTAATTTCTTACTACAGTCCTGCATTTCTGATAAAGAGGCAGGATTCAGACACGCTTTATTTACTTGGAGGAAGATGTTAAGTAAAAAAGAAAGACCTAACATATATTCATTTAATCTCATGTTGAGATGCATCAAGGAATGTGGTCTTGGGAACCACGTAACAGCTGGAAATGTTGTAAATGAAATGTTATCAAATACATCTACAAAATTATTAAATAATTGTATTAATAATGATACCGTTACTTGTACTAACAATAATGCGAGACTGGAATGTCCAAATGACAGAAATGTTCCTGTAGCCTCTGAGAAAGTATTTTGTAATCAAAATCAATCGGGAGTCGACAGTCAGATTGATGTGTACAAATACTCACCAAACCCATTAGACATAGTTTCACAGAATCAAATACCAAACTTTTTATCTCTTTCTCCACAAATGAATGGTGTGATATCCATTGGCAAAATAAATACTCCAGAGGACAGATTAATGATAGTAGGCGGACCTGATGGTTTTTTAAATGAAATGAATTTGTACAAAGTTACACCTAATATTAAAACTATCACACAACTATTGACTGTTCAACCCAGTACGTTGGAAGCTGAAGAAGGTCTATTAAATTATTTAAAACTGAACAAAATAAAAACTGATATCAATTTCTTTAATGTATTGATAAAAAAACGCTGCTATAGGTTTGATTATGATTCCGCTAGGGTTGGTACTTCTGTTTATTCACTACTAAGTATATTCTAACAAAATGATTGCATTTAATTCTAGTAAACATTTTTAGGATGTGAGAACATTGATTGAACAAGAAAACAACATTCGCAGGAAGAAACCATTCTATAAAAATAGCTCACTCGTTAGAATGGATATTGTGACATATGGAGTCCTTGCTTTGTCTTGTAGCAACAAACAAAGTGCCAGAGATTTAATTGAAGAAATGAAAAGCAAAAAACTCAGGTTTGTTTAAATTTTTAAATGCACGTAATTCAAAGAAAATTAAAACAGGAATATGAAATTATTTATTTACTAGCCGTACACCTGTGAAAATTCAGAATTTTGAAGCAGAAATTTCATGAATAGAAAACCATTTGTTTTTTTTTAAATTGACTATTCGCTAAACCTAAAACCAAATATAATCAAATAATAATATAAAAATATCAAGACCGTGTAATTTCGACCTTTGCGTGTTGCTTTAGCCGTGCGCTGATTGTGTCACACTCTAATTATCTTAAGTTTTAATTCCAGCAAGTTACGGAATTTGAGGGCCAACAAACAGACAATGAAATTATTATATTTATATTCAGGAACACATTCTTATTGTTGCAACTTGCAATTTTTCAAAATACAGTTATGTGAAATTTAAAACCAAATTTTTATTAATCTATTTGAAAGACATACAGAAAAATTAATAAAAATTTAGTTTTATTATATTTAAATGGAGATAGATGCATACATTATTTTAAAAATAAATTAGGGGCAGAAGTGCACCCCAAGTAAATTATTTTACTTAACAGAATCTGTACAGATTTCAAACCTAGAGATTCTTGCTGATTCAAGTTATTAGTGTGACAAGAAATATTAAACTTTGCAAATCTGTTTATATATATGTTACAGTGAATCTGTTTTTCTAGTGAGTCCATCATTCACTGGCATTTTAGAGAAATTATATTCAAGGTCATTATTATCATATTCAAAGAGTTTTTCACCAATAGAAATGAATACAATATTTTAACTTCTACTTACTAGTGAATTTATTGGTTTCCGAACTGTCAAAAATTAAATTTGACAAGTCTGAAATCCGTTTCCGTAAAAATCTATGCTTTTAAACGAACTTTTATTTATCCAAATTGAAACAACCGGGCCTTGAATAACAATTTAATAAGTCATTGCGTGAACAAGGTTCTTACTGCATTATTAATTTCTTCTGTGCATATCAACATTATGTAGGTAACGGATATTATTAAAATAGTCATTTTGAAGTGTTGAAAGTTGAAAGTTTCGGCTGCACCAATTCTTCATTATATGATTTTATAACAAGATTCTAATGGCACATGGAGCTTGTTTTTCAAAATTTATTTTGCGTTTTGTGTCTCATTCTACACTAGTCTAGTCCAAAGTCACCACAAAGCGACAGTATTTCTAATTTTTAAAATTTTAATCGCGAACACTTACGAAATTCTGATCATCTTATAATTCAAAAGACAGTCGATTAAACTCATAAAAATGATACGGTGTGAGCAAGCTTCACGTCTGTCACCGACGTCGAGCCGAGTAAGTTTGCGAACTTAAAAACCGCGCACTTTATGTTGTACGTCTACCACCCGTGCTTTACACAGCGCAAACAAGAAACGCAAATGACATTAGACACATTTTTGATAAAAAGATAGAAAATTGGAAATGCGGAATAATCTGAATGAATTCAAACGTAAATGATGACTTAGAATCTCTTTGATTTTTTGTATTTTTCGCATCGAGTGTTTGTTACTTGACGCACTTTTAAAGGTTCGTTTAAAATTAATAATACCAGGTGTATGTTTATTTATGTTTCTATATTTGTAAGAAATAAACTTTTGTTGTATTGTTATAAAAAAAACATATTTAATAAACTTAATTGACAAAATACATATTCATTAATAAAAATTTTCCCTTAACCCCCCAATATTTACATGGTGACATAACCTCGTTTTGTTCCGGCAGTCGTCAGATATCATAAAAAACCCGAGTGCGCGATCTTTCGTTTTGCCGACACCTTACTTTGCGATTCATATTCGTTTTGCGGTGCCGCTGTCCTATTTTAATTTAGGAGTTAAAATAGGACCGCAAAATGAATAAAAATCGCCTAGTGAAGTGTCGCCTTTATACTTTCTACGCTTTAAGAATTACGTGTACAAATTGATAGTTTCACCGATATATTGTCTATGCTTTGAGTAATGCGCGCATTCGTGAACAAAATATATTTTCACGGATAATGTGTAGTGAATCTGAGAATTCGTTGATTTAGATGTTTTCACTGCCTAGGCTCTGCCCGACCGGGAAAAGTACATTTCTACTAGTGAAAGTATAGTCTCACTAAAAATCCAAATTCGCTGTAACATATATATATAATATGTTACAACAAAAATATGTTTCTAGTGAGAGTATATTTTTCAACTTTACTAACCTAACTTAGTCAGTTAGCGCCGGTTGTTTCAAGTTGGATCAAAGTAAAAGTTCATTTAAAGCATAGGTTTTTGCATTCTCCACTAATCAAACGATCCGTTTCCATAAAAATCTATGCTTTAAACAAACTTTTATTCTAATCCAACTTGAAACAACTGATATCTAGTAAATATTTTATTATACTACATATCAATGTTTTAGGATAAATTCAGAAATAATGGGATGTCTGCTGAGACAAGCCACATCAAAATTGGACATGGAATTTATATTGTATGTAGTGGAGACAACCAAAACTGAAATGATTTTTGTAAACGACGTGTTCATGTCCCACTTAAGAAAGTTTGAGGAAAACTGTCAAAAGTTGTTGAAGAAAAAGGTATTTTACATTTTATACAATTCTATAATAATTTTTTATTGCACAAAATTAAATACTTACATAATTAAGGCCATTTCGCTATCGTTTTACAGAATAAAGATACACTTCAGGAAAAAACTCTGGAGGCTTGCAGAATGTTCTTAAAAGCATCGAAAACGTGGATTAAAGAAATGGAAACAAAGAAACAAGACGAACCCGACCATCCATGGACACAGTTCAGAGTGAACCAACCAGAAACATTCCAAAGGCCTAGTAATGTTCATGACAAAAAGAAAAGGATATATAAGAAACCGTACAGGAAAATCCCTAAATATAAAGTAAAAGTGTAAAAAAAAATCAAATGTTTAGCCTTTACTCTTCGTATTCAACACATAAAATAAAAACAGTTATTTAATCTTTTTAGTTGAAATAATTAATGAATAAAGATAATAAAGAGCTACATTTATTTCTCAAAAACCAAAATAAAAGTTTATTTTGTACATAATATGTATTGTTTTCTAAAAAGAGAAAAAAGGTCTGATGATAAAATATAATGTAAGGACATTCTAAGTGGTTTTAATTTATCACTAGCTGTAACACGTCAAAAATGACGAAACATTGGTTTGCGTCTTTGCTAATCCTTAGTATATATTTATAGTATCTTTTGACGTTCCACGGAGAGACGGCGGTAGCAACCTGCTTTAAGCGGCCGGTTCGGGTTTGTTAGCCTCATCTCCGGCCATTTAATTTGGGTTTTTGGCCGTGAATTCAAACAAAATTATGGACATTACATGAAGTTAAAGATGGACAGACAGCGAAATTATTATGTTTGATGTCATAAAATGAAGGATTATAAAATTTTGGAGAGGAATTGGTAAACTTGTGCACTTATTAATAGCAGATAAGTAATTTAGACACTATTATTACAGGACAAATAATTGTCTTTTACATTAAAAGGTCAGGGGTTCGCCTTTTACAATCCCAAGTTATTTTCATGGCTGTACATACATATACTTGTACAAATTGAGCAGAGCTTATTATTTGAGTATTATCATTTGGTTTCACGGGTCATCCAGGTCCAAGGACAGTTGGATAAATGGACATAGTTATGCGAAAATAATCCGATCCACAATATGGTAAAAAATGACATAACTGCACCAAACTGGTGCTAAATATCGATACTATCAGTCTGTAAAAAAGATCCAGGCAATAAACAAATGTTTATAATTTTTATCACCCTTAGAACCAATCCAAATGTATGGAAGGTTAATTTTTTTCATCATAAACAATCAAATAAACTTGCATATAAAATAATAATAAACATAGATAATGACTATAGTGCCATTTTTGTAAAAATTTCACCTTAAGGGAGCTTAAATATACCTTGCAAAATACGCCAATATCAACAATAAATGAAGAAATATCTTATAAACTTCAAAAGTCAATATCACTAAAGTGATTGTATCTTTTTCGCTTAACTGTGTCCAAATGTTCTCCAAGCATCTTTGCTTTGAGCCGAATAGGCCGGTTATATGATTAGTAAAAATTAAGAAAAAAAGCATACATTTTACAAAAACGAGTTTGATTGATGAAAAATGTAAGAATCTATCTACATATTATCACCGGTTAAACTAGCTCTTAGTCTCAAACCTGCATATTTCCTAACTGTATCCACCCATCTCGTTCTATCCAGAAACTGCAACTTTTTAGCTATTATTGTTGATTTTTACATAAATATAACCATCACAAAAAAGGGTCTAAAAAACAGCAATCGTGGGTGAAATTGTGCAGCAGACAGTGTATATTCCGCGTTACGTACGGCTGACACATGACCGGTTAAAATAATCTGTACAAGTCGTTCCTTAACCTTCATAGGGGCTTCAAAAGTACTAACGGTACCATCCCTCGGGTCAGATTTGACCGAGTAGTATAATTATAGGGAAAAATGGATCAAAACTTCTTAGTTTTGCCTTTTTATCTTATGTATTTATAACCATCGTTATATAAAATATAATAACAAATTGAAGTATTTACTACGTAAACGCAATCAATTAGAAAGAAAATAATTATATGAAAAATTAATCCTTATTACGTGTGCATAAAACCATTGTATTAGAATGTTGTTTACGTACAATTTTTTTATACATCAAACAGATGTTTTATTATCAGGTTTTGCACATAATTGACGACTTCTTTTGGGGGTCTTTTTAGCAGAACCTGTAGTATTTTCTACGTTTTGAGCGAAGTTGAAGGAGTTTCGTGTTCACGTATTTTTTTTGCAATCTCTAATGAGAGAAATAGTGTCCTCGGTAATGTTTTCCTGGACTTTAAAGGTGTAACCAGCTACATACCTAGGTTTTCCAAATAATGTCGCCCTTCCCTCCATCTATCATTAGCAGCGGTGAATAATACAAAAGCGTTGTATGTTGATATATTCACCATGTTACTGAACACCACTTGAGGCCATCTGTTTGTCTTTCTTTTGCAGGTATAGCAGGAGACTGCTTTGTCTAGGGTATCTACGACGCCTTTACACTTATTGTAGTCTAATATTAATATTACAGCTCCAAAAATAGGTCTTCCTTTTTACTATCCCATAAACTTTCGATGCTTTCATTATTTGACCGAAATACACCAGCCAGTAATAATAGTCAAATGAATGCGAATATATCATACCAATCATCAGCAAAAACACGCTTACCCTCCAAATTAGTATATTTCAAATAGTATGTATCAAAGGATGAGGAAAAAATTGATGAAAACTCGATATTTCTTCTGTGGTAATTCTTGAACAAGAGTAACGTGTCAAACCTGGCATCAAGGTTATGATGTTTTCTCTGGATGCTCCTCCTCGAGATTGAGTAAATCGGCGGCTCCTACGTATAATATCGTAACCCACGAATCGACGATTTTTAGTTTTTTGTGTATTTCATATGTATTTAATTATATCTTTATTTCCAAGAAAGAAAAAAAAATATTTTGCAATAAATAACATCTTTTTCGGACGTATTTTGTCGTAATCTCAAACAATCACATATTTTTTACGAAGTATACTATCGTATGTAACACTTATGATAATTTGCGTTGGAAAATAACATAGGATAATTTTATCGTATGTAACACGATAACATACGTTGGAAAATAACATAAGGTAATTATCGTATGTAACACTTACGATAACATACGTTGGAAAATAACATAAGTTAATTATCGTATGTAACACTTACGATAATATGCGTGAGAAAATAACATAAGAAAATTATTGTATGTAACACTTACGTTATTTTATGTCGCGTCTTTTCCGAAGTAAAATGTTGTAAGTCATTTATACGATATTTTACGTCGCGTCTTTTCCGAAGTATAATATAGTTTGTTCATGAAACTACAGTATAAAGTAAAATATTGAAACGAAATTTCAAAAAAATTGGGCAATATTTAGATTTATACCGGACGAAAATATGTTCAAATCCTTCTCCTGTAAAACTGAATTTTGTGGGTTACGATATTATACGTAGGAGCCGTCGAAATGGTTCCTTATTTTATTCATCCGTCTTTTGAAGTAATTATTCGAACAGGCTGTACATCACTGTTATACTATCACTGTCAGAGGATTCAGCTTCCTCGACAAAATCTTCTGTTTCCGAATACGTTTATTGATCATCCAACACTTCTAACATAATTTCTATATCACTGTCTCTCATTTTTTAATTACCTCAATTCTAATGAACGATAACCAGACAAGACGTTTTGTGCGTTAACAATTAACTTGTTATTATTTGTGGGTCAAATTTGACCCGAAGGCCGTTAGAGTAAAAAAAAAAAAAAGTTAATACGCACTATAACATAAGTTTAAAAAAAAAATAAGCTTAAGACAGCGATTAAATAAAAAGTGATAAAATATCAATATTTAGAAACCGTTATTTTTCAAGAAAATTGCTCTCATCCCAAAAATGGGTCAAAATTGACCCGAGGACCTTACGAAGGTTAAAAAAATGTACATACAATTTGATTATTTTTTGATGCTGGCAATGGAAAAAACGCATTACTCAATGAGTATTTAGCGCAATCATAATATATGTATATTAATATATTATATTATATACACAGATCAACAGGTCTTGTTTAGTTGTTACGTTACGTGTAGCGAGACTCCTGAGTTATTTCATGGGCTTTGTCCATCTTATTGCAGACAACCCCCCATTATTTTTCCTTGTACATATCTAATGTATATTCAAGTTTTCTTATAAAGATAATGAGACCTTTCACAGTGGGTAGAGGTATACCTCGTATAATTGAGTTTTATAAAAAAAATTATACGGATTTAAGCACTAAAATACATAAGTGGCTCTTGTAGCCCAGTGGGCACGACACTGGTTTCTCGCACCGGGGGTTTCGGGTTGGATTCCCAGTGAAGTCACAATACATATATATGTGATTTACTTAAGCTTGGGTGTTTTTGTGATGTAATGACTTCTATTGTCCTGTTGAAGCTACAAAAAAAAAAGATACCTGACTGAACATTAAATCAATCTGTCTACAAAAATGATTTTGACTCACTAAAGATGCATTATTACTAAAGAGGAAAAAGTAAAATGAACTGGTTATTTAATTCTCTTTAATTTACGCACCGCTGTAAATAATATCAACATAGTTGTATGGTACAATCAATGATGTTATTAAATCTTGAGGTGGTGCAGCTTCCTGTTGACCTCCTCAAATTTAAGGATCTTTCGGATGAAAAAGTCTCCAAAACGATGTGAAACTTTTGTATCGGCGATGTGAATCATGTCATTATCAATGTAGAAGTCCAACTGAAAAAAGATAAAACAAAATTAACATTAGTTTCTATATAATTTCAACAAATATTTAAACAATAGATTTAAATATTGAAAAAATCATAATGTAGGTCTGCTAGGTAAACAGTTATGCGGTAAAAGTTCAAGATTAAAGTTTATCGATAAAGAAATGTCATTCTCTGCAGTTTAAAAAAAAGTCTCCATGGAAGTAACAGAGAGCAAAGTAAAATTACTAATTGAGGTTATCAGCTTTTTCCAGAATTTGGCTGTACTCTGGCGACGAATTTCTCAAATATTTTTATTCATATAACAATAATGAGAAAACTCGATTAAGAACTTTGCAAACCTCAGATCCGGACTGGAACTTGCCGTCCAATCCGCTGGGTCCTTTGCTCCACACCACATTCTTCATCTTGTGCTTGAAGCACAGCAGGTGGATGGTGAGCGCTGCCATCTCCTTCTCCAAGTCCCACTTGTCTCCGCGCTGTTCGCTCGACATGAATGTGGCGAGCTTGGACAGCGGGAGGGTGGTGTACAGCTTCAGGTAGGACCGGATGGTCGGAAGTTTGCTCTGCTGCTGCACCTGTGACAAATAGGAATATTAATATTAACCCCTAATATTAATTAATATTAATATTAATCCCTCTACTATTAACCTTTCCCCTCCAGAGCTGTAAACTGAGTTGACACGGCCTCTAATAATGTGAATATCTCTGTAAATACACAACTAATATTTTAGATTTTCCTCATAATATATTTATGTACAGCAAAACTCCGTTAACTCCGAAATTTTTAAAACGCAAGTCCCAAAATTATAATTTCATGGCAGATTAACCCCAATAAATCGAAAATCCCGGTAATTTGTATTTTAAAATGATTTTTAGACCCTTTCGCCATAAATTTGAAGTCCCATGATTATTATTATTTTTTTAAAGTTATTAAAAACTAATTCTTTTTGATCATGACCCATGAGAGATGTATTTCGCGGTAAAAGATGAAAACTTTGATATACAGGGTTATTCGGAAAACATTAATAACCTCGCAGGACTATATTCCTGCCTTGATTATGAGTCGAAAATGTTCAAGCTATTATAACCTATTATTATTTTCAATATTTCTAACTTATTTTTTGTAAAACATCAGACTATCATTACAATTAGAGTTACTTTATATATATTTTATTTATTTATTGAAATTAACGGAGATAGTCCAATAAAATATATTACATAACATGAACATAAAATACAAGAGAATAAAAGTTATAGCAATTTAAAAGAAAAGCAAGGACAAATGAAAAGTAATAACAAGATGGAGACAAGATCTAGACTTTCTAATCAGAGATTGTTTGAATCTGGACAGACTTACACCAAAGAAGTCCAAATCCTGTCTCGAATTTAAAAAACGACATAATCGTGACATGGGAGCATGGAATCCATAATTGGTTCTATGATGGCTAAGAAACAACAGTTCATTATTTCTGAGTCTACGGGAAGGGATATTGAATTTTATTTGGCCCAGTAACGAAGGCACGTCAATGTGGCCATTTAATATTTTGTGTATGGTGATTAAGTCAGTGTTTTCTCTATGTTTTTGGAGGTTATAAATTTTTAACATTGACTCAATTTCACTGTACGAGTAATCTCCTCTATCCAAGTCCGATCCATGTAACTTTTCTTAAGAAACAATGTTGCATGGATTCGATGTGACTTATTTGGTTTATAAAGAAGAGAGACCAAATCACAGAGGCATATTCTAAGCTACGACTGACAAGTGAACAGTAAAGAGTTTTGATCGTATAAATATTTGTGAAATCAGAAGACATTCTGTTGACAAAGCCTAAGAGTTTTAAGGATTTATTACCACATAATCTATTTGTTCATTAAATGTAAGTTTATAGTCCAGAATAACTCCGAGGTCCTTGATAGACTTGACTACATCCAATTTTATATTTTCTATATTGTAGTCAAAGGAAATAAACATTTTTGATCTATAGAATGACATTATTTTACATTTGTTTATGTTTAGTTCTAGGCCATTTACTTTACACCAATTGTCAAAGGAGTCAATATCAGATTGAAGGAGTAGGCAGTCTTGGGTAGTGTTAATTATTTTAAGCATCTAATTATCGTCGGCAAAGAGCCAAAAGCGAGTATATGTGAATACATTTACAACATCGTTTATAAATAAATTGAAGGGAAGAGGTGCCAGATGGGCACCTTGAGGCACGCCCGATGTGACTTCGATACTGGTTGACAAAAAGTTATTGATTCTGACCTTTTGTTGCCTTCCACTTAGATAAGATCGAATATGAAAAATTCATTACCTTTAATACAAGTCAAATAAAATAACAAAAACCTTCAAATTCCAATTGGAAAACATTCCAATTGGAAATTTTTCAGGGTTTTTATCATTTTATTTAACTTGTATTGAAATGTATGAATTTTTCGTAATCGATATAAGTCACTGTGATGATAGTAAAACGTTTAACAAAAAATAAGCCAGAAATATTTAAAAAAAAAATGCAAGCTTTGATGTCGCATATCTCCATAACTATTGATATTAGGCCATGACTGCTTGAACATTTTCGACTCATAATCAAGGCAGGAATATAGTCCTGCGAGGTTATTAATGTTTTCCGAAAACCCTGTATATTGCATACCTCGATAACTATTGATATGTATTAAGGTCATGGTTGCTTGAACATATTCAACTCATTATCAAGGCAGGAATCCACCTGTAAAGTTTTTGCTACTAGCGATGCGACACCTGTATATATTTTTATATAAGATGTATATATTTTTTCATACAATTTTTCTTTTTTGAAATTGTCAATGGGAAAACCATGCAACTGTGTTTTTGAAGCAATAATAACATAAATAATACATCGTCATATATGCATTCGAGTTTGACATATTTCCCACCATAGGTACATTCTAACCTTCAACACGAATATTTTAACACATTTCCAACCATTTATATTCTAACCTAGAAGTTGTTTAAGGAAGAATAACTTCTCAGAATTCCCAACCACATAATTGATACCAGCAATTTTTTTGATAAACATAGATTAAAACTAACTCCAATGAACAGTTTGGAAACTGTCAAAATGCAAAAAATCTAAAATTCAGAGAAAACATTCATAAATAACATCACATTCCAACAGATGTCTCCAATCCTCAATATTTTTATATTAAAGCCCAAAAAAATCCTTCCCAATGCTCCAGGATAGGCTTGCTATACTAAGATGACAAAATTTCTGTATTCAGGTTAGTTATAAATTACATGATAAATTACTGCTTCTCTCGAAACTATGGTAGTGATAAATTTAACCCAACAAGTGTGCATTACAAAGTTCAATTTAGTGTAAATTAAAATAATCATGCTGCACCAAAAAGTAACTGCCATATCATCAATTGATAATAATTTGTTTTAAGCTCAATCACATTTTCTGTCTTCTCTTAAAATTCAGATAAATTGAATTTTGCAACAAAACACACTCCAACGGGACTTGAAACAACTTTTTTTCTTACTTCATCCATGAAGACTTGGGTCTGATGCTTGGTAGCATCCTTTCCGTAATCATCGATGGGCGCATCAGCATCCGGAGGGCACGGTGACAGGAATTTGGGACAGGCGAAGGAGAAGCAACTCTCAAACTCATTCATATCTCCGCACTGCATCTTGTACATTTTCTCGTGGTAATTTTTATCCCTAAGCACCTGTAAATTATAAAAATGAATTTTAATTTTAATATCATCTTGTGTACACAAAACCTATTCACAACATTCCTATATAGACATTGGCTCCTAAACTATCCACATGAATGGATTTCCACATATGCCAGAAGCCCATATCCACTTCATTTAATTTATGAGGTAGAGCAATGTTATCATATCCCGTAGTTTTTCCATTCATTGTATGCACATTAGAGATGGGTCCACTCTTTACTAAATACTAAATACTATAATATAGTAATTTATTATACTCCATTTTCTGTTTACTTCAATCCTTCAATCGCCGTGAAGTGTAATTTTCAGTCAAGTGTGGCTTTTAGAGAAATATAACTAATGATTCAATTCCCCCCTGTCATTAGCTACACGCAATTTGGTAGTAGTAGTTTTAAGTACTATGTATACAACAAGCAGCTAACTTCACCAGTTCATTCAAGTATGTACATGAAGTGTATGTGAACCTGTACATGTTGAAGCCTTCATTACGGAATCAAGTTCTGCCCTTCTCTAGCGCACACTTTATTTCTTCCATACTTATTTCACATGCATAATTTTTTTCTCACTTAGCTCAGTGGACATCTTGGTGGATTTTTCATTTATATTCTCTTCGCTCTCAAAATATTTGATTTGTCTGTCTTTTATAGTCACTTGGACTACAAAAGACAGATAAATCAAATATGTGGTCTTTATAGATCAGATATCCACAATACCACTTTCGGTGCTACATAAGAATTTAATATTATTCTGGAAGTTCTGTCATCATCAGCTTTGCACCTTCTTTTTTCAGTTGCTTTTCAAAGATTTTCCTTTCCAACTTCATTCTAAAAATCATCATTTTAGCAGAGATGTGACTTATCTAAGATACAAGTATTTTAAATACAGATACAAGATGCAAAGTACATATACAATGATGTACATTTCTATAAATCGATACATCGATCGAAATACATCGAAGAAAAATTAGCAACAAAATGTTTGAAGAACTGGTTTTACTTAAGTCTCAATTGAAACCTTAAAAATATAATATTTTATTTTGTCACATTTGCGCGATCAACACGATTTATTCATAAATAATTCACGTAAAAAAATAAACTTACATTCAATAAAATGTGTTTTCTTACAAAAGGATTTTATCTTTAAAAAGTATTTGGAAGATACATATTTTGTATCTGGTATTTGAAATACTTGACTTAAAGTATCTTGCATTTTGTATTCCAGATACCATTCCATCACCAGGGTGTTGTATATCGTTATAACAATATACAACACCCTGATGATGGAATGGTAATTTCTGAAAATGTTGGTGTAAATACTCAAATAAAAGTAGATATATACAAATAAAATAATAAATAATTTTATCAAATGTCAATCTACAATGTTGCTCAATCAATTGAAAAAAAAAAAGAAATAATGTTATTTTGGGTAATAGTAGATATGTACCTACATCATAGAAGGTTATTTCAAAATCTGTCATCGTGCCTATTGTTTAAAAGAACCAATAGTTGTACCTGTTGTATGGACTCATCGACACACTGCGGGTGCAGGACCAGGCAGATGGCCAGAAGGTGATACATCTGGTCAGTCTGCTTGTTAATTTGGTCGTTTTGGTAGGACCGTGTCGTGAACAGCTTATTAGTACGCTGCACATACAGCAGAGCGGAACTGACAGTACGGATGGCATCTGAGTATCGGCGCATCATAGTGTAAGCGAAGCCCACATAGTAGGATGTGGAGATTTGGCACGCAGGGACGTGCGAGTACTGTGACTTCTTGTGCAGCTCTATATTCTCCAATACCTACAAATAATTTCAAACTATTAACTCTTCTGGAATAGAAATATCTTTTTTTTTTTGCTTTAAATTGATTCTATTATTTATATTGTCAAATTTATGTCCCAAATGGTCAAAACTGTTCAGATTGTTTGATGACCAATGCTATTTAAACTGCAACAGAAATAATCATTTTGTAATAAGCAAATTACTATGGTTAACATCTACTGTCATTATTCTTTGTGAGAACATTAATTCCAGGCAAAATGTTTTCAGTGACGTGTGATAATATTTACCTTAATCGCTTGGTAGTAGTCCCCGAGCAAGGAGTGTAACCTGAGGAGTCCCACAAGGGAGAAGTATCCGAGCATCTTATACAGGGAGTGGCGCCCAAACTCTCCGGCCACCGAGTCCGGATCTCCGCCTGAGGCGTACACCTGATGATTTAACACAAGACACTTTTTATTCTATAATTAATACATTTAACACTGAAGCTAACATGTAACTGGGTGCAAAATTATTTTTTAATATACATATATTTGTGCAGACTTGATATTAATTGATGTATATATTACCTCCAGCTGCATTTTAATATTAGACTTGTCCACAAGAGAGTGAAGAACATTGAGGACACAAAGCACATTCCAAACTTTGTTATCATTGTTCAGAGTTTCGATCTCATCGGGAGTCTTTTTTGTAAGACGGGCCCTGAAATAAACAATAAATGAATTAGTACCATCAATGATTGGATGGACTTATGATAACCCTCCAATGTCCGCACTGCACGAGAAAAAAATCAAATATTCAGTGAAAGGTTGCAGCGCAATGTTAACAATCCTGGATTCATAATTTTCAGATGAGCCCTTATGATATATACCGGTAGAGGAAATAGACTAAGAAGACAACGAGTTGTACATTGGGTCTTTCAAAAAGCTTAGAGATTACATATACGGAAATAAGAACTTAAATTTTCATTAAAAAAATCAAAAAAAGGAAAATAAACAGGAACTTCTTTCACAATTTACTAATCTGCCAATAAAACATATGACTAAAAAGTATTTTTGTTATGTAAAAAAAACAATGCTAATTTGTTTTTTCGATGTGAGAGGAGTCGTCCATTCAGAGTTTCTTCCACAGGGTCAGACAGTTAACCAGGCTTTTTACCTGGAAGTTTTGAAAAGATTACGCAACAGTTTACGGCGGAAGTGGTCTGATTTGTGGCAGTTGGGCAATTGGTTTTTCCACCACGAACGCCCCTGCTCACACAGCCCTGTCTGTGCCAATTGTTAACCAAAAATGGCATGACCCCTGTACCTCATCCCCCTTACTTACCCGACCTTGCCCCCTGCAACTTTTTTTTATTTCCCTGAATGTAAAGAGACATGAAAGGAAAACGTTTTGCCGACATTACCGAAGTGAAGAAAAAAACGACGGAGGCACTGTCGGGCATCACAGAAGACAAATTTGAAAAATGTTTTGAGCAATGGAATAAAAGATTAGACAAGTGTATTATTGCCGGTGGAGAGTACTTTGAAGGGGATTGAAAGTTTTTTGTTTAAAAATGAAATATATAAATTTAAAAAAAATAAGTTGGTTTTCTTTTGGGCACTCCTTCGTATAACTAGAATAACTAAAAGCGCATACCTGTATTGTGCAAAAGACTGGAATTGATAGACAAACTCGTCCACCAGTTCCCAAAGCCACTGGTCGGGTAACTCCAGAGCCACAGGTTTCTGCGCCGACAGAATGTAGTTGAAGAGGTGGCAATAGTTGTAGAATGACTCAAATCTCTGCTCTAGTGTCGGTCCACCGGGAATACGAGCATAGATATGACGGTAGTATAATTCTTTGTACAAAATAAGGAAGACCTGCAAATCATAATGTGAAAAACATTTGAGAAATATTAAAAAGTAATATATAAAAATTCCACTTCCTTACATAATGCCGTAAGTTTCCAAGAGAGTCTATGGTACTTGTTATTATATTAGAATAAAACATGCTAAATATATGTTATGCAATATTTTTAGATTCACAATGAATACTAACTTGATCATTCTCAACAATGGCGGCGACCTCCTCCTCTTCGGGCCACGGAGTTTTCTCAAAATATTGCTCCGTTAACTTGGGGAAAGTATTCTCATACAAATTCAGGATTTCAAAAGTTACCCCCTCATTGATCACACTTTGGAAATACACCAAAAACTTCTTCACCTGCAAAATGATGAGCATTTAGTTGCTTGTTTGTGTACTTCAACACTGGTAATTAAAAACACAAAGACTCCTAGACCATTACAAAAACGATTTCAAATCCAAAATATAATACAATACAAAAGTTAACCGTCTTATGCCTATGGACATACGCGATGCGTACGCCTATTGCTGGCAAAATACTGCTAACTCGTATACTGTATGCAACAGCAGTGATTGGGTACCCACCACTTTCCCAGGACCGTTTTATGAGCTTACGCTGACATATCGGTCGCCTGGTTGACAGTTTTTTACTCTAAAACCTATCTCCATGCTGGACCGTGTATAGGGCGGCCCAGCAGGGAGATGCAAGCAAAGCCCAATCACCGTCCCACTCTCGCAGAAATAAAATCTTTATTAGTATGATCAATTCAGATATGCAATTCATAAGATACAAAGATTTATGCATACAGGTTACAAAGGACATGGATACAGTACGAGAGTAAGAGAGACACAATACTAAGACTCACACGTGTAGATTCAAGGCAGAGAAGGATTACAGCGGGAAGGGGACTGTGAGGGGACAGGAAGCCATTTTGACACCACTCCCTATAGGAGAAGAAGACGACACAGAAAAATGGAGTTCAATCCAAAGGTGCCACAGATCCACGGTCCTACACAAAATCTATCCTCGGAGCAGCTCCCAGCGAGCTACCCACTCCCTCACGAATTCCCGAAAGAGTCCGAGGTTTCTTGCATTCCTGATAAGGTCATCGTTCCTAGGAGAGCGATGACCCACCCCTTCCAATCCTTCTAGCATCCTCTCCCTGGCATCTCAATAGAGATCATAAAAATACCCGGAATGTATTTTGTCTGCCGCAGGTAGAAACAATCTTGACAAATGTTTTTCTAGCCAGTATTTATCGAAACTGCTTTGCGTGAGTATCTCTTTTTGTTCATTCCAAAAATTTATAACATTAGTTAATTGCAATATTCTCTGTAAAATTGTCTAAATTATTTTGTCATACTATAAATATTTAATAATTTAGTTTGAAAAACAGTCTTTGTATCTGTATAATACTCCTTTCCACAAATCGCACTGGCTCTATAACTAACAGTATGCGAAACAGTAACAGGCGGCACGTCCGCTCTCTCCCGTGGCTCTCCCCGCACTGACGTGCGCCCCGCCATACCGTGAGCACGTTTATAGCTATTGTTATAGGTACATATATTATTATGCACAAACACTGCAGTATCTTTAGATGTGCTTTTATTAAGTACTATGTTTACTAAGGCTATAGTTTTTTTGGGTGTAGTGCAGAATGTGGCATTGGGAGCTATTTTTAATATTCACACATTTTCCGGTATAATTGAGTGTTCTGATTCCAAAAATGACATAAAATAACCCGAAACGCAAATATTAAATGAGTAATTCCAAATTAAAAAATCGTAATTATTTCCTTGTTTAGCTGATTTGACAAATCAGCCATTTTATTTGAATTTTTACATGTATAAGTATTTGTATCATAGATAAAGAAAAAGAAAGTGGACCATTCACTATCCTGGTCAGTGGACTGTCATGTAGGATAGTGAACGGCCCGCTTAATAAGAACTCGCAAAATTTTTGTACAAGGCATCATTTGAAGGGTCTTGAGTGCCTTTATTTTTTTATTTAAATATTACGATTTATTGGTAGAAATATACATTATATTTTTGTACCTATTCAACATATTTTGGAACATTTGTCACAAAAATATTTGTATATGCTGGATTCATTGACTAAATTGATCATAAATCACAACAAGAACGTATATTGAATTCTGAAGGTAGTAGCAGGCGAGTATGCGCAGGCACAAACCCGTGGAACGCCCCCACGACTGCCTTGCCACCAAACCATAACCCAACAAGGTAAAACCCTGATGGGCCGTAGCAGGCGAGTATTCGGTGGCACAAACCCGTGGAACGCCCCCACGACTGCCTTGCCACCAAACCATAACACAACTAGGTGAAAACTTGACGGGCCGTAGCAGGCGAGTATTCGGGGGCACAAACCCGTGGAATGCCTCTACGACTGCCTTGCCACTAAACCATAACACGAGGTAAAACATTGATGGGCCGTAGCAGGCGAGTATACAGTGGCACATCAGTACCAAAACATACATCCATACAGAAAATATATTTTTATTGTTTGCTGTTATAATCATTGGTCGTTTATAATAAATATTTTTGTAAAGTCATATTTTTAATATATGTTAATGTTTTTCTTTAATGAATGATTTTCAATTTTTTATTCTATGCACGAGCGCTGCTACTTGCACGACACGTCTAATTTCTGTGAAAATAAACAGTCCAATACCACGGGACTCCTTATCTGACTTTTACTGAGCCCTACTGATACTCGTACAATTATTTTTTATGATTATTATCATTTTTTGTTTTTATTTATAAATTGTTTTCTTATAAAACATTTATTTTGAAAAAAATTGTATATTTTCTATGCTTTCCACGTGCATTTATTCTCTTTTACCTTTGAATAAAATATTGTGTTGTGTATGGTTCACTTATCGTATAGATAAAATGGCTGATCTATCAAACTTACTAAGGAAATCATTATGATTTTTAAATTGGAATTACTCGTTTAAGAATTGTGTGCTGGCTTATTTTATGACATTTTTGGAATCATTTATACCGGAAAATTTGTTAATATGTATTTAATACAGCTCCCAACGCCACATTGTGCACTTATCCCATTTTTTTTACTGAGTTTAGATCACGATTAGATTAACCCATTCCATGCGTTAAAAAATATATCTGACATCTTTCATACGCATAGCGCTGCATTATATTTTATGACTTTAAACAAAGATAATGCTCTAAACTTATTAATTGTTTACAATAAGTCGATGAGTAAAGTATTTAATAATCTTCAAGGACAAAAACAAACATTGAAATCTTTTAAATATTTACAAAATAAGGCAAACAGATTATGGGACAACATAACACAGGGCTACGCTTCTTCAAGGACAAAAACAAACATTGGAGTATATAAGAAATTAGCTAAGAAGAAGGGTCACGGCAAAATGGAGGAAGAAAAAATAAAACTAACTGCATCTACTTCATCATATGATCTTCTACCGCAGCAAGAAATTAAAAATAGTTCGGCGAAGAACCTATGCCAGTGACATCAACCGCTGCTCTAGCGATTGAAACGTCAGGAAAAAGAAAGACACAGGATTTTATTTCACCAAAACTGATTGCAGCTTTAGAGAGATGCCGGCTGAGCATTAAAGACTACGTCTATATTCTTCAAGCCGCCGTAGAAGCGTTTGGTCTCACCATAGATGAATATCCAATTAATATTAATATGAATATCCAATAATAAAAATGTTCTCAGGTTTTCACGGCCGTTCAGAATCTTCTGTGTATAGTTTTCTGGGATATTGTGCCGTGTATATGTGACCTCTCTGGCCATTAGCCCTGACGATGGACCCTGCAATGGGATCCGAAACGTCGGCCAGAGAGGTCACAAATACGTGGCAGAATATCCCAGAAAACTATACACAGAAAATCCAATTATTGCCTGCCCAACATAACTTGGCGTGCGGCAAGATTGGAACTAAAACCCGCCCTGCCCGCACCCGACGGTAACCCCTCGCCCTGTAATTCAGTACAATTTTGTATTTGCTCGGGAGCTTTGACATCTTAATTACCACTATACACTGAATTATTATGTCCAAAACAACCAAAACAGTCCGGGGTGGTGCAAGAACAAATGCTAATGAAGTATTAAAGTTTTGCGAAGTTGAAAAAGCAAATAATGGACCGATATTACCGTCTCACAGTTTGACAGATAGAGCGGCTGCCGCGGAGCGCGCTGTTACCCGACCAAATTTATGTTGAAGGCTCTGACACTGGTCACCGGACATTCAGTACATTATGTATTGTGTAATAAATTTACAACCTGGCAACTTCTGTTTCGCGATAGCGGCGCCCTCCCTCGCACGCCAAGTTATAGTGGTGGCACTCTAATAAATCGTCCATTCTAAGGATTCAATCTCAAATTAGGAAAGAAAGGGCAGCGGCTATAAAGATGGATTTTCAAAATCATGTGCCTGATATAGTAACTGTTCACTGGGACGGGAAACTGTTACATGGATTAGAACTTCAGGATTTCTAAGGAAGAGCAGTTACTGGTGATGACTTTTTTTGATGATAAAGAACAACTTCTTTCTGTCCCAAAACTGGATTGTTTTTCTGGAAAAGATCAAGTCAATGCTGTTTTAAATGCGCTTCATGAGTGGAACCTCGGTGACCAGGTGCAAATAATGTGCTGTGATACAACAATCTCTAATACTGGCTGTTGTGCAGCATGCGCTCTATAAGAACAAAAGCTGTAAAGAGAGCTATTATTGTTCGCTTGTCCCCATTACGTTTATGAACTTGTCTTGAAGAGCAAAATACCTCAAGTTACTAAAAGTCCTGATATTCCCCTGATTAAAAAGTTATGATATAATTGGAATAATATTGATTCTACTAACATCCAAACTTGCTCCGAATTTGTGAAACAACATATGAGTGACGGAGAAATCAATCAATTATCAGTGTTTTATAAGAATGAATTACAAAATCATGTCTCTATTGTGAGAGATGACTACCGTGAACTGATCGAGCTATCCACCATGTTTTGGGTGGTGAAGGGGATAAAAACCATCCACTACGCATCAAGCGCGGTGGATGGCAAGAGCTATTTACTCTTTGAAAATATGTTTGTTGCAGTCTCAATTAAAAATGAGCACAAAATCATTTAGAGATGTTTGCTTATTTATTGTTTATTTTATGTTAATTAACTGTTTATGTGGAAACCAGTACAATTTAACAGTTAAAGCACCTCATCAAGATTTGTGCTTTTTGAAAACTTTAAAAGGTTACGAGAAACTTGATACAGTATTTCTCAAGTAGCGTTGAACAAGTTTTGCCAACACACACAAAGATTAAAGATTGAAAGCACTTTATGTCATGGAAAGAAAATTTTGTTTTTATGGACGCAAAAAGAAAAGTTAACTATCTTAAAGCAGTCAACCATACTGCAGAAAGAGATGTGAAATTAATGCAAAATTTTCATGGCAAAATAACTGCTCAGGAAAAACAAACGCAGTACCTTTTACGCTGTGTTCAGAAAACTGTACCCTGACTGCAAAAAGAAGATGCTAAAGAGAAAATATCCTAATTAAATAATATTTTTTTATCTTTAAATATTTTTCCTCATTATTTATAGATATTTTGGTTTTACTTTATCAATTAAAAATAATGGAACATTTGAAACTACCATCATATCTAGAAGTGGTGAATTTATCTTATTTTGAAAAACTTTGGGCCTCGTCGGCACGGGTTAGAATCATCGTAAAAGTATGAAATTTCGTATCTGAATAGGCCATGGTAGTTGTAAAAAAGTTAGGGGGTATGCGTTTACAAAATCGAAACAAAAATTTTTTGGTCATATATTCCTACCTGATACGCGCAAGCATCATCATTATTCTACACTGTTAAAAATATACTACTATGAGTAGCTTGTTGGTCTTGTGGTTAGGACTCTCGCCTCGTGATCCAAAGATCGCAGGTTCGAATCTCACTCCAGACAAGCAAGTTAGTCCTATTTTCATAGCACAAGCGTTTAGCTTAATTTGAAAATAGTAAGAATATTGATGTAACACGAATTCCGTGTTCGCATCTCTATTTAAAAAAAAATGTCTAGGTATATCTATAAATATGGACACAAAATACAGTCGAATTCTTGAAGCATTCTCCACTAGTAACAAAAAAGCATCGAGACAGACTGAAAATAGAAAAAATGGGTGCCAGTTCGCAGCATTGAAATTAAAAAATTTAAACTATGCAAACAAAAACGCTTTCATCCTTGGGAAATTATGAATGTACTCAAATCAAAACTATAACACCCAGTTTACTTACAACTTCTGGCATTTGATAATACTGACGGTCGTATTCCAAATCATACTGCGGGTCTCCGGTGTGAGGCTCATAATCGCCATAAGTCTCGTATCCTGCCTGAAACACCAAACCGGTCATAGGGGAAGAAATTGTACAAATGTCAAATTAACCTAAGAATTTCAAGCTCAATGCGGAATTAAATGTATCGTTTTTTTCACCTCAGGCCTCACCTCATTGTAATCATCACCAGAATACATATTGAGGGGTATGTGCGACAAAGGGGTAATCGCCTGTTATTAGAAAAGTAGAAAAATCGCAACAACGCGACAGCGACACCCGAACGTAGGACCAGGACCACAGAATAGAGAGGTAAAGAACGCGCACTCATGCATTTGAACAGTCGCCACCTAGAGACCGGGGCACACATTTAGCTTTATTTATTTATTTCTTTATTTGTTTAGATTAATATATTATATTCCTGAAAATATGAAATAGATTTTAAAATAAAATATGGTAAATTTGAATGAAATATTTATTTATATCAAATCCGCCAATTCAAAAATAAGAGTCAGAAAACAAAGAAAACTGACAATTACATGGTGAATATAATAAATTTCAAAATAAAATACATTTACTATGTTACAATAAAAAAATTTGATAAAGAATTTACAGAACAAATCAAAATAAAGGAAAACAATGATTTATCGTTTAGTTATTATACTAAATGTATAGTAGTGAATTGCAGTGTATATTTATATTATTTATAACATATTGTCGCTGTACATATAATATATCCTATGTGACGTTTAGTAAATTCTGAGATAAGCGAATAAAAACTGTTTTAAAAAATAATTGCAGACTAAATTTATAAAAAATATTTTAAATAATCACTAGGGAGGCTTATCACATGAATGGCACTGTTTTTTTTGTATATATGTCCATTATTTATATGAGAAATTGATAAATTTATTTGTGTATCTCAGAATGTACTAAACGGCACATAGGATTTAATTATATATACAACGACGATATGCATATCATTGCTTCCACAGCAAAACCATGTATCAGAAAAGTTGGTGGAATTGACTATTGATTGAATAGTACATATACGTATATAAAATAAAGGTGAAGTTTTTTCTTTATAAACATTGAAAAGTCATGCAATTACAGAGGAAGAGCGTTTACATAATGAATATAATAAATTTCGCATTAAAATACATTTAATATGATACAATTTACAATAAAGAAATTTGATAAAGAATTTACAGAACAAATCAAAATAAAGGAAAACAATTTATAATTTAGTGATTATACAAAATATAGTAGTGAATTGCAGTGTATGTTTATAATCCGCTAATTCTATAATAACAGTCACAAAAAAATTGGCAAAGATAACTGACATAAATCAATATTGTTATAGCATATTTTTTAAATTTTACGTGCTACCTCTCTATAAAAGAAATCTTGTGTTTAGAGAAGGAATATGTTTACGTAATGAACATAATTTCAAATTAAAATGCATTATGTATCCCAAAATAATACAATTGTACGGCTTTCTCCAAATTCACAAAGGAAACAGCGCCATCAGACCATCAGTATCCCAATGTAGTTGCAATTCACCAACATTCAAAATAGCTTCATTCATTATAAAAATATTAAATACCTCCAACGTATTTGAACCAAAGTATAAAATTAAAATTTCATTTAATCTAGTCGATACTTTAAAAGATATTGTCCTTCCGTCAAATGCAAAGTTAGTATCATTGAATATTTTAAGTTTCTTCACTAATGTTCCTATTCAAGAAAGCAAAACGCTAATTTTAGATACATATATTGAAAACATTAGATTTGCCGGAAGGTCTAATAAATGATTTATCTCTTTTATCAAACCTTGTCTCAATAAAAATTAGTTTCAATATAATAAAATAGTTTATAAGAAAATACAATAATAAATAAACGCATAAATACATAAATAAACGCATCATTTAATAGCACATTCGCAAATTATTATTTTGATGCACTTAAATTCAGATTTAAGTGCATCAAAATAATAATTTGTTAACACATGCTTACTTTAGTAATTTGGTGTATTGAGTCATAAAATATCATTTTATAATAATGCACTTTTATTTAGCATTTTTCGGTTTATTTATTGCCTTAACATAGTATAACTCTAATGAAACGCGTTGTAATTGAGTTACTTCACTAAAGTATTTTCAATTTTTAAAAAAGTAACCCATAAAAACCAAGTTTTTACTATACTCCCTTTATTTGTAAAATATAACAATAATCAAAGACGAATTAAAACATATAACATAACACTAAACTTACAGAAATTTAATATATTTCTAAAAGGTCAGATGTTTTGAGATGTCAAGATTTTGATAGATTCAATTATCATCAATATCGTACCTTATGAATTTCCAGCGTCAAATGATTTAGTCAGAATCAGATTTGAGTAATGTAGAATTCTTCAAAACTAAGCAGAAATCTAAAAGAAATAAATTATTATTTGATTTTTTCCCAAAAAAAAAACAATTTTGCTGTCATCTGTGAACCAATTGTTTTGTAAATTTTCGAAATCCATAGTGATGTACCTATTATACCTACGGAGTAATTTAAATTTAGAAAATATTCCGCGACGTTATCGGGCCACCGCGCCGTTGCTAATTAAACTTTTCTAATGCTTCCAATTTGAAAAAACCAATAAAATTTCTAAAATTCCGAAATTATATTATAAATATTAATTTTTTAACGAAAATTTGATAGATCTTCTTGATCATCGCCACGAGTCTGCTTGCCAAGTTTCAGCTCGATTGGATCACGGGAAAAGGGTCAAAAATCAATCCAAAGTTTTTGTTGACGGCAAGCAAGCAGACGCCACGAGTTAATATAAAGAGAGTAAAAAACTTTTTACTCTCTTTTACTGTTACTGCTGTAACGTTTACTGCTTTACTATTACTATATTATTATTATTATTATTAAGATATAACGTGGTGTAAATTTTTGGTGGATTATTTTGATTGCTTTTAATTATTTTTGATATAAAACCTATTTTTGATTTTATTTACATCATTAAACTAAGGTTTTATTTAACTTTAATTTCATATTAAGCAAGTTTGGGACATCTGACACGTATTAGGATTGTATACAGCGCCGGCCCGAGCAAACCTGGCGCCCTAGGTGACAGACTGGAACGGCGCCTTTTTAAAAAAATTCACGGCAAAATAAAACTGTAATGTGGACAGGTTAAGTGTATAATTTTTTTATCAAATGATTAGAATACAGATATGATTTACTTACATAAAGGAGAGTGTATCCAACTTTCTTTTGCTGAAAACCTTTTAAATAACACAAAATAGAGAAGCTATTAAAATAAAGTTATATAATTTAACCCATAAAAAAAGTTTTCATTATAAATTTTTTATACGCAAGTAAAAGACCTTTATGCAGAATTTTTCATTTGCTGTAATTCATACTCATTAAAACTTCTAATAATTCCAGATTTGGTGTAAAATAATTTTGTTTTTGCTTGTAACTTTGCAAAAAAAATATAGAAAAAAAGTAAAAATGCCAAAAGATTAAAATGTAAAAAACCTAGAAATTATGATTTTTATATAGATAATAGAACCACCCCTCGTGGAGTAGCGGCTGAAACTATGAAAACCTAATGAAAGCAAATTTAATTCTGAAGTACATCATTTCGGAAGTTTATTTTCAGCACACTCAATAATGGCACTTGTGCTCTATGAATTGCGATATTTACATGTAAAATTGGCCAACGAGTTGCAAAGCTGCGTACAAAAATATAAAAGAACAGCAAACGATATTCCGTGGACACGCAATTCGGAACAAAAATTTGCTGTAGACCTGACGCACAATATTACACGCTATGTGTAAGAAGTTTTTGCATCTCGCTACAATTTTTTTTAACTGAATTATGAAAAAAACAAAAAGTTTCGATTTTGGTTGAATACCAAAAAAACTGAAGGGGTAAAAAAATCGAATGATAGGCAAAACATAGCGTCTTTAACTATTGTTCAAACGTGATACTCAATTTTTGAATTTCATTCAAACTATGCAAATAGTCGTAGAAACATCGCGCTCGATAAAAAAGGCCCAAAAAAGGGGTTTTATTTTTGTCACGCCGCAGAAAGGGACAAAAGCAAAATTTCAACACAAAAAAGAAAGATGGCCGGATTTTGAACCTTTTGCAATATTCATGTTTTCGATTTTTTCTTAAACACTGTGTTTAATTGCAAATAAAAAGAGTCTAAAATGAAAATAAAATTTCGTTTTTGAGAAGGATCAAGAAAGGGGAGTGGAAGCAGGTGAGGGGTAAGGGGAAAGTCCCGAAAAATAAAATAAAAATCAGGTTCCAAAGAGGGTTTCGGGAAAAGATTTAATTTTTAGGATCATATGAAAGCTTGCAAAGTTATTAGCATTGCAAAGTTGGTTTTCGGATTAAAATGAAAAAAGCTGAAATTCGACTGAATTCCGAGGAGGAGAGACGTTCCACGACGAATATGTTTCTCGCGAAAAACAAAAACAACCACAACGACCATGCATACCGACAAAGATGTCAAAATGTGTTGTCCTCGACGCCGAGTTGACTTGCAAAATTTCAGTTCGATTGGATGACGAGAAGTGCGTTAATTTTCACTTCCAATACATTTCCATGCACACGTACGGCGGCTAATATGAAGAATTTAATAAGTTCTATTTTCCTTGCCTTCATTTTAGCAAAAGTGGAAATGATCTCCTTTAAATCAATTGTTTCAGCTTTTTCTTATTCTATTGACAAAGTCGACAACCCTTCAAGTCTTTCTTGAGTCATTGTAGAGCACAAGTATGTTTTAATTTAGAAAAACTGCGCTCACCACTGGCAACACATACAGGAAATGTAAGAAACACCCTTATTGCAGTTATTAAATTAGATACGCTATCTACTAGCCCATTTTCACAGATATAATTTAAAACTTCTTGAGGCGTAGTATTATCTGGTAATCTTCTTGTAATAGTTTGTAATTCGCATAACTCGATTAAGAGATTCTTTCAACTTAACACAGTTTTCCAGAAGAGCTTTGAAAGTTTTATTCTGCATCTCATGAATGTTATAGAGACATCCAAAAACATGATTAATTATTTTTATATGATTAAACCTCTCATCGATTGAATTTATTCTAGTATCCAGCACGGAAAAATAAAAATTAATTTTGGTCTTTCTCATCATATTTAGGCTCATCTTCCGCTTCATACCAAAACTGCCTTTTCTTTTTTTTTAAAGCGAACTGGCTTCGATTCTGATGCGAATGTTGCGAGAATGCTGGCTTCTTCTGAAATATTTCTTGCATGTACTAGCATTTTTTTAAATTTTAAATCAATTCTACAGCTTTCTAGGAAGGTTTTTGTTTTTAGGAAAGCATTTGTTTTTAGGAAAGCTTTAAGATCAAATTCCTTTGATTGAAGAAGTTTGCTAGTCAAATTTTGGCGCGAAAAGGTGAGACAAGTATGGGAAGGGCGTTCGGTTATGTTCAGCGGCACCCGAAGTTAAGGGTTGCGGGCGGCGAGGCTGGCAAGGCGCATTGTTTTGCGGTTTCCCGTTCCCGCCTCCCTCCCCTCGTTGCAGCACTGCATAACGCTTCAGGACGTCGCGCGCCGGTGCGTGCGGCGGCCGCGCGTTCGAACCATTCGACCGATTTGCGTAGTCGTGTCGCTGACTAACCGTTCGTTATGCCGGTGCCGGCCCCCAAATACGAGCGCCCTAGTCCATCGCCTAGTTTGCCTATATGAACGGGCCGGCCCTGATTGTATACGTATTAGGCACATTTTAATTAAAAAGAATGGTACGCTTTTGTGTTGCAATAAAAACAATAAACTTGAACTAGCAGTTAAGCAATCAACTATCGGCGATCACTTGCTGCTAGGCCCTGCGGGCGGTTTTCTAGGCCGCCGCGCGGCCGATAGTAGCCGCCACGTGGCTATTGTTGGCCGCTATGCGGCATAAATATCCGCTTGCTGTTAGACAGTATGGTCGACTAAGGTGACCGCTTCACGGCTGGTAATGGTCGCTGCGCGGCCATTGATGTATACAATCAGCTGTCGATATGGTAGATGCCAATGGCCGCTACTGCTGCTGCTAACTGCGCGCTGTCTACCTGCTGCAAGGCCATGCTGTCAGCTATGGAAGCCGCTACGCGGCCGGTGATAGCTACTGCGCGGACATAGATGTCTAATAGGTCTTATCTAAATATAATAATTTCGTTGTCGGTCGGTTCTTAACTTACTGGAATTACAACTTAAGATAATCAGAGTACGACGAATTCACTTGTCCTTCCTGCTGGCTGTATGGAACTTTGAGTCGTTAATTTTTCAAATGCTGTGAGATAGCATTGCCCAAAGAGACCTACATTGTATTTTTTTTTATCTCCCAAGTCGAAAATAAAATCCAAGTGAATAGTCATATTTTTCAAGTTTTTTATTTACAAATTTGTTGAATGCAGTCTCATGCGGGTTTTGATTGATTTCCCCATATTTAGTTTTCTCAATATAATTTTTTAGGTCGCGAAAGTCAAACTGAACGGTTCCGCGATAACCATTTTTAACTATTCACTTGAGATTTTTACACTCAGTGTGGAATTTAAGAATACCACTTTTACAGATATTGTGCGGGTCATAAATGCGGAAGTACCCTCATTATTTTTTATTCATTTTTGTTTGGATAAGTACCAAAAATATGCAAATGAATTGGTAAACGGTTCAAAAATCAAAAAATTCACTTGAGTTTCATTGCCGGCTGTGTGGTTCTTTTTTTATCAATTTTTCAAATGTTGTGAGTTAGTCCTACCCAGGGATATTCCCATTATTTATTTTCATTTTTATCTTCCAACTCGAATATGTTGTCTAAGGCCCGGTTGTTTCAAGTTCGATCAAAGTAAGCGGTCGAGCAAAGCATAGATTTTTACGAAAACGGATCGTCTGATTGGTGGAGAACGTAAAAATCTATGCTTTTAAAGAACGCTTTCTTTAATCCAACTTGAAACAACCGGCCCTAAGTGGATTGTTAGATTAAACTTTATATTTATTTTCAAATTTCATCAATGTTATCATATGGGGTTTCTAATTCTTCAGATCTCCATTTACATAGTTCTTATGATATATTTTTTAGGTTCTGAAAACTCAACAAAACTAATTACCGGTTAAACTTTTTTCAATTAACTAGGGATTTTGATACATCTAATGTTTATGGAATACTATTTGGTCATTTATGTAGATAATACGCTCTTCTTTTTAACGGAGATTTTTTTATTTTATCGTCGGTTTTATTATATAATATAATATTCAAATAAATCGGTGAATGGTTAGCTATTTCATAATTTAGTTGGGATTATTGCAGACTGTATGAAAAACAAAACATCAATAACATTATGACAGATAAATCATGTGTCCATGCAAAGATAAGATAATAATAATAACGTACAGAGCGTTTCTGGCTAAATTAATATATTGATATTTAATTCAAATTTACCTAATTTTATTTTAAAACTTATTTTATATTTTCAAGAATAAATATTAATTTAAATAAATAAATAAATCAAGCTAAAAGTATGTGACGGTCGCTAGGTGGCGACTGTTAAAAGTCATAGAAGTCATGAGTGCGCGTTCTTTATCTTTACCTTCTCTGTTCTGTGGTTTTGGTTTGTGGCGGGCTGCGCAGAAAGAAGCGAATACTTTTGCAGATTTTAATATTTCCTCTTATATTATCCAATCTCAAATTGATAAATACTTACCTTACCTGCAGGCCTGAATCGTATTGTATCGGCCTGTATATCCCGAAGTATTGATATGAGTTCTGTAAACGTCACGAAATCGGTTTTGTCTTCGCCAAACCAAATCGAGACAGAGGTATGTTGATATACAATACAATTTTTAATATTGTTAATATGACGAATTTATCGTGTTGGATGCCTCTCATACTTATGTGTATATATTACTCTAATTCTTTGTTCTGAACTGCGCCTCCTGTCTTTATCTTTGAGAGCTGTCACAGTCCAGCGCTGTGCCCCGGCGCTAATCCGGATCGTACAGCGCGCATCGAGTGCTGGACTCGATGCTCTAGAATATTCTCTTCTTATATCCGTATTAAGTTGGATATGGATAACTTTGTATGGCGGAAACCCGACATTAAATACGGAATTTTCTTATCAGAACTTTCTCATCATGACTCGAGGTTATTTTCTTCACATACCTAAATTAAATATTTGGGAGATAGGTTGATAACCTGAAACCTAAACTGGTGATGAAAGCTTAACCCTGGATAAGGTCACAGTGTATATGCAATATAACTGTGCTGCAAGAACTAGGATCATTTAAGCGCCAAAGTTAGCGATAAAATTCATTTCTCCCCGTCCCAGTACAGGTCTGTTATCTAAAGCTGGCACGTACACAGTACTCACACCAATGCAATTTTATGTATAAAATAATCATTTTATATTATTTTAACCAAATAAAAATGCAATGTTTTTAAAGGCACTTGGTATAACGTTTGATATAATTGTTACATAATCTACTTTTATTAAAGGGTTGTTATATTAAACCACTGTTTTTAAAATCTATTAAGGCTAGACATCCGTTTCACAAACATGCGGATCTGTCAAATTACGTTGATAGATCATGCGCTTTCAAGCCGTGCGCGAGATGTCATCTGAGCGTAAATCGAATAAAAATTACACTTTCGTCACATATTTACATATAAGTTGCTAAAACTCTAAGGTTTTGATAGAAAGAGACGGTCATATTTTCTTCGATTTCGTCGGCGTCAAGCGTCTCCGCGGAACTACTACACCTGTCAAAATATTAACTTTTGACAAATGATCTTATATTATTTTCCGTAAATAATTTAAGAATCATCAATAATTCGGAATAATCCAAGACTATGGTCCCGTTGTTCATATAATGAAAATAAGTATTTCACTATATAATTTAATGTTAATTTAATCCAACTAAAATAATCGTAATCTAAATTAAACAAACCAAACCTAATAATCTAACCTAATAACCTAACCTAACCTCATATATTGCCTATGAAATGTCAAAGTATGCAGTGCATTTTTCGAAACTTTAAAGTGTAATATCTTATTTAATACTTACTTTTTAAACGTAAATTATCTTTCATTTTGTTATTAGCACATTCAATAATATGGTGAAATAATCATTTTCGTTGTATGTGCAATGGGACCATTATCTTGGACTTAGCCAATAATTCTGAACTCCTTTTTAAATCAATGCATATCGTAAAATGACAATCACAAAACAATTACTTACGCCCACGCACATACTACGTATATCAAAATGTATATTATTTTAACTTTCTACAAATTCCTGTATTTTATTTACGTCCAATTATTACTTACTGTATATAATTTAAAAAACATTAATAATTATGAAATACTTTTCAAATCATAATGTACATCGTAATATTAAAGGAAAAATAATTGCATGATAGACGTCAACACGCTTGCGTACAGTCTGTATTTTGACTCGTGTAAATGAGATTCTAAAATCTGGAATTGTTGAAATAGCGAAACTGACATTGTGACACATGTTCAAAGTGTAAAAAGGATGAAACCGTTCGAAAATCCACATAAAACCATATTATATGGGAGATATTAAATGCTTTTGAGCGTATTATATAATAATTATTCATATAAATGTCAAATTTGGTGTAGAAGTACGTTTTATAGTGAAATAAATGACAGGGAATATTCGGCTATATAAACACGTCCAGCCTCTGCCGCGGCCACCGGCAATCTGATTTATAAAGATGTCGTTTTTCATATTTTAGAATTTTTATTTTAAAATAATAATTAAGGTATTCTTAATAAAAAAATTTAATAGTGAATGAAGACTCAAAGTGCGGATATAGATACAAAATATTGTTTAAAATCGTCTTTTTATATGAATGAAAAGCATTTGAAAATCATCAAAAGATGTAAAAATTTCTTGCAAATTTAAAACATAACTTTATTAATATTGAATATTTCTTAATTCTGTTAGTACGGATTCTAGATTATTAAGTAAACTTTATAAATATAAAAAAATATATCATGAGTAAATATAAATTAAATCTCTGTTTTCCCTAGAACACTAAAAATTATTTTTTTGGCCGCGGCCTGTCGATTAATGCTTATATTTTCTTAATTATTGTAAATAATATTCAGTTCATTACTTTTATATAAAAACAAAGGTTGTATCTAAGTTATCGCCCTAAAAAAATTGCAGTCTCTCATATACATTTTGATATAAACCCACATTTTCGTAAAAAAATATTTTATTTTGTTACATTGTTTCTTCTAATCAGAATCGCAAATTATTCTTCTACGCCACTTAAGGGGTTACGCGTAGTCAGATAGATAAAAATAGATATTTTTAAGATTTTTTTTGAACGGTTGCCACGCCAGCTTTAGCTAACCGACCTGTACCGAGTCTTCTTCTCCAGTCGCTTTCCTGAATACCAAGGATTGTGATCCCCATTTGTGGCTTGCTGGCCTTTATGGCTTTCCTCCATTTTTTTTGGAAACCTGCAGTTCAAACAGCTATCCAACAAGGATAGCTAGTGGCGACATTGATGTATCTGGTCAGTCCATTTAGTTGGAAATCGGCCTCTTCCTTTCTTGCTAGGCACCACCAACTTCTCGAGGTTGTCATCTCATTTGCGGATGATACGAGTTAAAAAATTAGAGGATGCTTCTCAGACCGATTGTGGACAATCATAAAATATTATATTAAAATTGAGGCATTACTGAGCGTTGCTGTCCTAGAGATTCTAAGCATTCATTTCCAGCATCACATTTTAAAGACATCAAGTTTTTCCTCTCAATGTCCATGATTCTACTCCGTAGAGACAAGAAGACTGAATAAAACAGGAGTCATAACTAAATACATTTTTGAAGTTCTGGTAACAGCAGTATTTGGCTAATTAGTATCCAGCTTTGACATGGCACTTTTTGTCATTCCAATTTTTTAACTTCAGCTTCATGTCATGCTGCACACTGTTTTTAGGTAATGCTCCAGGTCAATCGGGCCTGCTCTCTTGTTCAGCTCTGCAGAGAAGTTTGGTAATTTATTCCTCTGATTTGGCAATTAATACCGCCGAGAGAAATCCCGCTATCCCTACTTTCTTGTATACATATATGTTCTCCATATAAATTGAATAACCCAGTATGCACTACTGAGTAACTGTTATATGAATGTTTCTTCTCAGGTAGTAGAGTCGCACCCCGGCAACGAGGCAGTGTTGGGTTACATGAAGTACGAGCACAAGATAGAACAGTCGCTCAAGCTGTCCCAGAAGGAAGCCCACCAGAAGAGAATGCAGTCTTTGAGGAAGGAGCTGGATTACTTGAACAGCACCTCTTGGCAGTTTGAAAATGCCGATAAAAACACCGGCTTTTAAATCACAATATTTTTTCAACTTGATTTATTAATTTTAGTCTACTTAAAATTTTGTTTGCTAAAATCAACAAAAATGTTGCACATCTTGAAAGCGCTTAAAGATTATGTTTGGAGCCCCCCCGCTGAAGATGACCTGGAGGAAAGGATGCGGAGATGTCAGGAAGAGCTGGGAATGACAGACGAAATGCAAATCGGAGAACAGGATGAATTTAAATATGAAAATTCTTTCAACTGTGTTAAGGCTGTTGGTGAGTGCCTCAATATCATTATTAGCACAGCTGTCTGCAATAATTGGATTATTATTATTTTTTATTTTTATTTATTCATGGGAAACTAACAGTACATACAAAATTATTATTAAATAGTATAGAGACCATCTTACAAGTTTCCACAGAGTTAACATGTTATATATTCATATGGCAACAATAACTTCACTTATATAAAAAAAAAACAAAAAAGGGAAAAATTTTAAGTTAGGAACAAAGAATTAAAGGTAAAAGGGGAATCAGAAATGGATAGGAAAGGACTTAAAGGAATTAAAGAAAGATACAAGATAACAGTTACATATATGAAGTCTGGACAAGATGACCTTGGCCGTGTTTGACTTCCTCCCTAGCGAATGAAGCAGGGCTAAAGTGTCCATAGTCTGTCTTCCTAATACTTCTCTGGACTGATGTGCCAGGAGAAAATTGTCCCGATAGACTATAATACGAATGCCCCTCTTTCTCAAGATCTCTGCGATCCAGTTGGAAATCGTAGCGAATGCTTGCGGTGCACTGGCAAGGCCGAATGGCAGGCAAGTCATCTGAAGGGACTGGTTTCTGTAAAACAAACGCAGGAGTTTTCGATGAGACGATTTTACAGGTACGTGAAAGTACGCTTGCGACAGATCGGTCTGTCTTTGTCATCCAGTCATTTGGTTGTAGGAATGCTGGGATTTTGTGGTGCGAGACGAGGGAGAAATGTTTCGTATGCACGTAGATGTTGAGGCCTTTTAAGTTGAAGATGGGGCGGTCTGACCCGTCGCCCTTTTTTACCAGGAACATCTGTGAGTGAAAACCTGGGGACTGGTCTGATGGTTCCAAGACATGAAAGCTTTTTCTTCAAACAAATGGCTGTTGCTCGGAGGGATTTTGGACAATGATTGTGCCACGTGTTTGTTCCTCAGCTCCTGCAGGAAGCGGGTACGCCGAGACTCGATCACTTCCACTCTCTTGCCGCAAACTATTTGCAAAAGGTCGTCAGAACAGCGGTTGAAGTCGCTCTGCCCTCCGAATATATACTCAACCTTTTCCACGAGGTTCTCGGGAGTAAACTCCTGCGGGTCGCCGTAAGCCCAATCGATAAGCTTCTGGAGACTACTTTGGAGGACATCCCGCTCCTTGAGAACAGCGTGTGCAGCGGCCGCGAGCTATCGCCGCCAATTGCGTCGACGACGCGTTCATCGCTGACGGCTCGATATTCGGCTCCAAATCCTTGAAGCCCGGCTCCGCTACATAAGCCTTAAGCGTTTTAGCGTAGCGCACATCTGACCATTCTGCCGAGTTGAATCTTTGCAGGCCTTCGATCGTTGCGAGCATATGAGCCGACGGTCTCGGATTTTGCGGCTCTGCCAATTCTTTCGCGGGGGCTGGCATCTGAAACACCACCTGGCTCGGATGGTGATTCTCTTGGCTCGTGGAGGGTGCTTCTTGCGACACGCCAGAGGCGTCTGACTCATGCTCCATTCTCTCCGGCATTTCGCGCCCCATCACTATTCTCTGCAAATCTCTGATTTGCCGAGACAACCTCCGGAGATCGCGGGAGTGGAACGTTTTCCTATCGTGCAGATTCTACTGTAATCTATGAATACTTTGTGGTTTAGCAGTGAGCGAGACTACCGGTAACTTGCAGAGTTGTCTAGCAACTGGGGTGGAATTATACTATATTATAAGTGTACTATTGCACGGTAATGCGCACAAATCATTTTCTCATTACGAGGGCAGTTCAAAAATTATCTACACTTTCAACACGTACATCACTCTTCTACACAGTCACCTCTCTTCTATTGAGAAGCTCGCATATTCCTTCCAAGAAGAATGTTTTCAGTTGCTGGCGAAGTCACATTTGCGCAGTTTGAGCACCACAGTGTTCTGCAATAAGCTGTCTTGGTACCCATTGCGCACAAGCTTTACACAAGCCTGCTCGTGTATGATTTGATGGGAGAAACCGTGACAATGTTCAAAGAAGAAACTACCTCCCCGATGGTAAACATCTGTTCACTAGAACCATCTCTAGAGCTTGCTAAACTTGTAATCGGTGGTGGAAGTTCTGCTCCCTCTACGACGTCACTCGTCCTGTCCGGCCATTTTTTAATTTCTCAATCTACAACTATCCTCCGACTGGTGAAATCGGATCACTGCTCGTTGTTCCTCCTTGCCACTGCCAGTGAAGTGGACATGTTTACACTTTAATAGCTGAAATGCAAATGACGCGATCGGAATCGAATTTCGCACATCTGGCTGCAGTCGTAAACATTCTTACGCAGATGGCAGTATGACAACCTTGAAGGTGCGTTAAGACGGAAGTGTAGATAATTTTTGATTAACCCTCGTACATTTGTAATATTATTATATCCGTGCTGTTACAACCAAGTTCACCTTCTTTGTATTTTGAAAGGTATCTTTAGAAAACATTCATTGCTGCATGCAAATTTGTAACAATCATAACAATAAATAATTCATACTCTGCCTGTATATGGTTTGGGGCAACACAGTTTTTACTTTGAATGTATTAGTGCATCTAGAATCATCTTGTTCTAGACTGTTTTGATCATTTTAATTGTATCTTTTGCACACAGGACCCAGTCTCACATGTATATAATGTATTTCAGGTAAGATAGAAATCTTTAAAAGCAAAGATGGATTCATAGATGGGATTCACTTTTCTGCCGATGTACAGAGGCCAAAGAATGTGAAGAGTGGCGATACGGTGGAGTACCTTTATTACAAACAAAGCGAGAAGCATAACTCGAGAATTGTGGAGATACAATCTGTGGTTGATCCCTTTTCCAACCTGGATGATCTCTGCCGAGAGAAAGTGGGATATGATGTCAGCAATGAGATTGTGATTGGCAAAGTCGTGGAAAGATTTGAACGAGAGGTGGTTCTCTCTGAGAAAAATATCAGATTCCATTTGGATTCTGTGTCTGCAAATTTTCTGCCTATCGTGGGTGATTGGTTGGAGTGTCACGTAAAGGCTCAGCTGATGGAAACCAACGGGAATCTAGTGGATGATCCAGTTGGAGCGGTATGTTTTACCCCCTTTAAAAAAAAAGGTTTCATAGTTTTTTTAATGCAATTAAATATTTCATCATTTAAATATTCAAACTTCTTCCATTTATTCATCAGTCTCTGAAAATAATATTTCGCCATACTTGTGACTCCCTACTCCCTGTTCATAAGCCATAATTCTTTACGTAAACTGAAACATTGTTTATCAAGATTTTTGTTCATAAATCTAATTGTTCAAAAACAGAGTTGTTCATAGTTCGAGATTCCACTACATTACCTTTTGCCATGTAATTTTTTTTTTCAGAAAATTAATAATTTTTTTAATCATTTTCCTATGTTTTTCATCATACTATGTTTTTATAATTATATGGTCAGGTACTAGAACTGTTAAGGATTAATTTTTTATCACCCTGATGAAGGAAATGATGGTTTGGAACTCTATAAACAATTTCCTTTAAATAATATTGTCAATATACTTAAATATTTATTATTTATGTTCTCCTCACTTTTCCTCTTTTTGCATTGTGATAATACTGTACCCCATTATTAAACACAAGAAACAAGCAAATAATACATTGTAGATATTTCATTTCTAAATAAGTATGTGATCTTTTCTGAGCAACCGTGCACTGGGGAATATTGCATATCAGTCACAGAGAAAGAGCTCCACGGAAATAGATATAACTTGGCCGTTTAGATTTTTTTTTAATTTTACAATAAAATAATAGTTTTACACTTAAGGGGTTATGTACAGTCAGGAGGCCCAAAAAAAACGATTTTTCAAGATTTTTTCTGAGAAGACTTAAATTTATTAATGTGAAAATTTATACACATATTAAGGTTATTTTTAACTGTATTTTAACATTTTTGTATTTCTAAAATAATATTTCTAATAATAGTATTGTAAAAACTTGGTTTTTATGTTCATATATGTTATATTTTTTACCTAAATTATATTCCCCCGAGGTGGGGTAACCCTTTAATATGTCTGTCATGAAATAAAATTTGCAACATTTTGTACTATCATTGAATACTATGTACAATGTTAACAATAAATAAATAAAAATCTAAGTAATTTATTTTATCATATACATATCAGTTTCATATCGACTAAAGGTCTCATCTGAGCCGTCAGTTTTTGATCTATTGACTATCTTTTTGCTTTGTTTTTGCAGTATTTTTATAATCTCCGATAACTGTATACATTGTTGTCTCGGCAGCCGTACTAACAACTTCACCCGCATTCAAATGTTTGTCTTTTGGCTAACTTTTCCGTAGTTTGAAAAAAATGCTGATTCTCAGAATAACTTAAAAACTCAAAAAAGTTATCTTTTAGAGAAGACAAATGCCCCATATCTTAAGGATAACAAGATTGTTGTAATGGTTATTGTTATCCCCACACTCAAAATAGATGGAACGTTTTTATTTATGTGCCCATAATGTTTCTATAAGGAATTTTAAGATATCTGTCGAATGTCAATATTTCTATTATTATGGCGGAAATATTGGCTTTAATTTTATATTTGGGTACTTTGAATAAAGGAATTAGTAGTTTATTAAAACTGGTTTTTACCAATTTTTAAAGTAATAGAGCGTCGATTATCCGAACTAATTGGGGGACGTGGGTGTTCGGAAAATGTTGCTCTGATCATGTAGGACGTATCTTTCAAATCAATTTTTTTATGATTTCTTATCAGGCTTTCTTCTCCCTCCTCTTCTTTTTCCAAAAGTAACTTACGTGACAATTCTTTTCTGTAATATCGTTTGAATGTCTCAATAACGCCTTGATCCATGGGCTGTAATAATGAAGGCACGTTAGGTGGAAGAAACATGACTCTTATAAACTCGTGTTTTTCATTTAAGATGTCACATGAGTGATGTTGGGGCAGTTATCAAGAAGCAATAATGTTTTCTCTCTTTTATCATTCTTAAATTGATGGGCTTTTACAGAGGGTATAAAAGTTTCTGTAAATCATTCCATGAAAATTGTACCATCCATCCAAGCACTCTTTTGCGAAGTGTAAATAATAGGCATCGCAGGCATATTAACGTGTTTGAAACAACGTGGTTTCTTGCTTTAACCAATTAAAAGCATGCTAGTAGCATTAGCATATTCTAAGGCAGTGATACGATCCTTGCTTATTTTAGGACCAAGTGCTGCTAATTCACGACATGAAGCAAGAGTTTTTCATGGCAAAGCTTTCCAATTGAGCCCGGTTTCGTCTGCATTGTAAACGTTTTCGAGGGCGTATTTTCTTTCTAGTTTACTTTCACGTGGCAAAATTTAGTTTATCGACTAGCGGCTACTTGGAAGTGACATGCGAGTACAATTAACAAAGTGCACGAGCACTGTAGCGCAGGCGGCGGGAGAGGGTAGGCACGCACGGGTCGGGCGGGCGTAGTAGTTTGGATAAGCGGTCGTTCGGTTGATTGGTGTTCGGATAATCGACGCTCTACTGTACTCATTTTATATAATTTTCATCGCATCAAAATTGACAAAGTGTACATATACAGGTGTAACAAAGATAGCCAATCTTAGAGATAAACAAAGTTTGCATTTTTTCCTAATCTTTTTAAATTTTTTTCCAATTTAAGGGTTTGGAGTGCTACTTTATTTAATCAGTCATTTTGTATTAACCCATACATCGGCTGTATGAATGCCCTTGTTAGGGAAGGAAACACATTTTTAATTTTATTTATTCCTCAACAGTTTCCTTTCAACTCGATACAATCAGTCCAGTGACATTTTTAATTTTATTTATTCCACAACAGTTTCCTTTCAACTCGATACAATCAGTCCAGTGACATTTTTAATTTTATTTATTCCACAACAGTTTCCTTTCAACTCGATACAATCAGTCCAGTGACATTTTTAATTTTATTTATTCCTCAACAGTTTCCTTTCAACTCGATACAATTAGTCCAGTGACATTTCTAATTTTATTTATTCCTCAACAGTTTCCTATCAACTCGATACAATCAGTCCAGTGATATTCCAACTTTTTTAAGACAAAATATAATGATTTATCAATCTCAACAAAATAGGCCCCTGTTCCAAAGTCATTTTTTCATATTTGGAAACAAAAAGAAATCGCATGGGGCCAAAAAATAGGGTGGATGATGTAGCAATTCGTTTGTGGTGAAAGAGCACCGAATGGAGCCTTTTCTTATCAATTCAGCGTCGAATTGGCCCACTTTCCACAGTTATCAAAACAAAACTATTTGTTAAATGACGGGCGTCATTTGTCATTTGAAATTCAACCCCATCAATTGTGAAATGCAGATACTTATCATACAACTTGTACTGTAAAAACATTGTGGATAGTCATTTATATTATAAACATACATTTGTTATACAGACACATAACCGGTTGGATGCTGGCCATACGTAACGCGGAATGTACCCTGTCTGCCACTCAATTTCGCGCACGATTGCTGTTTTTTAGACACTTTTTTATGATGGTTTCATATAAAAATCAACAATAATCGCTAAGAAGTTGCAGTTTCTGGTTTCTCAATATACAGACTTCAATAATGACTTATTCATTAATTATGAAAATAAGTAACGAAATTTACTGTCAGAAATATACGCACATGTTTATCGAATAAAACCATGGAAGCAATAACACTAAAGATATTTTCATTCTAAATATCATCAAAATTAAAGAACATAAAAATACTTAATTTTAACACTTTTTTATTTTAAAAGAAACAATTTTTTTAACAGATAAATAACACAATTAATGCGCGGTTAGAAGACGACATTTGGAATGTTTTTTTGTCCGGTTTGCGCAGCAAATAAGGTTACTTGACAAATAGAACTTTAAAAACCCACGAACGCAGGTAAAATAGGTCAAATTTGCATACGTGTCTAGGGAGTACAGATCTGCGCTCTGGCACATAGAGGGTACAAAATTTTTTGCGCAGATCTGCGCTCCGGCACCCGACAGGTTATACAATCTTTTATTTAAAAATGCTTACTTATTTTTTTACTTTTTTACTTACATTTATTTAATTAAAAATGATACTTTTGACACAAATTTGGTATTTATTTTCTTGGTGATAAAATTTTAATTTAGAATCGTTACAAATAGTGAGGACTATAAAGATATCTAACTAAATTTAATCACCAATCTTGTCTTGAAAGTGTTTCTACAATCTTATCTATCTGTGGATTTTTTTGGATTTTTGCTATGTGTACCATTTTGGCCGGCGTTTTAGATGCCATTTCAGGGTCCATCATTAGGACTAGTGTCATCATGGGATCCAAAACGTCAACCACAAAGAACATATATAGAATAAAATTATTGTATTAAGCATTAAACACTTAAATAAAAATTGTCCGCACATCGCAATAAGTAGACGCTTTTACGAAATTTATTTGTTTGAACGTGTTGAAAATTTTTTCTTCTCGGTGAATCTATGACAGTCCCGATACAATGAATTGAAGGCGCAGAATATTGTTGTATTTTTAAGATCTTGGAGGTGAATGAGATCAGGAGTCTGCGGAATCTCACGGCGGAGGGGCGGGTGACGGATTGGGGAGAAGACATGGGTGTGGGAGTAATAGACAAGACTATACTTTTCAACAAAGACTCGTGCGACACGGGATATTGCCCACAGGTCATGGATAAGGTAAGAAGACAATTTTTGAACAAAAATAAAAGCGGAAACAAATACAAAGAGCCGTCTCAATTCAAGCGTCTATATCTATCTCCCCCCTCATGAAGACTCTTCAATATAAAATATTTGTCCAAAACTACATTTTCGTCAGATGTAGTATTATGATCATGATCGCTACTCAACAATATATATGATCAAATTGTTTGGACATTGCTATAGGTATTGCTCCGACCTCCGATTATAATTTCCGATTTCAATTTATCGGAACCAGAGGTGCAAAATCAATCGGAAGTTCCGACCTTTCAGAATCGGAATCGAAGCTCCGTAACATCCCTAATGGAAACTAAAGTATGTTTTTGTTACACCCATAGCTTGATTGAGCTATGGGTGTAACAATAACGAGTGTAACAAGCTATTGTTGATGACACATAGATTTGTATGCTCTTCTAAAAGAATAAAAATATTTGGACACATGTTGCCCATATGAATTATTTATTATTAATAATAAATTACTTGTATCAATTAAACAAAATAGAAAATATTTATGGCTTCGGAGCTGAATTTTTTTTGAAAATTTCTGTTTCTTCAAAAATAAGTTTGTAAAATACATACACATATAAATTGCATTTATCTTTTTAGATAGCGGTGGATGCCATTGAAAGTGACCAAGGAGCTTACACGTGGCGAGCGATCTCTGTCAGCTTGATCAAATCAACTAGCACGACACCGGTGCGACACAATACTGGAGCGAAGGAGTGTTCCGATAATAAAAGGGGTGTATATGTGACGGAAAAGCTGAGTTTCGGGACAATGGCAATTGGAGAAGTGAAGGTGTTAACCGTGGAAGTTCACAACAGAGGTTCCGGTAGTCACGTCCTCCTTAAAAGCTCCTTCCACAGCAAGAGAAGTGAATCACAATTGAAGATGTTAAATGGTTGCAGCAACTACGGCCCGCTGAAGCCGGGGCAGAAAGTAGAATTCTCCTTTGAATGTTGCCCCTCTTTCTTGGGCTACTCTGAAGAGTTGTTTGTCTTTACGTTTAAAAACTTCACAATTAGACGTATATTCAAAATTCACGTAGTTGACAGAACGTGGTCTGCATTTCCAACAGATCTCGTCCAACGGGACTCATCTTTTATAAGGTACCGGAAAAATTTAGAAGGATTCAAGGAACAAGGAAACATGCGGCTCATTCGAGGGGTCAAGACAGTGAAGCCCCCCAATTTCATAGCTGTGCGCTTCCCCTCATACAACATTCCTCCCAGCATCTGGAATTCTGTCCACAAATACTTTCAAGAGGATCAGACTCCAAACTCCCTTATGCAATTTGAGAAATCTATTCCCTGTTTGATTCTTCATCTATCTATGGATAATTACGCTCTTAAGTTTCACACACTCTTGTATCTGGAAGAAATAGACAGCATTATTAGACTTAGGAATTACGATATGGAGAGTGCTTATTTGGTTCAGGCCGGGGATTACCTCAGTCTGGAAGTGGAGGGGCTGGCGGAGAAGCGGCCCTCCCTGATGACAGGTGACAGTGTAAAGGTCAGCGGATTTGGGGAGGAACGGGGTCAGCTGTACGAGGGAATAATTCATAACATGAGTGGCACTAAGATATTTATGAAGTTCAGCCCCCATTTTCACCAAAAATATAATGGCGAAGATCTGAAATTACATTTTAATTGCGGTCGCTCTAATTTCATCCGATTTCACTACGCCGTAGATCTGGCGGTGGATCATCTAGGTAAAGAAGTTCTGTTTCCCGATCAACTGAATGTGAAGCCACCACAAGTTTTGATAGTAGATGACGAGAGTGCCGACAGTGATGCCTCATTTTTAGGGCCTAATGATGCTGGTGTTCCTCAGTGGAAAAAAAGAAAAATAGAGTGGAAAAATCAAAACTTAAATAAAATCCAGAAATCGGCAGTCAAGAACATCCTGCAAGGTGTCGCTCGTCCGCTTCCGTACATCGTCTTCGGTCCACCCGGGACTGGTAAAACACTCACATTAGTTGAAACTGTATTACAAATATTCCAACTCATCCCGGAGTCTCGAATCCTCATAGCCACTCCTTCCAACAGCTCTGCCAATTTGTTTGCCGAACGACTTATCGACATGGGAGATTTAACCACTGGATCGTTAGTCAGAATTATAGCCTATCACGTCGCCAAGTTTGGCAATATTCCTGATAAAGTGAAACCCTACTGCTCAACGGTGGATGTCAGTTTAGAAACAAAGAACATCTACAATCATTCGGAAGAGCTGCGAAGCGACGGTATTAAATTAAATTCTCGGAAATCAAACATCGGGCGTCATCGTATTACGGTGGGAACATGCTCGTGCATCGGCTCTCTGTATAAAATGGGGTTACCCAAGGGACACTTCACACATATCGTTGTGGACGAAGCCGGTCAAGCCACAGAGCCGGAAGTGATGATACCGTTGGCATTCATCGACAGGTTCAACGGGCAGGCCATACTGGCCGGAGACCCCATGCAGCTCGGCCCGGTCATCTTGTCTCGCATGGCCTCCACATGCGGCCTGGAAGAATCTTACCTGGAGCGTCTACTTAACTGTTTCCCTTACCAGAAAGACTCGCAGAGTTTCGGAGGAGACCATTGCGGTTACGATCCCAGGCTCGTCACCAAGCTCATCAACAACTACCGAACCATTCCTAGATTGCTAGACTTGCCTAATGGAATGTTTTACGACAGCAGCTTGAAGAGCGAATTGAACACTACGGTGGGATGGATAAGCGAGGCGATAGAGAATATAAGTGAAGTGTTTGATTGCTTTTCTGTCGAAGACTTTCCTGGTCTGGTGTTCCATGGTGTGCGGGGAGTGAATATGAAGGAAGTGGATAGCCCCTCTTGGTATAACCCCCACGAAGCATCTATGGTGCTCATTTACACAAATAAGCTTTACAGCAGAAATTTTTCCCCCGATGATATCGGCATCATCACTCCCTACGTTCAACAGGTTTGTACAATAGGTATTATTTTGTCTGTTTAATAATGATAATAACACAAAGGTCATTACCACTTGTACTTCACTCACTTTATCTATCTCTGAGATGTATCCATCTGGTCCTAGGAAATAATATTTTAGACTAGAGTTGGCAAATGTCGCTCGCTTTTCTATTCTGACAAGTCAATGTTCAAAATTTCATTATTTTAATACACTTGAATGTTCACTTCATACACGAGTCAGCTGCATTTTATTTGCTAATTATTATTTCTAAAACATTTTGTTTTACAGATCAAGTTTCTGCGCACGCTCTTTGAAGACATGGAGTTGGAGAGTCCGAAAATTGGGACAGTGGAAGAGTTCCAGGGTCAGGAGAGGAAGATTATCCTCATGTCCAGTGTCCGTTCTTCCCAAGGCGAAGTGCCCAGCGACATCAGCCACAGTCTGGGTTTTATCAAGAGTCCCAAGCGCCTGAACGTCAGCATCACCCGGGCCCAGATTCTCTTGGTCATATTCGGCAATCCGCATTTACTAGTTGTTGATGAAAATTGGTGCAGAGTCATCCAATACGCCCTGAAGCGCGGATGCTACATGGGCTGTGATCTCCCGAACCAATTGATTAGTGATTAAACCTATATATATAAATATATCTATAATATGGGCCTGTACAAATAACCATTCCCTTTAAAGAGTTTGTTGCAAAATTACTTATTTCTATGAACTGAATACTTATATGTGAATTCCATATCAAGTTGCCCACCTTTCGTAATCAGTATTACTAATAGGCAGGCGCATGCAGTGAGAACATTGAATATCTGACAGAATATAAAATATTAAAATCTGAATTTTAATATGGTAATTATTGTGATAGTAATATTACGAGATATGATTTAGAATTAAAAAAGATATATATATGCTTAGGAAAAAGTCATGCCTCAATGTTCTCACTGCACGCCCCTGCTAATAGGATAATAATTATATCTTAACGCATCTGTCGCGTAATACTCCCGTCATCGTTGTAAAGTAAGATTTTATTTTTAGAAATTAATTAATCAATACTCCAGCTGAATTATGAGATCAATCTTTGAATTTGTTGAATCTGGATACTGATTACAGAACCCATCTACATTGGCTTATCATTTGGCCGATTCATTGCAAATCTTTACTTTTCTTGATGACAAAGATATGGGAAATGGTGCAAAACAATTTTAATATACTCCACATGTTTGTGAGCAGAGCGATGACTGTATGAACCAAGTGCACTGCACATCGCACTTGTGGGGAACCCAATCGGGTCATTGATTCTCACTCCCAATTAATATTCACATTTTATTTATATCCGTAACATTCTCACTTTGTAAGTTAGGAACTCCTCAGAGTAGATATAATCTACTGTTCATATCCTATTCTTAATTTACAATTTGTATATTTGCTCACTGGCAACTATTTGTTTTATACAAATATTTGAAGCTTCAAAGAAAACAGCAGGTATTATATAAGATATAAAATGTGATTTTAGATAAATGATAATACATCTATATTTTATTCAGGAGATCCACATACAACACTTTCTTCAGGAGATCCATATAAAAGCAAAGGCAGTGTAATATTCATAAAATTAAAAAAAATGTTTTGAATGGCGGTCACGGAGGATTATTAATTTAAAATGTACTGATTTCTATATTTTATGTATCTAACCTTTCCAAATTCATGTTTCAAGATTTATTTTTCATCAGATACACTATATATTCCAACCCTATGTATTCTAAAGTATTATTTTTCAAAATTACCAGGTCAGATTTTGCCCCTTTGCACAAGGGTGTAGTTGAGGTATCCCCACATAAATACCACAACAGTGTCGCTATTGGTTCTTGAATAACTTCCCATACAAATTTGTCCACTCTCCTTTGTATGCAATGTTTCCTATAAAATCTCGAATTTAGTACATTATAAATTAGTAATCCTCGATGACTGCATTAATTTTTTTTGGATATTGCTGCCTTTGCTTTAATATTCCACATACCTATGTAATATAATGTGTAGATATTATTTTAATTTCTTCTCAAATTTTCCTTGTAACCAGGTCAACTGATGCTTGATAAAAAGCTCTTAAATATTGAACAATATGTTTGCGCTCCTTTCTCTACTCTTTCTTAACTAGATGCCTGCCAAAAACATTAATACAGTCCATACAACTCTGTGTGATATTTCCAAAAACTTACAGACTCAGTCGTCAATTTCATAGTTAAACTATTACCAGCTGTTTCAATAGAATACTCAGTAACCTTATTGATCTGGTCGGTCTATCAACTCACGGAGATCAGCCTTCCAGCTTTCACTGCCATGTTCTCTGCGGGTAATGTAAACACCTCAAGACAGAGATGATGGATAATTAATTTGACTTGTATTCAAAATAATTTTCAGAACCTCTTGTTATAAATACATTTTTATGTCATGTAATTTGAAAAATTGGAATAACAATGTCATAATAATCATTCTTCACGAGTTTGAGATTTTTTTACGAATATCTCAATTTTTTTATCATAGAAAATTTTAAATTAAACGGGTTTCACATGATTCAACTTTTTTTTGATCCCCTGAATTTGGAATTAACTAGCTTATCCAAATAAATAATGTTTACATATTCCAGTATCAATTAATGTTTTGGGCACTTGGAGGAAACTGCATAAATACTTTTCTATCTTTTTATGGTCTTCGGAAAATCCTGTTTTGCCTTCTTAACCCCGTCATTTATTTATCATTGACTGACAAGCCAATAAATTCCTGATATCCTATTACTAAACTAAATCCATCATTGTTAGGGTTGACATCCAATCATGGGGCCCGATTTTTTCTCTTCCTTATCTTGGAACCAGTCACAGGAGACAAACTCTAGTTTTATTAACTTCTTTGCATAAGCTTATCGCTTGGTTCTGTAGATCAGTGTTAGTTTAATTTTTTTTCATTCCAAAAATGCATCGAGTCAAAATGAAATTTACATAACACACATCTGACATTGCTACCAATCTTGGTTTGAAGAAAAATTAAAGAAATCTTGAGTATCAATCGCCTGTATTCTGAACTAGTAATATTGCTATTTCTGTATCTTGAAAGTTATTCACAATTATGAATAATGAGCTTTCTAATTGAATTCATTAATTTCAAATCTGTCAAACTTAATATGTCAAAATTAGCGGCTTTACAATGTTTTACAATACAGTAAAACCCCGTTAATTCGAACCCCGATAATTCGAGATTCGTAATTCGAAATTTTTAAACTCCCAAATTGTGAATTTCATAGTAAATTAACCCTGATAATTTGAAAATCCCGGTAATTTGTAATATTTTTTACCCCTTGCGCCGCAAATCAATACATTTTAGTTTGCGTAATTCGATTTTTTTTTAAATTTGATGAATTTGAAAAATATTCCGCAAGTGAGAACAACAAGTATGTCAATATCGGGTACTTTGAAATGTTGCGATCTTTGTATCAGCATAATAAACATTGCGTTTTCAAAATGATTTCATGAAATATGAAAAACAGACATTTTCCACAAAATTAATGGCTTTTTCATGAGTTTTATGATTCTTGGCGTATGTCGCAATCAATTCATGGTACCTTATGTAATGCCCCTTTTCTATACATATTGTCGCGATCCCTAAAATTGGGGTATCAAAAGTTAAGATCAAGTGTGAAGATTGAAGAAGTATTCCATAAATTCAAGTATACCTAAACATTTTTGAATATCCAGCTGTCCATCCATTGAATCCATCCAGATGTGACGGAAATGGAAAAAAAGATTTTTCGCAAGTGTGAACAGCAAATATGTCAAAATGTCGCGATCTTTGCATTAACATAATAAATATTGCATTTTCAAAGTGATTTCTTTATATAAACATAAATTTAACAAAATAAACGGTCTTTAGAGAGTTTTATGATTATTTGCGAATTTCGCAATCGCATCACGATTTTATTTTGTACCTAAAATTTTGAATTAACGGGGTTCCGCGTAATTCAAAATTTTTTTTGGGTCCCTTAAATTTCAAATTAACAAGGTTTTACTGTAACTGTCTAGGTGCAGAAATAGCAATATTGCTTAGTTCAGAATACTGCCAAATATCAGGGATTTAGGGATGGTTGTGTCAACTTAGTTTATAGTAGTAGTATGTTTAAATCATAGATTTTTTTACAAAAATGTGTTGCTTTTTTCGTGAAAAATGCAAAAATCTCTTCCTTTTAAAATAGCTTTAAACGATTAATTTTAAAATTACAACAAGCTGGTACAGCTGGCCCTTAGACTCACTACCAAAACAGTTTTAACCACAATTACAAATTTTGACACTTGAGAGCATTTTTGTAGTTAGGTCTGCAATCCTAATAAAGCATCAAGAATGCTAAAAGAAATCTGTCAACAATAAAAGGACATAATAAAGAAGAGTATGTCAAAAAAAAATTGTGTATATATGTCAGTGTCTACAAGGAAATCTGTAGAGCAGTTAATTCGGATTTACATTTAATTTTGGTCTCCTGAAAATTTCCAAGGGTGATATTATATTATAAGATTTATATTAAGAAAATCTTTTATATAATTTTAATCCGATGCAATTTAAAGAGGTATAAATGCTTTCGGTGCATTTATGCCTCATTAGATTCGCAAACACTGAGTGCTGGTTTTAAATACCCTTTTTTTCTTTTATAAAATGCCAGTTGGCCCAGACAACAATTGTAACTATGTACTATATTTACAGAATATCTCTGTACCTTATTGTTCCTAAAAATAAAAAGTTTTTCTAAAATGTACTTTTATTTTATATATCCAAAATAAAATTAAAATCATGCCAACTGTCAAATTTGACATATTGCATCGATAGATCCTGCTCTTCCAAGACGGAACCGAGATGCCGTCTTAACCCGATATAGGATAAACGTTGCATTTTCGTTTTATATTTACTTATTCGTTGCTAGAGAGGAAGGTTATGATGGAAGGGGATGATCATATATTCTTGGGTGTCGAGCCCCAATGCAATATACACAAACACTCAGGCACTAATCTACTGCTATTTGTGTGAAAATGTTTACTTATTTTAACTTTTGACAAATTTTAAAATTAAAATTTTTCTGTATAGAATTTAAAAACACTAATAATTCTGCCAATTTAAAAACACTAATAATTATAATTGGCCATCTATATTATATCAATGTTTTCATGTTTCAATGTTTGCATGCGCGACGCATAAGAGTATTTTTCTTGACTTACTTTTACTTACAGAATCTTGAATGAATTGCTTTCGATAGTATAATATATTAACCATTTTAGTGCTGGGACATTTTCTTTAATTTTTAGTACAATAGGAAAAAATCACAGCTGCACACAAACAAAATAAATTTGATTTAAAATATAAACTTCACGGTCTCACTTCCTGCAATTTTAGAGAGGATGTACGATGGCGCTTCTCGGCTCTAAAATAGTTAATTCATATTAAAGCAAATTTGGCATAGAAATTCGTCTTCTAGTGATATTTAATAAAAAATAATGAGCGGCCGCAAAGTTACATCCGCTGCCAACACGGGAAACCATTTCAAAACTATTGACATATGTTAACGATTTTCATACTTTGAATTTTTTTTAAATAGTAAGTAATGTGTTTTTAATAAAAAAAACGAACTTTTAAAAAGTGGTTGAAGATTAAAAGTGCGGAAGCAAATACAATATATTGTTTAAAATCATCTCTTTACATGAATAAAAAGCTTTTTAAAATCATCAAAAAATTTAAAAATTTCTTTAAAATTAAGAATTTATAACTGAATATTGAACATTTATTAATTATTTAAGTTCATATTTATCATCATAATGTAAGCTTTATACATGTAAAAAACGTTTTGCTTACATATAAATATGTATTCAGTAACTATTGATGATTACTGAACATGAATTTTTTGGCCGTGGCCTTTCGATGAATGTTTATATTCTCTTAATCATTGTGAATAATGTTCAGTTTATTACTATTATATATAAGGACAAAGGTTCTATCTAAGTTATTGTCCTAAAAAAATTGCAGTCTAGCATATACTTTTTGATATAAATGAATACATAATAAAAATCCACATTTTCAAAAAAAAAAATACTGAAAAATGCATTTGCAATAAATGTCCAACCTTCATAATCCTGTTTATGGCATTAAATAATCTGGCGAAATACACTTTTGCTCTTAGAAAGTATGGTCCAGTAGAACAACAAAAATAAAATAAGAAATACAATTTTGCATGACCTTTTTATTTTCATTAAAAACCTCCACAAAGTTATTTTGTATTTAATCGTACAAAGAGCAAGATGGAATTGATGATTTTAAAATTCTTGAGTTCCCCAACGTATCTGAAAAAAAAAGATTATTGATTATTGAAAATTCGTAAAATATATTTTTGTTCGAAAGATGAAGATAAAAATGTTTCTGCATCCTTTGAACTAGTGAGATGGTCAAACCGTTATTTTAACCAGCAACACAATACTGTTATTCGAGATTTGTATCTGACTGTATTGATAATTGGTAACTGAAATATAACTGCATAATATGCAATAATCGATGCAAATCTCAAATAAAGGTTGGTGTGTCACTATTATTACCCCATGAAAGTGTATTTCTTTAAGGCGGCACAGCCGATTCATAAACATGCATAGCTGTCAAATTACATCGATAGATCATGTCCTTTCAAGCCGTGCGCGACATGTCATCTGAGCGCAAATCGAGTGAAAATTACATGTTCGTTACATGTTTATGGTACATACGTTGCTAAAACAGTAAAGTTTGATAGAAAGAGATGGTTGTATATTCTTTGCTTTCGTCCGCGTCAGGTATCCCCACAGAAGTACCTCACGTATCAAAATATTTACTTATTAACTTAAGACAAATGATCTTATATTATTTGAGTCGACTTATTATTTTCCGTAAATAATTTAAGAATCATAGTAATAATTCTGAACTCCTTTTTAAATCAATGCATATCGTAATATGACAATACAAAACAATCACGTAGCCCCACGTGCGTACTGCGTATATCAAAATGTATTATTTTATCTATCGACAAATTCCCGTATTTTATTTTCGTCCAATAATTACTTACTGAATAGAATTTAAAAAACATATTAATAATTCTGAAATACTTTTCATGTCATAATAAATACCTTTAATATTAAACAAGAAATAAATATATGGGAGACGCGAACGCGCATGCGCACGGTGCGTACAGTATGTATCTTGATACCTCAAATGATCTGGAACAATTGTTGAATTAGGATAATACCGAAACTGACATGTGACGCAAGTCCAAAGTTTAAAAAGGATGAAACTGTTCAAAAATCCATATAAAACCTTAATATATGGGAGATATCAATTGCTTTTGAGCGTATTATATAATAATAATTCATATAAATGTCAAATTTGGCATAAAAGTACAAGGAATAGTGAAATAAACGACGAGGAATATTCGGCTACATGAACACGACTGACCCCTGCCGTGGCCAGACGGCATCTAACATGGATTCTGACGTTAACAATGTCGTTTTTCATACTTTAGAATTTTTATTTAAAAATAATAATTAACGTGTTTTTTATAAAAAATTTAGCTTTTTAATAGTGAATGAAGACTCAAAGTGCGAATATAGATACAATATATCGTTTAAAATCATCTTTTTATATGAATAAACAACGTTTGAAAATGACCAAAAAACGTAAATATTTAAGCATGTTTCAAAAATTATATCTTTTTTAATATTGAATATTTCTTAATTTCCTACGTACGGATTCTAGATAATTAAGCAAACTTTATATGTATAAAAAAAACATAGTATGCTTACATACAAATTTTCAACGAACGAATCGTCGCCCGGGAACATTAAAAACGTTTTTTTTGCCGCGGCCTGTGGATTAATGCTTATATTTTTCTTATTTATTATAAACAATGTTCAGTTTATTACTTTTATATAAGAACAAAGGTTCTATCTAAGTTATCACCCTAAAAAAATTGCAATCTACCATATAAATTCTGATTTATATCATATATGAATAATGAAAACCCACATTTTCGTAAAAAACGCCGAAATATGCATTCGGAGTGAATGTACCGCCTTAAGCAAAATCTCAATTTATATTAGCGGCCGCTATTAATATTCAATTAGATTTTCAAAAAATTTTCGTGTAAATAATGTATTGCTGTGAGCTTTTCAATGTCATGGACATGATCGATGTATGTTTTAAAAACTATCGTCCAGCACATCAATGTCCTCCCATGATTTAAAAAGAATGACATAAATAAAGTTGGCAATCAACTTTAAACAGCTATCGAATAACTTTAAAAATCTGTCATTTTCAAGGCATGTGCATACCTTGATCTTGGATCTAAACAAGTCGTGGCTATGGGCCGCGTATTCAGTATTTTGCCAAACCACTATCCGTTTCATTTCTAATATTTTTTATTCAAAATTAAATGAACTAGAATAGATTGTAAAACAATGTGATACTTACATCTTGATTTCTGGCCTTGTGCTTTCTCTCCACCAGGGAAGTTAGCGCCTCAGACCTCACTGACAGGGAATCAATTTTCTCAATGAGCTGCTGGTAAGGTGACATCGGCTGCGTACCCATAACCACGTGTCCCAACTTGGAGTCAATCTTGGCATCCAGCCGAGCATTACGGATGAGGTTCACGATCCAGCGTTCTGCATCCTCGGGATCCATATTCAGCTTCTCGGCCAACATGCTGGAAATCAACAACATTGCGTGTTTAAACTCTTGTTTAAAATTTTCAGTCGATGGAGAATGTGAAAAAAGGAAGGTAAATTTAGATAAACTTAATAGAAATGAATTTCTAAACGGGCTCAGAATATGCGGAGAATGTAAGGATGGCCCAGCACAGAAGAGTGCAATGTACAAATGGTGTCAATTGTCAACAACCAATTAAGATAGTGCAGCCAACATAACGCAGTTGACAATAAAAATGAAATTAGAGAAGGTAGAAAGTATTGTACACTCTGGCTGCAATGTAAATAAAAGATGGGATCCTTCTGCTAAAATCAACTGTCGCATTAAGAAAACTCATGCAACTTTTATCCGTATGAAAAATATGATCCGCAATCTTCTGTGTAGTATATCTGATCTCTCTGGCCGACATTTCGGATCCCATTGTAGGGTCCATCATCGTATCTCAGAAAACTACACAGAAGATTCTGAACAGACGTGAAAACCTGAGAACATTTTTAAGATGTTCTGCACTCATGACTTCAACCTTCAATGCCAATGGTCAGATGCTACGTGCTCTAAAAATTATTTTTTGGAATGGAAGCATAGACGCTTGCCGAAGAATTGATAAGGCGACTTGAAGCATTCGAGATGTGGATCTATAGAAGGATACTCAAAATAAGCTGGGTGGACAGAGTTACCAATGAAGATGTTATTGTTCGGATGAATAAAGAAAAATAAGTTATTAAAACAATAAAGTTCCGAAAATTTCAAAATCTCAGATACGTGATGAGACATCCAGAAAAGTAGATCTTGCATCTCACAATGCAGGGAAAGATTGCCGCAAGTCAGGGCCCAGAACGTCATGGCCAGTCTACTGTAGAGCTATTCCGGGCCGCAGTAAATAAAGCGATGATAGTCAACGCCCATTGAATGGATAGAGCACAAGAGAATTAAGATATATTTTGTGATGAAAAGTCTGTTTGATGATTGAAAGTCTGTGAGCATTGGTGATTTTAGAACTCTCCATACATTACAAATACAAATAGCAATTTGTAGTGTAATTATGCTTACCCTATGCTGATGCATTGATGAATTCTGCAGAAGGTTTCAAAAATCATAAGTCGAGCATTCTCCACAAACTCGTCAATGCAGGCGATGAGGAAGAAGTCACTGAGCAGGACGGCTTGACACTCGTGCAGTTTCTGCCTCGCCCCCTCGAAGTCAAAGTTCACATATAGATGCTCGATGAACTCTGTGATGGGATCCCTAAAACAAAAATACAAGTTAAGAACCGAGACAAGGCAGCTGGGACAAAATAATAATGCAATTAAATGGTGAAAAAACAAAAGAAAATTCGAAATCTAAATTACAATATTTGTACTTTTGTTTTTATTACGGCAATTGATATAAGTATATATTCATGTTAAGTGATCGAAAATGCACCAAAAGATATTAAAAGATAGGAAGTGTAACAAGGAAAGGGGTTAACATTTGGTGCACTGTGAGCAAAAAAGATTTACTTTTTTACCAAATTGCCTTCGCAGTTAGAAACGTTCACCCTTGCCGATGATTCATGGTAGTTGCAAAAAAATTGAGATTTACCTGTAAGTATAGGACTCCTGCTGTATGACTCTGACCAGATCCTTCAAGGCGTTCCTTCTGGAGCGATTGATTATGACAGCCGTAGCCAAATAGCGAAGAATGTGGGGGCACATGGTCTGGATGGCATTCAAATACCTGATAAATTTAACAAAATATTCAATCAAACAAAACATTGATTACTGTATTTCATTTTTACTACAAGAGAAAATTAAGGAATATAAGGGCCAGTTGTTTGAACACAGATTTTTGAGTTTTTCAACCAAATCTACGCTTTTTCTGAAATTTTACTATTACTACCGATCAAACAACTGGCCGTGAGGAACTACATATTTTCTTCTCAAAATTTCAGTTTTTGATTGTGAAGACAAAAATCAAACAGGTTTAAGCTAAATATAGGACCTTTACAATATTGTAAAACTAAAAAAGTAACAATTTTTAGTAATTAAGATGAAATTGTTTTTTACATGCATTGTCTTACGAGTGTACCAGAAAACTTACCAACCTTACCAATATCTCATTTTATCTATTTCGCCGCGTGTAACACAGGGTATAACAGAGACTCATTTCGACTCATAATCGAGGCAGAAATCCATCTGTAGAGTATTGTGGACTAACTCTGTGACACTCTGTATATGTATGAGGGCTGTATGATAAATATCCGTGTGAGGGAAGAAAAATTTATTTTAATTATTTTTTTTATTTACATGTGATAACGTAGTCTACTTTCAGCTCGATACACATATCTTCTGGTTTGTGTTTTCTGGGGTATTTTGCTGCATTTCTATGACCTTTTTGATTCCATTGCAGGGTCCATCATCATGTTTATGTAGCATACAGATTTTGCGACAGTGGCGCAAATCAATAGTGAAACGGAGGTACTTATATAGACCTCGAAAAATATATGCGAAAATATATATTATTAATATATTATTACCACCCATAAAAAACTGACGACTTATAAAACTACCTAACGCTCGTTTTTAAAATTTATTTCAGAACATTTTAAGATACAAAAAAAATAGATAATGAATACATAGAAATTGACATGACTGCATGAATTCAAGTATAATATTGCCAATGGATTCAAGTATATAATATCGTCGCTATATATATATAATTAAGCCTATGTGCTGTTTAATACATTCTCAGATGAATTAAACAATTTGACAATTTTTCATATAAATAATAGAGATCTACTAAAAAGAACATTGCCGTTCATTTGGCAAGTCTGCCTTGTAATTATTTTAAATATTTTTTATAAATCTAGTCTGTGCAATTATTTTTTAAAACAGTTTCATTAGTTTATCTCAGAATGTACTAAAACGGCACATAGGCTTAATTATATATACAGCGACGATATATAATATGTCCAAATATATTTAGCTCTTGTTATTATAGAAACCAATTATATAAAATATAAATAAATTTTCTTATAATGAGTATTATTTTAATTAATTTTGGAAATAAAAATTTATCTAAAAATGCCTGATTGCAAATACGCAAGCGTACTTTAAAAAAATGAATTGTTAAGAATATATTTTAGCAATGGACCAAGAATGATTGGGAACATTAAAATACCAGACTGAACACTAGTAGAGCACAGCATCATTTTTTATAAAGATGAATTCAATTCATTGAGGATCTTTGTAAATATTTAACGTTTATATTACAAAATGTCTGTTATTCTAATGCCTATTATTAATGTTGTGAAATAAATAAATTAAAATTAAAACCAAAAATAACAAAATTATATTAGAAAGTATGCATTTATAGTAAGATGCACTCACAGAGGCTTGTGCAAGAAGATATCAATGATGAGATCTCTCCCCTTGATGTGGTTGAAGTAAACAAACAGGCTCCAGTGCACCAGCCATGTCCTCTGCTGCAGAACTTGCATGTTGTTAGCAAATTGATTGTTGTCGATGAATTCGCGTAGCTTATTGAGATCCTCAAGCGCACCGTCCCAGTTCTGCACCAAGATCTCGGAAGCCAGCTTTCCCCATAATACTGGGAGATAATTCTGGAAATCAGAGATATTTATATTTTGTTAAAAAGGTTTGATAAAAATATAAATTTTTAAATTGGAAAATAATATTAAACCTACCCATCTCTAACTCTTTCTCTTAGTGCCTCCAGAGAAAGGATCATTATCATACAATCACAAGGTACTAAAATAAGTTATTGCCCAGTCAAAATGATTGAACTTTGAACACCAATATGTGTTTTCAAGAGAATGGTTATAAATGTGTTGGTATTTGCTATAAATCTTGTTGTACAATATAAACTCTCCCCGTGGATGTACAAAATACTGTTAAAACACATTACAGACTTTACTTATTATTATTTTACTTATTATATGCGTTTACTTTATACTTTTTATAAGGTATTCAGATTTCTTATATAATAAAGTGGAGGTATGAAAATGTAATGTGAAAATATTCAATTTCCGAGTACACACTAATATACATAATTGATATTATCTTTATTTGTTTTGTGTAGAGAAAATATAACAATAATAAATAATTATTTCTTAAAAGTTATGAAAAAATATACATATTTCTAAACCAGGTGCCAGAGACTGACTCCATTTTTAAAATTAAAATTCCTTACTCTTACTACCCCAGCTCACTTTCAATAAAATGGTGGTAATAAAAAACTCACATCTCGTGTGTTAAGAGCTTTTAACTGGTGAGAAAAAGTAAAATAGCGACTATTGTGGATTCGTACAGTGAACTTGTTATTATGATCCCAGAATTTTCTTCCCAAAGGTACCTGTAAGGCCTGGTTGTTTCAAGTTGGATCAAAACAAAAGTTCGTTTAAAGCATAGATTTTTACAGAAACGGATCGTTTGATTGGTTGAGAATGCAAAAATCTATGCTTTAAGTGAATTTTTACTTTAATCCAACTTGAAACAAACAGCCCTAAATGCTACATCCAAGAAAATTTTATCTCTATGGAATATATATTTTGAAAAAAGAATTAATGTAAAAAAACTAAAAAAAAAACAAAAATTTTAATCTTTATTCCTGACAGCTTGTTAATTGAAAATTAAATAAGATATTACATAATGAATTCCAAATTAATAATCAACAGATACGAGGTGGGAAAAGAAACTTTATCAATGGAGATTACTCTTCATGAAGAGATGGTATGCGGACAAATGAAAAATAAAACTTTTTATGGACCATGGTCAAATGGAGAAAATACAACTAATGTTAGAGAAAATAAACTCATTGTGGATGTGGTTGATGTAAATAAAAAGAGCGATATGGATTTAGACTCCATAGCAAAACATGTTCTATTCCACAGCCCAACACGGTTTGATAATGTAGACACATTTAATGGAAGTCACGTTTACAGCTCTCAAGGGAGAGCAAGCAGTAAAACATTTTCGGAAGAGGATAAAAAAAGCAACAATTCAGGTAGTTTAGAAAGAAAATCCAAATCAAAAATTGATGAGATATCAGATTTTTTATCCAGAAAGGCTGAAACAAGTGATGGCAGGAGCAGTGGAGATATATTAAAAGTTTTCAGTCCAGAGAGATCCGATCCACTGGATCAAAAACTGGAGAGGATCAGAAAGAATAATGAGAAAATAATGGAGAATATTCTAATACTAAACAAGACATTACACTACACGAGAAAAAAAGAGATTGAAGAATCCATGAGCGCAAGACTTGCTTTAGTATCATTTGTGTGCGATAAGTGCGGAAAGGCATTTTCTAAAAATTCTTCTTTCCAATACCACATGCGCCAGCACAAGATGAAGTTCGAGAGTAATGATAAAGGTTTTCATCTGCTGCTCTCCAAGCAGACCGCCGCTCCCAAGATTACCAAACCTTGGGTTTGCCCGTATTGCTTCCAGGTTTGGCCCGAAGGGTTTCTTCTCCAAGATCACTTGAACAAGTCCAGCTGCTTGATCTCTATGGGTTCGGTAGACGATTCCACCATCAAAGGGATACTTCAACACGCTCAAAAATCCCACATAGCGTACCTTATTCAGTGCGAGTTCTGCCAGAAATTATTCTCCAGCATTCCCAAAGCACTGAAACACCAAAAAGGCCACCAAACTGACAAGAATTACGAATGCTCGGAATGTAACGTGACCTTCTGCAGCTACGAGCTGGCCACTAAGCACTGGAGCCAGGAGTGTGAATGGCTCAAGAAGAACTATAACTTTACCCTGTATAAGTGTTTTGCTTGTAATATTTGCTATGAGAAGTTTGACAACCTAGACAACCTCTACATCCACAGGTGAGTTCATTTTTACTAGCAATTAAAACAATTTCAGAATGAGATTTCCAATAAACTTCTTGCCATACATTCATTAGAGGAATATTTCCACAGGTTTCAAATTTGAAAGCACAGAAACTCAACAATAATATTATTTGACTCTAGGTATGAATACGAGCACTTCTTCCTGAAATACAGTGATATAGACCACACAGAAATTGGGGGAGAGAATATAGAAGGAAGTCACTTGAATGATTTTGGCGAGAACTCCACTCACAAGGAGTTGGCACGCGGAGAAAATAGAGACAACTCCCTTCAATTGGGGGACACAATATTTCTGGTTCACCAGTGCGAGCTGTGCGGATATGTCTGTAAGCACATATCCTTTCTGCTTCTGCACAAAGAGGAAGGGCACTCTACTTTACTTTGTCAAGTATGCGGAGAGGTAATTAAATATGATTATTCACAAATAAGACCAGTGGCACTCAAAATAATTATTATTAATAGATGAATACTTATTATGTCAATGATTAAACATGCTTTTGGATATACATAACATTATAAAAATCCCAGAAACCTCTAGAATAATATGAGGTGGTATTTTTTATAGGCTTTGTCATTTCAATAAATATTTAAATAAAGTAAATTGAAATTATAAGACGAGTCTAAAACATTAAAATCTTTCAATATTGACCTTTTGTCTGTATTTATAAATCGAGAGGCAACTTTAAACATTTCCATATTCACATGATATTGTTTTTTCCAGATATCTGAAGAGAGAATGGCTTTTGTTAATCATATGAATAAGCATACTGCCGCAGAGCTAGAGGGGATTCATCAAAGACAGGAAAAACAAACTTAGTCAGGATAGTCTTTGAAATGGAAAATTATACTACTTCTTAAACATTAACTAAAATATATGTATGTAAGGAAAATATTATATTTATGACCAAATAATTATTGACAGTAAAATATGGAGAATTATATTTCTTGTGTATGTTTATTTTGTGTATTTAAAATTATAAGATTGAATATTTTATATAAATCCGACCTGTTTCATTCATGACAATAACGCTTGCATATCATGTAAAATAATAAAATAAAAATGTTACCTTGTCAGTAGGCGGCATGACCAGTTGACAGAAATAGAGGTAGCTGGCGGACTCGCAGTAGTTACCGCACTCGTAGCGGTACTTGGCAAGCTTATACATGCTGTCTATCATTTCTATTTTGAACTGCAAGTAAAAAAGGGCTTGATTAATGACGAGGGTGGGGTGCATTTTTATTTGACATTCTGTACAGGGAGGGTGGTATTGGTGGATTGGCATTGAATTAACAAAGATTGTGTATCACAAATACCGATATTAAGAACCACAGAAGTATTCAAGGACGGTAATGTGAGACTGAAATGTTAGAATTTAATTTAACTATATTACCTCAAACTCCTTATTGGTAGTAAGATAGTTGATGAGCATTTTGGAGTCCCTCATGGTTTCCATGGTCTTCATGACGTCATCACGTCTCATAAGCCTCAATACCGGGTCCACGGCATCTTGCAGCTCCTGGAGTTGGGTCAGGATTATGTTACGACGGGACTTGATTTCCTGGAAACAAAACAATTATTTAGTAAGGTTGACGGGAATACACATGAACAATAAACAAGACTTGGTCATTATTTTATTACTCGATTGCAAAAAATAAACACTAATATACTAAAAACAAACACAATACTTTTATTAAAAAGAAATGGCTTGGTGAGTGCAATCTACAAATAAAAGTATACAAAAATATTTACTCACTCATCACAAGTACTATACAGGTGTCCTTGTGAACCATCACAACCTTACCTCTAAATGTAACTCTTAAGACATATATTTAACTTACTTCCGGGACTTCTTCGTTGGGGAATAACATTTTCCGTATGTCAATGACATAATCAATCATGTTAGTTTTACTAAGAATATCCAATTTTGCCTGAAGCAGTTCATTTTTGTCGTATATCTGAAAAAATTTTAATGTCAAATGTCAATCTTACAAAAGCAAAAGATTTTAGGCAACCAATTACTTTGAGATAGCGTAGTGAAGTACAAAATAGCAAAATGTATTTGTTCAAATATAAATATTTACTTGTAAGATACATGTAAGGCTAGGTGTTCAAAAAACACAGAGCAGCATGCAAGTAGGGTTAAGGTTTTTGACATAAGGAGAAGTTACTCACATATTTCGCGGCTAAAAACTCTAGAAGCGGAAAGACCATATGGCGGTCAAGATACTGACCATTTTTAAAAGTCAGGTCAAACTTTGAATAGCTCATTTTGGCGAGCAATTTAAGAAACGTGTAAATATTAATCACGCATTCCACCGGCGGAGAACCTCGAGAACCTAAAAGAAGGCGAATACAATTTAATTTATCTATGAATTTTATCACAAATCGCAATCCCATAGACAACCCGATACAGATACACATGCTTCTTTAGTGGCATGCTAATGAGCATGCCACTAATAAGCATGCCCTAACAACTGTACACACTTGCTCATTACTGGCATGCTTATTAGTGGCATGCTCATAAATAAGCATGCCCAAAGCTAACAATCAAACACACATGCTTATTAGTGGCATGCTCTTGTCATAGAATAGAGACGCTCTTGTTCAAAATGGAAACTTTGCAAACTGAAATAGAAAATTCAAGTGAACCAATAAATCAAAAAAGTTCCCGAGTTTCCATCCGCACATTTTTGATTTTAGTTTTTATAATTTTTATTGTAAGATTTGAATCATTCATGCCTATTAATAAAGTTTCATAAACATTATTTCTCACTATATTATTTTTACACAACGGTGGCCGAGTATTCCACAGACATTCGTGATTCCTATAATAAGTCACGAAAAGTAATGTTTTATCATCTCCCCAACGCGCCATATTTGTTTCATCTGTCGCGGACTGAGGCCCGGTTGTTTCAAGTTCGATCAAAGTAAGCGGAAATACTGGCTTAAACTGAGCTTAACCTCAAGGTCACGCGAAATCTCGAAGAATTGAGGCCCGGTTGTTTCAAGTTCGATCAAAGTATAGTCCGTCCAACTTATCTGGAGAATAAAGGAGGGCGTCCCAATCGTTGTGGTACTGCCCATAGTCTAAAAATTATCTCATTTGTAGGGAATTTTATGCAAATTCGTTTTTTCTTAAACAAGTTATTAAGCAGTATACGACACGATAAAAAACAAAAAATGTAAACTAACGTACAAATAAATTTATCAAAATATACATTCGTAAAATACACAACGTCACAAAATGGTGTTTTTTCAAAATCAAAGAAAAATACCATTTTCAGGAAAAAAACAAACAATAATAAGTAATTCTTTTAGGCTGGCGCCACATTACGCAGATCTTCCGCCGCGTTTTTTCCGTTGCGCCAAATCGGCAAAGCAAATAGATCGACCGATCATCCGCGTAGTGTGTTTAATAAGCGCATATTGTATGGAAAGAAATGTAGCGATGTTCCACGACAGAAGAGACGCGGCGGAAGATCCGCGCAGTGTGGCGCCGGTTTTATTCGGTGTCTCATACCTAATGATCATGACCACCATGTTTAACTCAGTAACACCTAAGGATATCAATCGGTTTAGGGCCGTTGTATCAACTTGGTTTATAGTAATCTTTCGTTCAAAGCATAGATATTTTGCATTTTCCACCGATCAAACAACTCGCTCTCGTAAAAATCTATGCTTTAAATGAACTATTGCTATAAAGTAAGTTGATGCAACCAGTCTTTAATGTGCATAAATAAAAAAGTTTATTTTTGAAAAAAGATGTTTATACAAATGAACTCGTTAATGAATTTTGTAATAAAAAGTATAAATAATAAAAATTCTATGTAAAAAATTATCGAATAAAATATGTTCTAAAACTTTTCTCATCTTACGGCTTCTAATTCAATTTTTCCACTTATCCTTGTTCTTTTTTTCCGGGTGTAGATATTTTAATGCCCATTTCCACGGCCACTTTACCTTCTTTAACTATTTTGTAAATTGCCGATTCAGAAATACCTGAAGAAATTGTATAAATAGTAAATAAAAAACTAAGTATGGGAAAATCATTATAATTGCATGGCAGCATTAACCTGAAGTGGCGGCAATAAGTCTATGAACAAAATCAAACGGTATAATTGGGGCTTTTAGACGTTGTTCCTCTTCAAAAAACGTGTGCATTTTCAAGATTATTTCCCGAACACCGCTTTTAATGGTTTTTGGCATGGTGACAATCTAAAATGTTCTTAAAACTATCGAAACAGTCGTGAACCTCTCTGTAAACAAAGTCTGTCAAAGGTCTGTCAGCTGTAGATAATCCAATATGGCGTCGTTAGTTCCAAATTTGGCCATTCTTCAGATAAGTTAGACGGACTATAAGCGGTCGATTAAATCATAGATTTTTACGAAAACGGATCGTCTGATTGGTGGAGAACGTAAAAATCTATGCTTCAAATTTAAAATCGGATTAGGGGTGTTGCAATTGTGTAAAATAAAAATCATAGACAAATGCACGCCAAAATAATTTTGCATATGGCAACACATAATTTAAATTTCATTTGACAGCAAGCAGATCAAAGCAGATGTTTCGAAACATGTCATCAACAATGCTGTTTTACTGAAGATTTCCACAAGAAGATGAAAGGAGACTAGTGAGCCGCATTACGCAACTAATTTAATGTTTTGTTGCTTTGTTCCCACCTAAATGCGTACTGTCCAACAGATTTTCGAAGTAGATTCGAGAATACGATGAAAAGCGCCAGGAAGGTTAGTTATTGACGAAATTAAATGTTATCTTACCTATTTAGTGTTTGCAAGAACAATATGTTTTTATTTGATCTGTATTGTATTTCTTTAGTTTTTCTGTTTATAACCTTTTCTTTGTTTGCAGGTAATAAGAAAAGTGAATCCAAAGCCTACGACTGATATGCAGAATAAATTATATGTGGTTCAGTTAGATATTTTCAAAACCCAACTATCTAAAGAATCGGCAGGAAATTCACGAAGTTGTTTTGGAAAGGCATAATGCCAAAAGAGATCTGGCTTAATTTTATTACAAGTTGTATTTTTTATTAAAATATTCATTTTCCTGTTAATAGGTAGGTATATAAAATACAATAAAATAAAAGAATTTCATACACCGAATATATTGTTTTATTACTATTATTCCGCGGACGTCCTCTGCTTCTGCTGCTTTCGACAAACAATTTTCCTTGCCATCCTTTCTTTGCTCATCTGTTCCACATGACCAAACCAGTGGCCATGTCACTGGCTCTGCATACTGAGAATTCCGAGTTCGATTCCCGGTGAGGTCGCAATACATCTTTCTGATTTTTTTAAAATCTAGGTGTTCTTGTCAGACCGCAATTAAAATGGGCCTTCAGGCCCATTGTAGCATTAAAAATTGCTGTACATTTGGTTTGAGGGCATAGTCCCGGTCTCCTACAATATAGCAATTACCAAATCTGGTACCTAGTACCGTTTGTCGTAACTTGATATTTTGTTTGGACATAATGAAAAATATATTTCTGATTTTTATAGTGCTCTTCGGCTGACTAAAATGTGGCCTGTGGTCAGCCATTGCTCTGGTAATGGCTGACACTATCCGTAGTCCAAGAAGCAGTGTTCCAGATAAATCACCTACGCACCTTTCATGGATATAAATGTAAAATTATCAAAACCCGAGTGAAATAGAAACCTTGAAAAAAAATATTGTCGACAATGCCCTGCGGTAAAATTCATTTAGAGTTGCGGAAAAATCAATTTCTTCTGACAAAAAAGTATTGTTCGAGATCTAAGTAAAGTACTTCTCCTGTTAAGGATATACTGTAGGATCAGTCGATCGTCAGAAAAGCCTGTGTCACCCTACATAATATTGTACATTTCGACACTGTGTATGTAAAATGTCGAAAAATTAATAAAAAAATATTTTATTGACTGATGTCAATTACATTACGAATTACATTATAGCTATGAGGTAGCTATAATGTATGTCATTCGCGGGCTTCGCGGCTAGTATTATCAATGCGATCTTCTCAGGCCCGGTTGTTTCAAGTTCGATCAAAGTAAGCGTAGAGTTTAAACTGAAATTTTTAGTACTTTTTTCAAAAACGGGTTGTTTCAAATCGGATTAAGCGAAATCTGAGGCCCGGTTGTTTCAAGTTCGATCAAAGTAAGCGGTCGAATAAAGCATAGATTTTTACGAAAATGGATCGTCTGATTGGTGGAGAACGTAAAAATCTATGCTTTAAAAGAACGCTTACTTTAATCCAACATACTTTCTCTGGCTTCCAGAGTTTAAATCTGAGAGAAATATACATCAACAATATAACCAATCGTTTTTTCATTCCACGATCTACAAACCTTCTCTAAAATTTGTTCAAAAAATTACTACGAAATTGTAAATCTTGAAACAATGAAAAGGTCAGACTAAGTACCGGTAAGAATTATGTCGTAGTAAATAAGTCGCGTTTTATTACAAAAATACGTTTTGCTTAAGATAAAATACATTAACTGCATTATAAATGCATTTTAAATATATGTGTGGGGCGTATTAGACTTCAGCTATGTCCCAATCCCCTCGGCTGAAGAAGGGGTTAAGTTCATCTCTATACTATTATGTATATAATCTGTGACTAGACCATATAAAAGCCTCAAAATAACGTTTATAGAAAGCAAATGGAGAACACACATTCACATAATTCAATTCGTTTTGTGTACAAATCCCGTAAAGATATAAAGAAAATTAGAATATAAATGGTGTTAAGAAAATTCTTTTGATTTTTAATGTATGCAATCAAAAGATATTACATTGACTATATTACATTTCTTTAACAATCGTATAGCTGAAAAATATTTGATAGTTACTGATTGAAGACAATCCCATTCACAGCAAAAACCATTTTTCAAAACAATTTATTTTGAAAAATCATAAGAATATTATTTGCATGCACTCATTGATAATAAATGTTTGAATATTATTTAATGTATTGATAAAGGAAATATAGTAAAATATTTTTTCCACTGTAGGTTGAATAGCCTATCACGAAACAAAGTTGTTGATATCGTATATATATGTATGCGAAGAATCGCACTATACAGCCACATTTATGATAATAAAAAATGTTTCGCCGTCATCCCATATCCCATTTCTGATTGTTTCTGATCCGCTTCTTTGATTTCTTTGTCGTATAGTTATAGTGGTCGATTCTTAATTTTTGGACTCAAAAATGGGAGATGGAAAACAATGGGAAAGAAAACCATTGCTGCAGGGGGGCTACACTACGTACGACGATGCCTCCACTACCGCAAGTACGACGCAGGAGGAGGAAGAGTATTCTCAAGGTATAAATCATCTTTCCAATCGCGGTGTTTTGACAGCTGATGAATCAGATGTCACATCGTTTTATTCTCCGTTCCGTATTTATTTATTTATACTTATTATTTTCACAGTGCAAAGTCTTCACTGCAAGTTGTGACAATGTTTACTTGTTCACACTTTGCAAACCCAGATCGCCAAATTGTAACGCAGATTGCAACAAATAATATAAACATGTCAATACGTCTTTTTAATGCAATAATTTATGTTGATTTTTTCGTTTGATTATTGCATTTCTATCGACATTTTTACGTTTTCATTATCCTGTTTACATTGTGTCTATTACTAATTATATTTACTTTATGATAATGTGTCAAAATAGTTGACCATTTTACCCTGTGTTATTTTATGATGCGTCTCATGCCCCTTGGCAGTAGGTATTCATTATCGGGATTAATTGAAGAAGAAAACATGGAAACTGAATGGTATATATAGCTTGCTAGCATCTATAGTTAAGATATGCACTTTGTGTGTATTTTTTTTGCTTCCCTTTAAAGTGGACTCAAAATAATTCTCGGTTGGTGCAAATTTGTTTGAATAAGTTATACTTTTCTGCGTTCTCTAATCTTTAATGATCTCATCCGACAGACGGCCCCAACCTGCTGTCGACAATTGACTTCAATTATTGAATTTGAGTAATATATTGACTCACATCTATTACCTATCTATGCTACAGCCAGCATTACATTCACTTTTAAGTCGTTCGTTCTCCACTGTATCGTACCACATTCAGTCTCCTTTTGTTACAGTAAGCTTTCTAGGTAGGGGAGAGAAATACCGAATTGATATTGTAAAATTTTGAAAAAATAGGGTTGTAGATCTTATTGAACAGACAGCTATATTTTTATACAAGTCTATTTTTGGAAGTATTGAGAACGCGCCATTATTAGTATTCACTATTATTTAGAACTGTGAATCTGAGTACTGATTGCCATTTATGATGTCGGCAAATATTAAACCGTCAATGTTGATAAAATTGTTTGGTTTAATCAAATTATATTGCACCGCCATAGTGCTGTCATTACCTACTGTTATTAATAAATAGTGTTATTAACTGGTCGTATGCTGCCCGTGCGTAACATGGAATGTACGCTGTCTGTCACACAATTTCGCACACAATTGCTGTTTTTTTAGACACTTTTTTGTGATGGTTATATTCTTGTAAAAGTTAACAATAATCGCTAAGAAGTTGCAGTTTCTGGTTTCTCAATGTACAGGTTTCAATAATTACTTATATTTCAATATTTACTGTCAGAAATGTACGCACATGTTTATCGAATAAAACTATGGAAACAATAACAATAAAGATTTCTTATTTCGATACTTTCGTTCTAAATATATCAAAGAATATAAAAATACTTAATTTTAACACTTTTTTGTTAGAAAAAACACTTTTTTTAACAGATAAATAACACAATTAATGGGCGGTTCGAAGATGACGTTTGGAATGATTTTTTGTCCAGTTTGCGCGGCAAATGAGGTTACTTGACAAATATAACTCGTTCATTCATTCAAAAACTTAAGACGCAACAGATCTGCGCTCCTGTACACAGAGGGTACAAAAGTTGTCGCGTAGAACTACGCTCCGGCATACGACATGTTAAAAAATTAAAAATAGATACCATGAAGCAGAACTATGAAGAAAATTTCCTATATACAGCACTCCAGGTTTCATAATGGTGTAATTTATACTTTGGAACCACAACTGGAAGCACAAGCGCGATCCCTGATCCACACCTCTGACATCACCAGTACACATTTAGCAAACTTTAATGATGACAATAACGATAGACTATGCATTTAAAAGAAAATAAGCGAATTGAACTATCTAACTGCTGATCAAACATTTGTGTGTGTACTCATCTAGGCACGGTAGAAGTTATACTTCTGCAGACAAAAACTTTCTTAAAAAACAATCAAAACATTTGTGAAGTCGCATGCAAACAGAATCTGATAGCTGACAAGAATTCAATATGGCGTCATTAGTTCTGGCATTGCTTTTCCGCTACACTTTGCTCTGCATGCTCCGCTGGTACATGTTCCGCTACATGTTGCATGCGCAATTTCCTTTACAATAAAATTTTTACCCTGAATGAATTATAACCTCAAAAGCAAAATAAACTCATAATGTCTGATAGATGGTGCAGACTATTTTCAAATATGAGAAAAATCCGTATCTTGATAAATTATTCTATGATGATTAGACGATACCCGCTTCCAACACACAATTTTTAGTGAGACAGGCACAGTCCAAACAAAATCTAATAATTGTAGTTAAATAGAAATAAATAAATAAAATTGATTTAAAATATTTCAAGTGTAGGAAAAAGATTCCCCACAATCGCGGCTGTATTTATCAAATTATAAATTCGGCTTATAAATCTATGGTATAATGATAAATGATTACATTAATATTATTAAATGTTCAAAAATATATCATAGATACTGTAAATTTGCCCGTATGCAAGATGTCATTGGTCAAACGTTTCAATGAATTTGGATTATCCAAATTTGATGTCATATTGATATCTAAAATTATATTTTTGTAGAAAGTAATCCATTTGTGGTTTGACATTAGATTAGTGTCCTGATGAAGCTTGAGTTAAACAAAACTGGTTGGCGTGATATTTAATAAAACTCGTGGTTTGAATCAGGGTTCGAGGATATATATCATGATATACAGGGTGTACCAGAGCTAGCAGCAGAAACTTGGCAGGTAGATTCCAGACTATGTTATGAGTCTAAAATGTTCAAACAACCATGACCTAATATCAATAGTTATGGAAATATGCAATATCATAATTTGCATTTTTTTCTATATTTCTTACTTATTTGTAGCAAAAAGTTGAACTATCATTGCAGTAACTTATGTCGATTATGAAAAATTCATTCGCGTTAATATAAGTCGAATAAAATGATGAAAACCTTGTAAAAATTGAAAAAAGTTATATTTTTGCAAGGTTTTTATCATTTTATTTAAGTTGTATTGAAGCAAATGAATTTTTCATAATCGATATAAGTTACAGTAATGATAGTTCAACTTTTTTCAAAAAATAAGTCAGAAAAATTGAGAAAAAAAATGGAAAATTTGATATTGCATATCTCTATAACTATTGATATGTTGCTTGAACATTTTGGACTCATAACATAGTCAGAAATCTACCGGCCAAGTTTCTGCTACTAGCTCTGTTACACCCTGTATATCACAATATATATAACGATATTTATGGCTTTTTATATTCATTTTCGATTTTTTTTTATTTTTATTTTTTTATATCTGCGGTCGTTATTAGATGGCGCTAGTTATATTTTAAAAAGTTTTAAGGTTGTTTTTAGTTTAATTTGTTTTGTATAATCCATTTTTTATTTCACACAAAGAAACAAACACCCATAACACTACATTAGATTTATAACTTATATATAATAAGGCATATATTACTTTTTTGAGCAATCAATTCATTTATATAATAAATATTCATGTACAAAATAAAAAAATAAATTTCCTAATTATTTCGAGTTTTTATCAATCGACGTGTGCAAAAAAGGAGAAAAAAGTTTGGATATTATTTGGATATATATGGAATGTATCAAATATTTGATATTTATCAGGTATATATTAAAAAATCCGATTTTTTATATAACAATCGGATTTTTCGAATCCTGCTTTGAATACAAAGTGATTTTGTTTTATTTGAACTAAAATTATAAGTTAAAAGAATTTTTTAGTACAATAACTTATTTCGAATTATATAAATGATATTCATTGTATTTGTAACTATCCTATTAGGCATATGGAAAATACAGTTGACTGCTATTACAAAATTTACGATAAAGAAAATAAAAAGGGAAACGGCGGGAACAATTTTAGGTAATTTTAGTGTATTCCCACTTTGGGAATGCGGGGTATGTTCAACAGGCGCTAGTAGATACTGCTCTTGTTTTATTGTAAAAACCAACTGTAACCCGTCAAAAATTATGGTACTTTTACATGCCAGTTCCTAAAAAATAAGTATTTACTTGTTTATAGCCGACACCCATGAAATAAATAACGACTTTTATCAAAATATTTGAACACTTTTATATTTCCCCGGCAGTTAATGGCACCTATTATTTCTAACCTTGGTGATTGTGCATGCGTAAAACTAATGTGACAACATGAATAAATAATTAATATTATAAATAAAATAGACATCAAAATAAAATCAAAAATTAAATGAGAAAAAAATTTCCAGTACCGGGAATCGAACCCATGTCCTCCGGGTGGGAGCCGGTTATCCTACCACTACACCACGCAGGAGATGCCATCGACCGTAAAGAAAATGTTTATAAGCACTTAGTAAGAGAATATATTTTAGAAAATAAATTGTGCACTGTATAATATTTGGTTCGCGTCTTTGCTAAGTTCTATATGTACTTTATTTTGGAAGGGTCCTGCACATACTATGATGGCCCATCTCCGGTTGTTTAATTTCATTTCTTTAATCGTGAATTCAAACAATTACGGAAGTTAAACTAACTTAAGGACAGACGAATCAACAGTGAAATTATTATAATTGGGATACGTGTTGCGGACTGACACTAGTTACCGTGACCTTATAATATATATGGATGCGAAGAAGAAGAGAGCGCTCCTATGTGCTCTCATCTTTCTGGGTCAGGGTGGCCAACCTCAAAACATCACAGTTAATTCATTTATTTGATTAATTGGTTTTTATTATGATGGTTCTCGGCCATCCTTTACACAATGAGATTGCGAGTGAGTACTTGTTTGTATTCTAGCGGCTGAGGGAGCGCAGTACGTGAGCACCGTCTCCTCCATCGGCCCGGATGAGCTGCCTCCGCCGTACCAAGCTGTGGCCGGGACGGTCCCTATGGTCACCTGCCGCGTGTGTCAGGCCATGATAGACATCTCCGGCAAGAGGGAGCAGCACGTTGTCAAATGCGATCTGTGCAATGAAGCCACGGTTAGTAATGTTCTTCTTTCAATTTTCATATTTTATTTTGCCCTTTTGGTTTTGTGCGCTTATTAACATATGTCTAAGTTAAGCTGCGCGAGAGAAAATGGATATGGGGGACACCTCACTTCTGAGATCAAGTCATTAAACAAACAGCCATTGGATTCTGAATAGTATCTTGGACCAGGGTGATTCTTCATCTGCGCGTTCCCTCTTCCGTGATGAGCAACCTCCCGCGATCCAGACTGAGGGCGGGGTAGTCCCCACGGTCAACTGTCGGGTGTGTCAGACCGTGTTAGACATTTCCACCAGGAGAGAGCAGCATGTGGTCAAGTGCGATGTGTGCAATGAAGCCACGGTCAGTAATTTTTTTTATGAATATTGTTACAATTTTTGTTTTAATATTGTTACCCGGAATACCCGCATTACACGGCAGGGGGTTACAACTCCCCCAATATAATTTTTTATGCTGTTTAATATAATTTTTCTAAATATATTACAGTCGAACTCGGTTACAACGAGCTCGGATATAAGGAGATCTCGGCTATAATGAGCAAAACTGTAAATTGATTTTGATTTGCGTATATTCCCATACAATCGTTCTCAGTTATAAGGAGTGCGATTCCCGGATATATGGAGCAAATTTTAGAAACTCTGCATACATATTTGCTTGGGTTACAGAAAAAAACAAATAAGTACTCGTAACAATTTGTTTTTAAAGCGGCTCGCACTTAATTAGAGTTTATTTTATGATGTGCACAAACTTGTGTGTCCGGAAATGCCACGTGCGCAGGCAAACAATAGTTTTTTTATAAAAGGAATGCCAAACTTGAAGGTCGAGAATATTGGTCATATAACTCCGATTATTGGGGGTTTCCAAAATGTTTGAGATGACAGTTTGTTTTATGCAATTTACTGTATTAGCGTTTAAAAGCCTAATCGGTTAAATGTGAATTGTTTTTTCAGAAACATGTCCACTAACAAACGAAAGTGTCTCTCGGTTCGCGAAAAAGTCAAAATTATTCGTGAAATAGAACGCGGCGCCAAAAATTCCGAAGTCTGTAAAAAGACTTCGGAATTTTTTTTACAGTTTTTTTTTTCGTTTCCTACAGTTTCATCGCTCTGGAAAAATAAGGATGTTTATTTGGCTGCTCTTTAAAATAAAACTTTATTTATACAAATTTAGAAAGTGAAATTTACCTATCCCGGATATAAGGAGCAAATTTAGTCGGTCCCGTCACACTCGTTGTAATCGAGTTCGACCGTACTTATTTAAGAATAAATTATTTTGACTTATTTTAAAGGATTATCAATCATATTATATTATATGCATTAAGTATTGGATAATGTTATCATATTTTTAATGCTCTCACAATAATAATACAAGACAGAGTCAGGCCGAATACATTCCCGTTAAGATAGACAGAACAATAATATTAAACTGTCCATGTAAACTCAGCTGTTGCAAATGTATATGGTTGAATATTTTAAAACCAATATTTCATACATTTTTTCACTTTATATATGATTTTAAAAGTAATTCAGAAAAACTCAATTTTCGTTTTATCTATGATTTTCAAATTAATTCTTGAAAGATTTACACAATATTTTTTATTGTTGTGCACTTAAAAAAATTAATTAACATTTAAAAAATTGATTTTATTATTACGATGGAAAGGTTTTTCCGAAACATATAGGTGTAATTAATAAAATATAAGTAGATACATACAAATAATAAAATCAATTTTAAAAAAAATATCAGTCTACAAAGTTGCTCAACCAATTGAAAAATCATTGAAAAATCTGATTTAAATGCATAACAGGCGCAAGGAATACCTTTTTTTTAAATATCTGCCTTCTCGTCGGGTGAACCAGTTCACATTTTTCTTTATACTATTTTTTTTAACAAACAGACCATCAACAGGTCATTAATGACTCTAATAGATGGTCCTAGAGGTATTATTTAAAAGTTACATATTTGTCAGTAAGTAATAAATTGGATTTATTAATATCTATATATAACCGAATGTTTGTCTACCTGTTTGTCTATGTATCTGCCTGTTTTCTATTCCATCCTTTAACCAAACATTGCAGTTACTTTTTTGCAAAACACAGACACCCTACCCATCCTATGCTCACCAGCAATGTAAATGTGTATTATATTGATTTAAATTATGCATACATTATTATTATTTAGGACCTGCTCAAGCGTGGACACCCCATTTTTTCCTCCTCCTAATGTTCAATTTTAAATTACAGCAAAATTTAAATCTGGACTTGTAGTCTATTATAAAATCATAAATTCGTCATTAAATATTATATTATTTTACATACGCAGATCACACGGAAATACTTTGCTACATAGTACATTTTCATTTCATGTTTGTATCCCTACCTATTTTTATTCATTCATCTTCTTATTCCTGTTGCTTTTCTCTATCTCTGCCCGTGTTTTTTTTTCCTGAAATTTATCATGCATAAAAAAAATTTATTCATGATAAATTTTAGGATCAAGATTCTAGCTATTCTTGTATTAAGAAATTTGGGTCGAAATTATGTCTTTGATGTTCCGATTAAAGAATTTTCACAGGTCGTAACATCGCATGCAATGGAGATTATTTTATCACTATATTATTTTATTGAAGTTTCATATAATAACCTGTATTTTTGTCATTGTTGCTGGCATATTTATAGTAGATATACATATTTATTTTGTTGGTTGCAATGGTACACAATTTCAGAAATCATACAATTGTGAAGTGTTATATTAATAAAACAGAGAAGGAATGCTATAAGTTATAAAACTTAAACAAGATGGGTTATTGTTTTACAATAGGTATGATGACATATTTTGAAATAACATTGTAGGTACTCATCTACTATTACCGAAAATAATATTATTTCAGTAATAAACTAAGTTTTTACGCAAATAATTGCGTTTTCATCTACATATTTTTAATTTCGCGCAAAAACGCCCGCAGCTGTCATTTCGTCGACGTGACATCAAGCCTCAGTAAACATTGAATTATGTTTTTGGCAGATGTTGTTTTGAGGTTATGTGTATTTGCGAAGTAATCAGTGTGATTATGCACATCTGCCGATACGTAATCAGGTCTGATGCATGTTGCAGTGGACGCTGAAGGCGTGTATATGAATGCGCGTTGGTGTGAAGTTGTATGACGAGGCTGAGCGGGATGTGATACAGGATGAATAGAAAGAAGTACTCTCACTTAACTCGTAGATTTATTGAAGACACTCAATTTACATGTTAGAGAATTCGTTACACAACAATATACGGAGAGCGAGTTCGAGCCTAGTGTCGAGGACACAGGTCGGTGAGAGAATGCTGTGGTACCGACGGGCTGTCTGGTCACTACTTTGCCAGCGCAGCGGGCTTCTCATTGGGCGGTTTCCCTCGAGCGCGATTGGTCCATTTGGTACGCTCGAGGGACTAGAGTCCGGGAAGGCCTAGCTTACCATGTGTCTATGGCAACGGTTCAAAGACACTGTGATTGGTACTGAGGCGTGACGTCTTTGGCTCTGACCGGTGTTTCAGTTAAAATGGCGTATTGCACAATTTTATACTTTTATTTGATTGAAAATCTTATTAATCTCAATATGTATATTAAAACTGGATCATTTTTAAAAATCCTTTTAAAATATTTTCTTCTCTAAAATCACTTATTCTTTAATTCTTTAATAGTTCCATCATGCCTATCGAACTGATGAGGAAAATACATTTTAACATGGACGAATGTGGAATAATGTTGAGTTTGTTTTTTAAATTTGATATTAAAAATTACTAAGTTATCACTAACGTCATACCACTGCAATCATTATTATTGGTCAGCTCTTTATTCTTTAAATGTGTGTTTTGATATAGTTAATAAATGTCCGTGAATCAGTGTACTTTGTGACTAACCGGGTATGTCATTGTGGTAGAATTCGTAAAGGCAGATTCACCATCAGATCCATGTTGCAATGAGTACGTCATGACACATTGCCATAGATTTAATTCTTTCCATTGATATTTGTGGCTATAGTATGTAGTAGTAATTGATGATTTATTTTTTTATAACAATTTAAATATGATATATAATGATTAATGTTTATTTAGGATGAGGAGCGCACACGTACACCAAGATAAGAATGAGATACTAGAATAATAATACAATAGATAATAGAATAATAATACAGAGAATAAACTGCCCTATACATCAAATTTTTTAAATCAATGAACATTTTAAGTACACATTGAGCTGGACTAAACTAGTTTAAATATTGAACTGCAATGCACTTCTCACATTTAATAATTATTTATTCATAATTAAGGTCGATGCATTACTGTTTGCAAACAAATTTTAATATGTGTGCTAGATGTAACCCGTCAAAAATGACGGTACCTTAATGTTGGTTCCTATGGAATAAGTACGTATTTATTATATTGAAGAAAAATTTCAAAAAAAAATTTTCCGAAAAAAAAAAATTGTAAAAGAAAAATTATTATAAAAAGTTACGGTCGTTACACAAAGTTACGGGAACAGACAGTCAGACAGACGGCCGGACAGACAGGCAACAAAATTATTATAATTGGGATACTTATCAAAATGAACTGAGGTGGTGGAACATTGGAATACATTCACAAGTTTGACAATAATGTTTTGTTAGCGGCCAAGGATACGTCTAGCAGTCTAGTGGTAGTTTCAAATAATAATATAGTTCGTTAGTGAGTCTGTCTTTGTCGTGTCCGTGGGTTAAACTTTCTATAAAATGTAGGAATCTAACTTACTGTGTGTGTTTCACATTTAGCCGATCCGCAATGCCCCCCCGGGGAAGAAGTACGTGCGTTGCCCTTGTTTCTGTCTGCTGATCTGCAAGAGCTCCTCGCAGCGTATCGCCTGTCCGCGGCCCAACTGCAAGCGGATCATCAACCTTGCCCCTTCGCCTGTTACGCCCCCGGTGCCGCCCACTCCCGGGATGCGGCGCGTGCTGTGTGGAAACTGTCAGGAAACTTTTTTGGTAATGCGAACCCTTCTATTTTGTTTCCATGCAATCTGCATCATTTAATCCCCATTTTAAATAATTTACTCAAATGCTTATATGATGCAGTAAGATTAATTCTGTATTCTGCAAATAACAACCAAAATGTTCATAATAATCCCCTTTTGTAAATTTTGTTGATTGCAAAAAACCCATTTTGAAATCTTATAAATTCTTTATTTCCCAAATCAGTCATACAAAATTTGGTATCTATACATTATTTATCATCTGAAAGTTGTTTTTGTTGCATAGATTAAATAATTATCTCCAATTTACAAAAATGCTGTTAGCTCATTTTGTCTAGGTAAGGGTCAGGAAATCAATTTTGCCAATTTCACCGCGCTTTCATCTTATTCCTGTGCGGGTTAGCTTATGAATATGAAATGAAATAGAAACTGCTAGAATTGCCATCCCCTGCAAATGAAACATGCTTCTGTGACTGAAGTATGTGTGTGGAAGAAGCTGTTGGCTTCAAGACTGACTGCACACTTCCAGAGATGTCGCTGAGATGCCGCTTATACAGGTGTCTCGTAGCAAAAACAATTCAATTTTGAATAGAAAATATTCTTTATCTTTTGGCTGAAATGTCAACAGTTACGAGGATAAGCGACATTAAAGTTCACATTTTTTTTCACTATTTCTGGCTTTCTTTTGTAAAACATTTGAATATCATAAAAGTAATTTATATTGAACATTAAAAATTCTCGATACAAGTCAAATATAATGATTAAAATTTTAAAAATATTTTTTGTAAGGTTTTTAATTTTTGGATTAAAACGAATAAATTTTTGATATTCCATATAACTTACTGTAGTGAAACGTTTGACAGAAAATAATTCAGAAATATAGAGAAAAAAAATGCAAACTCGTAACTGTCGATGTATAACTAATAAGTGTAAAGAATATTTTCTATTTAAGATTGAATGAAGGAGGCTCCCTCAACATTTTTGCTTCCAGCTACGAGGCACATTGTATTTATTTTTATCATTATTCTTATATTATGGATATAAACACAGAAACCTTAAATGTGTATGTATTATTTTAATATTCAGAAGACTGAAGAATTTTATTGTGAAATTATTATACTGAATTAATAATTATTCATTGCTTACCATGTTCAATTTATCACATTTTCCATTTGTTTATAGCTAAAATAATGTACGCTTTATCCCCAGGATAGCGAGATAGTTATTAAACCTCAACAGGTGGGATGTACTTAGGTACGTACCCAACCCGACCCAATCACACAAATTTGAAATAGCACAATCCACAAAAAACAATTAATATATTTATGCACAAATTATTTGTTGTAACACGATTCCTTAAAATTAATTTATAATTTAAAACTATAAGAAATTTAACTATTTAAATTGTTCTTAAATGTTGCGGAACACATCTCCAATTTTTTATGTATGGTATATATACTCACACAGTTTTCGTTGGAACGTATCTCCGTGTAAAAAAAGGGTTGGGTGTATACGTGAAGTTTCTCCGAGTCATATCGAGACATCTGTCAAATGTCATCACATTAAAATTGACAAATTTACAATGTTATATAATAGCGGCCAAGTAATGTTTGCGAAGATAATGCAAACTAACGATAATGCAGTAAAATTTTTCATCAACGTACAAGCAATGTCTACTGTCATCTATAAAGAGACCATCACACTCAATAGGATTATTTTAAATGCTGCAAAATAGATATTTATAGATTATTGCGATTTTCTTTTTCAGTTTAACATGCTGTTCAATTCCCTGGCGCGCTGTCCCCACTGCCGCAAGGTGTCTTCCATCGGCCGGACATTCGCTCGCGGCCGTGCAGTCATGTTCCTGGTGCTGGCTATTATCATGCTCGCCATCGGTATCGGGGTCACGGCCGGGACGTACTCCATGGTGAGTCAGTACGGCGGCATCTACGTAGCCTATATCGGAGCCTTCCTCCTCGCCCTGCTCTTCCTCTGGCGTAGTATTCACTACTTCTACGTAACGGTCAGCGTACCCATGTAGGCTGCCACGCCACCCCAGATATTCCCTCGCTTGCCCCGAGTCCCGAGCTCCAGATGTCGGCCACTGCTGTAGTCCAGCTTCGAGTAAGATCAGATATATACATTAAGAGAAACAATACATTTCATGCTCAGAATATCTGTTTTCTGACCATCTGGAGTTGGATTATCCTGATTTCAGAACAATGCAGTGTCCATTGCTGGTATACTGACTACTACTTGCAAAACTTTGTTTGGAATATTAAAATCCATTCTAAATATCGATTGGACAGTGTTTGCCTTCATAAAAAATACATTATCGGAAAGGATTGTAATATTAGCAGTCTCTATTTTGATAATTATTCAATGCTCAGCTCGGTGGATCCGGACAAGCGTGTGGAAATATTTTATATATTTTCTGGAGTCTATTATCATTCCTTGGAAAGGTCGCTTTATGACGTGTTATGATTAATCTCGTTTGTAATAGTGGCAGGGAACATAATTATAATTTTTTAAATTAAATTGCAATTATGTATTTTATTTCTCTTGGAAAGAGATCATTCCATAGATACTGATGTGTTGGTGTTTTCTATGGTATGGACATCTCTTAATGACTTTGAGGATGCTTTACTAACTTTCTGTTTCCTCGCGCTGAGGGTGCATCGTTTGGTAATGAACTTTATTATTATTAAATAAAAATAAAATATGATATTATAAGAATGTTTCGACATTTACCCGTTTATGGTAAATTTCTTTGTAATCTCTTTAGTTATTGAGTTTTAGAATGTTTATTACGGAATCGACATTGATGGACGGAAGAAGTGACAAACTTCCATCAGTTTAAAAGCAGGGTGTATGGAAAGATGGAAATTCATTTAAAAATCAACTATCTGATTGTAGCTCTAAACGTTTACAACTATAACCGAAACCTATTTCATCACATATCCAAAGTAAAATAAAATTATGCCTTTGTTTTGTTGATTAGTTTTATGATATGATGTGCCGATTTGTTAGTAATCGATTAACGGCACAAAATAATGGTTCACATTCATAACCAGGTGCATCCTGACTTGACTAGCCTCTTCAAGTTAATTCGTGCTTCAACAATTGTTATATTGTATACTTTGTATGTTGTGTTAAATTGTTTAAAATTCTGGTCAATTTAATGAAGTAACTAGTTATTGTAATCTACATTGTAATATGTTTATATATTTTTAATTCTTAATATTTAAAAAAAATGCCTTTGTGAGAAATCTTCAAGTTTTTTTTTGTGAATTTGACGACATTGGAGATGAAAACCACAAGATTTACACACTTTAGTGATTGATTAAAATTTCTTGATAAGTCTCAAATTTTTTTTTTACAATAGCCTAAAAATCAGTTGTGATATTTTTTTCAAAATTTTCAATATACATTATGTGAAAACATGATCAATTGGCGCATGTGCCAAAGGTGGCGAGCGTCTGTCCAGTCCACCATTCAACAGTCATTTCATCATTGCTTGTATTTCAAACTACGCAAGCTTACTTGCCCCAATTCTAAGACTAATCCGGCCTGTTGTTTCATCATTTTTAAAATCAATATTCTTTATTTGTCTACGGATCTGATATCTGCATTAAATTGTATTTGTGTATTTTGTAAAGAACATGTATTCTGTTACAAAGCATATACACTATTGTCTAAATCCATATGTCAATAAAATGTAACTATCTGCCTATTATTTATAAAGTAATCTATTATTATTGTTTTTCTTTCCTTAAATTATTCTTAAATTGGCATCACTTTACTAATGTGTTTTTTATTTAATATCTTAGGAAACACTTTAACAGTATCAAATCAATAAAGTTAACTTATCCAATATTTTTGAATGAGACATTAATTACAATGGGAACTTAGTAAGTGGCCCGGTGTGGGCGAGAGATAGGCCAATGGACTGTATGATCATTTTAATTAATTTAGTGGGTCTTTTTAATTTTTTTGTCTTTGTGCTAGCACATAATTTTTATTTACGCAATTTTTGTGTGGCTTTTTCAGAGTATATGTTTAATCACCAATTATAGTGGTAAATATAACAAGTGCTAGGTACAATATATTCAAGACATCTAGTTATATATTTTTTGTATTATTTCTTCTACTGTATTAGTAATTATTATGTTATATTTGTAAAATGAATTGTTTCAGTGGTGTAGCCATAAATATATGATTTGAATTCTAATAATTTTAATAACTACAGCAGACTCCCGATTAACCGGGACGAATTTCGAAAGTTATGAAAAATATTTTTTAAAACTAAAATGTTTCATATTGTTCCTAATGGCCAAGCACACGTTTAGAGTCAAAAAATCTAATCAGCTGTTTGTCGTCTTCGAAAAATGATCTCTCAAAACATTTATTTTATTATTTAGTTTGTTTTAGTGCCTTATGAGGGTTAGATGTGCCCAGATGTCATTGTCACTTCTTTACAAAATAGTGTAATACAAAATACATTAATTTATGACAACGGCGCTGTGTGCCGTCAATTGTCGGTTATAAGGTATCACAGTTTGTATTGTATTTGCGCAGCCAAAGCAAAATATTTTCATGACGATTTTAAGTTGCAGGGTGCTTCAAGCGCGTCTTCTGGATGCTAAACGTGGTTCAAAAAGACAAACTGCTAATAAAGACAAAAAATTGTGCTAATTAGTTGAACGGGAATTAGTTAAGTTTTAGGTATTTACAGAAATCCTAAATCTTCATTCAAGTGGGTTCCTCGTGACTGAGGATCGTGACCAGAAAGTATTTGACAACCCCGCAACTTCTCGCTTTTGTGAACTGTGAAATGATTATCTAAGATTTTTTTTTTATCGGGAGTCTACTGTATCCATTTATATTCATTTTTATGAGTGAGCTAAATTCTAAAAGGTATAAACAATATAAATGTATCGTAGTAAAGATTGCACTTTGTTTTTAATCTTAATCTCAATAATAGATTCAAGTTATTCAACTTAATTGTAATGTTGTAATATATTTTACAGGAAAAAGTACACATCAGTTTTAATTCCTTCAAGTACTTTCTATTTTAAGAGAAAATGTTAAAATATTTAGAATTCAATAAAATCATTATCTGGCTACGCTACAGGTATGGTGCAATATTGAGTGATCAAAATTTGTTACATCTGGAAGTAAACGGTTTGTATTGACTTATAGTGATTGCCTTTTTCATAACGATTTGGTAAACCTCCTTCTTTCGGTAATGAATTACAATCACAAACTCTTTTAACAAGAATCGCTACTATTTTGTGAAGCAATTTGCCAATACATAACGTCGTATATCTGACACTTCTCGTCTCATATTTCATACTTGTCTATACTGAAAATGATTTAACATCGATACGGTTACTCACCTAGATTAACAAATCCAAATCGTTTCAATAATTCAATTTATTTATCGCCAAAAATATTACGCCTTTGGATATAATACTATAATAGTGGGCAGTTGGACAAGTTGTATTGTTTTTTTATGAGTGGTAATAAAATGCAGTTATTTTTCATATTTGTTAGATCTGATTCTGGTTCCTCGGTGTTCAGTGTAAGTGTCTTCGCAATCCTTTAATTTATTTGCTCCGAATCAACTTTTTTGTTTGTTTGCCTGCAAATAAATTACGTCATTTGTGTTTTCCAGTACAGTATAATTTGGTATGCATTTACAATTGATAAATTTGTATCAGAATTAGATATTGTTGACAGTCAAACATGCACATTCCACCATTTTTAAAAAAATATTTCAAAATGGTAAAAATATAATACTTGGATTTTTTTATAAATTGCATTAAAAAAATCTCACATTTGACTGATAACATGTAAAAGCTAAGATATTCCCTTTTGATCGGACTTGCTGAATAGAGGGCTGCTTGGACACATTTTTGTTTTATTTACCCGAAGCCGGAAGAAAATTAATTCCCATGCGAAGAGTAAAAATATGAAACTACCAATCCAAATAATTTGTTACAGAAATACAAGTGTCAGAAATGTTTTATTACGTACGTAACGTGGTTGCTGCAATATTTTTTAGTTTGTCTGGATATTATTTGCATCGAAAGTGAGGTTTGCATTATTGGAAAATCACGCCAATGTAAGTCATTTCGTCAGAACTCGTTAACGGATTGGCGTATCTTATGCTTAATGGGATATTTTCAGTATAAAATTAAAGTGAATTGATTAATTAACAGTGGCTTTTAATCTATTTATAATTTATAAATCATTTACTATAGAATCTTGCTTAACTGTAAAATATTATCCAGAAAAAAGATGGGTGAATGACATTATTATTTTTATTTTGTTTTAAAATGTTATTAGTGATATTAGTGTATAAAGCTTGGCTCGGTGTGCGAAGGGGGTACACAGAGCCTCGCACGAGTGTTGCCAGCCTGTGGAGATCCATGCATGTCAATAATAATTATATATAGGCAATAAATAAACACTTTTTTATGAAAAAAATATTATTTGAATGTAATATAATATCTACCATATTGTACAAAGGCTAGTTGTATAAAATATACATATTTAAAGAAACTTAATGTGATTTTCATTCCTTGTGGTTGTGAGATCCATTATGGACCAAAACATATATGAGGCGTGACAATTTAATTCCTGGAATGCACCTGTTCTCATTTTAAACTCATTTTCTGGAATACTGTCCGGTAACTGCCTCGCCTACTGTCGGATACCAGTTGATGGAACTGATCTTTGTCCCTTTTGTGCAGTGCAGCTTTTAATTTTGGAAATGTCCAGAAATGGCAGGATGCTAAGTTGGGTGACCATGCGACGTGATCTGGTTTAGTAACTGCTCTAGATTTCCGTTGCCCACTTTTACCTTCCCAATAGCTAACTAGCTACTGGGTCTATTAATTTGAAATTTACACACACATATACACAATTTAAACATGTTCAAACACATACAATTAACACATTTACGTCACTAGGTGACCATTCTGAGGATTAAATTGTCATACCTCGTATGTAGTTATTTTTATAAAATTTTGGGATTCGGATTTTGTGAAATTTCATTTAATTTTGTGGTAAAATTAAAATACAGTAAAACCTCATTAATTCGAAATTCAAATCACCCATAAAAAACAATTTGAATTATGCGGAACCGCGTAATTCGAAATGTTTTTGAACAAACGTTAATTCGAAATTCAAGGTACAAAAAAAGAATTAAAATTCGCAAAACAATTGCGAAATTTGCCAAAAATAGTAAAACTTCATTAATTTAGTGAAAAACGTTAGTATTTTGCATATTTCAAGAAATCATTTTGAAAACACAATATTTATTGTGTTAATACGAAGACCGCGATATTTATTTTACTAAAGTACTATAAGTAAATTTGTTGTTCTCACTTGCGAAAAACTTTTGTCAAATTTAAAAAAAAAACAAATTTTGTGAACTAAAAAGTATTGATTTATGCCCAGAGGGATTAAAAATTATTTCGGAATATAAAATATCGCGATGCGATTGCGAAATTACCCAAAAAATCATAAAACCCAAGAAAAAAAAACATTAATTTTGTGAAAAACATCTGCATTTTTGCGTATTTCAAGAAATCATTTCGAAAACGCAATATTTATTATGCTAATACAAAGACCGTCACATTTCTATTACTAAATTATCCAAAATTGTCATATCTGTTGATCTCACTTGCGAAAAAATCGTAATATTTTTTTCAATTTCGTCAAACTTAAAAATAATTTAAATTATGTGAATTAAAATGTATTGATTTATGGCCCAAAATTATTTCGAGTTACGAATTACCGGGGTTTTCGAATTATCAGGGTTAATCTACTATGAAATTAGCATTTGGCGACTAGCGGGTTTTAAAAATTTTGAATTATGGCAAATTTCTAATTATCGGGGTTTTACTGTACTACTTTTATAAAGGCACACGTCTAATGAGTTTTATCATATGTGTCTTTATTCTTGTAGCCGGCGACGTATCCTGACGTGTCCGCTTCATCCTCTCTTCCCGCTATCCCCTTCCCCTTGCCTCGTTCATCGAATCTCTCCTTGTGGGTCCCCGTGTACTTGCTCGTGTCCGTCAGGCGCTCCACAGCCCCGCTCGCCGACGCAGTCTATTAATATTTATAAATGTCACACTGTGATATTATACGAATGTTGATAAAACAGTAAGATCTAGATGAATCTCCTGTTCAAAACCAAACAAAAAAGAGGAAAACAGAACACTGCTTATTTGGTTTGATGTTGTTAGTTAATAATGGGGATAAGTCATTGGTGGTCTCCGTATTCTTGTATGGTGCAGAGACTCTGAACAGAAAAAGAGAGAAAAAGGTTGGTTGAGGCCGATGAATAAAAGGTCCACGCAAAAGATCACGACCGTCAGCAGTGAGGAGAGGGAGGGAGCGAGGTACACTATCACAAAAGGAAACATTCTCTCACAACTAGTGTATTTTCAATCAAGATACAGTGGGTGGCCATATTATTAGGGACAGTGCTCATATTTATGTAATTTCTGTATAAACCATTTTACGAGCAAAACGAATAGATTTTCATGTGGTTGTTTTATTTGATATTGCTGCTGGTATCATGATTTTCAGTTTTTGTAAGTGGCAATACTGAAAACCTGCGTCATTTTTGACTTAAGTGATGTTATCTCTATTGGTTAATGCTTGTTGAAAATTACCGGTGTAAGAAAGTGGTTTACAATATTTTAAAATTATATTTTCCAAGTTTTTTCATCCGAAATAATTAAAACGTAAGTTATATTTACATTTGCATTGTATTTGCTGAATTTTACGAATGAATTTCAATTTTTTTACAATATACCGTGATCACCTAAAAAATGCTTTTTTTAGCATGGGTAAGACTTCAAACACATCCCCAAAAAAATGTAGAGACAGGCAGACATTATTACTTCATTCTTCACATTTCTAGAGAGACATAGCAACTATTTCGGATGTTTTGAAGTCTGTCGTCTACCGTATAAAAATTAAAATCGATCAAAACAAACCCCTGGAAGCAGGCCGAATGGGAAAATGTGGCAGAAAAAGGATTACCACTCATCGTACCGATAGTAAAATCAGGGATATTTGCCTCGAAAATCGTAAGAAGAGTGTTGACCGTGTGACTACGATGATGAACGACGAAGGAATGAAAGTTTCAGAAAGGACGGTCCGCAGGCGGCTAGCCGAAGAGAACTTGATTGGTCGTCGGCCTTTCAAAAAACCACGCCTCACCGAAGCCATGAAGAAGAAGCCACTGTAATAGACCAAACAATATCAAAACATGACTGTTGAAGACTAGAGTCGATTAAGTATAATTTTTTTAATTATCCTGTTTGTTAATAATGAATCTTTGTGATAATTTTAATATTTTAGAGGTATTATTCTCCGACGAATCGGCGTTTCAGATTTTGATCGATAAAAGTTCATTCGTCGAACGACGCCCTGGAGAGCAGTTCCATCCAGACTGTCTTGTTGAGCGGGTTAAACACACGGTTAGTGTCATGGTGTGGTCTATTATCTCAACGAAGGGCATGGGGCGCCTATACATCGTAGAAGGGACCATGAGGCAAGACCAGTACAAGAGAGTACTAAAAACTCGCCTACTACCATAGCTCGAAGAATGGTTCCCTGGTTATGGAGAGTAAATTTTTATGCATGATTCATCACCTTTACACAAAGCTAGGAGTGTGACTGCATTCCTGGTTGAAAAAAAAAAACTTTTTTTCCCTGGCCAGGGAACTCACCAGACATGAACCCTATAGAGAACACGTGGGAGCTCACCAAATGGACAGTCGCCAAGCAAGTGATCACCACCAAGCGACAGTTGATTGAAACACTCATCAGAAAATGGCATCACAACCCCGAACTCCAACAAAATGCTGAAGTCTGTATAAAGAGTATGCCCCGACGCATAGAAGCCATAATTGCAGTAAGGGGTGGAATCACTTAATGCTGAGATTATTTTTATTAGAATTCTATTAATTCACATGAACACTTATAAGAAAAATATACAATAGTTTTGCATACAAAACTTGTTGTTTTTATGATCTCTATAACACACCCTAGTAAATAAAAAATATATTTTAGACTTACAACCAATTATCTGTGTGATAAATGCTGTTAAACTAGAAAAAAGTAAAATCTGAGCACTGTCCCTAATAATTTGGCCACCCACTGTATATTATAGATGTCTTACAGAAACAGAGCTATTTATATGGGAGAGTAGATACACAAGTCTTTTGGGTTTCATATGGCTGGTTTAAGTGATCACTTTACACAATGTAACGTACACCATTCCACCCAGATTGACCACCATAAGAGTGATGGTATTTTATCGGTGACACACTAATAGTTATTTGAGATTTGCATCTGATTTCCCCGGTGATTGGCAACTGATATTTAGCAACTCAATAGGCAGCCATCGATACTAGACAACAACAATATCTTAGTTACCAAATATCAATGCAATCAGATAAAATTCCCAAATAACTGTACCAAAAATAAACAGTTAAAATAATGTCAAACCTTATTATGACCAGTTTTTAATTGTAAAAAAACAGTTTGATTTTATGTATCTCCACCACATTTATATAAGGTATGACCTTTATTACGGCATAAAAATAATTTCCAATTATTTAGGTTATTTGAAAATATAATTTTGAATTATTCTGTCATTAATCCCTCAAATTTTCAATTGTAGTGCAGAAGATATGACCTCCCTATCGTCCCTACCAGAGATTTATTAAAATAAATTTTTATTTATAAAATATTAATCAATAATTTCCATGTAAAGTGTTGTATCTTGAAAATGTCATTATCAAGGAGATCAATTGAAAGATTCAAGTTCACTATAAATCCAAAGATCAAATTTCATCAAAATTGTTCACAAAATCTTGACCTTTTTTAATTGAATTGTGAAAATGCATGAATGCCTACGTATAACATTATACTATGTCCAAAAATTGATGTTGAAAATAATAGGTATTTCATGCTGGGATAACATGCGATAATTATTAGATATGCTGGAATTATGCAAATTATTGTTATATATGATAATTATTAGAATTGGGCTAGTGAAAATACACAGTAAGCAATTTTTTTAACAGTTCAAAATGATTGGTAAAGCAGCAGATACTCATAAACTAATCAGTGCTTTTGGTGTTGGTATTGTTAAAAAATGGTGTGATAGTGGTTCCAAAGTTTTGTATCTAAGAAGAAAGTAAGAAGCCCGTAGGCGTCTTTCTTCCGTTGATAGATATCAACTGAAAGCCCTTAGTTGAATTTGAACCACGCACATTCAAGAATTTGCAGAACAGTTAGGCTTATTAATCTGGATCCTGTTTATTTAGTACCTTAACAACGCCCAAAACTTTATCAATATCAGATTCATTTTAGCAATTGAATTTCTACTTTAAATATCCTTAAAGCAGTAGAATACAACCGAGGCTGAATATTTCATCAGTAATGAATAAAGGATGAAAATGGACTGTGTCATGAATAAGGTTAGTGAAGTGAGGATTCAAACCGTCGCTCCCTTGGCCACACCGGGAGCTCCGCTCTCCAGCAGCTTCTTCTGCAATTCATCCACATTCTTCTTCTTTTCCTTGGCTAACTCTTCCACGTACTTGATGAATTCCGGAAAATTCATGGTTTTCGTCCTGCGAAGTTTGTATCGATCAGTGATGGGTATACAATAGTATACCCATCACTGTGCAATATGCAATAGCATATTACGTGAAATGTTGCATGAAAACCATGCTGAAAAGAATCAATTGTAGAGTTGAACCGAATTTATTTGACTCACATATACGGGGTGTAATAGAGCTAGTCCACAATACTTAACCTGCCTAAATTATGAGTCCAAAAAGTTGCAGTAACAATATCCTAATTTCAATACATTTCAAAATTTGGATCTTTTTTTTATATTTCTGATTTTTCTTCCACAAAACCTTAGATAACTTATATTGAACATAAAAAAAAATATTTGCTTTCATTTGCAAGTAAAATAAAATTATTAAAACCCTACAGACCGTATTTATCATTTAAATTAATTTGTGTAAAAGCGAATGATTTTTTACATTCAGTATAAGTTACTTTCAAAATAGTCCAACATTTTACGGAAGATAAGTTAGAAATATTGAGATAATTATAATGTGCTTGCTCCATAACTATTATATAAGCATTTTTTTTGCTTGAACATTTTTGACTCATAATTTAAAAATCTACCTGTAAAGTAGTGTCACGGGACGTGGCTGTGGGAGGCAAATGAAACACTAAAACAATTTAAACTTATTTATTGCGCAAAAAGTCACTGGACACAAACTTTATTAGAGCACTATTCTTAAATTCTCAGTCACTAAATGTTTCTAGAATATTTCACACACGTATTATCCAATTTCATTTCCCCTTATTATATCTAGTCACTCGTCCGTAGAACACTTTTTAACTTAATGCCTTCTGTTAGTATACCCTCGATATAATGTTTGAATGAAGACGACTCCTCCGATTTTGAACAATTCATTCCCTTTAAGACAAGCCAAATAAAATAAAAAAAACCTTCCAAATCCAATTGGAATTTCTGCAGAGTTTTTATCATTTTATTTAATATTGTATTGAAACAAACGAATTTTTCATAAATGACTGTAATGATAGTTTTGCAAAAAATAAGTCAGATATATTGAAAAAAAAATGCAAACTTAGATGTCATACATCTCTATGACTATTGAATGGCTGCTTGAACATTTTCGACTCACAATCAAGGCAGGAATATAATGCTTTCCCTGTATATTTATTTTTTGGATAAAAATTGGATATTTCTTCTTCTCGCTCAATTATTATGTATCATACATACATGTATCATCAGCATTGGATTTTTTCTGTTTCTTTTACATTTATAATTTTCGTCGAGGATAGAACAATACATACATATTAATATGATCATCGTCGTCGTCATTTTTTTCCTTCTTACATTAATTTCTCCGGAAATATCCTTATCCTGGAAGCCTGCCTTACTCCAGCATCCAGCATCGATGCACACTGGAGAAAGGTACTGGCCCCTCATAATCGACTTGCCATCGCTCGCTAAAGCCGCTATTATACGATATATTTCTATGACTTTTCTTCATGTTAATACTAATATTAGGTCCTTACATATGAAATTGATGTTTTGCCGTACTGGCAAATTTGATCTCAAATATCTTCTCTTTGGTTAGGAATTCCAAATCCAAATTTATACAGCTATTTACTCATGTATTTGTGTTTTGAAAATTATAATTCATTTGTTTTTTCCTCAATTGTTTTTTTCTTTGCGTCACTCAGTTTACAAAATGAAAAACTTGAAATATCGCGTTATTTACGAGTACGAGTTCCACCGTGGCACCAGTGCTGCAGAAACGGCTCGAAGGATTAATGATGTGTATGGCGACGGATGCCGCAAAAGAAAACACAGTGCGTTTTTGGTTCCAACGTTTTCGTTCTGGAAATTTCGACCTGCAGAACAAGCCCCGTGGACGGCCGGAGACCAAAGTTGATAATGAAGAATTGAAGGCTATTGTGGAAGCGGATCCATCGCAAACCACATCCGAGTTAGCTGCAGGCTGCGGTGTTAGTGATAAAACTGTTTTAATCCACTTGAAGCAAATTGGTAAGGTGAAAAAGCTTGAAAGGTGGGTACCTCACGAATTGAGTGAAGCAAATCAACAAACGCGCGTTGACTGCTGCGTTGCATTACTCAACCGGCACAATAATGAAGGGATTTTAAATCGAATCATTACCTGTGATGAAAAGTGGATCCTGTACGATAATCGGAAGCGCTCATCGCAATGGCTGAACCCTGCCGAACCAGCCAAACCATGCCCCAAGCGAAAATTGACTCCAAAAAAGTTACTTGTGAGCGTTTGGTGGACTAGTGCTGGTGTCGTTCACTACAGCTTTCTTAAATCTGGCCAGACGATTACGGCAGATGTCTATTGTCAGCAACTGCAAACCATGATGGAAAAGCTAGCTGCTAAACAACCGAGGCTGGTTAATCGCTCTAGGCCACTGCTGCTTCATGATAACGCTAGACCACACACTGCACAACAGACGGCTACCAAATTAGAGGAGCTTCAATTGGAATGTCTAAGACATCCACCGTACTCTCCGGACCTTGCTCCAACAGATTACCATTTTTTTCGAAATTTGGATAACTTCTTGCAAAGGAAAAAATTCAACTCCGATGGGGCAGTCCAAACCGCCTTCAAAGATTTTATTGATTCCCGTCCGAATGGTTTTTTTAGTAAAGGGATCGATGAACTACCTATGAGATGGCAAAAGTGCATAGATAGCAATGGTACATACTTTGATTAAATAAATATATTATAATAAAAAAAATCGGCTTTATGTTCCTCCCATACTAAACGCCAATTTCATATGTAAGGACCTAATATTAATTTCAAGGGTTTACGAATTCGTTCTTCGATAGAACTTGGAAAGGGTTGCTATGATGTTTTAGGCATGCAGAACGTATAAGCGAAGAGATGATGCCAAAGAAATATGGTAAAATATTTGTGGGAACGAGAGCATCGAAAGACTTGAAAGGTATAATCAAATAAAGCATATCGCTCAAAATAAAACAATCCTCGTATACCACACTTTTGTAAAAATCAAGTTTTTTGTGTATTTGACTTCAAAATGTGCGAATATGCAATCTGGCAAAATAAAAATAATTATTTGTGTCTCTTATTCCATTAAAGCAACTCCTCGCAATTTATTTTTCGCAAAGAATCTAGATGTTACGCAGTTTTTTGCCTCCCTTGTAAAATATGTATTAAGGGGTTGTTTTATCATGAGCGATAAGCTGTAGGACGTCCACGTAAGAATCTTTAATAAAATCAACGACCGTGTGTTAAGGGAGGCAAGAGTGGTACGTCGGGACAAAAAAGTGAAGCGTTCTATCCTTTCCTATATCTGTGGAGAAACGGCTGAGATGGTAAGTAAAGGGTTTATATATGGGTATTGAAATGTTGTTGTGTAGATGGCAAATTTTTTTTAGGTACGCATTAAGACAACACGTACATATAATAACACAAGATAAAATATATATAATACCTAATAAACTCTTTCTTAAAAGATAGGATATAAAAGCATATATATAAAATAAGATACAAAAATAAATCCGGTGAAAAGCTATCTAACAAAGCGACTTAACTTGGTTTTACCAAACCGTAACAACATTAGACAACCGTGAAATACGTGACGCACCATATCCGGACATTGTTTTTCATTTACCCGAATGTCTAATAGAAAATTATGTATCGCGAACGAACCGAAATAAATAACCAAATAGCTTTTACAGCCTGGCATAGATTGTCTTACAGAACAAGCAGTCTTAAAGAATTGTTTTATTCGATTGCTAGTAGAAAGATTTTGTTGCCAGAGCAAAAATATTCACAGAGATTTTAACCAAAACATTTTCGTAAAAGCAGCATCGATTTAAGGCCTACTTGCGATGAACTTTTTAAATAAAGTTTGCAAGACTTATTATTTATTATTCTGATAATACAAATTGCGATATTAAGCATATCAATGAGTATTTTTCCCATTTTCTATGTAGGACTATTTGTTATTACAATTTTTCCTTTTCTGTAAGATAATTTTTATACTCTTCTGTGTACAGTTTTCTGGGATTTGCCGTGTATATCTGATCTTTCTGACCGACGTTTCAGATTCCATTGCAGTTTTCTAATCTATTGATAATTGTAATAAATATTTTTATTAATTAAATATTATAATTAATTTAATTGAATAAAATATAGTCGGTATTCCTCCGAATTATATTTATGTATTCAATAAAATAATAACAATGTATATTTTTTACTCGAAGAAACTGACGTTAATTCGTCAATAGGTTATACGTATTGTAGGGGGATGGACAGGAAGAGAGCAGTGCGTGCGCAAGGTGTCAGATTCGGTGCCTTGTCAATCTTGGCTCTTTAGTAGCGGCAACGCAGTCACATGACTTGCGCGTCATGTCGACGAATGTTTTTTCTTAATTTAACCACTTTTACACAATAATGAATATAATACAAACTAATTGATATCAAATCTTCTTCTTCCTCAATGTCTCTACAACTCATATGGAGCTTTGGTCTCCATCAGTCCTCGCCTCCAACTTCTTCTGGGTCCCGCTGCGATCCTCCAGTCTTTCACCGCAGTAATTGGTCCGCATCTCTTCTGACATCGTCTTCCCATCGCAGCATAGGTCTGCCGACATTAATTGATATCAAATGATTAATATAATTAAAAATGTAAAAAATCCATATTAATCTGACTTAAAATCGAAAAAAATTTTTAGATAGACAGCACTGAAATGCGCATTTTTATTTTAGCAAAGTATTGGAAAAGTTGATGAGGAAAAATAACTAAAAAAATATCATTTTCAAAAAGAGAAAAATCATTTTGTTGTGACATTATTCATATAATTGGTGAAAACAAAGTAGATTTTTATTATTAATATTTTTAATATTTAAAGCATTAACTTTGTGGTAAGACATTATATCAGAGTGTTAGTTAAATTATTATAAACCACTACCAGAGTTTAGGTAACAATACTATGGTTGTGGTTGTTGAGATGTTGAAATGTTGAGAACATAGTTGGGTTGTCTTGATGCCGACGAAGAGACGGGTACGTCTCAAAACCGTTAGACTTAAAATCTGATGAATTTATAATAATTTAGCTAACACTCTACATTTTATAAAAATAATAATTAATTATAAAAACAATTACAGTTTAACTTTGATTTTTTTACGTTTCTCATATCTGCAATAAAGATTTTAATGCGTTTTTATGCCTAATGCGAAAATATAAATGTGATTGACATTATTCGGTTTTTAGAGAGAAACTTGACCTCCTCCGCGGCTGTCAGGTCGCCAGCGCCGCCTACCAGACGTGTGTGAAATGATCCATCATGTTTGAAGGTCACACAATGTTTTTTCGGTTTAAATTTTGCATACGAGTTGTGCCAAATGACTTTCTAATTGATGAAGGTACGTAAACTTTTACCTACCATGAAAAACTAGCTTTATTTATCAAAATTATTGTGGAATGGGTCATTGGAAGAAAGTCATTAGGTGAATTTCATTTGGCCAACTTCTCTGACGGCCGACTTTATCCACAAAAATAATATTAATGTAAGTTAATTTTTTCGTTCAAGAGGCTTTCTATCATACTGGAACTATCTATTAAGGATATAAAGACGGTAATGATATTTTGATAATCTATATATTAAAAAAAAAAAACAACTCTCACTGCTAGAGCTCCATGTAGCGGACGGCTCTAAAATTATTTATGGAATCGTAGGAGGGCACCACCTAGCATCTTTTGAAAATTATTTAATGTAATCAGATTAAAAAAAGCTTGGAATATGAGCAACTCTATTATTTTATGCCTTGAGTTTGAGACTCATTTTGTAAATAGTGTCACTAGTGACAAAGGGAAGTATCCCTTTCCTTTTACATCCAAGCAAGGGATCAAACTGTGAATCATTTTGTGTGAAAGTGTGAAAAAGGGAAAAACAATACTTAAGATCCGAAGAAAGATCATTGAACTAGAACTACTCCTTCATTTGAAGCGACTCATACCATATCCGTTCAAGGATCAAATTCTTACATTAATCCAAAACTAATATATTGTGTTAATATTTTCTAAACTTAGAGAGATTTTTTTCTCCATTTTAATTTTAAATTCGCGGCGCATGTGACTGTTGAAATTAATTCGACGTGACATGATGTTAATGAAAATTGCTTACCTTGAAAACAATGACGTAACTACTACCTAAACAAGTGCAACGATCGCAGTATAAAAAATAAAAATCTTTATTACCAATGAACGTGTATATCTTAAATATAAATACAACAAAATTTTGTGGTAAGTGCCTTCGAAATAAATAGATAATATTGATAGGTATATAAAAATACGGTAATAACTTTACAATAATAATTTGTTTCTATGCCAGTGCCCGACATTTAATATTAATTAAATTGGCAGTACATAAAAAATGGCTAAAAAATAACTATTTCTACAGGCGAATAAATATTAAGTTTTAACCACGAAACTAGTATAAACATAGTGTTAATGATCTAGGGTTCCGCAATGATAAAGGATGAGTCGAAACTTCTTCATAGTCTCACCAACCTTGTGCAACAATTGTTCGTTATCTTCGAAATAAGATTCAATAAATTAATCAATTTTTACGAGATGAGATTCAAACATAAGAAAGAATTATAATCGCACCATTCGTAAAATTATTCAATTTTCACTAGTTGCGAAACAATCCCATGCCCCTTGCACAAAAAAAGTCATGGTAAATAAATATACTAATTAAGATAAATTATAGAAGTCGTTCAGAGACGAATCTATTTATATTGGAAACGTGTGTGAGAGTCTTTGTAGGGTGGCTCAGGGCTTATGACCTGTATGAGCTAGCTTAAGTTATCACTTTACATAATGCAACGTTCGCAATTCCATCGTAAGAACATCCACACATTAGAAAATTTTTAAAATTGTATGTCTCTATATTCTAAATCAACGTCTTTCAAATAAATTTACTTAATTAAAACGGACTTAACGATTTATTTAAATAGCATGTATTTATATAATATCCCAAAATGTATTAAGCAATGGTGGTTAGCTTACGAAAACCTTTAGTAAACAATGAAATACCAAGCAAATAAATATTTCTTTAGGAATATAAAAACTCAAAAGATCCCTATCGTTCATTATTACATGGTTATAACTTTACTTGAACGAAAAACTTTAAATTATATTTTGCCTAATGTATGCTTACGATGCAGTATTGTGCCAATATATTAGGAATTAAGTTTTCCGTATTGAAAAAACAGGTCCATCATTGGCCGTAAGGCGGCGACTACCTAGTTTTCTTCTAGTTGATTAATTTTAACAAACATTTTTTACCTCGCATATTTTAATACATAAAATTATAAGTACGTAAATATTTGCCAAAATTTTGGTCGGTTTATTTTGCTTTCTTTGTTGAGAATTTAAATGAAATTTTAAATATTTATTTTGAATTAAACGTTTAATCTGGCTTAGTCTGAGAGTTTCATAGATCTCTCGGCAATGAAAATATTTCGATCTCAAATAATCCTCTTAAAAATACTTGTACACTACTTATAATAAAATTATACAGATTAAACATTATTATATGGTGATTATATAAATTTGTCTCTCATTCATTAACAAAGCATTCCCGAGTTTGATGGACAACCGTTCCACTTGAAAGAATTTAAACATAAAATTATTTAAATAACTTGTGTTAAACATGTCAAGATTCTGAATTATAAAACGAAAAAAATGTTATATTGTTCTTCGGGAATTTTAATAAACAGGTTACGCCTTACATAAACTATTGTAATAATACAAGTATTATACTTTAATAACATATTTAGTTTTTATGTTACATAATTACATAGCGATTTTAACATGTTCAAAAAGTAGATGCATGCACATACGCGTGTACAGTTTAATGATGGACACATGTACAGAATTATTAGTTTATAGTTTAGGATTAATAAAAATAAATCCACAATCTTGATGGTAATGAAATGTTGAGGTCTTTTATATTTATCATAATCGAAAAGGATTTCGAAATAAGAGGAATCAAAAGTGACGTGATGTAGGATACAAGAGGATTTTATCTGTCAAAATTTGAAAGGAACGAAGTGAGCTGGAACCAGATCTCCGTGGGAGGTGAACTATTTCGTTAATTTAAAATGCATTAATATAAGGTTCAGTGGTGTATTAACTGAATTAGGAATTTATAATTAAAAATATCTAATTTAAATTAAAGGCATCTAAAGAAGATAACTAACTAATTTATTTTATAAAATACTCACTTGAATTATATTTATGCATACGAGTAAATACACGGAATAGAGAAAACATGAGGATAGTTCCTTTGGACTTGTGGTGCTAATTGCCGCGTGCACTAAATACTGTGAAAAGACTGTAAAACGAACTTCGCGATTATACTAGTAGGTACATTAATTAAACACGTAGAAGCGTCTATCCTCAACTTTACGACTCTGAATCCTCAAATATTTTGGCCACGACCAGACTTGAGGGTACCATGGAAATATTAGTGGTTTTGACGAGTTAAGCACAGATCTTGTAGAATTTTGATGCAGAGCCTGCTCTTGAGACTGCTCTTAAAATTTATTTATTTATTTATTTATTTAACGCCCTTATGGGCTTTTACAATATACAGAATATTTTTTTTTTAAATAACATAAGACAGTTAAAATAATAATACAGTTAAAAGTTACAATAATAATAGTTAAAAGGCAATAATAATAATAATAATAATAATAATACAGAAAAACGTAAAAACATAAGATAAAATAATAATAAAGTTAAAGGTACAAATAATAATAGTTAAAGGTAAAATAGAAAGATTTATTGTCCATTTCCATTTCGTTGGGATGTAAACAATTGTATCAGCTTTGTCCTATAAACAGTTATACTATCAGCAAAAATGTCAACCGCCTCTGCATGCCCATTCCCTAATGAGTGTAATCTGGGAATTACAGAGTTTGCTAATGCATTAGTTCTGACACTTCCACTATAATAGAACAATGCACTGTGTCTTGATGACCTCGATGGAGCATATAAGTCGATCAGACTAATAATCTGGGGGCAATCAATCAAACTATTTACGATCCTATAAAGATATACCGATATAAAGATATAAAAAAAATACCGCAAACAACGGATGACGTCGTGGAGAGATCATTTTGATATCAAATTGATAAAAGTGACGTCGCGGGGAGATCAAATTGAAAAAAGTTATTTCTTACAAGGTTTACAAGGTTGTATTGATCAAATGACTTTTTCATAATCGATAGTTTAACTTTTTGCAAAAAAAAAGTTAGAAATATTGAAAAAAAATGCAAACTTTGATATTGCATATCTCCATAAATATTGATATTAGGTCATGGTTGCTTGAACATGTTAGACTCATAACATAGTTAGGAATCTACCTGCCAAGTTTCTGCTGCTGGCTCCGGTGCACCCTGTATTCTATCACACATCTCTAAAACTAGAATAATTAATTCTTATCGCATTCCTTCCTCTAAGTGATTACATTGCGTACGCCGGATCTAGAAATGGGGCAGTACCTAAGCTCCTACAGGACGATTGAAATTTTTCTCGGCGTGATGAATCACTTATGTGGGCCTGTGAACCTTCACCATAATCCAGGAAGCCCGCGACGCTCGTCCGAGGGGATTAGACTAAGGTTGACGGACAGCCGACACCACCAATACTTGGTACACTTTTTCTACAAGGTATTATCCCAAAGTTGCTCCTTAACTTTTTTTGCCTTCCGCTTCTTTCCGTTCGCTTGATTTCTGTATTTACATCAAGATTTATCAGAGATAATTAGACTTATCGGAATTAGGTTTTTTTTTTATTACATTAAGTGTCTGCGTAGCTGAACTTAAATACATTTTTATATATAAATAATACAAAGCAAAAATCGAAAATTTAGCAATACCTACCTACTCGTTTGTCAATTATTACTTTTTACAATACTTGTCTTTTTTTTACTCCCTTTATATTAACTCGTGACGTCTGCTTGTCTTCTTGTCTGACGAAAAAACTTTGGATCCACTTTAAACCCCTTTCCCGTGATCCAATCGAACTGAAACTTTGTAAGCAGACTTGTGGCGACGATCAAGAAGATCTATCAGATTTTCGTTAAAAAAAATTAATAAATTTTTGGAATTTTCAACTTATTAAGTCGTATGAAAATATTTCAACGCGTCTGGTAGACGCGAAACCTGATTATAGTATAATTTTGGATTTTTGGATTTTTTTTTATTACTCCCTTTCGTAGCGTCGGCGTCGCCCGACCGAAGCCCAACGCGTAGGTTAAGCGAAAAAAAAATGTTTCAACTAGTAAATGAGAAAGGGAGTATAATAAAAACTTGTTTTTTATGGGTTACGTTTTATATTAAAAACTGAACGTAAACATGTTCATTTTTTTTATTATTTTTTGAGATATTAAATTAAATGCAACGTTGTTTATTATGCATTATATTGATGACCTAATTTTTTTCCATAAATATTATTGCTATGTATTTATAAAAGTGACTGATACTGACGTACTTATAGAAGAAGAATAGGTGATACAACCATACATAGAAAACTCATAAGGCATTAAAAGAAAGAGATTATGAAAATCAATAAGTAATAATCATACAAATACGCGAATAATTATGGTAGGAAAACATCTTAATTCCATTAATATTCCTAATGATTAATTTTTAATTATCTCAAAACATATTTTTAAGAACTCTCAGCCAAATGGCAGTTCGTTTTCAAAGCCTACTACACAACACAGCTAACTCCCGATTCCTACTAAAAGGTCTTGCGTGAATTTTGAAGATAATTTCTGTTTTTTTGATGATATTTTGCAACCGCGCATTTGTTATTTCTTCCCGTTAGAAGTCGACAATTATGTACCTACTATCATCATTAATATTGCTGTTCTGTTTTTTCTTCATTACTTTTACAAATTTATTGTCAAGAAATGTGGCTGTGGGGGACGAATGAAAACACTAGACTTAGTATAAATTTATTAATTATTTTAACAAATTCACAAAGTCGCTGGACACGAATTTAATTTGAACATTATTGTTTGAATCATACTATTTCTCAATTAATCACTCGTCTGTGAAACACTTTTATATCTCTTGCTAGAATATTCTGTTCAATTATCGCACGTAAGTAGGTATTACGTTTAATATTTTCCAACGCCAACGTCACACCGGTAGAAACGTAAAAAAAACGTGAGGTACTGCGTCACTGATTCCGCCTTTTTATACGAAAAATGTTGGTTTTTCGAATCTCCGAGATTATTCTATGCATATTAAGTGTTTACGAGTATATTCGCGTCACTTTCGGTCTGTCTTCCGAGAGTTTTAGATAATTTCAGAGTGCTGTGGAGCATTCTAGAGCATTCCATAGTGTTTTTAAAAAGTGACATATTACAAGGGATTCGGACAGTGTTCAATTCTTTTTGTTTACCATTTCGATTTACTATTATCCCTGTTTGATCACTAAGACCTCGATCCTATTCAGCATCAAGATTCAAAATATCAATCTAAGCTATTTCGCACTCCTGCCTAGAATAATTAAATCAATACAACAAGATCTCCTCCATTGACGCTAACCTAGAGTTATTTTTCGTGATGGCTCAGTTTAAGAGAAAAATGATTGTATTATAAATGGTTAATAGCCGGTCGAACGTGTAATACATACTCAGCATGTAGTCAATCCTTACTATTCTCACATCGAACCGTCACGCTGAGGATTAACACACCTGCGAACCCATACAGTTTTGTTATTGTGAGGTAATTTAAAAATCGTGTTAAATTTCCATTTTACGATATTACTTCTATTAAACTATCTATACGGGAAATTAATCTAATCTAAATATAATAATTTCGTCGTCTGTTTATCTCTCTGTCTGTCTAAATATCCGTCGTAACATCCGTAATTTCATTCAAATTCAAGTCTGAAAATATGAAATTAAAAGGCTGGAGAAAGGGCTATAGCCCCGGGCGAGCAACATGACATATTTTTTATACTGTTTCGGATAAACCTACACCGATGTATTTGTAACTGTTCACCTGTTTTAGACGCCTATTCTGGCAGGTTATGTTTTATTACTCTTCGCTTCTTCTAATTACCATGATTTCGGATTTAGCAGCGCTCAGCCTCATCTCTACACGATTTGTTTGACACTTATTCAGAAATCACAGCTACGATGGCTGGGACATATCATGCAGATGCCGACAGATAGACCGCCAGGCAAGACCAGAAGGCAGAAGACCAAGGGGCCGTCCTAGGAGGAGCTGGCGGAAACAGTTGAAGGACTGCTACGAAGCGAGGGACCCCGACCCAATAGAATAAAGGGTAGAAGAAGAATAAGAAGATGGATAAACCTACACCGGAGTTGTAACTCAGCCACCTAAATTTTAGACTCTCCAGGTTGTTGTAATCCACTAACGTACCTTTCTGACCCGGAATAGTTGTATAAATTTTCTTTCATTTATATTTATATAAAGCTAGTCTCTGGGCACTATCCCGCTTGTATTGTATAAGAATTTATGGTTTTATATTATTAACTTTTCCTGGAACATTATTTATTACATCCGTTTCGCCGGTGTTCTGTTATTGAAAATACTTTTTAATTAAAAACTGTTAAACCGTGTTCCGGCGTCACCGGCCGGAGAATTCTAATATCGATTGTGTGAAACAACTTTACCCAATGCGGCTTGAATTCCGAATCTAAATTAAAAGATTTTTGTGGTGAACTTTTTGGCTGGGACTTGCGTAAAAGACTTAAACCAGCCACATCTACCGGAGTCTTAACAGTGTAACATAAATTGTGAGGTATAAAAGCAAAGGCAGCAATTCACAAAAAAAAAAAAAAATAACGCAGTCATTGAAGATCACTAATTTATAATGTACTGAATTCGAGATTTTATAGAAAACAGCCTACAAGTGTATATGAAACATGATTTTGGAAGGGATAGATACACAAAATCTAGAATTCATTCTAAATTAGTAATCCTCTACTGCATTCAAAACATTTTTTAAATTTTTTGCATATTGCTGCCTTTGCTTTTATACCCCACAATTATAAATTAATAATAACGTAAAGATATTTTTATATATGTGTTCTAAGAACACAATTACTGGATTTTTTCCACAGAGGGATAATAATTAATTAAGATAGATTATAGAAGTCTCACAGAGACGAAGCTATTTATACATTTATAGGGTTTGCATTTAATTTTCTTTTTTGCAATACTTGTTAGTAATGACAAAACTATTACATAATTCAAATTCATTTTACCATCTACTTACTACACTGCAAGCGCTATGAAAAAGGACTTTACTAAAGTAAAAATACTATTATTAATATTTTTAATATCTAAAGCATTAACTTTGTGGTTAGACAGAGTGTTAGTTAAATTAATATAAACCACTATCAGAAATATTAAATACTAATAATAAAGGTTTAAATGAAATAATTTAGAATTTTTTTTCATTAGGGAAGCGGTGAATACTAAAGCACCTCTAATTAATAACCAAATCAATTTTCCGTACAGCCCTTTGTTAAATTTAACTTTCACAAAAGATTTGGTAACATCCACCTCAGACCTCGCCTCCTCTCACTCTCTCTCCCTCGTAGATTCCTGATCGTTCTGTAGGCAAGTAAGCACATGCTTGTCTTTGATAAGATTAACACGCATGTGATGAATATTGATGAAAGTTTAACACTACTATATGTTGTGGTATATAGAAAAAACTGGTAGTGTTTTATATTAATTTAACTAACATTCTGTAAAAATGCTATAATCGTTTTTCTGATATTAATATTTGTTGTTGAATATGGTAGACCTCTTTCCATATAAGAAAGACAATCGAAATAACATAGATCGTGTTGGTAAAACAACAATTTCATAAATGTAAGAAAGATTTTAAGCATTCGCGGTAAGCTCATTGTACTTTTATGTGAACTTGCAAGGTTATCTTGACACACACTACACTACTTTATGGCTGAGAAACATGGGTGTTGTATAGCAACTGGGCAGTTGCGGGATAGATCCTGAAAACTCGAAAATCGTAGCCGAAGACGCGCCGGGGAAATAAGCGAATGGAAAAAAGCGAAATAAGCCCATAAAAGAAGAAAGAGGAAAGAAAAGGAGAAAACCCACCTCTCACCACCCACCGGATGCGTGTGAACCACTAGTGGAAGGGTGAGCTCCTCAGCCACGCTCGGATGCATAATTACTAACAAGGCAGACGTCATCCTCCAATCGAGGAACCGCCGAAGATCTTGACAAACTTGTCTCGTCGTAAAGCAGTCATGCTTTACAATGTTGATGCAAAAAAATGTACAGTTTGTCATTAATTATTATTGATTAAATAAAAAATGACAGACGTCAAGTGCGCTGACAATATTTCCGGTGCACGCTATCGTCATTAGTAACTACATCCGCAGCTTATAGAGAAAATTGGTGCATACGTATGAAGGTACCCTTATAGCAGGCGCGTGCGGTTGAAACATTGAAGCATGATATTTATTTCAACATATATTTGGGAAATAAAATCGACATTAAATATTTATCTGGCAGAATATTATGAAATATTAAAATATGAATTATATTTTGCTACTTATAACTAATATTGTTTAATGTATGTTCTTTTTAATTTTATGCTATATTTTTTAGGTAAAAGCCTACACACATTGCTGCTCTTTACTTTATATTTTTTTAATTTTTATACTCATGTTTTGGTGCAATTCCTGATACTTTTATATTTTGCTACTTATAACTTGTATTGTTTAATGTATATTAATTTTAATTTTATGTTATATTCTTTATGTAAAAGCCTATACCTAATGGGCGTAAACAAATAAATAAATAAATATATTAATTATTGTTAAAGGCATATTGCGAGATTCATACCTTATTTAGATTTCATTTCAAAATATATGCCTAAGAAAAAGTCATGCTTCCTGTTTTCACTGCACGCCCCTGCCTCATAGTAGAGAAGAGCGCGCGTGCGAGCCAGAAACCTAAATGTTATGCCAGGGGAACATAACAGTACACAGTGTTATTGATTTTACATAAAATGTTTAATCCTAGAGCAAAAAGAAACATCCAAATTTAATTGCGGAGATAAAACGCGTGTTTATTATTCATAGGTTGTTCATCATTTGGCCGGTCTAGACGAGGAACAACTTTGTACCTGTTCTCTTTTAGCCCGGAGCGAGTCGGTTTACTCATCCGTTTTTTGTACTTAGCCCAACATTAATTAACTTTCCTCCGCACGGAGCGCCTAAAGACTAACGAAAAAATTTAAAATATCATTGATCAATGGTGTTTCAAATTCCAACTAATACCGGTTCTTTCTGAAAATTTAAAAGACTCGAATGTTTATTTTAATTTATACTAAATTAAACTTTGAAATGCACAAGCGTTGACTAAATACAATAATAGAGAAACATCTTGTTTATTTAAAAAACAACAACTTCTCGGAATTCGTGAACCATTATTATTCAATTTAATTTCAATTTCAATTTATTCAATTTTTATTTATTACATAATATGTACATTACAAACTTTATGTTTAATGCATACATATTATGAATTTATACACATATATATACATACATACACATATACATATACATACATATATACACACCCATATACATATTGTATATTAAAATAACAATTTATTATTAACTAATTAAAAGTGACCTGTACGATCTGGTCAGAGGTGTAGGAGAACCCTGCTTCGGAAAACCCCCTCAGACACATGGAATATATCAATATCCAAAGCGATTTTGTTCAGCATAGCTGTAGCTTTTCCAACAGGCATAACCATCGGCAGGTTGGTCCTGTATATTGGAATGTGAAACAATCTATGCTGACGATGTCTAGTGTAATTATCAGGAACATACAAACCAATGCTCTGCATAATTTCAGGATTATCGATCATACCGCGCAACAATAGATAAAAATGTGTAATCAAATACACATTCCTTCTAGTCTCTAAACTATTGTAGCCAAGCATACCCTGGAGAAACTCGGTTGGGTAAAGCCAAGGATAATGCCCGTACTCTCTCATGTAGAGATATCTCAGAAACTTCTTTTGGTTTTTCTCCACCATAAGAGAGTACTTGCTCTCATGTGGCCCCCAGATCATCGAGCCACTTTCGAGTCTAGTCTATTATAATTAATGCCAACAATTCTTTAGGTAATCATAAATTTAGAGTACTCCACTAGGTTTGACATGAGGGATTTATAATGAATAGTTTGGAAAACGTTAAAAGACTTTGAATTCTGAGAAAACAATCATGAACAAACATCACATTCCACTAGATGTCTCCTATCCTTAATGTGTTCCCCCAAAGACCAAAAAAATCCTCCCCACTATGCGACCGAGTGCTCTACTCGGATATGTTGACGAAATTTCTGTATTTCTGAGAGGGACTGCTCCTCGTGAAGTTGTGATAAAATATAACGATACGTGTGTGCATTACAAAGTTTAATTTAGTGTTACATCACAAAGTAACTGCCATAACATATAATAATACCAAAATTTTACTTATATTTCTATTTTACTAAATGTTAATTTTAATATTTTCATTTATGTTTCAATTAATACGCTATTTTCAATATTATGACGGGGCATGTTTAGATAATTTTTTACTGTTGTTAATTTTAATTAATTAAGAACTTTGCATTAACAACTTTGAGTAATTCAGAATATTTTGAGTTTGTTCAAATCTTTCAGAATAGTGCTGGATTTATGTCACAGAGACATTATTAATCAATTAAATTCCGTAAAAAATCAATGTAGATTTTCTCATTAGCAACATCTGTGGGGATTTAGGGGAATGAAAATGGCTTTGTACAGGCCGCATGGAAAGGCGCTTACAACTCATATGTGAAAGCTTTCCACGCAATTTGAACATATATACAACTTCCAAAAAATGAATAAGCATGGTATATTCTATCATGGGTGGAAATGGCGAATGTTACAATTGTGTAAAGTGATCACTTAAGCCAACCATAAAGATAGGTCATAAGTCCTATGTACACCCAAATGACTTCTATACCTACTTTCCCATAATAAATACAGTTTCGTCTCTGTGAGATATCTATAATATACATTAACTTTGAGTAACTTTACATCTACCGGTTTCGATACCACAGTATCTTCGTCAGGATGGATTAATACTAACTATCCATTACTTATTTTATAAAACAAATTAATTTTTGAAAGGATGCGTGGCTACAGTTATGATGAGGGTAATTGTGTCTACTTGCCAATAGCGTTAAAGTATGTTGCGTTAATAATCATGTCCAACCACAAAGTTAACGTTTTAAACATCAAAAATTGTTTATTGTTGTCATTACCAACGGAAAAATGGGTGCTTGAATCGTGTGAATAATTTATTTACTGTTGCGTAACGAAAATACAAATATACAGGCAACGAAATCTGGGTCACCGTAAATGTCAGCTGGTGCAGATTGTATTAATATTTTACTCTATTCAGAAATTAATGGAATTCCTAAATTTATTTGCGTAACATAGTATCGACAACAGTGTGAAAATCCTGTTATGATTATATAAAATATTTTTCGCATTTCAAAGAATACGTTTTCACCTTTCATCATCCCTGCATTTCCATTGAGATCTCTGATGCTGTGGGGATAATACAAGAACAAAGAGAATATTTCCCTCCCTCCGGTTATAATACGAATACATCTTCCATCGCGAGATGTATCACCTCGCAGCATCCGTCTTAATCCTTTGCTAGCCCCGACCCCAGCTATTTCCGCAGATAAGATGGAAAGTAATGAATTTTTCCAAGATTCTGATATTAAAAATATTAAGAAGAGATATCATGTCTAGAAAACTTACTCATTATAAATTATAGGTACTACTATATACGCGACGGCATTGAACACACAGTTGTTTTTGAAAGCGGAACGAGACCATAGAAATAATAGCGACGCGACCAGTGAAACTAAATTACGAGAGTACCTACATATACATATAATAGATAAATGTGATCATAAACATGCGAATATTCTAAGACGAGTGAGTGATACTGGTATGAAGTTGGGCTCAGTAACAGACAGTGGTTGAGGTTGTAGAACAGTAGTTCATATTTTTGTTTTTAATAGAGATGCAAACACGGAATACGTGTCACATCAATATTGTTACTATTTTCAAACAAAGCTAAACGCTTGTGCTGTGAAAATAGGACTGACTTGCTAGTCTGGAGTGAGATTCAAACCCGCGACCTCTGGATCAGGCGAGTTCTAGCCACAAGACCAACAAGCTACTCTTTCTATATTCTTACTTACTACATACTTTCTACATTCACGATAAAAATATTACAGTGGCAAGGTTAAAGATCATAACCTTTGGTTATAGATAATAAATATACCTGCTCAGTCATGTAGTCACTTGAAGACTTCACTTCTTTGAGACATTGGCGAAGCATGCCGCGCGTGGCGTGGTGGTATGTTCACAAGGTGGCAGGCAGTAGGGGCCGCGGATGGCAACTTGTTCCAGGCAGCGCTCGATTTAGTAGCAGGCAGCTCGTCAGGGGCGCACCAGGCGTGGGGCCACAGCCCGGTCACTCGATGTCTCAACAGGTGGAGTCCATGGTATCAGAAAAACAAAGATAAGTAAGAGGCTCTCAAAGTGCGCTGGGTCAGCAGGCAGAGCAGCACAACACATGTAAGTGGGCAAAGTATAAGAAATTTGGCAGCCTTGAAAAGGGCTCTCTTCAGTGATTGTATGTTGAGAAATGGCCAGGGGTCAGAAGAGCTGCCGCGCTGGATGTAGCATTGGAAGCAGCACTTCTACTAAGCGTCAGCTCGGTGTCATCCAACGTCAGTTATTCGTTGATCTGTGCTCCAGTTAAATGTGTGTTCAATAGGGTGGAGGGGTTCATATTTGGGGAAGGGATGTAATTAGAGCTTGATAGACATTTTCCCTGCAGACAATGGCATCTCCTGCGTGGTGTAGTGGTTAGAATGTCCAGCTCTCACCCAGGGGACTCGGGCTCGATTCCCGGTATCGGATTTTTTTTTTCATTTTATTTTGATTCTATTTTATTTATAATATTCATTACTTAATTATGACGTCGCGTTAGTTTTACGCACGCTCAATCACCATAGGTGCATTCAACTGCCGGAGAAATATAAAAAAAGTGTTCAAATAGTTTGATTAAAGTCGATATTACAATTTCATGGGCGTCGGCTCTAAATAAGTTAAAACTTTTATTTTTTGATGTTTATAGCATTAAATTTGTGGTTGGACATTATTATAAATTTTAATTAAATTACTCTGTATAAACCACTTAAATAATGACTCTACGTCTACCGGTTTCGATACCACCGTATTTAAATCAGGACTGACGTACAACTGACTATCCATTACCTATCCTAGAAAAACAAATCAATTCTGAATGAGGTTGTGGCTACAGCTATGGTGGGGGTTCCACTCCCAATCAGAATTGATTTGTTTACTAGGATAGGTAATGTATAGTCAGTTGTACGTCAGTCCTGATGAAGATACGGTGTATCGAAACCGGTAGACGTAGAGTCATTATTTCAGTGGTTTGTACAAAGTTATTTATTAAAAATTAATAAGTCAATACTTATTTTTTAGGAACCGGCACGTAAAAGAACCGTCATTTTTGACGGGTTACAGCTAGTGAGAACATAAAAGTTATCTTCAAATTTTCAGATGGTTGCGTAGTACCCATTACCAAATGTTGTATTAAGTATATCTTATAAAAAATTAAACGAGACGCTTGCGTAAACATATTTACACAGTAAGATTTTCTAAAAGTTTTGCTTCTCTTTCGGAGAAAATTTGTGGTATCAAAATGGTTTAAATATTGAAACTCGCCAAAGGATTGGGTGTTTATCATCCGGAGAGTGAGGAAGTTCCTCCCCCAGATATAAATCTGTCAGAGTAGAGACAGCCCGGGGCATTCGGAATTTTATTAAAAGTTTTCCCTTTGAGATGGACTCTCTTTGATAATGTGTACCACCACTACCTATCTGCGGTGCGGTCCTGCCGAAGCCATTCCGGAATAATAATTATAATGAATGAGTTATTTCATCCATTTTGTGTTGTTTATGACAATGGAGCTTATTAATTAGGAGCTCCAAAGATGGAATCTTCAAAGATACAATTCTCGTTTATATTCATGACGCTCTGTACTTCACTTTTTCAACACCATCAATGATAATAGTTATCTAAAATATTAGAAATTGTCTCAAAGAAAGTCGTGTGCATTGAAAAAATTGTGGTCTCCTAAGCCAAAATATTGAGTCAGGAGATTACAAAAATAATCTAATCATATAAATCTTTGTTGCTATCCAGAAGCACCAAAGTTTAAGTACAGATTGCGCTTACTAGAATAGTGCTTACATGTGCACTGAATTTATTTTGTAATCAAAATTTTAGGCATTTCGAGAAAAAAACTGCTTAATAATACAAAAATGAGCTTTTTACTTTGTTAAATCAGATAAGCATCTCAAAGCTTGATAAAACAGTTAAACTTTGGAAGTAAAACAGTATTGACAGGTTAAAATCGTTTACTTAACATAAAAGCAACATTGCGCAGGAACTCAGGAAAGTAAAAACTAAGGTAGTGTATTAATTTCTTCAAAGACAAATCTGTTTTAGAAATTCAGTGCTGGACAGAAATGGATCGTATTAGAAATCAAGGGAGGAAAAATCTTGAAGCCTAAATCCACGAGGGGTTGTAAAGCGATGATTCTTATCATATTTATAATTTCTTATTTACTGTCTTGTATGATTGATTCTCTCATCTTTAAGCATCATCAAGTCCGATAACTCGGAGTGGGTCATGGCTGTCAAAATAAAGTCCGGTCGCCGAACAGAGAGAATTTCGTACATTGACCCTACGCTACGTATCCTTGTCGCTCACGCACTATTGTGTTGCTGTCACAGTCGCTCGCTGTGCCTGTGCGAGCGTGAGACCAACATAATTGTGCGCGAGCGACAAGGATACGTAGCATCGAGTCAATATACGAAATTTTCTCTACTCAGCGAACTTGCTTTAGTCAATATAATTTTGACCCGATGCGATGCCTATCAAATATTTCTGCTATTATAACAATTATTTAAAAAAAATTTGAAACTTGTTAACTATGAAATATTTTTCTTATGCGACTTGTATATTCTAAATGTATTTTTTAGCAAATCTGTCATTCTGTCAATCGTCTGAGTGTCGGTCTTTTGAAGTATCCTATCCGCCTTCCCTTTCGCCATTCTTTCTTCATCTTCTGCTTCTGTTTTAACCCGTATTCCTATATGTCACATGTTTCTCTCATGGTAATTTCGCATTTTCTATATATGAGGTTATCCTCAGTCGTTTCTAAAGTTTTCAATACAGATTTAATTCTAATGGTGTCTGCTAAAATTTCTCAATCACGCATCACGACAATTTTGAAATAAACGCCTCAAAACTTTGTAAAATGAAAAAAATAATGATAAAGAGGTTCCGATAATTTTAATATATCCAAACTAAAACTGCTTAAAATTGTAAAACTTCTCTCAAAGGGGCACTTTTTACTTTGCCTGATAAAAATTAAGACGCATTTCCAATTTGCAAATCGGTGCCGAAGTTTTCCGATCCCCCGATATCGGATATCGCGAGGCTCGCGATATTTTCGAGCACTCGTTCCTCCCGAGGAAGTTTGCGAAGAAGTCGTGACGCCGCATGTTTAAAGGCGAAGAAGATATCGGAAGCTGCGCGCGCAGTGCCCGGCCGGCTGATTCCGAGCGACTTGGCGAAACTTTTCCAAATTTAATTTTAACTTATTAAAGGTTAGTGGGAACTCGCGATCGGTCGGGAAAAATGACTGAAAAATATCGGAAGGGGTGTAATTGAAATAACCCCCGAGTCAAAGGTGAGGCGAAGTTTATAAGTTGTGTTTCGCTCCGAGGGCGGGGTTGAAATCGCGCGGATTGTTTGAGAGAAAAATGCAATTTGTAGATGCGCATTTATATTAATTCATAATCCATGTGTCATCAAAGTGGCTTTACATTTAAAACTGTCGATATTACAGAATAATCGTATAAATTAAAGAGTTAAGGTTGTTATTACGGTCGTTAGACATATTTAACTGAAATTTAGGATATTTTATACGCACCGTATGTATTACCGAGAAGCGAATCTCGACGTTTCGTTGGATACTTATCCAACGTCATCAGGAGGACGACCTTTACCCGCACAGGTGGAGGTCGGACTCTATTAAAGAGTTAAGGTTGTTATTACCGTCGTTAGACATATTTAACTGTAGTTTCGGATATTTTATACGCACCGTATGTATTACCGAGAAGCGAATCTCGACGTTTCGTTGGATACTTATCCAACGTCATCAGGAGGATGACCTTTACCCGCGGAGGTGAAGGTCGGACGTATAAACTTAACCTGATACGTAGGTATATTATTAAAATCGGATAAATTGTCAACACTTTAATGAAATAAAACTCACTTTATATATATAGGTACATTTGGGATTCTCAACACTCTGAATGTTCCTTACAAATTAGAAATTACTAGAAGGCTTTAGAATACAAAAAATCATACCCGAACGTTCGCGAAAAAATTCTCTAGATAAATGGCGATATAACCGCTACCTAGTTACTTTTGATTTGAAGAAGACAAATGAGGTAACAACCGGCATTTCAGTGCGGTCAGCGAAATAAATTACAAGAGTACCAATCGGGCGTTCGAGAAGTATTCGATAGCGATCAGTGTGATAAGAAACATCTAGAAGTTTCTCGATAGTGACAATTAGTGCAAATTACATAATACTGCTCCAGTTACGTTCGTGTTCAGTGAATTTTTGTGATCAAATGAACCTTTAATTATATATAAGTGTTTTATCTATCTCCTACCTCTGCAATCCCGTTTTAATATAAGTAATATACACATAATGTCCAAAAAATAATAAACTAATTGATAAATAAACCGATACGCCTGTTAATAATTTTAGTAATACATGTAACCTATCAGTCCATTACTTGATTACAAATAAAAATAAACACGGTTTTCAGCGATCGAGCACTGTAAGAGTAAAAATCTATTTTCTCAAATCAACAATTGGAATTGGAAGAGGAAGGGAAATACTGCGAGATAAAAATGCTTCTAACAAAATATCGATAGATTTTTACTCAACACGATTGGTGTTTGATATTTTTCTAATGGCTTGGTTTTAATGGCGTGTCTAGATATATCCACCCAAGAGCAGACAATGATATAATCCACTCAAGATTCTTTTATTGGCATACGAGTATGTACTTGTGCCCAACGTGACTGAATAGATTTTAGATTTTTTTTACCGAAATTTACCGAAGTTTTCTTAAACAGAAATTCACTTTCATGATTTTCTGATGCCACACTGTTTATACATTGAATGCCATACTTAGCTCTCTGTAAAGTAAAGATAGTGTAAAAAATTTCTAAAAAGATGGAAAGGAATTTGATTCTGCAGCGCAGAATTGAAAATCATCTGAATTTATCAATCAATGTATATTATCGACGTCTCACAGACACGAAACTGTATTTTTATGGGAAAGTAGTACATTGTGTAAAGTGATCAATTAAGCCAGCCGTACGATAGGTCGTTAGCCCCATGTACACCCAAAGACTACTTTACCTACTTTCCCATAAAAATACAGTTTCGTCTCCGTGAGACATCTATAATATATATTGATTGATTAGTGATGTCCCTGTGACAAAAATCCTCAAAATATTCATCTAAATTTAGTCCACTTTTAACGGCGATATGTATATTGTAGTTGGACATGGCTGTGGGAGGCTAATGAAAACACTTAAAGTTATTTACAGATTTATCAATTATTTTAACAAATTCACAAAGTCACTGGACATGGATTTAATTTAAATACTATGCTTTTATTCAAACTATTTTTCAATTAATCGCTCATCTGTCAAATAATTTTTATCGCTTGCTAGATATTCTATTAAATTATCGCACTTAAGTAGGTATTTTTGCGATTCAAAGCAACAGATATCACTCGATATCTATCGCTTTGAATTAATCTGCGTGCTGGTCACTGGTGTTCAATCGCTGGATAAGTCGCATCGGTCAAACGTCAAAACAAACACGTTTGTTGGTTTTTTTCAATTATTCTATACATTTATAGTGTTTGTGTGAGAATATTCTCGTCGCTTCCAGACTATATCAGACGTTTATAGTTAATTCCAGAGAGTTGTAGGGCGTTCTAGAGCTTTCCATAGTTTTGTCGTCTTTAAAATATTGCGATGGATTCCGACTGCGTAATTTCTTTGAATTATATCATCACGTTACATGTTACAATATTATAAATACCTACTATTCCTTTCATTAGTCCCGAGGGTGTTTCAAATAAATTTAAATCCATCCCAATTAAAACGGTATATTGGATTTTGCTATTAATGTTCGTTATACATACATATATGTGTACGTAAGCCCTATAATTGCTGCTAACGACTCGAGTTTGGCTTAAATCCGAGCGACTTTTACATAACAAAAATCAAACTTATCACTTGTAATTTATATTAAAAATATTATTAATAAGTTATACTTCATTGCAGCAATATTAATATGCATCATGAATTTAATATAGTTATGGAGGGTGAGTAAAATTTGTACCGCGGTATATATTTCATTAAGAGATGAACTGCGGCGGTATGGCGCCAGGTGGCAGGGTTTCTTGAGTGGTCTACCAAAATAATCGCAGTCTAGTTCCAGGAAATGTATGGAGTTGGGGTTCTACCGTCTGTCATATATAACGTAAATATAAATTCGAGTATTTGATAAATTTTTGCAATCAATATTATCGATTGAAATTATTTAAAACATTATCACGGGATCGTTAGCAGTGGGAGACAAATAAAAAACTGGAAATTAAGGAATGTTTTTTTTCACTCATGGAATAAAAATATTTGTTTTTTATGTTCTACCTCTTTAATTTTTTGTGGCGCGTTTCGCTTTATGAGGGCATTATAAATCAATCAGGGCATTATCAATTATGCCCTCAGAAGGCGAAAAGCGTCACACAAAAATAATAAAGTAGAACTAAAAAAAAAAAATGTTTTTATTTCCACATGTGTGATTATGTAGTTCTATAAGCTTACCTCTGAAAGAATAAAAAAAAAAAGTTTTATCAATTAACTAAAATCACTGAACAGAAATTTAATTGGAATGTTCTTTAATTAACGCAATTTGGCACTGAAAATCACTAATCACACGCCTGTGGAATAATTTATTACTCGTCTTTCAAGAATATTCGCAAGTGTGTTGAACAATTTATTCACTATTGAAAGCTCGATTTTTTAAAATTATTTTTATTTCGCTTGCCATACTGAATCGCCGTTAGTTGCGTCTTGTCTCTGGTTTCACTTTCTTTGGTCTCTTCTCACTTGTCAAAACTAACTGTTTATCTTGATGCCTTTGCTCTACTTATATATATTTTTGGTTTCTAGATGTTTCGCAAATCTAGTAGTTATATTAAATATCCACACATAAAAATAGGAAAATGAAAATATTTCAAATATAAAATAAAACATAAATATTATGAAGAAAGCAACATAAAATATGGAATATAAAAACTAGTGATTCAAAATATATATTAACTCAGGAACTTTCCTTATAAATTCGAAAGTCATACCAGGATCATATTAATCAGGGTCAATAATTACATGTTTAATTTATTTATTTTATTTCTACGGTTTACACCTATTACAATAAAATAAGAAACTTATACATATATTCATGTTAAAAAATAAAGAGTTATCACATACTTAATACGTAAGAGAATCAGTGTACCTTCATACACCCATGTATTAAAAACCTCTAAATTAAATGGTGTTATGAACATATTTTTATAATGCATTATTAAAATTTTTAAAATTAAGTTAATTTATGGTAAATATCTTTTTATGTTTTGCAAGATAATTTTCATTTCTTGAAAGATCATTGTATTAATGGTGTTTTGCCATGGTGATATTAACCTAAGTATGTACTTTGATTTATTTTAATGACTTTTTCAATATTAATTTTATTTTGTGTCAACACAAGGAATGCATATTTTATGAATAAGACTTTTTATTGGTGTGTAGAACGGCCTATCAGATATTTTCCAAACATTCAGAAATAATTAATTGTGATAAAAGAACGATAAAGTGAAAATGGTTCGTATATTTGTAAATAATTTATTTTTTAATTATGCCATTTTTTTATATCTGTTTATAACAATCGTAATAATTAAGAAATATTATCAGATCCCGGGTAATTAAGAACGTTGATACTGTGTTTCACAAACAAGAATATGTTATTTATTTTTGAATTTCATTACTGCGACGATGAAAGATTAACGAGTCTACTCAAAGGAGGATAAAATTATATTTGTCTAGTACACTAAGAGGAGATATTTTCTCTAAAAATACCGGGACAAACGCCACCGGGCAGCAGTAGGAGTATAAAAACCAACCCATAAAAACCAAGTTTTAATTTTACTCCCTTTCTTTGTAAATTAAGTTTACCATCATGTAATTAAATAATTCATTGACTGAAAATGAAACATGTCTAGACAAATATCTATGTGAAAAATCTATAAAAATATCTTTTTATTATTTGATTTCTTCCCAAAAAACCGAAGTGCTTTCATCTGTGAACCAATTGTCATAAATTGTCGAAATTCGTAGTGAAGTATCTAATATACCTACCGACGGAGTAATTCAAATTTTAAATATTTTAAATTTTAAATATATTGGTAGTAATCAAACTTTTGTAATGATTCCAATTTAAAAAAACCATTAAAAATTTGAAAAATCCAAAATCATACTATAATTGTTAATTTTTTTAACGAAAATTTGATAGATCTTTTTGATCGTCGCCACGAGTCTGCTTGCAAAGTTTCAGCGCAACTGGATTACGGGAAAACGGTTAAAAATCGATCCAAAGTTTTTACGTCAGACAAGCAAGCAATCAGACGCTACGAAAGAAAGGGAGTATACAAGCGGAGTAAAAATCGAGTCTGCTGTCACCGTTCAACGAATGGATTCATTCCATGTAATCTCGTAGAAATGGCGGAGTTTTCGTTTGACCGAAAACCAAGAGTCAATGTGATATTTAATTCAACTGAAATATAGATCGTGATAGACGAACACATGGGGCGACCGCGGTGCTCGCCGCCGGGGCTCAGGGTACGGGCGTGATGGCCTAAGGATTATTAACATACGATATTTTAATGCTTAACATTACTGTGTTGTTAAACCTTTGTGCTTGTTACAAAATATATTTATAATTTGTCACTTGGAATAACACTATGGAAACATTGAGAAAGTCTACAGAAATCTAAAACGTCTACAAACGACTGGAACAGCCGAGAAGCGACGAGAGCCTTCTCATAATCACTGAAATAATCTAGAAAGTTCGAAAATACCAGCATTCGGTTATGAATGCGGAACTACGCCGCGGCGCAGAGAGTGTCGAGTTTGATAGCTCGTTTGGTGCGAATTCGGCCGTGAGCCACAAGGCCAGGGTGGCCAGTAGTAAGATAATCGAAGAGATTAATGAAGCGAAATAATCGAGCGAAGTACCTAATTGGCGAAATAAACCAGAACGACTTCTATGAATATTCTACGAGCGATAAACGCATGTTAACCAGCGATAATAACGATTTTATATAAGAATGATATATTGCGAAATATTGTAAACTTTGGGCATTGAATAATAGTTAATCACTTATAAATAAATCAATAATTAATTTCCAGTATTTTCATTCATTCTTCCTTAGCCAAGAAAAAAGTGAAAATATCTTGCTTGCTATTATGAATATTTTGACGCGAATGCGTCTTTTAATCGGTACTAGGGAACGTGATCAATATATGTGTCACGAAAATAAGTCAGATCTAAAATGATTATATTTAAAAAAATAAACAACGTATATTGAAGTTAATGTATTGAATTGAGAAGTGAACACACATACATTATATAATCAGGGTCACATAAAAAATCCGAGCGCTTCACTATAAAAAATGTCAAACTTTTCGATTTCTAGTGAAGTGGGCTAAGTAATGTAACCCTTCGTCGTAAAGTAAATAGGTATCGTAATGAAAGACAAAAAATCACGTCAAATTAATAATAAATTTAATAAATAATGAAAATTGACATAGAAATATAGAAAAGCCACAGCGATAATTTATTATTTAATTCGAGTGAAGTTAATTGAAAAGGGTTATTTAATAAATAATTTTTGCCATCTGGAGTCTTAAATTAAATTCTTTATTTTATTTTATTCATCCATTTTCTTTTCCCTTGTTGAAGCTTTGTGATCTTCAACCGTCTCGGTTAGCTGACAAAACTAAAACTTTATTCATATCCCGAACAATTTTTACAAGTTTTCCTTTATCTTTCTTGAGTTTGTTATGAATGACATCTTTGGGATCCTTTCAACTTTTAATATTTTGGTATTCCTAGGATACGTCATAAGCATATTTGTTGTGACATCTAAACTATTGGACTTCGTAACAATCGTGAGCAATTAAAACACCAATAATTTTACTTTGCACAATGAACAGCATTTTATGTTTCAAAGGCTACTGACACCAGGAAGAAATGTCAGTAAAAGTGTTTTGAGAATATTTGACATTTGTAGATGAAGACGGTTTTTTTCTTGAGTTCTTTTATCTTTATTCTTCTTCTTATTCAGCCTTCATCTCTCCACTGCTAAAAATAGGCCTCTTCCGTCCTTCTCTATTGTTGGCTTCTTGTAGCCATTTCTTCCCCCCACAGGGCTCATTTCTTTTCAGGTCATCCAACGCTCCTTTTATTTTCCCAAGGCCTCCATTTCAGAACTTAAGGATTCCATCTTGTTGCATACTGCCTTGCAATATGCCTTGTCCATTGCTATTTTAGCTTATAGGTCACAAATATTTTCTCATTCAGATATTTGAAGAGAAATATTAAATTTGGCGATACTTGTTTAACAATTCAAAAATGCACATGTGAATTGATTGAAATAATTTTAGTATTAACACAGTGATAATATAATAAATACTAACTAGTTGATAATGAACATTGAAAAATATTTAGATAATATATAATATATTTGTGCAAAGCTATAAGAAGTCCATATATTCAAGAATACATTCATATTTGTGAAGTTGTAATTTTTCAGAACAAAGTTCTGTGAAAATTTTAAATCAAATTAATTAATCAATTCGAAAGATAAACAGAAAAATCTAATTTCGATTTATTCACGGAAACATATAGGGTTGCTATAGCTTAGTGGTCAGAGCACCGGCCCCGGAAAGGAGGTGACCTGGGTTCGTATCCCAGTAGTAACCTAATATTTTTTGGTGAATTAGATTTTTCTGTATATCTTTCTAATTGATTAATTAATTTGATTTATAAGAAGTCCATTGAAATTATTAATTAATAGTATAATGCAAATTTAAAGTAAAATCATAAAAACGATTCGGTAGTTTTGGAACCTTTGCAAGGTTTGATGCGTGCTTAGGGCTCATAGTATACACAGGTCAGCACCGGCACCAAATATTGTCTACATATTGCCGTTCCCAATTCCACACCGATTGTTGTGTTATCTAGATATGAATATTACAAGAGCTTTAGCAAGGCCGCTCTACTCGGTCAAGCCTCTAGTTTGTATGGTAAGACAAAGCTTAATTGGATACATTTAGCAGTAAATAATACACAATTGCACAATAACAGCGATTTCCTCGAGTTACTCTCAGCAATAAACTTTAATACTCTTATTCGTCGTTCGATGTTCATACCATTTTACCAGTTTCCATATAAAATTATAATTGTTGTGTTCTGAATTTTCCCTATAAATCGTGTCGCAAGAAACATTTTAAAATTCTATTTATTCTAAAATTATGAGGAATAAAGTTATATAAATATTATATATATATATATATATATATATATATATATTATACTTGGATAACCATTTTCAAGCTGGTCTCTCTGACAGTTCAGAGATAAATATTCGATTTCTCTGACTTCGCCGTAGGGATGGTGGTAATGGTGGCGAAAACGTGGTAAGTACTTTTCTAAAATTAGAAGTTCCCGAAAAATAACCATTTCATAATGCATATACCTCTTCGCGAAAACTTCCATTTAAACATATATATATATATATATATATGGTTTCCAAATATTTTAGTTTGTGTAAATAATAATAATAAATAATAGTTTTGCATTGCTCTGAAAAGAGTATATATTTTATTTAACAAAAGAACATAATATTTCACATTAAAATTTAAAAATAATAAAAGTCCACATCATACCTGAAAAGAGATACATCATTTATGTATATATACATACATACACAAGATGTATATATATATATATATGGTTTCCAAATATTTTAGTTTGTGTAAATAATAATAATAAATAATAGTTTTGCATTGCTCTGAAAAGAGTATATATTTTATTTAACAAAAGAACATAATATTTCACATTAAAATTTAAAAATAATAAAAGTCCACATCATACCTGAAAAGAGAAACAACATTTAAAGCTATTATTTTATATTAATTAATTAACATTCACAGACATTTTATCAATTATTAAATTATCATACACTGATATATTATTATTAAAACATAATTTTTACAATAGATCGATTGTCAGTTCTTTGTTTGTCAATGAATCAATTCAAATTAAATTTACATATATTTATTCCACGTATAAGATATACCAATCTTACCCAGTAAGGACGACTGTATTCCACCGAAGTTAGTACCTACACCGAGATAGGTTGTTAGTTTTTTTTTAACTAGACCCGTGGTTAGTTTATTTACTTAATGATTTGGATATGAAAACAAAGATATGTTACCTGTCAGGAGATGAACGTGCTCTCAGCGGATCAATTGTTACCTGAGCAGGGTGGGCCGTATTATATGAATATAGAACGGATGTTTTAAATTAGCTGTTGATATATTTTTAAAAAAAATACAGGAAGTATTTTAAGATTGGTTAAATGAAAGCTTGATTTATGCCAGCCAACGGCCAGCGTGCGCATGTAAACGAAATTAATTCACAGTTGTATGCTTAAGTCAATTTTTTTTAGATATTCCGAGAAGGTAAAAGCAAAAGGAATATGTACGCGAAAATGAAAAGAGTTCGAATTCATTGGTTAACAATACATTCCGATGTTAGGCATTTGGAACTTTAGTTAAATGCAGGAAAATAAAAATAATATTATTTTACGCTAAAAATAATGTGTCTCTGTTTACCAATTAAAGAAAGGCCCCATAGGCATTTCTTTCACATTTAAATCTGTTGCTATCACATCAATATGTCACGTTTAAATAGACATGTAAAATATAAGTAAATTCAGGTGTCCAGTATGTGCAGTCATTATCTTAATTTAAATTTGCAAATGACTATTCTATATTTCCCCGTATTTATAAAAGAAATAGAATCATAGCCACTCAGCGAAAAAAAGCGAATTGAAGAATTTGATATGTGGATACAAATGGTTTAAAGTAATAATAATACGGATTCCATTGACAATGTTTATGATCCTAAATGAAAAATCAAAATCCAAACAAATCCTTAAAACAATAAAAATCCAGATATTGATATATTTTGGCCATATTATATGAAATATTCAGAAAAAAAATTGATCCTGCATCTCATCATTCAAGGCGATATTCCTAAAAGAAAACGGACACCCTGGTTGAAAAGTGTAAGGCCTAAGACCTATAGGTCTAAGTTGGAAAGGCTGCAGTCCAAGTCTAGAGCTTCTATCAACAAAATACAGATGGCCAACATTATAACAAAACAATAGCAAATAACATTCCCAACATGATTCAATAACCGGACAGACATAAAAAGAAGATAGCAAACATTATGTTGAAAAGTAAGTAGGTACCATTCGCCTTTGTTCAAATCCTATCACTACAGCGCATACAAGAAAAAAAGCTGTGCATTAATAAAGATTCTGGGAAACAAATATTAGTTAAATAATCCTTATCTTAAAAAAAAGTAGATTTATAATTCTAGCCGTAATTCGTCCTACGGCTAGAATTTTATTTCTGACGTTTCTGTTTAACGTGACGTATCTATCTGTTTTTCCGATTTAAAATTCTAGCCGTAATTCGTCCTACGGCTAGAAATTATATTTCCAACGATTCTGTACCTAACTTTATGTCAAGTCTTAATTTATCTCACTTGTTTGCGCCCAACAAATTTGTTTCATAGATCTAGTCAGTCGAGAAAAAACTCGTCTTGAACCTTGTATTTTTACTTATCTCTATGCCTGCGAGTTTTTTGTAATGGACTAGTAAATTTTTCATGGAATAGCGTGTTTCTTTGAAAGGTCCTATGCCAGGTGAGAACTGCGGGCACGTCACTTGCAGAAATGAATTTTATTTCTCATTTCTATGGTGAATGTAATATCTTATATCTGTTATATCCATATGTTATATCATAATGCTTATTTATGACGACATTGCCATCGATTATATCATAAAATGTTTGATTTATTTTTGTGAAAATAAACATATATCTGAAATCATTTTAATTTAGAATAAATAACCAATTTAATTATATATAAATCGTCTTTGAAATATATTGAAAAATTTTGCCGTATTACCTATATGTAAAATATTTAATTATTTAGAAAATCTGGTCTACAATACTTCTTTGAGAGTGCAGTTATTTTTGTGGATTGAAGCTACTCAAAATAATTCATTATGTATACAATTAAAAAAAAATCAAAAAATGTATATAACCTTTGTAGGTATATGCGTATATATATTTTTTTAATATAGAGATTTATAGTCAGTCGGTCACAGCATAACCTAAGTTTATACCCACCGCACGCCACTAATCACTACTTATATAATATACTGTCACGGGACGTGGCTTTTAAAGATATATGAAAATACTAGAAATTAATTAAAAATTTATTGATTACTATAATTAATTCATAAATTCACTGTACACGAATTTAAATTTAAGCACGTATCATTTCTTTAATTTTCGCTCAGTTTACACTAACTTGCTTTTACCTTGTTTGTCGCTAATATCGCGCCGGTTCAAACGTCAAAGCGCCGAGGCACTGGTTCCGTCCTTTTATACAAAAACGTTGGTTTTTTGAATCTCCTAGATTATTGTATACACTCATAGTGTTGTCACTTACATACGTTTGCAGACTTTATCAGAATGTTGGAATTCGGAAAATGCGCAATTCAATCAGGATTCGATCATCTCGTTATAATATCAAATATATCATGAAAACCTTCTATCATGTCAGTCTGCATAAACTCCGGAAATAAAGAAATAAGGTTACTTTAAGATCACTCATCTCCATAACGTGTAATAATTATTTTTTATTCAAAATTGTATAAAGAAGACTTTCCTTAAGAATTTGCTACTAGCTTCGAGTCACCCTGTATATTGTGGTTCTATTTATTCAGAAATTTATGTTTATAAATAAATAAAAATGACTTCTTCTTCAAATAAAGCAAAATTATTTTTTGGTGACATAACTATAATTTATCACCAATGGCTTTTTCGTCAGGAAATCCTGACGAAGAAGCCATCGGCTTCGAAACATGTTGAATTTTTTTTTTAAATAAAAAAGTGGTGTTTACAAAGTTATTTTATATAAATTAAAATTAAAATTAGATATTATTATGTACTAAATATATTATCTATTTCATATTATTTTTATCATTATCATTTCATTATAAATTGATTAAAATGTGATATCTTACATAAAATAATATATCTTCGAAAACAACTCGAATTGGTCCAAAAATCTTTTTGCCGAAAATATATTAAGGGTGTCAGGACCAGTCGTCATATTGACTTGTCGTGTTTGCAGACAGATCTCACTTGTATCAGTCAAACAATATAGACATGTGTAGGAGATAAAAGCTTCTAGAAATGGATACGGGCATTCCCTGGGCGGAGAGCGAGATGGATTTCATTTTTAGAAAATTGTGAAAAAATATCCCAAAAGTATTGACATTGTATTAGATGGAGTGTGTTTGCAACTGTATCGAATATTCGAGATACGGAGAAATTCGAAAAAAACATACGTGTCAAAGGAAATAGTTTGTTTCTCGCAACAAATCTGATTACATTTGGACGTTACTTTTCATTTCACACTCAATGTTGAAAAGGATTTAAACTGAAAATTCTTGCTCACTAGGGTTTATATATTTTTCGTAGAAAATATTCGATTGATTTAAGAAAGTAATTTTATTTTATCTACATTAATTAATGAGTGAATTATTAAAGCAAGTATTTATGAGATCTACCAAATTTATGTTATTCATGAGCATTATCAATAAAATTAATCAAACATAATAATTTAGTTGTCTGTTCGACTTGGTGTAACGTCCGTAATTTCGTTTGAATTCACGGTTAAAAGATGGGGCTTGTACCCCGGGTCATCAAACCCAAACCGGCCGATTACCTCATGCTGCTACAGCTGCCTCTCCATAGATCGCCAAAAATATGCTATAAATATATACTAGGGCTTAGCAAGGATAAAAACTAATGTTCCGTCATTTTTGACGGGTTATAGCTAGTTATTATTAATTATTGAAGGTCACATAAAAACGTATTCTTATTAAAGTCATTAAAAATGAAATGCTGTGCTATATCTAGAATGACAATTGAGTGAGAATCATGGCATAATACTGGGTCATCACCAGGTCAAAATAGTACCAAAGTAACTTATTTGTAGAGTGATTCGTAATTCAAACGAACGTGAAAGACGAATTTAAACTGTGAGTTCTTGACCTAAATCCTAAAATCATATTCAATGTACTGAAAACTGTATAAAATGTACTAAAAAGTAACCTAACAAGACTTGTATTTAAACAAAAAATTTACGCCTATGGTGTCCCGAAAATTGCGCGCAAAACAGTGAGCAGGACAATTGCGCGCAATACAATGAGGAAATTAACTCCCAAGTATTTCTTTTAGAGTGTCTCATAAAGCTGATAAGTAAATAGTTGTATCGCTTTGTGAATATAAATGACATATAAAAAACTATAATTTCATGTCTTCAATATTGAATAAATCATTTAACACAATGAGGATGTACAAGGAAAGAAATAACTTTCACTCTCTCGACGAAATTCGACATTTTCAATCAAGTTTTTTTTCTTTAATGTGTTCGATTGTGGATTATAAACTTATTCATGGATTGTTTAAAAAAGTCTACCATTATTAGTGGGCAGCAGCGTAAGTTAAAAAAGCTTTTTCATTATCTGCGCGGTGTTGTCGGGGTTGTACTATTGTGCACTTCAGCCTTGCGCGCAGCAATCTGCCTGTCTGCGCGCAATCTGATTGTCGGCGCGCAATTGTTAGGTTTCCACACCGACGACGAACAATTAAAACAATAATTGGGAATGAACAGCGATTAGAATTAGTTTTATTAAATAATGAAGTTGTGAATATTTTTTTTTGTCATGTACTGTACCTACTACTGGCTTCAATATATTTTTTAGCTTATTAATTTTGTCATTAAAATCATTGAAAAACTACGAATACATATCGCCCATTACAGGAGAATTACAATAATGTTTAAAGTAATCAATTTACTAAATACTTTAAATAAATTACTTAAACCAATTTTTTTATGCTGCAATAAAATCAAAAAACAAATTGGGTAGCACAATGTTTACAAAAAACAGGCACAATTTGCAGTAGTCACAAATCTAATAAAAAAACTTCGTTAAATTTTTAAGAAGAATTCAAAATTATTAATCACTTCAATGAGAGCCTCACGCGGTGAGCAAAATGCCAGATAAATGTTCCTCATCCCGGTGACGAAGATGAAATTTCAATATAACTTATATCGAATTTCTGATTGATCGTTTTTGACGATCGATGAGTTTCGATTTAAGTACACGTCACATACAAAGATATATAATTTATATATGTGTATTTTTCATTCTAGAGCTACGAATGTATTAATTTACTTTTTGCAGGTCTTGGATCCAACTACTGAAATAAAAAAATTACCTTTATATAGTAAAAAAAAACAGTAGCTTGTTGGTATACTGCTTATGATCCTCGCCTGGTGATTCGATGATCGGTGGTTCGAGCCCCATTCCAGGATTCTGGCAAGCAGGCGCGTGCAGTGGGAACATTGAAGCATGACTTTTTTGCAAAACGTATATTTTGGAAAAAAAAATTGAAATAAAATATTTATGATTTTTATGATATATCAAAATATGAATACCATGATAACATTTGTGACATAAATATAACGAAATATATGTTATATTCAGATTTTTTTCCAAATAATTGGTTACGTATAAGTCATGCTGCGATGTTCCCACTGCACGCCCCTGCTGGCAAGTTAGTCGTATTTTCAAGCACAAGCGTTTAGCTTGATTTGAAAAAAGTAATAATATTGATGCAACACGTATAACGTGTTCACGTCTCTATTTAAAAAAAAAAGGTAGTGTTTTTGGGAACGAATTCGAAGTTTATTTCCGACCTAGGAGACCATGTAGTTAGTTATATTTTTAAGATGCAACGCTTAGTTCTGTTTATAAAACAATTGAGAATGTAGATGTGACTTGCATTCCGTGTATGCATATCTGTTAAAATATAAAAGTTTGCATTTTTTTTCAATATTTCTTACTTATTTTTTGCAAAAAATTGAACTATCATTACAATAACTTATATAGATTATGTAAAATTTACCTACACATAAAATGATGCAAGAAAATGAAAACAGTTTTTTTGCACGATACATGACGTATAAAATTAACTGACTGCAACATATTTTATGATAGCTACCTATTTTGTTATACTATGTTGTATTAATGTATTTTGTTTTATCTTCTTTATTTTAATATTAATAACTTGAATAATAATATCTAAAACGTCAATCGTGTAGTGATAGATCGCCATTTTAATACGTAATTTCATCCTAAATGTATCTATAAACAGCCAAAGTTTTCTGAATACCAATCGATTGGTAATTTTATTTACTGTTAAATATAATTATAGACTAATCAAGGAACCACTGTCGCAATATTATCGGAAAAAAAGGTTGCGAGTAGATTTCTATTGGTAAAGTATATTTTAATGTATGTACATAATACACGAATGTAAAAATAAGTTAACAAACAAATTACGGCTATAAACATTAGTATTCCCTGTAGATACGTGCGTTTATTTCAGGTAAGTAAATAATTTAAAAATCAATTTCTTGATTAGTTATTTTTAGTATTCTTGTTAAAGCTACGGTATAAACATCAGTCTAAATAAAACCATATTTCTTCAGTAAAAATATTTGGAAGAACATTCACGAGAGTATAAAAATGTTATTACCGAAGTATCAAATCCACTCATTGTCTGGAGTTTTGCCAAAGTATGAAATGATATTTGGACTAATAGAATATTATTGTTATCATAACTTTCTCATTCGTACTCGTTCACGAAATCATAATAATAACTTACCCAATTTTATACAGTACCATTTGTTTCGCCGGTTTTATTAGCTCTTCCAGCGTACGAAAGCTTCTGTTTAAATTTGCGATAACGGCGTTTCAAAACTTTTAATACACATAAAACTTTCAGGAAATATTTATGCCGAAGTACCAATTTCGAAATGTTTATTATAACTTTTGGAAGTATATATTATTACAATAATCATTTGAATATTAACTTCATGAATATATTTTCTTGCGTCTTTACAAGTTGTACAGTACTTACCTACATTTCCAATATTAAGTCGCGTTGCTGTGGGGTTGTGCCATGAATTCTTCATTATTACATAATATAAATTAGCGGTTAGGAAGGGTCAAAAGGAAGATTACACATCATGCACATTATGAAATAAATAATTTTTAAATACGAATGGAAAGGAAAACATTTTCAAAATGCACAGCTGATAAAAAAAACTTACATTTGATGACAGTTGAATTATTGTATTAGTTTTTATAATATCAAGATTTATTCAATTTTATTTTAGTCGGTAAATTATAAACTGAATAGAATTTTTAAAGAATTTAGTCGTATTAGTCTACACTTGCTTTAGTAATTCTAAATTAAATTTATTTATTTTGCTTTGCTTACAAATATTTACGTACACGTGTGCATGTATAGAAATAGTCAACCCTTTTAGAATAATGCCATTAAAATATATATCTAATAAAATATATATCTAATAAAATATATATCTAATAAAATATATATCTAATGGTATACAAATTATTATATGAATTTACACATATGTCTGTCAGCGGCATGCAGTCAGTACATTAAATTAATCCACATTTAACTAGAATTTATATGAAATAAATTAATGTAAACATGTATCAAAATTAAATATATATTCAACACAGTCACATAAATATTCAATATCGCTCTCTTTTCAAAATATGTAAACCTACAACTCATACATTAATATACTGTCTGCACGCGCCTGATATCTAATACGTGTTACCTACATGATATTTCATATGAAAAACAAATATATGTTAACCTACAACTCATACATGCTGACTGCACGCACCTGGTATCTAACACATGTTACCTACATGATATTTTCAAGTGAAAAGAATCCAGTTTCAGAAGCAGTTACATTTTTTTGAAATATAGTTTATTATAGTATTTGTACTAAGTAATACATGAAATTTATTTTATAAAACATCATAGTCATCAGTCATTGTCAGTTCGCCTCTAGATTAATGTCTCTCCTTGACTATAACACTCTTTTCGGTCCTCCGCCAATCTTTGTCATGTTATTCCCAAAAAGAGAAAGAAAAGATACACGTGGGTTAGAGTGCAGATTAAGGTGAAGCATGTCAATGTCGCAGCTGAAAAAAGTAAATGAGAATGAGCGGGCCATATTTCACGATGCTCAGATAATCGACGACAAAGGATTTTCTTGTTGTATGATAGTGCCGTGCTTGCGACAAAAACGGATCTAGATGACATTTTAAGTGTCGTTCGTGGTTACACGAAATTATTGAAGCAATGGGAACAAAATTCCAAAGATGGGATAAACCTGAATATACAATTAATGCAGTTTATTTTTTTTATTATTCATTATTAAATTTATACATATTTTCTAATATTTAAAAAAATGAGGGTAAACACAACACTGTTTTATTCCACTATATATTTATTTTGAATTGTTAGAACGTTTTCGAGATTTCTCCCATTGTCAATAACAACATGTTTACAACTAAATTAAAAGTAATTCGAGACAGTATTTATAGGGATTGGGTGGATGTAATGGTGGTGGGGGTCGGGGGCGGGGTTAGAATGGATAGGAGTGGAGAGGTTATGGGTGGTATCTGGATTTTAATTATATTTCTATTATTTATTTTGTTATTATTAATTTCTAGGATCTCCAAGATGTCCATTCTTCTTTCTTTATTGCACCCATATAACAATTTCAGAATGGAGGGACCAAAAATGCCAGAATGGAGGGACATAAGTTTCATTCAAAATTGTTATATGGGTGCAGTAAAGGAAGAAGAATGGACATCTTGGAGATCTTAGAAATTAATAATAATAAAATAAATAATAGAAATATAATTAACATCCAGATACCACCCATAACCTCTCCACTCCTATCCATTCTAGCCCCGCCCCCGACCCCCACCACTATTACACCCACCCAATCCCTATAAATACTGTCTCGAATTATTTTTAATTTAGTTGTAAACGTTTTGTTATTGACAATCGGAGAAATCTCGAAAATATTCGAACAATTCAAAATAAATATATAGTGGAATAAAACAGTGTTGTGTTTACCCTCATTTTTTAAAATATTAAAAATGAATTCCCACAATGTAACAAACAAAAAACTTGAATATTTTACATATTTTCTATTATTATAGATCGTGCCAAGCCTTATACAGCTTGTCGGCATGTTTTTTTCCCATGTTCTTGCATAAGTACATAGCATATTTAGTTATAGGTATAATTTACAAAGGATAAAATATATATAAAAAATAATAATATTATATGAACATAACAAAATTTTAAAATAAACTTGGTAGTGAGACTAGGTATCAGATAATATATAAAAAAGTAAAACGGAAAACATAATATCATATGAAAATAACAAAACTTAAATATAAACTTAGTAATGAGACTAGGTAACCGATCGAGATAATAAAAAAAAACATGAACATCAATATAAATCACTGGGATCGAGATGCATAAAAAAACATAGAACAGCTCAATGTAAAAATAAAAAGGCATTGAGGCTAACAGTACGAGGCATGTGACTTGTCTAGATTTCCAGTTTCAATTTATTTAATAGGAATTTCCTTATTTCCTTTCCTCTTCTTGTAAATTGGGTGATATTCTTGACGTGCTCCGTTATTTTATTGAAGAGTCGTGGTACTGTGTTCTCTGTTGTTCTTGCTCCATAGAAGTTGTTGATTTTTTTCACATTGAGTTACCTGTTTGTGATTTGCCGAGTTCTATGGCTATGATTTATTAGTTCCTTTTCCGCTTCATGGTGCTTCATGTTTATTTTATAGTGGTATATTTGTTTAACAGGGAGAACTGGTAATTACCTCAGACAGCGTCAGCAAAGATTGTTTCACATTCATTGTTTATTGATACAGAAACAACCTGCCAATAGTTATGTCTGTTTTCCAGCTACTTCCGAGCTACTGCTATGCTGAACAATATCACTCTGGACATTGATCTGTTCCATGTCTTTGAGAGGGCTTTCCGAAGCGGGATTCTCATACGCCTTTGATAGGATGTTCAATTTTTTTTTGTTATTTTTATATATCTAACTTATTTATAATATTTACGAATCTAATTAATGTTTTTAAGGTAAATTTTATATAAAAAATAAATAAATTGAAAAATTAAAATCATCGTAACAAAAATAAATGACGTCTCTGAATGAGTTAACGTTTATTTATATATACCTATATATATATATTGTTTTTTTTTTCAAATTAATAACTGATAATATTTTTTTCAAGTTAGCGTTTGTTCAAAAACATATTTTGTAATATAATATATAATACGTGTGATAAATTGTAATTTATGTATAATATATAAGTCCGTAACAAAGAGAAAAGTTCATATTCGTTATTGTACTCATCAGTTAAGGTTTCAGTTTTTATTTTTAGTTAAAAAAAAACGAAAAAACTTTGTATGAACCTCTTTGATTAATTTTTAAATTTCAATATAACCATGTTTCCGACAGAACGGACGCACATAACTGATCCATAAAATAAATTTTGCGAAGTTAGTCAGTTTTGTTGAATGGATCACTTAGTGGGCGTCCATCCTGATGAAGATATGTATCTTAGTTAATGTTTATTAGAAAATTATAATAACGATACTTTAATTAAAATAGTTTCACGTGGAAGAAAGATAAGAGGTTAAGCTAATTCAGATTTAATAATTCGTAAAATTATTATTAAATATGGATCGAGGACTTCGGAATATGTTGTTTCAAAGCTAAAAAAAAATACTTAGTTTCATACAAATTAGTACGTTCATTCGCAAGGAGGTTATATAAAAGTAGATTATGCTGAATTAATTCTGAAAAACTAGTAAAAATATTAAAATAATAAAGGATGGCACTACTTTTATAAAATTCTTGTATGCAAACTTTTATATTCTTTTAGTGTGCCTTTTTTAATAATATTTTATAAAAAAGTTGCATGTTTTGTGTTACTTAGTAAATAAAATATGTTCGACTATATATATATATATGGATCCGTATGCAGACAAACATCTAGCAAGATATATTTATAGTTTGTTTTGAGAACACAATTACTAGATTCGTTCACTTAAGCCAGCTCATACAGATTGTTAGCCCTAGGCCAATGTATAAGAGACTTCCGTACACGTTTCTCATATAAGCTTCGTTTCTGTGAGACTTCTATAATTCATCTTAATTATCTAGCAAGATGATTTTTCGGTCTAGCTTATCATTATTTTTTAATTAAAAGTAATTAAATAAAGAAAGTAAAAATATTTTAAAGTGAATGGTCTAGAACAGAAAATGGGAATGTTTCATGAATGATTCTAAATTATTTAACATTAATCTTACATATTTCGCAATGCGGTGTTTTTAGGCTGGCCATCCTGACACGGGAGGGGAGGGCGGTTGGCTTGTAAGTATGTGTGCGCATGAGCGCGCCCTCTTCTTCTTCTCGTCTACGATAGTGTAAGGTCATGGTAGCTAGTATCGGTCCGCAATGCGTATTTATACAATAATAGGGAACAGTATTTATTACCGCCTTTCAATAATCGAACCCCGCATTCCCAAAGTAAGAATACACTTCACTATAATAATTAAAAGAAATAAACTTCTAAGAAATATGTAAATAACGTTAATACATCAAAAGTAGGATTTTCTTCCTAAAAATATCCTCAGGCTTAATAGATTATCCTGAATCATTATCCAAACTCTTGATCAATGTCCCTCCTAAAGTTCTAAGAACCAACCCTATTCTTTTTACTCCTCTTGTTTCTAGTGTTATGGCCCAGAAGATATATTGACTTTATTAATTTAACACTGAGGACAATATTTTCAAAGATAAAGTATTATAATTAAAGATTAAGAAATATAACAATGAATATAACGGTATTCTCTCCGGGGGAACTACAAGTAGGAGAATTTAGTCTGGCTGTAGCTTGTAATGATCTGTTTGTTAATGATTTACAAAGTCTTTATATATGGTTTGATTAGTGATTTCATTAATTACCTGAAAGTAAGAAGGTCAACTTGACAATTAAGATATTGTAATATGTGTTTTCACACAATGGTAATTATAATATCATTTGATAATAGATCCGTAAGTAGAGGATTACATATTAATAGCTGCATGTTAAATGTTGTTGAAATTAAGAGGAAATTGGGTTGGCCCATAACACTACAAAACGCATACTTGTGGCGAACTTGCAACAAATTTAATACACTCACAAAAAGTATAATTTAGATTTATTTCAAGATAACCCTACTAATGCACAACGCTTGCTTTCCGATCCATTTTTTCAAGTAAAATGTATGTTATTATTTTCCACTAAATTAATTACATATAGTTTCGTCAACATACTATATCTATATATATATGTACACCATGTAAATATGAAATTTAACTACCTAAAACCTGTAATTAGCTTTCTCTATGTTCCACATTCATTGTTTTTTTTTAATTATTGTAAGCTGTTGGTTTTCCAAATAAATATAAATAAATGAAGTGATTCAGTTGTGTTAATTTTTTGATATTTGTTATTTTCTGTAGAAACCTGGTCCGAACGAGATAAAGCGAGCGATAATTCGGTACATCCAGTATAGGTACAGCGATAGCCGGCACCAGAAACTGCGCTGTATGTTCGGTGGTAGTAATGGGTGGTACAATGGTTACACTAACCGGCCCCGCGGGGGGCGTGGCCAGCGGCGGCGCGTGCGACTGGCAACACTTTTCATAATTACAATTCATTCGATAAATGAAATCCGTTTTTCAAATCAAATTTTGGTAGCGAAGCAGTGACAGGTTTTTAACCCACTAGCCTTTAACCAGATTTATTAAAAAAATATATGTCACTCAATTCTGTTTAATAGTATACTTAGTAGGGTAGATATATTGATGGTAGATAATGAAATATTGTAAGTGCTAATAGGTAATCCAGGTAAATTACATTTTGATTTGATTGATACCCATTTTTTTTTCATTTATTGGTTTTCTTACAGCCGTATAATTAATAAATCTTGAAAAAAACAATAATTGATGTACAGAGTCTTGGGCCAATTACAAGAAAACACATATATACAAGAATATTATACCAGGATCGATTTTTTTATGGAAAATAAATTATGAATGAGGTTGAAAAAAACTCGTGTTTTACAAAAACATAAGAATTTTACTGTATGAAAATAAGTTATATGCTGTACAATATCACTGAGCAAGTGCGGAAGGCATGGGTTCAAAAGTCAACGCGGTCTTTCGGGCGACGGGCTTTGTGAATGTAACCGACCTAGATAATCTAACATGATCTTGTAGCGCAGTGGGTATGACACTATTTTCTCTCACCGAGGGTTCCGGGTTCGATTCCCGGTAAAGTCAGAATTAATCTATGTGATTTACTCATGCCTGGGTGTTTTGTAATATGTTTCGCTTCTGCAATTGGGCTTCTTCGCCTGTTGGAGCGTTAAAAAAATATTTCCACTATCCAACATTTCATTCGGTGTTTCTTTTATTATGATCAATTACTGACAAGTAGGAAAAATATTCAATTATTTACAAACTACCTACTATCTACACACTACTAACACACATTTAACCTGTTCTCCTTTCAGTTGCACAACATAATATAAATATTGTCACGTGTCGTGGCTGCGGGAGGAATTAATGAATACACTGGAATTTAATTGCAGATTTATTATTGCTGATTAAATAATTGTAAATTTAAAATTCACATAACACTTATAAATAAAACTTTTTTTTTAAATCAAACTGTTTTGTAATTTATCACTCGCCAATCGACACTTTATTATCGCTTTCACTTGATTCAATATTCACTAGAACATTTCATCCAGTCTCCGCACGTATTATTCGCTTTTATTTCTTTCGTTACGTAAGAACTTTTCCAGATTATTCGTTGTCGTCTTCTTCACCCTGGTCATTGCAGCTCGCGGCTGCCTTTGCTTCTGTTTCGCTGTCAACCACGCTAAAACAACATCTACTTTACTCCCGCGCGCGTCTTACTTATATCTGGCCAATGCTGACTTTGAACTATCTAGGCGTTCCCAGTGTTTAGAAGACGATTCTCGTGGCTTCTAGATACTAGTAAAATGTTTCAGATGCTTCCCAAAAGCCGTAGAATATTGTAGACTGTTCTTGATTCTTCCATAGTGTTGTGACCTTTCAAACAACTGTTACTTGATAGGAGCACGGGATTTTTTTTAGCCTCGTTACAATATAATAAAAATATTATGACAGTAGGTATAGGAGACAAGAGGTGCATGAGTTATTATTTATGTACATCATCATAGCAACGTCGGGGGCCCAAAGACTCGACAAGGTTCTTCTTATTACTCCCTTTCTTTTAACTCGTAGCGTCTGCTTGCTTGCTTGTCTGACGAAAATAATTTGGATCGATTTTTAACCATATTCCGTGATTGAATCGAGCTAAAACTTTGCAAGCAGACTCGTGGTGACGATAAAAATTATCTAACAAAAATTTTCGTTAATTAAATTATATTTATAGTATTTCAATTTTGGATTTTTCGAATTTTTTATTACTCCCTTTTGTAGCGTCGCCCGACTCGAGTTCAACGCATAAAATGAGCACTAAAAACTTTTTTTTTATGGGTTTTTATTTTTTTTCTGTCTTATTCTGCTTCCGTACACTTTATTTTGTTGCTTCTGTTTTTTTGTTATTCTGGTGTGACCTATCAGTCTCCTTCCTTTCTTGAGTGCCAATACCTCTTGGTTTTCGTTTCACTGGAATTTTTAGCACATATTCAAGCCATCTCATTTGTTATTTCTCTGTATGAAGGAGTAGGGGTTCCATGTCGAGTGTGTGACTTATGTCGGCACTTTTCGCTCTGCCCGCCAGTGTGATCTTGTCTCTCACTCTCTCCGCTTTTCTCTTTTAAATCAGATTCATATAATGTTAAATTTCCATGGACATACTGTGTGCTGTTTCTTTATTGATAAAATAAATATAAATACGGAAAAATTCTAGGAATAGTAAGAGACTGTTGAAATTAGTGATAATTGTAACCGCCCCGAAATTTTTTCAGTCATATAAGCAAGATAATTAAACATGATTGTAATAAATACGTACATCGTTCGCCACTGGCGTCGAACACAAATCCACGCTGATTACACGCAGCCACCGCTGACACGCGGCATAACCCGGATCGTGATTTATTATACATGGATTCATTATATCGAACATCATCTCGGGAGATGACGCTCCGCACGGATCCACCTGACGTCCCGGTCTGGCTAGCGCGGACCAGTCGTGCTGGACCGGGAGGAAAGATGCATCTAACGTTATTGGTCAAGAAGGCAACAATTATCCAATGACTTTGAAGCATATTATTGATGGTTTTGGCGTAAAAATTGTATGGGTGAAAAAAAACTAACCCATAAAAACCAAGTTTTTATTATTCTCCCTTTCTCATTTACTAATGGAAACTGGTTTGGCGCTTAACCTACGCGTTGGGCTTCGGGCGGGCGATGCTACGAAAGGGAGTAATAAAAAAATTCCAAAAATCCAAAATTAGACTATAATCAGGTTTAGTGTGTACCAGATGCGTCGCAGTCTCTTCATACAACTTACTCAGTTGTATGAAAAAACCATTTAAAAATTCTAAAAATCTAAAATTATACTATCATTATTAATTTTTTTTAACAAAAATTTTATAGATTTTCTTGATTGTCGCCACGAGTCTGCTTGCAAAGTTTCAGCTCGATTGGATCACGAAAAAAGGGTTAAATATCGATCCAAAATTTTTTCGTCAGACAGGCAAGCAACCAGACGCTACGAGTTAAACTACATACGTACGTCAGTTTAATAATAAGTTTGTATTTTATTATATAACTTATGTTTAGAAAGTAACAGAATCTCTTATCGACAGGTGAAGTATTAAACTGACTACTTTCATAAATAGAATTGTTCGAATACAAATGATTCATTGATTAGGTATTTACAAAGCAAGCTGGAGTTACTGGTGTAAATGTAAATTTTAACGGGAATATTGAGAGAAGAGGTAAGAGTATAGAGTTAAAGCGATTACTCAAATTTAAATGGATTTTTTTCAACAATTTATCTATCAATATGCTGTTATTATAAGCAATTTGCTTTGTAGTATTTAAATCGTAGTTGTAATTAGTATTTATTTCTTTTTGTATGCCGGACATAACATTAGTAATAAAATAAATAACATTTCATGGAGAAAAAAAATATGTTGAGGCCCAATATCTAATTGTATAACTAAATTTCTCCCTCCCAATATTAAATCCATGTATAACACTAATAATAAATTAAGCGCGTTACTTCTAAATTCAATATCAAAAATAGATAATTTACAAAAAAAGCGAAGTTATAGGAACTTCTTGCGGAGATTGTGATAGTTAACATATCAGTCAACTTCTAGAAATCTCAAAATTCGACTTAAAGAGCATTATCGTTGTCTAACTAGTAATACATTTTCTGAATTCGCGAACCACAACATGGATAATAGTCATTATTTTCATTAATGCACCATTAAACTTCTTCATCCTGTCGCGCGTAAAGGTAATAAAATAAATAAATTTGAGAGTTAAATAATTCAAAGTAAAAATATTATTTTCACAACAATATTACTTTTATTAAATCTCCTCTTTTCTCAATATTTTCAATACAATCAACCTTTACACCCCTAATTCCAGCTGATTTTTTCGAAGACTTTGATTATGTGTAGTTCTAGTTTAAGACTCTGGTGAGAATATTATTAACAAATGTGATATTTGAATTAATTTTAATATCTTAATGAATAGATGAATTTCTGATTGATATATCAATATATGAGTTGAATTCATCAATACTTTATATTAACACAGTGTTACAGCGTAAGCTTAAAGAGGGATAGATAAAATTGTTATTAATTATTTAATCTACATGCGAAGAATGCGAAGAAAATGTAGAGATTCATGATTCTATTATTATATTGAGTATACAAAAAAAACTTTTATATGTTAATAACATTAAATACATTTTTTCCGTTAGCGGTAAACTTTTTTCTCTCCCTTTTCTCTAGACGAGGGTTTGTTGTTGTTCGAGCGACTTGCGTAGCTAATTTTTGATATCATCTTCAATTCTGATAAAAGATCAAATCATTCCCCATTTTGAATTGTGAAGTCGATGCGAGTTGGCTCGGAACCGATTGTAATTCAAGATACCCGATCCTGACTCTTCGTCGGATTCTCATGTTGCTAATTGAGAGCGATCTCGAGAGAGGCGCACTTTTTTGCCCACAATTTCGGCTAGTTAATTCTTCAAAGTCGAGAGTTTCTCTCGTGAAATTTGGATTGATTTAAAAATAATTCGGTGGCTAATGAAAATAATTCACAGAGATCCGAAGGCTAATGGACAAAAAACACGCTTCCAGCGTTATTTTTTTTACTAACGGCATTCTTTTTAATTTGGCAGAGCTTTGGCAAACCCGCTAACAATCGCCAAAATAAATATACATTAGCTTAAGTAGCATAAAATTATGATTAAAAAAGTTACTTTTCTGAATGACTAAAATATTTATAAATGTAACAATGGTTCCCAAAGTACCTGCTTCAGAATAATTTATTTTAAATATTTGTTCTCTGAGTTCTTTACTAAGTTAGCTAGTTGCTCCTTGCATCTTAGTAATGTTTTACTCATTCAATTTGAACACTATCAAAAATGGGTAGGTCTGCAAGTGTGTCTTAGATTTAAAGAAGTTGCCACGTCCCTAATCATACTTAATCTGATGTTCTTGCAATTATAATATCGTTCTATACTCGCATTTAAATAAAAAATTAAAATCTAAATTTGCCAAATTTAATGATTACGAGTATAATGAAAATATCTTAAAACATGCGTAAAGCACATATGATTTTTTTTTTAAATTTGCGCTTGTAGTTTAAGTACTATTCATCTCCACCTTGATTCTTTTATTTATTTATTTTATTTTATTTTTAACAACACACTTATAAAATACTAGGAACAAAAAAGAAACACAATATATTACACATTAGATGTGGGGTATAAAATATATATATCCAAAATAAAATTGAATGCAGTCATCGAGTATTACTAATTTATAATGTACTGAATTTGAGATTTTATAGCAAAAATACTAGATAAATTATAAGAAACGTGATTTTGGAAGGGATAGATAAATAAATTCTACATAGAATTGAGCACATTTTAAATTAGTTATCTTCGATGACAGCATTTTTTGAATATTGCTGTCTGCTTTCATACCCCAAAAATGTTGTTATATATTTTTCAAAATCTCTTTTCTAATTGGTAATCTTAGTCTACCTTTCTCTCTAATACGGTATTACTTTTATTATTAGCTCTTATGATATTCTCACTCATACGGAAATAAAAAGATTTGTTTTTAAGTTCTATATTTTTAATTTTTTGAGACGCGTTTCGTCTTATGGGAATCTAAATATTTTACATTCAACAACTTGCATTTATGTGAAAACTATTGAAAAGAAATGCTATATAACTATAAGAATAAATAAAGGTTTTTTATATTTCTGCACGTGCAAAAATAAATGCGTCTCAAAAAATTAAAAATGTAGAACTTAAAAACAAGTGTTTTTATTTCCATATGTGTGATTAAAGAGTTCTATAAACTTACCCCTAAAATAATAAATTTGTTATGATTCTATAGAATATAACAATATATGACCATTAAATATTTTGAAAATAAATAGGTTGCCAATTTGAAGTAGGTACAATAACATGACTGATACTAAAAGTATTCATTAAATATATTTTTTGTTTATTATTTGTAAAAATAATATTATTATTTATTTGTTTAGGTATATAAGATACGTGAAATTGTATTTTTAATCTTAATAAAAAATGACCCACATGCCTCATGGGGTCTCACCTCGCGATGTGAAAAATAAACAATACGCTGACATGCAAAGAAGAAATGCTTTATTAATGATTTCCGATGTATTTTAAAAGCAATAACCGTCAAATTTGTAGCAGTAAGATTTGTACTTGTCAATTTCTCGCCGTCAAAAAGAGCCGTGTAATTTTTGACTGATCAACCCCAAGTGTGGCCTCCAGAGATCAGGTCAGTGGATGCCGATGCCGTACGATTTAAGGCCAGTTTTTCACAAGGATTGTAAAAATTAAATAACATTATGGACCATTTCCATTCTAGACCAATGCCATTCATAAAACAGTGAAATGCAACAGGACAATTAAATAAATAGTACGCAAGTAAAAAATTAATAGTCGAATAAACAGTTAAGGTTTAAGATGTTTTTGATTCTTAATTCTTCATACTTTATCCACTCGATATTGTATGAAGAATTATGAACAAACACGTCTTCATACTTTATCCAAGCGAGATATCCTAAAATTTGTGAACAAAAATGTGTATTTGCGATCTCGTGTATAAAAACTTTTATATATCTAAACGATGTAAAAATAACTAATTACGATCAAAATTAACCAAAAAACATTGTCATATCGTCTGTTTATTTATCTATGACAAATAATTATTACAATGGTACACTTACATACAAAATAATGTAAGTATGTACTTAAGATAAATTCTTATGCAACGCGCGGTCGGCCATTTGTTCTGGGGCAATCTTGACTATGTTTGTAAAATGTGGGGCAAGCAAGTGGTTATAAACTTATACGTCACAATTTTAAAATACTTCCTTACATATTGTAGGTAAATGATAACATTTCTTTTCCATGATATTATATCTTTACACGATACCACAACATGAATTGTAGGAATTGTAACTAACTAACCATCGCACTATTTCACCGAAGGGGTAAGTAGAGAAGATAGAATGATAGAACTTCTATCTTTGAACACCGCTTTTGTTTCGGCTATATTCATACATTTTCTCATGCATGCGCTACGATTGTTTAAGCTTTTAACACAGCCATCCTCCAATATTTGTAGTATTTGATCATGCAAGGTTTTTCGCGGACGCCATATATTCATGCTGCCTTCAACATTCACCTTATATATACTTTCTTAACCATCCTTTCTCGCTCGTACGTTCCACATAACCAAATCATCTCATTATTAATTGTAATGTTTTATAAATATCTTGTTGAATTTTGACGAATCGCTGGAGGCCACTCATTATGCTGAATTAAATTATCTGCCTTCTGAGAAGGATTTATTATGCTTACAATGGATAACATAACATTTAATCGGAGCATGCTCCTTATTTTTCCCATGTACCTACAATACTATGCAAGATAAATATCCGGGTTAATTGCATAAAATAACATTATATTATTACAAATTATATTACGTACCCACATATTATATGTATTAGAATGGTTCAAAAGGGCAAAAATTAAAATTTATTATTTATTTATTTATTTATTTATTTCAGTATATATACGCCCATCAGAGCATTTACATAAACATTGGGTAATACATGTCGGTAATGAGAAATATAAAAAGAAAATAAAAAAAGTCATATAAAGAAATATAAAATGACATAATAACAGAAATATAAAAAGAGCTCTACAACTAAACTTAAACACAGAATCCATAATTTCATAAATCTATAAATACATCATATTTTTTATAGGATTAGCGATAATTACAGAAATATAAATTAAGAATTTTTTTTTTTTATAGGATAAGAATACAAGAAAAGAGTGATAATTACATATATTTGAGGATTATTTTTAGACATAGAGGAAAGTTCATTGTTGATTAAGAATATTGCGAATTGTATGTTTGAATTTATTTAAATTTGTGGAAAAAACGTCTAACTGTTCAAATCTGTTAACAAGTCTGGGAAGCCTTTGAAGTGGTGAATTAAAAAAGTAATTAGTTGTCGCAGCTTCCAAGGCAAACCCTGCGTAATTTCTGGTTACTCGGGATGGAACTCGCAAACAGATTCGTTCCAACAGTTGTGGACAGTCGATGTTCCCGTTAATTATTTTGTGAAAAAAGACGAGATCAGCTACAATTCTTCTTATTTCCAATTTATCAAGAGAGCAAAATGATCTTAAAAAGTTATAATCAATATGTGTTGATGGTAAATTAAGTTTATAATTGATAAAACGGAGAAATTTATTTTGTGTTCTCTCTAAATGTGACACATGAACAGCATATTGAGGGCTCCATACAACTGAATTTGTTTCTAATACTGGTCTAACCAGACTCTTAAATAATAGTTTAAAAGTTCCAATATTTTTGAAATCTTTACTTAATCTGAGTACGAAACCTAGGGTTCTTAAGCCTCTATCAACTGTGCAATTGATATGTGACACAAGAGAAAACTTATTGTCTACAATTACGCCCAGATCTCTAATTTCATCAACGACACTCAAAGTTATACCATTAATTTTGTAGTCATAGTTTACTATTGTCCGGGTACGGCAGAATCTCAGCATTTGACATTTGGAGATGTTTAAAGAAAGTTTATTTTCTTCACACCATTTCTGTAAAATATCCAGTGCATTCTGCAGAAGTTTGCAGTCGTGTTCCGTATTTATTACTCTATAGAGTTTCATATCATCTGCAAATAGCAAACACCTCACACCGGATAACAAAAGCATGGGGATTACATCATTAATGAATATAATGAACAAAATAGGACCCAGGTGGGAGCCTTGTGGTACCCCGCTTACTGCACAAAAGTAGTCAGACTCTAACTCAGCTATTCTAACAATCATTTGTCTGTTATGTAAATAACTCTCGAGCCAAGCTTTAATGTTACCCGAAACTCCCAAGGCATTTAATTTATCAAGTAGAACTCTATGAGAGACTCGATCGAACGCCTTGGAGAAATCTGTATAACAGCAATCTAGCTGGTGAGAATCTTTGAAGGCATCAAAGACATCGGCTTGTAAAGCAAGAAGGTTTGTTAGAGTAGATCTGTTTGGCATAAATCCATGCTGTAGAGGGGATATAATGCTGAATAAGTATTCTTTTATTTTATTTAGCAATAAAAGTTCAAATAGTTTTGGTATTGCAGATTGGATACAAATAGGTCGATAATTCTTAATATCCGAGTGGTTGCCCTTTTTAAAGACTGGAATAATATAACTCGTTTTCCAAATCTCTGGAAAAGTTCCATTTTGTAAAGACAAGTTAAAGATTTTACACAAAATAAATGATAATTCTTTATAACAATTTTTTAGGAAGATGGTTGGTACCTTATCAGGTCCCTGTGTTTTGTTTTCATCCAACGATACCAACCCTTTTTCTACTTCTGATTGGCTAAGAACTACATTAGGAAGGTTTATAGCATCGAATAATTGTGGTTGAACAGACGAATATGATCCCTGTGCAGAATTATCATATACCGACTTAAAAAAATCAGCAAAGAGATCAATAATTCTTTTGGGAGTGTCGACCCACTTATTATTTAAGTACATAGTCTTAGGCAAATCATAGTAATCGCTTTTAAGAGATTTAACGTATTTGTATAAAGATTTGGAGTTTTCTGGAGTTTGATCCTCAATTTTTGTAAGATAATGATTACGTAACTGCTTGGATAGAATACAACAATCTTTTCGAGTCTTCCTAAAAAGCATATAATCATGCACTGACCTAGTTTCTTTATAGGTTTTGTGTTGTAGTTTTTTTATTGTAATCAACTTAACTAATTCCTTTGAAAACCATTTAGGGTGAGTTGATATTCTGATTTTTTTAAACGGTATACAATCATTAAAAATTTCATAGACTAAAGAATAAAAGTTTTCTATCTGGTTGTTTACATCACCGCCTATAGATATCAGATTCCACTCCACATTATTTAAAATTTGTTTTACTTTATCATAATTACAATTCTTGAAATTTCGTTTATATATATCACTAGTTTTGTTGATGTCTGATTTTAATGAGAAGGATATGTCTAATGGTGGATGATGAAGGTCAATTGGTAATAACTCGTCTAAAGATAATTCAACTTTTAGATATTCCATGTTACTAAACACTAAATCGAGTATTCTATTATTTTTGTTACGTATACCATTGTATTGTTTGAATTCGAGAAAAGATGACATATTTAGCACTTCGATTTCATTATTGTTTTCTGGGGAGTTGACGACAAACATAGTATCATTTTCACACACCCATTGCAGTTTAGGGAGATTATAATCACCAGCCACCATTATTTTGGCTTCTGGAAACTTAAATCTAACACTTTCTAATGCAATACAGTGGTTTTCATATATAGTATTATCAGAACAAGGGGGAATGTATACTGCGCACAAAATCAGACACTTTGTAGGCAATGATATTTTCACGAATATTTGTTCTACATTGTTAACGGAATTTTTGATTATGCACGATCTATATTTATTCAGTACGGCTATTAAAATGGAAGTAAAATAAATTTTTATACTCGCATTATATTTGTCTGACAGTTTTTTGATTTTTACCGAAGGATGCTGTAATTTTCGAAAAAATGACAATTTAAAAAAATGTAATGTTAATAATAAAAAAAAATAATACTAATTTTAATAATAGTTACAAAACAAAATAAACTCTTGAAGAGCTTTAACAGCTCAATGATTTTTTGTAAATACAATAGTGTAAAATCAATCTGTAACTTATCAATTCATGCTCAGACATTTTTTTTTGTATCAAAGGATACTGGACATTCAAATTTTCAATGTACCTTTATCATTTTATATCTCAGTAAAAATACAGGATGATCAATAATAATGTCGTGGAATCGTGGTGGTGGGGGAAAAATAAAACACATGAAATTAATTAAAGTTTACTAATAAATTAAAATCACTGGACACGAATTTAACCGGATATTTATTCTACTATTCTGTATTGTGTTGTGCTGTACTGTGGAAAATATTCTGTGATTCGCGATAAATCTCGCACTAGTCACTAGTCGAGAGTCTTCCACTCGCTCCGGTCACTATCGAACACTTCTCGCACGTCGGTAGGTACTTTCTCGCTGATCAAAAACTTTTTCCAAAATTTCACCAAATATTAAAGGTAGACTGTGCTTTCGCACTTTTCGCGTAATTTATACCCTTGATGTTAGAAATGTTTCTGATTTATTCCGTGCATTCCAAGAAAGTAATTTCAAAATGTGCAAAGTGCTGTAAAATCTTCGATTACGTGTAATTCTTTCCTACTTCAATCAGTGGAGTTATATTAATCGTAAACTCATATACTCACCACAACTAAAGACAAATTATTTAAACGTTAAGTCTATAATTATTTAAATAAAAACGAGATTTAAAAAACTGTCCAAGTGTTAAGAGGCAATACACACACATGTACACAATGTAAGAATTTGCCCAGAGAGATGAACCCAAGGCGAGTTGTAAATGGAACAACATGTCGCCTTGATTAGGGTTTGAACCCGCGATCTTTGACGCGTGGAAATTGAGGTCCGCATGTCTAGGTTCACAAATTGTTCTGGAGGTAAAGTAATCGTTAACCAAATGTTAATACATGTACATGAATTGATTTATCCGTTTTATTTTATTTAAATCTTTTTTATATTTTTGGGGTATAAAAGCTAAAGCAGTAATATTCCATTGAGATAAATACAATGGAATATGAGACAAATTTCTAACCAAACGTGTATCATAATAACCTAGAAACCAAACGATACGTCAAAATTATAATTGGCTGCAGAAGAAATAAAATTTACGTTAGAAAATTAATATGCGATGTGTCTCGCTTTAAAGTGACTCGAATGTCAAATAATATCTAAATGTATTTTGAAATGATCTGTACACATTGTTTCTTAAAAAAGTTTTTTTTTTTTAAAGCTGGCAATGAAGAAACACAGCGTAACTTGTTGCAGATCTAGCGCAATCATTAATATAGGTGCCACAGGATAAAAAGGTGGGAAGGTAATGAATCTGGAGTACTGTTTCTTGGCTTGTGTATGGGATAAACTGTTACTGACACTGCGAAGTCGAAAAACTTAATTAAAGAGATTTTGATGACAGACGTCAAAAATTGCGCGAAGTGCGCTCGCGCACCGGCAAAACCGAGACTCACAGTTTAAACTGTCGTCGCCAACTGTAATCCAAGTTGATGCAATTTGTGGTGCTTTGCACGACGGCAGCGTGTGGTCACCTCGACTTATAATTGTTACCGTACGTCTCTGTTGAACCGCTTGAACTTCGGGGATTTCTCTCGATGCAGCCACGTGGGAAGCGGCAGATTTGACGCGTATTAATTATGGTCCCAGAAACGTAATAAGATGGGGATGCACAATGCACAAACGACCGTAGCATTTTTAATTAAATTGAAGTTGATAAATGAGTCTCGAAATGTATTTTTCGCGAGGTTAAACGCAATTTATTTCGCGGTGGTAACACAGCCAATTTGACTTCGCGCGCGTTTAGATAAAAATTGTTCAAACACTTTAACTAACGATTAACGCATTTTCGGGTATTTTCGCAAGCTAATCTAACATACAGCGGATAAAATACCAGCGTAAAAAACTGCTTAATATTTTTCAATAAAAATTTCTTATCGGTATTAAAAGGCGTCTTTGTTAGTTATCTTTACCACTAAACCAACAACTATTTATTAACTATGAATAAAATACAACGTTGTTTACTGCACATAATGACACTTTAATTAAAAAATTAAAACATTTTCGATGCTTACTGCACCATCTTCAGTAATATACTAACTCTTAAGACTAGAATATATTTTATCTATTATATGGAGTGGGGTGGTCCGAAGCGGCGGAGAGGGAAGCGAAATGTGAAAGTGGTTGCTGGGCGGGGCTAGTATGGATAGGAGGGGGGATGTAATAGGAGGGTTTTTTATGTTGAGTGCCTTATCATTATTTTGATTATGAATAATACCTACTATCGACTAGTTAATCCATAAAACACGAAATTTCAAGTGGATTCATTCCATCTCATCTTTTTTTTACTTTCCGTATTGCCATAAAAATATTAATGTATACGTACACATAAAGATAGATTTACAGCAAAAAATAAGTCATCGCTGTACATTTTTGCACACATATAATTCCGAGCGGATAGTGCATGTTTGCGTTTTTTTTGTTTTAATAAAACACGAGATTGATTTTACTGACGTATATATAAAAGTAATTTGACATTTACCTTACACGATAAAATATGATACATTTAGGAAGAGTCCGAGTTTTATAACCCGTTTTGAAATTCATAAAAAGTTTACATAAAATGTATTAATAGCCGTCCCGCACTTAGTCGGACGAACGGGTATTATTACCCTTTCTAGACAAGATGTGTCAATATATTATTAAAATTTACATTCCACCCAGGCCCTTGTCTTCATCGTATAATATTGGAGAGATTTTTTATTTGGGTGGGTTTTTCAAGAAAAGCGTAATAATCGAGAAAATGTAGTAGTAGTACTAGAAGTAAAAGAGAAAACGAGAAAAAAGAGACTTCCGCCCCTGAGCTAACGTGCAGATCTTTTTATATGTACATTTTGTTGTTTATCTATAATATACTCCTCATTAATCGCCATTTAATGTATGCAATTTTTTTCCCTTAAAAAGTAAATTAAATATTTCGCATAAAATAATATTATGAGCTTTGGATACATGTATAATATTGTTTAGTTTATTATCTTAGGAAAATATACGAGAGTCATTTGACGAGTACGGTAAAAAAGGATAGTAAATTAACACATTTTTTGGAAAAAACACTCGATTTTATTTCTCACCGAGTTGAATACTGAAAAGTCCAGGGAGTTTTCCAATTTTTCATTTCCTCAGAAATCGCTGAAGGTAAAATACCAGACTATTTTTGGAAATTCAGAAAGCTTTGATATAGTCCATTTGGACACCCTTGTAAATAAATTATTACAAATTTGAATGACAAATAATGCTTTTATTGTTTCAGATGTAAGTTTGTAGAACTCTATAATCACACATATGGAAATAAAAACAATTGTGTCTTAGGTTCTACCTTTTCAAAGCTTGATTGATAATTCCCTCATAAGGTAAAACGCGTCACAGAAAATTAAAAAGGCAGAACAATTACATTAAAATTTTGCTTTTGCATTGGTATTCAACAATATCTATATGTTGTTAGGTACTACACATTATTTTTACTTTTACTATTGCTTTTGTCTTCAATTATGTCTACTGTTTTGACTATCCAAATTTTTATTTATATACTCAGTTAATTGATTTATTTTATAGTAATGCATTTTTTGTTTATATTTGTATTATTTTGTTCTTACTATATTGTAGGCTGCTCATCTCGAAACAGGTTTCTACTAGTGAGATGAGCGGCTCCTTTTCCTCCCGTCATGTATCAAGATGAAGATAATAAATAAATATACTTAATTCTTTGAACAAATTCGGAAGTTTCGTTCAATTTTTCTAGCATATAGACGGGTATAACCTCTTGACGAATGTTGTTCTTCAGGTGAGTCCAAGAACGATCATTGTAAACAAGATATTTTACACAGCCCTGTAAAAACAGTCGTAGTATATTAAATCAAGCGACCATGCTGGCCAGTACAGATCGTTCCTCAAGGACATGAGGTGTCCTGGGAAGTGTTGTCGCTGAACAGTCATTGACACTCACGCCGTGTATGCCGTGGCATCATTTTGCTGGAACCATAAATCTCCTACATCCAACTAGTTGAGTGTTGGCAGGGAAAACTGCTGAATCGTATGAACATAATGGTCAGAAGTTACCGAAATTGCCCGTTCGTTTTCTTCAAAAAACCATGGGCCAAGTATTCCAACACGCGATAGTGCTCACCAAAAACCAAAAAGTTGTGAATGTAGGGGACGCTGATGAAGTTGTCTAGAGTTATCAGGTATCCAATAGTGCATGTTCTGCTTATTTACAAACCCCGAAACATGGAAGTGAGCCTCTTCACTGAAGAAAACAAGTGTGTCGTAAGACATGCCAAGAAGCACCTCATATGCATTTTCTTGAACAAAAAAATCATCTGGATTAAGTTTCTGCACAACATTCAAATTATAGGGATGAAATTTTAATTTTTATGAAAGATTCGCAATACAGAACAAGCAGGAAACCCAGCAGCAGCGAGCAAAGCGCTGAGGGGATCGCATAACAGAAAGCCTTACCATATCAATGTTTTGGGGTGAACTGACTGTTCGTGGAAGCCCAAGTTTTTTTTCACATCAACAGTTTTCCAACAACCCATGAAACAATCAACTTCCGCCTAGGCACCACGACCACAGGGCGCAATATTAAAATGAGTACGGAATGTACATTGCGTGGCGATGATTGGGCGACCGTTAGAAAAGTATGTCTCGACAGCGAACGTGCGCTCCACTTTCGTCCACTCCGTGATGCTGACTAAACCAAGCGAAGCTACAACTTTACGCCCCGCCCTCTTGAATGCGCCTTCTCTCCCCGGAGCAACCATTGCTTTGAAGCACCCAATTAAAAGAAGTAAACCGCTCAGCTCTTTATATAGATTGAAATGTAATCAATAACCATATTCTCTGGCCTGTTCGATAAAATATATTAATACACAACAAAAATTACAAAAATTATGATATATGATCTAAATGTCAAAATTAAAATAGAACACCATCCCGTGGAAGTGGAAATAAAACTAATCTAAATAGACTCCTAAAGCAATAAAATGCAACACTGAAAATTGTTTACAACTTGAACTATGTCTGCCAATAAAAATTTAAACCCTAAAACTCAAACATTAATAACGATAATAAATTACACAAAATATACGAAATCCATCAACACTACAGCAAGAACATCTCAAAACTACCGTATTATTTCAGATAGAATAAAAAATGAATAGTCACGACTCATTTGCAACGGTTTCAAATAATACAATGACTTATCTGAACAGACAAGACAATTGAACATTGACAGATTAAAAAAAGAACTAACAACTTATAAAGATGTGAAAAAAACGTACCAAAGACGATTGTTTATTATTAATTACTAATTATGAGTATTATTAAAAGTAATATATTCATAATTTTATTTATTTCTGTATTACATTTTATATTAATTAATGATGATAGTGCCCCCTCACTAGGATAATCCTGTGTCAAGGTGGGCATGTTATACAACATTATAACATAATTATTTTAAGAAATTTAAGAATAAATTAAATACCATGTTTTAAACCACTTAATTGCTATATATTTGTCAACAAGATTCTGTTGGACTCAACCTTCTTCAGGACAATTATAATTTAGACTAATCTAGGTACAGAAATTTATAAAGGAGGAAAGAAAATTATTTTAATTATTTTATTATATTCTTTCGTAAGAAGTATTCGTCGTTAATTCCTTTTTTTAATTTTCGTTGCCTAATACTTTGAGTCATTTTATCATATGATTTTTAAATATTATATCATTTCTTTCATCTTGGATTTTTATTGGCATTGGTCTATTAAACAATTAAGTTAATAATAATTAACATAAATTAACTTTGTTTAAACCACTTATTTATTGAAAAAATCAACATGTTTCGAAGCCAATTATTGTATTTTTTTTTTTTTTTTAATATATTGATCTATACTCGATTTTTAAATATTATTTTTGTTTTCCTGATGAAGAAGCCATTGGCTTCGAAACATGTTGATTTTTTTCAATAAATAAGCGGTTTAAACAAAGTTAATTTATATTAATTATAATTATGTTACCACAAAATAAATTTGCTACATTTGAAGAAGAAACAATTAAGTATTTGTTTTTTGTTATAATTGTCAAAAATATTTTATGCTTCCCAGAATAATTATAGAAACTTAATACACTAGATAAAAATAACCAATAATAAAAAATAAAAAACAGCGTGGTGTGAGAATTTTCATTACAAAAGGAATGTCAACCTCCATGAACATTTTTTTCGCTCAGGGTTAATTTAATGAAATAATTATTTAATGAAAGTGTGGGCAGAGGGTAACAAATGACCCTAATCGTGAATAGTTTTCTTAGTTTATACAGCGTGTGTAATTAAATCTGGAAACCGATTAGTTCTATGTGGAGTCGTTAGGTTCGCTAACAACCGTCTCCCGCCGAAGTTTGCGCGAGATCAACTTTAATTAAACGGAGCAAATGGCGCGAGAAATTAAATTTTTTCATGCGTACCGAACAATAATTATGAAAGTTTTGGGATATTACGTTTTTGTATCGTGTGTGGCCACTTTCCGTTCGCTGGTAATACATTATTTATTTAAAGCAGACCTGACGGGAATTGAGGGAGTGATATTAAAATTTCCTTTTCATGTGTGTTGCCAAGAAGGTACTGAATACCGAATTTCTGGGGCTGTTTGGCGGTACTACTCAATCATAAGTTATCTGCGATTTCGTCTATCCTTACTGTGCTGTTTTTAAAGCTTTTAAAATCTCTTAAATGAAAAAAAACATGATTTATTTGAAGTGCTTAAACCAAGATAATAAAAGTATAAAAATACTTAATTTTCAGTATTTTAATTATGAATTTTTTAAATAATCAAATCATTAATGCGATGATTTATCCATTAAATTGAATCAACTTATTCTAACTAATATCAATAAATAATTACGTATTTATTTATCCTTAACAATCAATTAACCATTATATTATGTGGGGTATAAAAGCAAAAGCAGCAAAATCCAAAAAAAAAATGCAGTCATTGTGGATTTATTATAATTACAAGAAAATTATATTACAATTAAAAGAATACATTCAAAACATTTTTTTACTTTTTGCTGCCTTTGCTTTTACCCCACATATAATAGTATGAATTCCTAATTCTTCACTAAATTTAAAAATCCCCGTTTAAATTAAAACAATTACATTTAAAAAAAAACTCCAAATTTATTTCACAAAATTTGTATACTTTTCTTGTATAAAATTTTTATATAACCACTCATTATGCAACATCTAGAAAGTATCCGATCGGCTATGAAAAAGAGACTACAAAACCATCCTCCATTATACTCGTAAATAGATATGGCTTAGAATGGATTATGTGGACACAAACTCTCTATCAGTTCTTATTAGACTTCGATCATAAATTTTAAAAATAAGTGATCTTACAAATATCTCGGTTATATTTGTTAGTCAGCCCGATCTACCCGTCATGCTTAAAAATGGCGAATTTTCAGTTAGTTATATCGGCTTTCATTGATAAACGAGTTATTAGAGAAGGTACGTACCGTACCTTCTCTAATAACTCGTTTATCAATGTATGTAACGAAAAATATCCTTACATTTGCAGAGGCTGAAGTTTATCTGATTATTTTGGCTAGCGCTGGGATTTTTTTATAAAGAGATTACTATTTAGATCTCTTTATAAAAAAATTCCCAGCGCTAGCCAAAATAATCTTCTTTCTGTTTTCCCGAGATGTATGTCAAACCTCTAACCCCCTAACTGGTCAAATTCCTTCAATAAGACCATATAATGGATTGAATTTTCACTACTATTTAAACTTTTAATTCTTTCATTTTCAATTTAAAATTTCCTACTAAGTTTTATTATGAATCGCTTTGGCGTTCTTGTATTTGATTTTTAGTTTTGGAAATTTTAATTTTTCCTTGAAAGGAAATATTTTAATATCAATGTAACGATTTGGCGGGACGAATCGTTAGACAATTAGCGTGAATTAGGAGGCAACACAGGTATCGGCACATAGCTACACGGCCGGGCCGAGCAATGTCGGGATCGACATGCCGATTAGTTCAGCCAATACAAGGTGCCCAGAGGAATGTCATTGATCGACACTTGTATCGATTGTATCTCTTGCGGGCGCTGTGTGATTCTTTGTGAAGGAATTGAATTTAATTAAATCTAATCCATTTATTTAACATTGCATTACATAAAAAGCATTTTAAATCCGATTAACATTTGTGTAAACTTTGTAGGCATTGTAATATAAGAAGTAATGACGATTTATAAAATAATTCCTTAAAGCAATTACGAGCATACTAGAGGCATACGAATGTCGCATTCTGTCCCATAAAGAATAGATACTTTATTTTTTATTTTGAAAAAAAATAATATAAAAATATTTTAATAAAATTAAACAATTAACTTTGTATTTAACAATGCAAGTTATTGATGGATCGCATAATATTATTGGATAATTTATTTATTTGTGGAATCACAATGGTTTAAAGTGACACGATGTACCTAATTAATGGACACTTGGTAAACCAATAACAGAGATCCTCGAAACAAAATAGAACGCAGCGATAATACAGCAAAGTAACTTGAAGATGAAATCATCAATCAATGAAAAGCAAAAAGATAATCCAAAAGAAAGAAAATACTAAATAAAATTATTTTTCTTTCTTTCTTTCAAAAAAAAAACTTAAAAATAAAAAAAATACTAATAAAATAAAAAATAATTAAAAAGTAAAAAACTTATGACAAAATAAAAAAGTTAGTGTGAGAAAGTCATCAACGGGTGATGATTCAGTTTAAATCATCACCCGTTGATGACAACATCGGTAGTTGTCGAAACTAGTTGTGTAATCATCTTAAACTCATTAGTGGTCTTAGACAAGTAATCTATTTATTTATATATAATTATGATGACTTTCCACAAAGTTAACGCCAATTCAATAAATAATATAGTTATTTTTGTAATTGAGTATTAAATGATTATAATACACATTTATTGCCCAGATGCGGTATAACATAAATTAAAATTATTATACGGAAGTCTTTCCAACATTTAACATGATTTCACACCGAAATTTCTTTCAGAATTTACTCACAAGATATAGACTTATCGAGAAAACAGCGTATCAAATTTAATTTTATATATATACATCTACTCGTCAAATGTCAATATATATCAAACTAGTCAAAAAATATATATTATTGAAGATTTCATTATAATTTCCACCATAATCGCTCATCTGTGCATTGATACAAATTACATCTCCCTACTGTGACGTCATCGAATTATGATCTATCGTATTTGAATAATATCGAACGAATATTCAAATAAGCCCCTGGAAAGTTTTCCGGAAGCTTACCAAAGATAAATTAATTAATCAGGTTTCCGCCTCAATAAACAATTTTGGAAAAGATTATAATCTATGACCATATTGTGTACAAGAGTTTCTGCGAGGGAATTAAAAGCAAATTGAATTATTTCCATCTAAAAGTTTGATTTAGATTAAAAGTTTGGCACTTAATATAAGCAGAGCGGTTGGTGCAAATGTTCAAGATGTTTATTTATATTGTCACGAAATATTATCGATTTTAAGGGGATATAATTATTTTTAATATGTGTAAAAAGAGATATATCATAAACAGCACCATATTTAACATCTGTAAAAATATATCTGGTTAATATTCTTATAGATGACACAGATAAAGGATCCTATTTGTATTTTATTATGTAAAACACGTGTTTTATTAAATCAAAGGCACGGATGGTTATAGCTTTTGTATATTCTAAAAAATGCTGAGTACGTTTTACTAGTAGATTTAACTCAAACCATTTTTTAGTTTTTGGTAATTAGCCTTTATTGGTAATCTTATGAAACAGTCATAGTTACTTAGCATGATTAAATGCAAAAGCTTTCAATTTAGCTAAAATACACACGATATATATTAAGAATGTAATAAAATCGTTACAATGTATCGAATAAAAGTCAATAATTCTATTTGACATTTATACCTATTTACTTTAAAAAAATATTGATTATTTTATTTGTATATATCTACTTTTATGTGAGTTTTTTTCTTTTTTTTTCACCAACATGTTTCAGAAATTAGCATTCCATCATCAGGGGGCTGTATAACTGTCAAAAAACCCACATATATACATACATATGTACATATGTGGGTTACATACAGCACCCTGATGATGGAATGGTAATTTCTGAAACATATTGGTGAAAAAAAACTCACATAAAAGTAGGTATATACAAATAAAATAATCAATATTTAAAAAAAAATGTCAATCTACAATATTGCTCAATCAGTTTAAAAAATACTTATTTACTTATTCTGGTGCAAATAGTATCATACATTGTGCACTTATTTAGAAGAATACTTATACAAAATTTTAATAAAATCTTTAAAATAAATATTACAGCTAACGCGATATAACAACATTCATGAAATCGTAGTTAATTTAATAAAATATATTCACGTTAATGTAATTACACGAATATCTCAGAACGATTGACTTTCAAACAATAAATAAACGGAGAGCTCTCAAAGAAAAGAAATAAAACGGTTCGCTCGCATAAAATTAGCATTTTCGCCATCTTTTCAGCTGATTAGCTGACAACATTGTACGCTTATATACAACCTTTCAAATTAAGTTGTCTGCATACAAAGTAATGGGTCCCATCAAACGAAGGAGACTCGCCCGCGTCGCTCTGCGAAGCCTCGCAACTTCGCGCCTTATCTGTTTCGTACGACTCTTGTTTAAGTCGGTAAACAGCGTCTGGAACAAACGAGAAAGGAGAGAAAATGAGAAACGGACAATAATCGAATATTCTTATCATTTTAATTGTCATTAAGTTGGAAACAAATTGCGGCAACTTCTGGAAATTGTCATCCGATTTGAGTTCCTAACCCGTTTTCTCCGTCTCCTTTGGAGTCGTTTGAATTATCTTTTCGGTACAAAGACCGAGCGCGAGAGATACTGAAACGTAATATTATTGTTCTCGAGTGTTCTACGGATCAACGGTTGGTTTTAGCGAAAACATCGCAATTTTCGATCGTTAAACCGATCTTATTTTTAATAATGAATAAATTTTATAAAAAAAAGCCGTCGCTCTGAATCTCAATTCAAATAAATATATTTTATGTTTTTGATAAATTTGGCGTTTATATTGTAGATAATCACGATGATAGATAATTAAAAATATTTAATTATATTTATTATGTTATCCTACTTGAGATAAAATAGAAAATGTAATTAAATATTTTCAGTAATCTACAACTTTATTTTGTTTTCTCTGCCTAGGTGCAAAATATTATATTAATGAAAGTAACATAGTAACAGACTGAATATCGTTCAATAAAAATAAAAAAACTCGACCGAAAATCTTTTTCGAAAGTATACTCCAGAAATCCGGAATCATTCTATAGTCCGTAGAATAGATGTTATATCAATAAATTGATACGGAATTACCATTGCGAAGGTAATTTTTTTGGGGAAAAAATTGTAATAAAATTTTTATCACAGGAAATACTCTGATACACGAAAACTTGAGCCAATAAAAATAATTGCATTTATAATATTACCAGATTGATTAATTAATTTTGCCTGTAAAACTTTTTATAATTGTCTTCCAAAATATTGGCCGTGATCGGACTTATTCACTATCGAACACTCGGTAGACACTCTCATAATTTATTTTCGCTGGTCGCGTTGCCGCAATTGTTTCCATGGTCTTTCTTCGCTATCAAAAAAATATATATTTCGCCGTCGACCCGTTCTCGAATTTTCTGGTACGGTTTAGTTAATTCTAAATTTCTCTAGAGTGTTCGGAAGAAATCGATTAAGAGTGATTCTTATTGTTTTACACTCACGTAACAATACTTTGTACCAGGGGCGTGCAGTGGGAACAAGAGCATGGCTTTTCCTAAGCACATATTTTAAAAAGAAACCGAAATAAGAGATATATCTCGTAATATTATTATCACAATAATCAACACATCATTCAGATTTTAATGTTTTATGATATTCTGCCAGATAAATATGTAATTTAGATGTTTTTCCCCAAATATACGGTTAAATAAAAGTCATGCTTCTTGTTCCCACTGCACGCCCCTGCTTTTTACAAGCCATAGTAATTAAATCAATGATACTTAAGTAGAGTTCGATAGTTTTAATGAATTTATTCATAAGATAAATGTTATGCATGTGCGTTAGATTTGCTCAATTTCCAATTTCCTTTTTAAAATACATATTTACTGTCAGCGAAACGATTGTTAAAAAACTATCTCCTCCTTTATTGAAATACAAAGTGTTGATCCTCTCGATCGAACATTGAAATTGGAAGTAGGGTCCTTAATTATTTAGACATTTGCATATTAAACACTCCGCAGTCGGCAGCGCTGCCTCCCCGTGTTAACAGACGATCGACATCTTAAAAATAAAAAGTTTTATCTCTTAAGATCTTTATTTGTGGGGGTACGTGGAACCCGGTACCCGGGAACGAACAATTATACAATCTAGACCGGTTTGGAATCCAATGAGCGCACTGAGTATTGAAACGGTTGTAGCGCATACCCTGTACAATTACTTGTGTGAATATTAATATTTATACCGATAACTGTTGGAGTCAGAGGTTTGGTAGTAAGAGTAACAACTCGTATCGGAAGCACTGGAAGTATCGCTCGTAAAGTTTGAAAGCAGATTTTACTGCAAACATTTATATTTATTTCACATAATAGTGCCTGTTCATGGTTGTTTATAACTGCACGATTTTGTATACGGATAATTGTTGGAATTGGATCTATGAATGAAATTCTGTAGAAAAATGTATACTTACTATTTATTTTATGCAGTTTAAGATGTCTTAATGGTGAATCATGAGCAGGATTTACATTATGATGAATGTTAAATCAATAATGATAGTATTCAAAAAATATGATTCAATTGGGGAAAAATACTAAATCATGAATAATAAATGCTTGATCGTATATTTGCGAAGCTTTTAAATAAGATTATTATGTTTTTAAATAAATTAAAATAAAATAGAATAGCATTTGAATTTAAAATATAATAAAATTAAAATAAAATATGAACAAAATACGCATCAACTCTATATTCTTAATATTTTTAAGCTAAGCTAAATGCCTGTGCTATGAAAAACAGGACTAAATTGCTGGTATGAAATGAGGCTTGAACCCGCAATAACTGGATGACTACAATAGTTTTAACCACAATACAAACACGCTACTACAAGTGCGTTTGTGTAATAAGGAACGCAAGGGCTGATAAATATATCAGAATGACAACCTTCGTAATTCAGTGTGCTAGGCGTTTCTCATACCTGGAGTTTTCGGTTCGATTCTCTATGATATCACCGAAAATTTATGTTTTATATTTTTGTTATTATATTTTGTATAAGTCTGAATTTTTGTGGCGTATTTTTTTACAATAATTGAGTCACGTGGGCGATTGCAGAGTTAAAAAAGCAAATAAAATTCTTACAGCAGACTGCAAGAAACAGTGAGAATAGTGCTTTGCGTGCAGTAATATCTAATATAAATTTGTCAGCAATAGACTAGCGAGAATCGATAGTGTCCTGATACTGAAAATGATTATGGAAGTGAAGCTTGGAGCTGGCAAAAGGGGGATGAAAGAAGACTGAATGCAGTGGAAATTAAATAACTCGGATATGTGGCGATTTAATTTATGAAAGGAAAGCAGCGTGATGAAAATTGCAAAATGAACTTATAATTATGGTGAAAAGATGCTTAGCGACTTTTTAATACAGGTTCCTACAGAATATTTTATATTCACACACGACCGTTTTTCTATTAATGGCTGTAAAGCTTATACAAGGATTCAACAACAATGACTAAACACTCATTTTTACACCTACACAGTCACGTCCTTACGGAGTATGCAGAGAGAGTGTAAGAGGGGAAATCGAGTATTCCTCCGTGTTTTACTAATTCAATAAGTCGAAAAAATTTTTTTTCTCATTTTATCTATATTAAAGGAAACACATTCTTATTGTGAAAATGCAATTTCAGAACATAGTTCTGTGAATTCTTAAACAATTTATATTAATCAATTAGAAAAAACATACAGAAAAAATCATATTAACGAAAAAATATTTTAAATGCCGCGATAATATTTCGGATAACGCACCATTCCCGAATATAATTGGAGGTCCGTGGTTCAAGTCCCGGCGGCATTTAAAATATTTTTTCGTTAATTTGATTTTTTTTTGTATGTCTTTTCTAATTGATTAATAAAAATTGTCTCATTTTATCTCTTTAAATCATCAAATGATATGATTTTTCAGTAGATAATTTTATAATTATAAACCTTTTTTACAGTGCATGAGTAGGTAGTTGAAATATCATTGTATTTCACCGCGATTCATTATGCAATACGTGTAAAATAATATAGTATAAATATAATTAAAGTAAAATTTTAGTTGATATTTTTTCCATAGCACAACCGATATGTAGACTACAATAACACACGTAATTTCAGTAAGCTTTTAAAAAATGAAAATAATTTGTTTCTTTCGATAATTGACTTGACTTGAACTTGACTTGTGTTGACTTGACTTGAATTGACAAATGACTTGAATATCTAAATTTTATATAATAACGAATCGTAAGTGATTTAGTACAGCCGTTATTTTGTCAAAGAGTTTGTTATTACGTTGTCATCACAACGTGTCAACGATTATTGCGGATATGAGAAAATCATTGAAGAATACGTTAAAGAACGACGGTTTCATACACTTGAAGAAAATGACTAAATATATTGAACAAAGTTACAAGTAATTGAACTTCTTCGGCGATAAGTTACGCGGTGCCAGTTGGAGCCAGGTTTAAAGAATCAAATCCGAGCAGAACGTGGAAAAGTTTCGTCGAAAAGACAAAATTGCCGCCTGACGACTTCTTCTCTGGAATTATTTAATTAAAAGAAACAACTGGTGCCATTTTGTTAAATACTTTACCTTTTTGTCGCGGAACGGCATCATTTTTATCAAAGAAATTTGATTAAAAAAGTCGATTGTACCTCGACTCATTTGAAAACAAAGAATGTTTGGGGACAAAAGGAATTGTCCGAAACTTTTCTGGCAGAAGTATCAGCTTCATTTAACGTTAACAAACCAACCTCAATCAGTGTGATAACAATTAAAACCCGGATTAAAAGATTTTCATTAAAAATGAAAACCGACTTGTTTAATCATAATAATTTATTAAAGTTTTTTCCAAGGTTCCATTCAAAAAATCTTGATCACCTGCGCTGATTGGCGAATTTTAATTTAAAGTTAACAAAAGAATTTAAATTCAGTATTTATAGCTGGAATATTTTTATTGGTTGTCTTCATATATTACACGAATAATTAGTTTAGAACTCGATAATCGATGTGATGTAAAAATGTCAAATATAGAATTTCGTTAATATATTTTGTAATCACTTAAATTAATTTATTATAATATATTATTATTATTATTGTACGGTACAATGGAAACGAAAATATAAACCGTATTATTCAAAATCTCAAAAACCAAACATGAAAATTTTTCGTTACATTTTATATTATAGTTTTATATCATGATTGGTTTTTGATATTGTGAATTTTCGTTTCCATTGTTTCGTGATCTTAAACGCAAAGACAGTGTGTATAGATGTCATCTACACAGTAGTCTACGTAGATATAGATGACCTTAGCGTGTTTTTATTCGTATTTGGAATCCATTAAACACCGTCAGTGATTTTTCCTCCTCAAGGGAAAAAGTAATAATTTACAACATTTTCTGCTGTATGAAATATATAAAATACGTCGTCAGATTTACCGACACTTGAGTTTTTTCTGCCACTGTAATGAACACACTTTTACCATGCTTACGTTAGCTTCACCTGTTTGTCTGGACGGGATCTTATAATCGATATCTCACCCGCTTCCCAATTGAACTGAGATTTTGAACACAGATGTATTCTCAATGACAATACATGAATCAATTATCAAATTGACTAATCAATTAATTATCAAAATTTCATAAGCAAATTAAGTAATTAGCTCACTAAAAGATAGTTAAAAGCGCTAGTTTCCGTCCAGAGTGATTTTGTACGCTGTGTAATAATTATGTCTAAAAAGGAGAAAATTACATTACATGATTTTTTTTTTAAAGTAAGTTTTCCACTATAATTCATAATCCAAGCCATCCATCTTGCGTTGATGATGCACAAGAAGGGTACTTCTTTGGTATACGAATACCAATATAAAGGATATAAATCATTATATCTATGAATCCTCGATCAGGTAAACCTATCATCCGGGCCGCCCACTTGATGGAAAAATTTCGCATCCTCGAAGGATAGCCGATTAAAATGTAATTATGATTATTTCTAATCAATATCACGATTCCACCTTTGCTTGAATACGCCTTACTAACAAAATCTGTCTGGCTGATGCGTAATATACGTAAAATACAAATAAAAAAGATGTCTTAGATTTTAGGTGCTTAAAAGAATTAAATAATTTTACAAAGGCTTAGCCTAACCTGCACTTTATTTATTTTCCTGTTCAAGCAAACATGCAAGAGGAATTAAACAAAAGTGGAGAGAATGTCTGTAAACTACGACCGAAGCAGATGTCGCAATTACGTTATACATTCGTGTATATGTATGTATATTTATTTGACCACATGTCACACGACCGCGGCGGCGATTCTCTTTTGTTACCCGCCATTTCTTTTTTCTTCCCGCGCGTTTTTTGCAAACAATTCTCACAAACAGAAGTTTGCAGATACAATTACAGCACGAAAATAACGCCTCAGGTGAGTGGTCAGCAGTACCGGCAGAACGGTTCCAAACGATAAAGCTGCGTTGCTAAAGTCGGTGCGCTTTCGACCAAACGCGGTAACGAGTGCCGTCTTGTGGCAAATTGTTCTCTTCAGATAAGGTATAATTTTCATAACTGTTTTTTAATTATATCTCGTTATCTCATTCCTGAAAATGTAACTATTATTACCCCATTTAAGAGGTAAACGATAATAATTCTAGGCAAGTCGAAGCTACTTCTCTAATATTTGTATTATGTTGTTTTAGTTACCATGAGGTCAAACCAAATAGAAATAAAGTGTTAGCTTTGTACATATTTTTAGGTTATCTGGAATCATATCAATCGATTAGCGGATTATCCGGAAGACTTAAAAATACCAAAATAATGATTGGTCGCTGGATTACTTCTCGTGGTTTTATGATTAAAATTTTACTAAAATGCAAGAGCTTTCATTTCCCTCCGACGAGAATGTGACTTAAATGTACACATAAATGGTGTTTTTTTAGAGATATAAAACATTAAAATGAAATAAAACACATAAAAATCGTGTTTGTAGCCGTGGTATTTATTGACTTTATTGGAAACAATACAATTCCATTGATTTATAAATATAGGGTGTTTTTAGAGGTTTTTTTTTTTTATCATTTTCATTTTGGTACTAGCCGTACACCCACGAAAAATCACGTGACATAATTAAATGAATATAAATATCAAGACCGTGGTTTGGTGGCGCGGTCCTTGAGTGTAGCCTGAGCCGCGCGGTTATTGACGTGTCACACTCAGCTGCCCCCGCCTCGTTAGCGGCTAGTCAGTGTGGTTGTTGTAATTCCAGCAAGTTACGGACGGACATCCGAAATTAGTTATTAGTAGTTGATATTGTTTATGTCAAATTTTAAACACGTTTTTCTTCTTATCATTTTTATTTTGGAATATGATATTTGTTTGATATGATAATGATTTTATTTTAACGTCAATAGATAGATGTGTTCAAATATTAATTTAGATAAATTAACTGAATAGTATTTCTAAAGCTCAGTGCAAATTTAATCATCATCATCAACAACAACTGATGTACGAAGACTTCTCCTGACTGCCTCACTCTTCGGCCCTTTGCTAATCTTCGCATTGATACTCTCACTGGAGACTGAGCGTCCTGTAGATTGTTTTCTGCGCATATTTAATTTGTGTATATATTTAAATTTGTTTCTAAAATGCCATCGGTCTTACAAAAGAATGTAAACTTCTTTGAAGATTGGACGAGTTTCTAAATTATTACAAAGACTAATCTCCATCGAAAGTTACAACTAAAAGGCTATTAAAGAGATTTTAATTCGGATTTACATACGAAAAGCCTTCAATTGTCTGCCGAGATAGGTACCCACCTCCTACTTAAACGAGTTTGACAGAGCCTTAAACATTTTCGATGTAAAGCGTTTACAGCGGCCCATTAAATCACTTTGTATTCAGACTAAGCATCCGTGCGCAGCTTCCCGCGCGCATAATCTGATATTTTAAAACTGGGACCCCAAAATCCCCAACAAAAAGTCGCATCAAAGTGCGTCCGTCTCGTTATATTTTTATAAGATTCGTGCGATAGAGGGAGATGTGCGATATTCAGATTTTGGCGTGGTGGAGATTGAAAGCGTGATGGATACATCATGCGGATGAGCGGGATGAATAAGGCACGCGATGTGCGATGTTCCCCGGTTAATGAGATTATAAATATTGCGGAATGCGCGGCCCGCGCATGCGAGCCCCCTGGAACTTGATTGCCACTTTAAAACACTTAAAAGTATTCATTCGACCTTATAAGGCGGTTCTGGGAATAATTTCAACTTCCGATCGCTGAGTAATAGGGATGAAATGTGTACATAATGAGACGCACATGCAAATATTTTGGGGTGAGGATTTTTTGTACTTTCACTGTTGAGTTTTGCTACCAGGCGAGTATGATTATTACGTGATTATTTGACAAAGTATTTTTTTTTAAATAGTGATAAGTCCATCCAACTGTATTTTAAATAATACATTTTAATTTTTATTTATTTCAATATACAGCACAGAAGTACCTTTAACATAATAATATATATAAGAAATCCAAAGATTAGAACAGCAAAAAAAAATACAGAATTGGCATTGTATAGATAGTTGTTTAAAGTTATAACAGTTATATAATATTTATAAAAATGAGGGTAAACACAACACTGTTTTATTCCACTTTATTTATTTTGAATTGTTAGAACGTTTTCGGGATTTCTCCCATTGTCAATAACAACACGTTTACAAGTTTACGAGTTGTAAACGTGTTGTTATTGACAATGGGAGAAATCCAAAATAAATATAGTGGAATAAAACAGTGTTGTGTTTACCCTCATTTTTTTAAATATTAAAAATGAATTTCCACAATGTTACAAACAAAAAACTTGAACATTTAACAGTAATTTAGAAAAATGAGGTGTGAAGTATATAAGATAACACATAATTTCGAAAAAGAAGATGTGTAGTATATACAAGGTTGAAAAAATAGGTATAATAATTTTTTTGTGATTATATTATGAATTCAGGACGGCAGGGTGTAGAGCTTTTAGTAGCGAATCTTTATATTGTGCTAAACTAGAATTAAAAATATCAGAGATGTGCGCATAGGTGTTACCTAGCTTATGCAGTCTGGCTGGGTACTAAAATGCGAGTTGGTTCTAGTGTTCTCACAGTAAAATAGTGTAGGTATTCAGTAGCTCTTTCAGGCGCATGAAACATAACCAAACACAAAATATCAGGGGTGTCAAAATGTGAGTTAATAATTTTGTAGAGTAAAATCAAATCAGGTACAACACTCCTGCTGGATAATGGCAATAATCCAGTAAAAAATTGTAATCTTGTGTTGTTGATATTTTCAATTGGGATGTGGAGACGATAGTTAATGTAACGTAGAAATTTGTGTTGGATGCCTTCAAGTGTGTACATATGGGCATTGTAAGGAGAACTCCAGACAGATGAAAACTCAGTTTTATATAAAGTTGTTAGCGTATTTAATGTAAATTTTTGAATTATGTATGATGTTTATAAAAGATTTGATGAAACCATTCCAGATTTAATGAAAAGTGGATTGATTCATCTTGGCATTACCTACCGTGCATTATGGTATTCGCTGCATAATAAGGTTGATAGCTATTTGAAAATGGAATAATATATGTCATTTTTACAATACCATATGCGAGAATAACTCATTTTAAAAACGAAATTGTAAATTTTCAGAAGCTTAAATAGTGAAAATAGCGAAATCGGTATCGCGGTTCCTCGACATAGACAAGTTCTGGGTTCCACACCAAAGATTTTTTTCTGTGTACCTTTTTTTTCATTGACGCATAATTAATATTTATTGTAAATAGTACAATGGAGTGGGACCCACCATGTTACATAGCAATAGCTCGCATAATATCAGCCTTAGATTTTCGTTATCCAAAACGGCATTATTTTAATATTGAAGCGGGCGACCCAGCCACACCGCAGACGACGCTTAAGCACTTATGCGGCGTGGCGAAGTGCCCATACAAATTCACGTAACTGTCTCATGAATGCAGAAGGAAGGAGAAATAAATTTATTAAGAAGTAGGTACTTACAAATAATACAACAATAGTGAAATTACAGTTAAACTAAAATATAAATCAAAAACATAATCAAAATTAAACATATTAAAAAATTGCAAATAACGCAATAAAAATATTTTCAAAATATAAATGTTTTTAAATTGAAAACGATGGCCTCGTTAATTTTAAAAGAGTATAATAAATGCTTTTTGGTGAAATATTTAAATAATAAATATAACGATTTCAAAATATTTTAATTTGATCCGCCGACTTTCATTCGTCGACAAAATTCATTCAAAACATTCAAACAAGGACATTTTAAAAATGTTCCTTTTAATAAAAAGGTAACAAAAATAATGCCTGGGAACAGCGAGAATTCCATACAAACGACTGACAAATACCAGGACCGCATAGTATGTAAGGAGGTATCGCTATCCTGTTGTTTGGTGTCACCGCTTCCTTTCGCGAAGAGACGTTCGTTAGAGCGATCTTGATGGATTGTTTTAATTCAAAACAGTCGGATCTCCTGTTACGGAGGTATTTTATTAGGATTTATCTCGATTGTACACAAGTTTGTTGGCTTTGCATACTGTCACACGGTCGTGGAGACAGATTTACTAGTTTCTGTTCGTTTTACATTTTCTAGGTCGAGAAATATTTTAGTCGGTGTTTAAAACCACTTGATAAATGTTAAAAAAGTTAGTAATATTCATTGTATTCTAAATTTTGGAAGAAGTATAATTTTTTTTTAAAATATTAAATATACATAATTGTTATTTATTTTTCAATTGGTTGAGCAAATTTGTAGATTGACATTTTAAAAAATTAATTTTATTATTTGTTTTAATCTACTTACATTCAATAATTACACCTACATGTTTCGGAAAAACCTTTCCATCGTCAGGGTGTTTATGAGATGTCTGAATAATCATATTTTTTCTGAATTTGTAAATCATTTATTAGAAAATGATCACAGTTTTGATAAAAATAATATAAATAAATTTTGCTTTTTCTTCAAATGTAGCAAATTTATTTTGTGGTAACATAATTATAATTGTTATAAATAAACTTTGTTTAAACCACTTATTTATTGAAAAAAATCAACATGTTTCGAAGCCAATGGCTTCTTCGTCAGGAAAACAAAAATAATTTTTGATTAGAAATTAGTAAAGCACGTAAAAGTAAACAAAATATTATTAATAATCAATTAAATTTAACTACTAGTCCAATTCCAAAAAAAATTCCAATCATTTTGTGTAATCAAGACCTAAAGCAATAATATTTAAAAATATTTTTTTAAATAATTTGGAAAACCAAAAAACTAAACACATTATTCATTTTGATATTTTGACATATATAAAATACCCTGACGATGTAAAAATTTTTCCGAAACATGTAGGTGCAATTAATCAAATAATATAAGTAGATACATACAAATATTACACAAACAGGAATTGTAATGTCGGACCTCCGCGATGTCTGGGTGTTCTTAAAAAATACCTGTTTATTTGATGTTGAAGAAATATTTATATTATCACGCAAACTGTAGCAATCTCTAGTTTTGTCTTAAATATAACTTTTTGATGATTATTATATAAAATAAGTGCTAATATTAATTTAAAATTTGATAAAAATCAGTTTGTTTCATACATGTCTACTAATTTTATTGTCCAAAGTGTTCAAATATTCAATCTAGAGATCCTCGATGACTGTATCATTTTGGATGCTGATGTCTGATTTTATACCTCTCAATTCATATTAATGTGTCGTAATTGCGTATCCTAGGTGTGTATTGACTTACACATTGGCCAATCCTATTTCCACTGTAGTAAGTTAACTTTTATTTTCTATTCCAGTTTTTTTTTCAGGCCACTTCCAGGGCCCACTTAAAGACAATTGATTTGAACCAGATGGCGAATTCATATTAGCGATAACAGCGTACATACATTAGCTCCCTGCGGTGCCCTTATTTTCGTACCTATCATATAATATATAAGTTAAATTATAACATATTTATAGATATTTAAATATTGTTTACTATTAAAATATAAAATATATCAATACAAATTATAATTACGTTCCTTACTCAGAAAATCTTCAATCTATTGTAAGACCTTGTACTATTAAATAATAGTGATGTATTCTCAGATCCCTAATTAAATTAAAATAATTAAATTGGTTTGTGTGAATAAATAAATAAAATTGCTGCACTGGCTACTTAATTCTGGTCTGACACTTTTCTTGCATGCAAATTAGATTGAAATATGGACACTGATGGTAGATTTAATACAATCAAAGTCGCTAATATTTCTTACTCTCTGCGTAAGTACAAAGCTGATGCGAGGAATGTATTATTAAACCTACAATTTGCTGACACTCTAGCTCAAGCGCTTGATGCGAAGTATCATTATGAAAAACCCGGTAAACTTAAACGGGGGCTGTCAACATTTACATTTCACTATATCGTCACAGGTGTCTTAAAATATATTGATTTATTATTTAAAAAACAGGTTATATATATAATTATAGAAAAGGTACACTTTTACTGTAAATAAATCTAAATATAATTGTGGTTACGAGGCGAGAGGCAAATGAAAACACTGGAAATTAATCAACGGTGTATTGATCATTTTGATTGATTCACAATGTCACTGGACATGAATTAAATTTAAGCACTTATGTTGTATTCACACCATTTCGCAATTTATCACTCGCCAGTGAAACACTTTTTATCGCTTGCTAGAATATTCTGTCCAATTATCGCACGTAAGTGGGTATTTTTCTCGATATCTGTCGTAATAAAACTGCACGTTCGTAACACTACGGTCGCTGGTGTTTTATCGCTGGCTAAGTTGGGTCGGTCAAATGTCAAAACATAAAATGAAGCGCCACGGCACTGGTTTAGCCTTTTTATAAGCAACACGTTGGTTTTTCGAACCTCCGCGATAATTCTGTACATTTTTAGCGTTCGCAAGAATGTTATCGTCGCTTCCAGACTGTTCCACATCATCTCCCAAATGTTGTAGATAATTCCAGAGTGTGGTAGGGTGTTCCAGAGGTTTCTATAATTTTTTGTCTTCGAAATATTACGATGAATTCCGATCCTGCGTAATTTCTCCGAATTATGTAATCACGTTAGAATTTACTTTTGTTATAAATAAATTGATGACATTTAAAGGGATAAAGTTTTTTAAATAGTGGGTTTTTGATAGTGAATAGCTCCAGTATATTTTACTGCATTATATTACAGTTGAAATATATTATCATACGAGTATATATAATATTATCAGATTTTTCTTTTTCTTATAGTGCCATCTCCTATCGGAGGTCGGCAATCACGAATCAATTCACCTCCGCATGGAACAACTCAGTCGTGTTACGCTTGTATCAGTTCCTCGGGTTATGCAGCCATGAGATGCGGCGTCTTCCTACGCTTCTTTATCCACTTATTTCCCCCTGGATGATGAGTTGGTTTAGACCAACTGTACTCAACCTTTCTTTTTTCGGGCCACGTACATATGTTTGCTAACTATAAAAGGATGATAATAACACTTAACACTTATCAACCAATACCAGCTCAAACGTTAAATACAGCTTATTTCCCTACATGAAATTTATTCTCATCATATCTGTATACTCAAAATACAATTATGAAAAAAATAAAACTCAAAACGAACGTTTATCTAAGCGTTTATTTTTGTTTAGCATCTTAACTAAAATAATAGATTAATAAGGCATACGAAAATATGATTTATGAGTCAGATTCCTTATTACGGACGTAACGGGAGACGAAATTATAAAAGGAAAAAACGTCCAGAGTTGCATAGACCACATCATTTTGGTGGCAAACGATAAAGTTTGTACAAAGGTTTAGAGATACTCAAAGAGTGAATTATTTAATGATACAAAAAGTAGGAATAATATTTATAGATTTCAAAAAAGCATTCGACCCGCTGAAATACGAGATTTTACTTAGAAATGCATGAATGTGGAATACGAGGATCACTAAAAAAAAATGGCTAAAAATTACACGAAAAACACAAAACTTACACTATGGGGTTGAAACTACGTATGGTTGAAGTAACGAATTCGTTCTTAAATCATAGAAACCACCGGTTTTAAAATGACAGTTTGTCTTTATGTTCAAGATAACTTTCTTTTAAAGTTTGTCTTTATGTTCAAAACTTATAATAGCAGATTTTTTTAATCACGTTCCCGATGGTAAATATGATTCTGGCCACATATAAAAGCTTGTCGGGCCGCATTCAGCCCGCGGGCCACAGGTTGAGTATGGCTGGTTTAGACTATACTTTTGTCCTCTCATAATGTTTCCGAGATACTCCAGCTTCTGTATCTTGATGATCTGAGCATATAGTAACTCTATCAACCCAGAAAATGTTCAGAATGTTTCTATAGAACTACATCTTAAGGGCTCGATTTTGTGGATGGATTTTTGATTTAGTGTCTATTCCTCCAATCTGTATAAGATAACTGAGAAAATATAACATTCCACCATACGCATTCCATGTTGCAGGTTGAGATCATGGTTTAAAACATAACTATGTTTTATTTTTACTCCCTTTTTTTTAACTCGTAGCGTCTGCTTGCTTGTCTGTCGAAAAAATTTTTGATCGATTTTTAACCATTTTCCCGTGATCCAATCGAGCTGAAACTTTGCAAGCAGACTTGTGGCGACGATAAAAATGATCAAACAAAGTTGCGTTTAAAAAATTTAATATTTTTTTATCCCTTTCCTAGCGTCGTCCGACTTGAGCCCAACGCGTAGGTTAAGCGCTAAACCTGTTTGCACTAGGAAATTAGAAAGGGAGTATAATAAAAACTTTTATGGATTAGTTTTTTTAGTTATATGAAAACGTGATATTATTTTTCTTTAAGATAACTTTTATAAGTTTTATATGCTTCATTAATGATATTCTAAACTATAAATTTATAGGAAATTATTATAAATTCATATAGTATAATATGATTTCCGTTTATGAATACGAGATTTCTATTGTATCGGAACGTAGTATACAGTCACTTTAAAAACAACTGAACTATTGATTTGTGCATATATTAAACTGTTACAATATTAATTCATCTTAATAAATATACTTAAGTATACTGAGATATCTATAAAAGAAATTACATCTATAAACATATAAAAAGCGAAGACTGTCAAGTCTGTCGTGTCAGGAATACGTGGCGTCCGCGATCCCTATAATAATACCTCATAATAATACATAGTTGCAGACACGTACGCACGTGGAAGAGTAGCTATAGATTATTTTTTGTATCACATCCATAATGATACATCGCTCGTTGGCACTTTTGTGAAACTGTATTTAGGTGTCGGCAAATTGTAGTCCGTCCAGAGCACCCTTGGCCGCGGTAATCAGCACGCAGGCCTCGCTGGCCACCGCACCGGTGCGCGCGGAGGCTCGGCGGCGCAGATTATGTCAAACCCCAGCCTATAATCCCGCATTTTATTATTGTAACGCGGCCCAGGATTTAACTGGGTAATTCTAGTGTGCTATGTGGAGCCAGATTATTTAAAATAGCACCAGACGAGAAGAGTTTTCGGATTCTGACGCTCGGGTGATGTTGACGGTTTTATAAAAATACTCATTTTATTTTATTTTTTAACAAACAGACCGTCAACAGGTCATAAATGACGCTAACAGATGGTCGCAGAGTGATATTAAAGTACAAGATATTAATATTTTGTGAGCATTTGAATATGATATTATTACACAATTCACTTTTTACAATAAATTATAAATGATAAAATAAATTGAGAATAATATTCGGACTAACGCAAATCACTAAATACAATTTTAGGAATAAGTTCCAGGTTAATAAGTTTTTACACATTTAACTTTTACAAAATGCACTAGTGTGTAAATACGTACATTATTGGCTTAACGGGTTACGTCTAGTCAGGATTTTTAAAAAATCGTTTTTTTTTGGTATTTTCTTAAAGCAAAATGTTTCAAAAATTATGTGTGAAAATATCAACTTGATCCGGTTATTAATTTTAAAGATATCTAACGATAACTGTAGGGCCCTCTGCTGCCGCCCGTACTGACAAACGGGGCGACTGCTACGGAACGCAATTTTTACCTGATTAATTCTAAGAATAATGTACGAAATTTCTTTTATACTTCTACTTTTAGACATAAGACCCTTTAGGCTAACTGAGATTTGATTTAGTGTTAGTTCTTCAGTGGTAGTGAAACCCAGCAGTCGATAGGTAGTTGTGCATGTATTATAATCATTTTCAAAAATTTATAATGAGACGTCATGAAGGTATGCAAGGAATATTTATGATTGCCATTGCATAGGATTAAATTATGAACCTAATGCACACCGGTATGCTGAAAAGCTCGATATAGAGCGCATAAAGATTACTGACGTGCAAATCCGGTCACCCGAGAAGGCAAAATGAGACGTAGTTAAAAAAAAATCGACATCTTGGAGGCTTACACATCGGCAGAAGATGTATTATATATACCAGAAATAGACGACTCTATGTAAGTAAGTAATTTATGCATAAAACTATAAACGCGTTTTTCTCAAAATAACGTTTTCAAAAACGGTGTCCACAATATTTTAAAAACTACTCGACAGATTTAAATGAAATTTAAACATCATATTTTAGGCATTAAAAACTTGTGCTTAATCGAAGGATTATTTTTTTTGACTTAAATTTTTTTTTAATAAATAATAAATTAGTGATTTTTTCCCTCAAAATTCATAATTAAGCTTTCATAGACCGCCATTTTGCTAAATTTGAAAAAAATAAAAAAGCTTCGATTAAGCACAAGATAAACTATTGAACTACTATTTTTTTTTGTTTCATTAAATTTAGATAAACCACTAAGAAGCACTGATGGACACCGCAAGGCACTACTTGCAAAACAGGGGTCAAGAATCGAGATTCTATCGTGGTCCAGTATTAATAATTTTATTTGAAATTTTCGGTATAGTTACTAAAAATATAGTGTAAAACGTTGGTATTATGTATTGAATCAAAACATTAAACAACCGTTCGTGTTTTAAAAAACAATTTTTTTTTTGATTCGTAGGCATCCTTGATGAACATGTTTTATAATTATAATTAAAAAAGATATTTATTGTCATTGAGAACTGCAGTATTGTACATATATAATAAACGTAAGATAGATACTTTATTTTAAAAAAGAGATACGTCTATTTTTCCCTTCTTTTATCTACAAAATTGTTATAATCTCATTTATTTTCACACACGTAATATGCGCATATACACACACATACATATGCAAACATGATTGCTCGACAAAAGTTATTATTCATCGTTTACTCTATTTCTATATACGTATCAATATATTTCGGGTGCTTGATGCGTTTTCGTATTAAGTGCTGTATTTCAAGTACTGATGAACCAATTTTACAAAATCATATGCGTTTTTATGTAGGTGATCCAGAGTGTTTGAAAACGATCCAGACCATGATGAAAAAACAAAGGCAATTTGGCTCCATGTCGAAACGATACCAATATGAAACAAATATCCTACTGAACACGATAGAGTGAGAGCTCTCTATCATCAAGAAACACGATCATTTCTACTTGGAACCACATATGTGCTCGGTACATACAGGATTATATTAAATAAATTATAATTAAGATAAACAAAGCTTCCGCGCGTCGCATCATTCCATCCAACAGCGCGTATTTTGCGATTCAAAATAAATATTTGACGTCGTGCCCACTTTTAACCTGCTGTTTTCATTATGATTGCCTCCTATCTGCGTTATATATTTATCAATCCATTAGTGCAGCTGTTTTACGTTAAAAATATATAAAAATTGCGAACCGAATACTTGTGTCAGAGAACACAACGCTTTTATCTTTTTTAGATTAACATTTTTTTGCAAAGCTCGCTAGCGGAATATTTTTTATTGGATTGCTGGAAACGGAATTAACTAAAATTTAATAATTTATACTGCACTGCTCTACGTAAAGCTTTAATTTGCAAACGGTTTAATACGGCAGATAAATAGATTGTCACGGAAATTTCATTTGAAATAAATGCGAACGTATCGTACCTGTTTTATCTGCCCAATCTCTTGCTACAATTTTAATAGTTGACCGTAAAAATCTGAAAATTACTACAATTTTAATGTATTTTTAAAAAGAAAATGGAAAATATAAAACTTTCAAAGGCTACCAATATGATTATCATTGCAGTACCTCACACCAAACAAGGTTGGCAGGTATACTTTACCCGAGTAGAAATTGACTTATCTTAACCCTTATAGTGCCGAAAAGCGCCGTGGCGCTCGTAGGTAGGTGTGCGGAAAATGCCAGCGTCGCGATAGCGCTCGTTTCGACAGCTCACTTTTGGCGCGCGTCCGTGACGGTCGTATTCCTGCGTTCATATTTTTATTCATTAAATTGCGTTCTAACTTTTTTCTACACTCATAGGTAAGTGTGTGAAAAATGCCAGCGTCGCCATAGCGCTCGTTTTGACAGTTCACTTTTGGCGCGCATCAGTGCTTTCTAACTTTCTTCAATCACACTTTTTTCTATAAACACCGTTATTATTATTTATTTCTATAATCCTAAATTTGATTTCAAAATGTCGAACACGAGTGAAAGTTCCGATATGGATGTTGAAATGACAGAACAATTTGAAAACCGAGTTAGTGATTATGAGAGCGATAGCGGGAGTGATATACGTATATTTTCTATAATTTTATTGTCAATAAATATGTAGTACATATTCAGTTTCTGTGTTTTTATTATCATAGTTTGAAACCTTCTGAAAAGAATGTTGAATAAATTATGAAAATTAGTATATTGTAACAGAAATGGTAAGTGTTTTTGGTGTTTATATAAATTATCTACGAAAATGCACTTTTTTTACTGGCATTTTTAGCATATTTTGCCAAAATATTTATGGCACTAAAAGGGTTAAAAATCGTATACTTATCTTAAAAAAAAAATTGGTTTTATTTTCTTTTCTATACTTAAAATAATAAGATTTAATCTTTATTAAATATTTGTACAATGTTCAAAATATATCTAGGTGATCTTTTATAACATGTACATTTAGTTCATAAAAATATCAGTTATTGCTACACCTTACTCGCTAAATATAATTATAAATTACTGCTTTTAAATTAATTTCGTAACTGATATTCTGCTTAGAAATGATTTGTAATAACTGTAACGGATCGCAAATATTATGTCTGTAAAAGAAAAGATATCATCGAAGTTGGTGTAGGGAAAATTGAGATTTAAATAATGATCAAGGTTGACAGAAATGTCTGTTTAAGAGGAGGAAAACAAATATTTCCGAGAATGCGAGCAGTAAGCAAAGCTTGGTAGATCCGTTGCAAATATGAAACGGGGTGCCAAGGGTGATATTGTGTTGCTTATTGGATTTTCGTCATACTGTTCTGTCGCCAGAAGTACGCCGGTAGATCTTTATTAACTTCTGATGGAATGGGCCAAGCATAAACCCTCACCTTACTTATTCACTTTGGGAGGAGTGTCGACGAACGATGAAGATACTGTAAAATTAAAATCATCTTATCAATCTAAAAATATAGAGATATTATTACTAGCGGCGATATGCAATGGGAATTATTAATTTTTGATTATAGATGGCTCTAGTATAGCATCTTCAAACATTTGAAAGAAGACAGATAAAGAACAAATGTGGGGTATAAAAACAAAGGCAGCAATATAGAAAAAAACTTAATTCAGTCTTCAAGTTTGTGTTTACTGGGGTATTACGCCGTGTTGTTATGACCTTTTGGGCCGACGTTTTGGATCCCATTGCAGGGTCCATCATCAGGGCTGATGTGCGCTCACACTGGCCGTGAAATCCTAAGAACATTCTTGAATGCAGTCGTTGAGGGTTATTATAGAATGTACTGAATTGGAGATTTTATAGGAAATATAGCCTATTCATTTATAGGAAACATGGTCGTGGATGGAATAGATACGTAAAATCTATAATGCAGTAAATTCTCCTCGATGATTGAATTCAAAACATTTTTAAAATTTTTTCTATAGTGTGCTGCCTACGTTTTTATACACCAAATTCCACATACATACAAATTTCGAAAATTTGACTTTTTTCAAAAATTAAGGTCCTTACGGTGTAATTCGTGAACGTTGCATTGTGTAAAGTAACTAACCAGCTAATACAGATCACTAGTCCTGAGGCCACCCTACAAAGACTTCCATACACGTTTCTCACATAAATAAATTTTGGAATCCATATTATGTATAATGAATTTCTTCTAGAAATTTATGATCCCTGATGTATAAATATAGGATAAAATAATTTATCTAGGTATCTTCGAGATCTAGAGTAATTTCGAGATCGCAATGAGGGCCTACCTATTATAGTCGGTTTAATTTTCTCACCATGTAAAACATAATATGACATTCTAAATGCTATACATGAAAAATCGAAATACTATGACTCAAAAATATATTTTGGTCCTAATATAGTACTACAATTTCATACATTTATTTTCTTTTAACACGAAACACAAAATCACTTAACACGAAAAGATTGAACAGTACGTAGACAAATAAGATGGTGCGCAAAAATTCTGATTTTTTTGCAAAAACTATTTAAATTGTACTTGTTTCCAAAAAAATATCATATATTTATGTAAAGTATTAATAAATTGTGTACCCAAGTTGATGTTATTTAAAATGTACGTCTTTTATTTATTATTTTACATACATTTTCTAACAAGAATTTCCTTAGACACGAAAATTATTTCGATTCCCATGGCTTCGTGTAAAACCATTTCTACTGTATATAGGGCTGCATTTGAGCGAAGTAGTTTTTACAAATAGATACATTATGTAACCGGAAATTTTGCAGTTCTATGTTGTGTGTTTCTCCTCTTCTTGGTATTATTTACATATCAAAGTACCATTTCGATGTCAAATTTTAATACAAAAAATCGAATCGGCGCGCGGCTATTTGATTTTTCCATATTTATGTTCTTGACGCCGGTGATTCGATATAAAAATATGACGACGCGGGCAGATATCAAAATGACATTAACCAAATCCCAGCAGAGCGTCACATCACGCCAGATTCCTATTACATCATTAATGCCGTATGTAAATTCTAGATGGATTCGATTCCATCAGAATAAATTCCCAATATGGCCGCCTTCACAGTCCAAACGTGATAATGTCATTACCGGATGGTTCATAACTCGCGTGTGATTTTCAAAGCAGGTGTGAAAGTGTGGACTCCAGCCGTCAGTGGGTGGGCCGACTATGCTAATTGACTCCATGAGTCCATCAGGCGGGTGGCGGAGTGCCGGATTGATAGCCCACTGCGGTTCTCGGCTTATCAGACGGTTTATGCACGGAAATTAGCAAAAGCTTGCTATTTGTAATTGCAAATAGCAAGACATATGCAATAAACAAATATAACTTTTAAATTAATAAAAAGAAAACACAATCACTGGAGTCCTAGTAGAAAAATAAAAAAATGTTGGTAGTACAAGCAAAATCATACAGTGGGTCTCAATAATCTACATTGAAAAACATTGAGAAACTAAATTTAGGAAAAATCAACAACATGTAGGAAAAAGAAAATTGTGATCACAAAAGAGCCCCCTGTACAAATGAAAATCATAGTACTGATGGTGTTGATATTGTAGAGATTATTCACGATGATCGTTAAATTAGGTAATTAACACCTTTACACCAGAAACTTCAACTATTTTTGTCAGTAGGTACCTAAGCAATAAATTATTTGTATCTGAACCTTAACCAATATAAAATTCTATATTTATAAATAGTCAGATTAATACTTTACCTGTTGATGTGAGAGTCAGTTTCTCTCGAACTTAAGTGGTAAAATATAAATATATTACTAAACTCATAGGGATGTAACAACATCTCATGGCTGCGTAACTTGAGGGCGTAGTATATATAAGTGTAACTCGACTGAGTTGTTCCGTGTAGCGGTAAATAAAATCGTAGGTAATCGCCATAATGATCGCCGACCTCCAATAGTTATTTTTAAAAAAAAACATAATTAAAAATCAAGCTAATAACAAAGTTAATTAAAAATGTTCATTAAATTAAAAGATTTTTTTTTAAATAAATGAATCTTTGTTATAATGTAAATCATCACAAAATATATCAAGAGAAAGCATAATAGGGCGCTACTTCTCTTTACCTGGTCCACATTTATAATTTATGTATCTTTTCGCTGAAGGTACTCTAAGGGTGCTTATGTATAAATGAATTTTCGTAGATGATGAGATACACAAATATAGCTTAGACATTATAGAAAAGGTATTTTCAATTTGGTTTTACGACAAAGGGATATTCGTTGTTCCGGAACAAATTGATTTTTAATAATAAAACTCATGTTTTACACAGAAATTATTTCATGTTAACATATCATGAGTACCTATGACTAGTCAAAAAGCTATCCTTTCATGTATACAATATAAATTATATGTAAATATATAGGTAAATCTTGGTAACGTTAATGATTTCTCCGAGTCTAGGAAAATCGTATTTTGCGCCGCAATACAATCCACTTAGCGTTAATCTGTTAGACTCAATCAAGTGCTTATGCTGTATGAAAGGGGCCGATGTACATATTTACATTTACGGATGGAGACCCTACCGATGTTGGTACTCATCTGTAATAAATCTACAAAACAAAAGATTATTATTGATGGAACCGTCGATTGATTAACTTACTGTAAAATATTAATATAATCATGTTTTAAATGCAAAATGGTTTTGCAAAAGACGATAAAATTAATTGTGAAATATTACTTCTATGTAAGATATTGCATTTGTTTGCAAAATTATTGTTTTCATATTTCCATGTTTTAACTTTGCGTAGTACAAAATTATTTTATGGTTGAACATTTTTTATTTATTTTATAATATACATTTTATCTACAACAATTTATTTATTTGTTTATTTCTATTTAATTCATATACAAAACTTTGGTTGGAGTATGCCTGTCTCACTAGAAATATCTTGAGACAGGCATAGTTTACAATAGTGTGTATTTATAAAACATAGTATGTAGATATATGATAGAATAATTATTTGTATTGGATAAGTATTGTATATTAACATAACATAGTAAAGTGATTAAAGTAACATAATTGAAAAATTAATGTGTCTCTAGAAACTGTTTACATAAAATATGGTGTAAGTAAACGCTAAGAAAATTATTTTTATTTTTAGTAAAACAAATTAAAATTAATTAGAAAAACACGTATTTCCGAAGCCTTTCGTTGTCATACTCTCACGAATTATTAATATGAAGACTAACTTGCCGAAATATTTTTAATTGTCCTTTTATGTGGATGAAGTTGAATATATGTATGTTCTTTATATTATACGATACTACGCTTTTCGACCCATCTAAAACATTTTAAATTACTCCTTTGAATCCCTACACAAAGCAAAGGTACCCTCACCCCTCTCTGATCACCTCATTCAGTCAGCGTAATACAATCATCTATCATCAATAACAACACTGAATTAATTTTGCTCAGTTGCATTCTAGAACCCTAAAGAAAATAAAGACCTGGTCAACCATCCTCCCCTACTTTGCAACCAGTATTGCTCCTTAGGGCATGCGCTATTTAAAAACACCGCATCCCCACTTCCTCACCACCTCCCTGACTAACTATCTATCCTTCCTATCGATATTCTGTTTTTTGAACTAATAGATATCACGGTTTCCAATAAAAAGTTCCACTGCACTGGTCAGAAAACAAGAGAAAAAGTCTCGTAATACTTATTTATTTATTTATTTATCTTAATAATTTAATTCCACACATAATGTTGTATGGGCTAATACATGATTTCACTTGGACATGTTGCATTCCATCTAATCATTTAAAAGTTTTTATAATATAGTTTTTCACTTCAAACCTACTTATATTCTCCATGTTTTGAAATTCCTTTGGCAGGCTATCGAAGATTTTTATACCTTTATACATCTAACAATTTTGTGAGGTGTTTTTCTTTTTCTTTGGTAGTCTTATGTTGTCGCTTCCTCTTGTATTGTAGGAATGAAAATCCTTATTCATCTTCATCCAATTATAATGAACAGGAACAGAGTGCGCTTTAAAAGTGTTTCTACCTGAAATGCATCTCATATTAATATTCTTATAATTAACTCAAATCAATGCTCGCGCTGAAAATGAGACTATCTTGATGGTTTTTCGTGACGAGACTTCAACTTCCGACTACTCGATCACTCAGCGAGTATCTAAGTGACTAAAAAACGAGTGATAATTATTCATGACATACTCTGAAGGGAAAGCCCTATCTTTTCCGATACTATTTTAGGAGCTGTTGTTTCAATATAAGTCTCACAAAGCAGAGCTGAAATATGAATCTGAAAAACATCATTGCTTTACACAAAATGCCACTTGATGGCCTAGTTTCCTTAAAATATAAATCAAAAGAGAATGAAAATAAAAGCAATCAATAGGATAAAGAGAATAAAGAAATTCCAAATAACAAAATGTCTGACCACAAAGTTAATACTTTAAATATTAAAAATAAATTCTTAATAATTATTTCATATATATTTTGTTCTTTTTTAATAAAAATAGAGATGCGAACACGGGATTCGTGTCACATCAATATTCTTACTATTTTCAAATTAAACTAAACGCTTGTGCTATAAAAATAGGATTAACTTGCTTGTCTGGAGTGAGATTCGAACCTGCGACTTTTGGATCACGAGGCAAGAGTCACAAGCTACTCTTGTTGGTCTTGTGGTTAGGTTATATTACGGCCATAAATAACAAATGACCAGTGAGGTCTGACACAATCAGAAAAATAACACGGTAGAATATTTAACATGTAAAAAATAATTTTTTTAGATGTTGAATATTCATTTGTATCTCCAAATCACGAAAAGTCCAAGGCAATGAAAAGTCTATACCCAAGAATTATTAATTAAGTCCTTAAAAATGTATACCTGAGAATTTTAAAGGCCGCAAAAATAAATACGTATCTTATAAAAAAATGCATATTTGATAATCGAGACTGAAAAATCTACATACATTATCTTTAAAAATTACTTGTTGTAAATATTATATACATCTTATAAAATTACTTGCTCTTAAAAGTGAGTAAATACTTGTTTTTTAATAGTGAACCTTTAAAGAAAACCATAAGAATTTTACACATGAGAATCCTTTAGGCCGTGAAAACAAATTCATGTCTCCGAGGACGTAAAATATTTTATCTCCAAAATAATTAAGACAGTGAAAGCAAATTTGTGTCTTACTTAAAATATATACTCAAAATTATAAATATAAGATGGTAAAAACCTAAAGCTTTTATTTAATATTCATGTATTGAGGTTGAGGAAGTGAGACCGTGAAAAATATTGTATGTCATTTTTGTAGTTATTCTTGTATAATTGAGTGAATATTTCTAGACAAATAAATCTACCCAATCTACCATCGGGTTGAATAAACATTTACGATAGAAGATTAATCAAATGGCGCGTGGGCCGTAACATATACAGGGTTATTTGTAAAACATTAATAACGTCGCAGGGCTATATTCCTGTCTTGATTATGAGTCGAAAATGTTCAAGCTATTATCAATAGTTTAGGAGATATGCGACATCAAAGTTTGAATTTTTTTTTTCAATATTTATGACTTATATTTTGTAAAACGTTGGAATATCATTACAGTAACTCATTTCAATTACGAAAAATTCATTCGTTTCAATACAAGTTAAATAAAATGATAAAAACCCTGAAAAAATTCTAATTTATGTTTTCCAATTGGAATTTGAAGATTTTATTTTTTTATTTGACTTGTATTAAAGAGAATGAATTTTTATATTCGATATGTTACTGTAATGATAGTCCAACGTTTCACAAAAAATAAGTCAGAAATATTGGAAAAAAAAATGCAAACTTTGATGTCGCATATCTCCTTAACTATTGATTAATAATAATAATAATAATAATAATAATAATAATAATAATAATAATAATAGCTTGAACATTTTCTCATAATAACTCATAATCAAGACAGGAATATAGTCCTGCGAGGTTATTAATGTTTTACAAATAACCCTGTATATTATGTAAAATAATAAACACATCGAAATATCTATGATAGATGTTCTTGTAGTTGATTTAAGTACGTTTTCCTTTATTTTAATACATACATAGGTACGCTTCTTCTCAAAGCTCCATAGAAACTTGTTTTAAAAAAAAAAGTTTTATTAAAAATAAATAACATTATATTTTAATTCTGGTGTCAATATTTTATAACTTTAAAGGAGATAGATAATAATTTGGTAATTGGTTTGTAGAAAACATTTTTATTTGCAATCTTCGTTCGAGCACGTGTACAAAACCAGCCAATATCTCCAATTTCGGTAATGGATAATTTCATGAAAAATACAGTGGAAAATATGAAAAGATAGTTCATTTTTGTAAAATAAAGTGTTTATTACATGGACATGGCTGTGGGAGATAAATGAAAACACTGAAAATTTTAACATATAAAATTTAGAAATAAGAAAATAATTAATTTTAATAAATTAAAATTCACTGGACACGAATTTTATAATTTTACACTATCCTTTGATTCACACTATTATGAATTTATCACTCGTCTATGAACACTTTATTATCGCCGGGTTACACTTTCGGGAAAATTCTGTTCACTGTCGTTCAAAGGTAGGCTAGGTACTCCACTTAATTATCTACTGCATGATTTTCACCGCGCGATGGTAACACTGTTTTCGCTCGGCTGCTGATTTCGCATCGGTAGAAACATCAAAATAGATAATGCTCCGCTGCGGTACCGGTCCCGTTTTTTATACGAAACACGTTTGCCGAATCTTCGAGAACATTCTTAATATTTCTAATGATTTCTCGAAATTTCCATTGCCTTCAAGAGTGCTCCTGTTGATTCTAGATTGTACCAGACGTTTGAAAATGATTCCGGAGTGTTGTTTTAGAGCATTATATAGTATTGTTCCAAATTGACATATACATAACAAGGAATTCGGATAATTCAATCCGGATTCTAGCATCTCGTAAAAATATTTTTTTTCTTCTCACTTTGGAATGTCAGTTGCTGCCACTAATCAAAGATATAAAATTATTTTTAAGAAGAAAGTCACAGGATTATAATTTTTCATCATTTTTTCTGCACCACTGCTCGCTTCTATTTATAATCCAGAATATAAAATGTCGCCATTAATAATTCACCTACTCGTAATACAAAATACGAAGAGTTTTACGAGTCAGTAAGAGGATCTTTAATGGAAACTCTTTCCTACCCTTTCGTAAACATGTTCAAAGCTGAGTAGTAACAAGATTCAGAAGTGTTTAACCTACGCAGGCGCGACTTGAGAAGGCTCTGTATCCCAATCTATTTTAGACATTTGACTTGCAGAACTAACCTATCCATGGTGAGATTTATTGGAAAAGTATCTTATATGCCGAGTCATTTTGGTATCGATGTCAAAATACGATTGCGGTGTGAATCAATTAAAACTAATTATTTCATGAAATTCTTATTTTTTTATCTTCATCGGCTTATCATATTTTATTTATTACCAAAAAATGTATCGAAATACTCGGATTGATTTTTTTTCATTAATAAAATGTTTTTTCATACATTACTAGCTGTGCCTGTGCGGCTTCGCACGCGTAGATTTTTAGTACACTGTTTGGATCGTCATTCGAACTTTTTCGAACCTTCTAGAACATTCTCCTTCCAGAACTTTCAAGAAATTTTTCGAATGTACAGGAACCTTCTAGACACACTGACACATTACGCCACTCGGTTTAGAACCTTATAGAACTTTCGGGAATTTTCTAGAACCTTCTACTTCCAGAACTTTTTAGAGCAGGTTTTTCCGGAACCTTCTAGACTCACCGACACAGTCGGCGCGTCTATTTTGAAACAAACTAAAGCATTTGCGTCCTTCCCATATCAAAACAATGTGCTAGAAAGTACATTTTCGTCACCCACTCCCCCCCACGCACAGCTACCCCACCAAACTCGCAAATTTTCGATGTGACACCAAGGACTATCCACCACCATAACCACCGGTGGGTGGTTATGGCTGGTTGTGGAGAAAACTTGGCGGGTAGGGAACACGGGTTTCTTATATATTATATATATATATATATATTATATATATATTATATATTTATATTGATTGATTGATTGATTAGGTGGGCCCATAAGTGATAAATTATTTAAGTGGCAACAAAAAAAAATTAACTACATTTAATTTTATTTTTAATCGATTTAATCTCCATCGTTATCTAGGACCTTTTTTCATCTTGTTGGTAGACTTTAAAGAAAAATATGCTTCTAGGTGTTTTTGAAGCGTCATTATCAAACCCTACCGGGTGCCCACTTTGATCGCTATCATACCAGTCAAAATCACCATCGGAAAATTTTCTAAACCAACGTTGGCACTTATTTATTTTCAATACGTCTCCATACTCATCACAAATTTTCTTTGTTGTAACCGTTGCATTAACACCCGATAGAAAATGAAGCGGCATGCAATGACGTAAATGTTCTTCAGTAAGTTGATTGTCCGCCATTTTACAACAGAGTAATAAAAAAATTTAAATTTAAATGTCACAAGTCACAATGTCACGGATTATAATATTGCGTATAAAACACGTCTTTACACGTTCACTTTACTGAGCTCGACTGAAGCAAACATTCCACACCAAAAATAATTGATTACTTATGGGTACACCTATTATATGTAGATTATTCCTAAATTAAACATAATAACCTCTTACTGGACCATGGTTTTAGCTAAGAACGCATAAACACGAAATATCTCACAAGATGAGGAGTTTTGCGAAATAGTTTAGATCCACAGAATTTAAAATTGTACAGAGATGAACTAAACCCCTTCTTTAGGTGAGATTATGGCATCACAGCGGAAGTATGTCTCCCTTGTGTATATTTAAGACACATTTTATTGCAGTAAGTAATAGCGTATTTTTGAAAGCGCGACTTATTAACTAAGATATATTTTTTTAAGAGTATTTAGTTTGACTTTATCATAGTTGTTTAAAAATTCACAAGCTCGTGGTATTTTTTTAAAATAAGTGAAGCGTGTTGGATCCAGACATCCAATTCCACAATAAATTTTCGTTAATTCATGTTTTTATATTTAGCTGGTCTGTGTTAAAATCTATTTCTTAAGTCTTTATTGAGTATATAAATAGAATAAGCATAATATAACTAGATAAAATACACAAAAATGTTGATGATACGGTTACAAGTAAAATTTTGTTAAAAAAAAAGGACATTGGTGCGGGATTTTCTTTCATTAGATGTGTACCTACTTTGTTCCTACATATCGGGTAATAAAGTTGTGGGTGGGGGACGAGAGAGAATATTGTTTCTCTTTTATTTTTTGTTTTTTATGGGCTTTATTTTATTTAAGGGGTTACCACCAATCTTTAAATACTGGGGTATCTAAATATTGGAATCTATATATCATTCGGGAAGCAGAGAATAAAAAGAAGAATTTGGAATATACTTACAAGATTTATTTAATTTTGAATACACAGATTTTTAACAATACTTTTTAATAAAAACTTAAGACTAGTTATTAAACACTGGATGAACGAGGTCTACGAGGAGAGTGTTAAAAATCGCGTCTCTCCCTCTATTTATAGATATTTGCGAATGCTTCCAGAATATTCTCCCAAAAAAGGTATAGGGCTGTGCTGTCTGCGGCTTCCGACATGATCGATATCTTTCGATGAGAATATCGAAAAATATCGATCCAAGCCTCAGACTACAAAGTGTATCTCACTGGAAAAATGCAAAACCGATTGTAAGACTTTGACCCTGCGCGGCTCGGCGAGCCTCCTAGACGTCCCTGCACGGCGAAGGTTTGAAAACGTTAAAAAACGAACGCGAAGAAAAATAATAATTTCAAATTTGAAGAGAATGAACAGAAGACCCACACTCGAGAAGCGAACTTTTCTTGTTTCGAACACTCACAACGCACGTTTTGTCAATACGTATCCCCCGAACGGAATGGAAACAACTTTGTTTACCCATAAACAATAATTCACATTTGAATATCATTTCTGCACAATGAATATTTTCTCTCGTCCCGAGAAATTCCACGAAACAAAGGTTTTGAAAAGTCTCTCGTATTTTACAAGAGATTCCTCCTTCATTCCCGAGGGGTCTTCAGAAAGTTTTTTGATTTAAAATAAAACATAAATCACGAGGGGTCTCGGGGGCCGACAGCGCCAGGCGGATACCGAAGGTTAAGAGAATTGTATCTCGAAACTAAATTAAAATTAATATGTTTCGTTACCATTAAAAATATTGTGTTTCGTAAAATAAATATAGAACTAAAATAACACATACGTGATGCCATATTCCTTCTTATCACAATAATGGATAACATGACAAGACAATACAGTGTATTATTCTTACGAGTTTGTCTTTCGATAAAATTTTAATTTTGATTATATCATTTTTATTAACGTCGTCGGATTGCTGTGAAATGTTACTAAGTAAAAAAAATATTATTTTGAAATATTTATGTTTAAATGTTTGGAGATATTCAGACATTATAAGAAAAATATCGAAGAGAAATTTAAGTTTTTGAAGATAGTAACTAGTTAATATTATCTACTAAAGAATAGTTAATTGAATAAATAAATATTTTTGAAAATAATTTTAAATATATTTAAGATAAAAAATTTCATCTTTATCAAGATAATCATGACATGTTATATTTTACTAGTTGTGCCCGCGCGGCTTGGCACGCGTAGATTTTTAGTACACTGTTTGGATCGTCATAGCACTTTCGCGAACCTTTTAGAACATCCTCCTTCGAATTTATCGAATGAACAGGAACCTTCTAGACACACCGACACATTCCGCCACTCAGTTTAGAAGTTTTCGGGAATTTTGTAGAACCTTCTCCTTCCAGGACTTTCTAGACCAGGTCTTTCCGATACCTTCTAGACTCACCGACACAGTCGGCGCGCCTATTTTGAAACAAATCTGAAGCATTTGCGGCCTTCCCATAACAAAACAATGTGCTAGAAAGCACATTGTCACCCACTCCCACCCACGCACCAAGGACTATCCACCACCATAACCACCAGTGGATGGCTGTGGCTGGTTGTGGAGAAAACTTGACGGATAGGGAAACACAGGTTTCTTTATATATATATATATATATATATATATATAAATATCAACACTTTGGGAAGCTATCTCTTAAGTTCAACCTTAAAAATAATAATACTACGCATTCATATTTTAGGACAATGCTTCTACAATATATCTGAATACATAAATTACCATACTTAAATAATCATGTAAATAGTTCCCAATTAAAGTCAAGTCATTTATCGAGGTTTAAATATCAAAGGAATTTTTGGGACCAAAAAATGACAATTTTCTCTCGAGTCTAATATTGCGGACTGACTGCTCTTAAATACAGAAATGATTAATTATAACCTACACTGAATGATTTTCCTGATGTATGAAACATTGGCAAACTAATCTATTGACAAAAAAGGCCTCATATGGCCTGGCTGCAGTGACTCATTAATGCATATGAATAAAAAACTCAACATCAACTAACTAATTTCGATTGTCTGTCTGACTATGACTAGCTAAAATTACAACAACACTGATGATGATTTTATACATCATCCAAATTTTTTATAGATGTATTTGGGTGGAATTGGTGAACGTTACACTGTGTAAAGTGATCAGTTAAATCAGCCGCCCGATTGGTTGTAAGCCCTATGAACACCCAAAAAGACTTACTAAAAAAATAGCTTCGTTTCTACGAGACATCTATAATATATCTTGATAGCTTACTTACTTACTTACTTACCATCACGCCGTTTCCCCGCGGGGGTAGGCAGAGAGGATAGAGCGCCATACTCTTCTAACAGGACCATCTTCCAGTATCTGGTTAATCTGGTCATGCCACGTCTTCCGTGGTCGCCCTCTCTTTCTGGCGCCGTCAACACTTGCATCATATATCTTTCTTACCATTCTTTCCTCATTCATTCGCTCAACATGCCCAAACCGCCTGAGCGACCCTATATTTATTCTCTGTATTATGCTACGATCAGCTTTACATTCATTCCTAATATCTCTTGATAGATTTATGTAAATTAAAATATTCTAAGTACAATTTATGTTCCGAACAGGATTTTCTTAAAACAAAGTGCATTAATTAGAACAGGTTTCGAATCTGGGCGATTCATTTATTCGTACTTCCGTGTCTCGTGTTGTATCCATTACACAATATACGCACCTAGTTAAAAGGTTTACATTCCCGGGCCGAGCGCCGTAGCCCACTTGATGCTTGAATAATCACCTGCGTGAGAGGTGCCCATAAACCATTGCTGCGAACAAAAGGTAGATTATTGTTTTAAATTGTATACATTTAGTAGATTTTCCGTCAGAAATCGCCTCCTCGCTTGACTTTCTAACTCGAAGCGGATTTTCGTGTACTTTCTTCGGGCCCGGAACGTATCTATAGATATTCGTCACGAACGGCGCGGCAATGTAACTAAATTATTTATGGTGTTGTGTGGATTAATAAAATTTATATTCTTTTTCACGGAAGTCGTAAATTATATCTTAATTTAAAAAGTGTTTCTTAATTAAAAATAAAGGAGTTTTATTTGAGCCGATTATCAAAAGGGGGGGTGGGGGGTTGAGAAATACGAGAGTCAGAGGGTAATAACTAAACTATCACGGAGGGTAAATATTATTTTACGATCTTGGCACTGAAAAACACACTTTCATACAGCATAATGCTTTTATGATTCACTTTTGTAAATAATTTTTTGTTTTTCAATTCTCTTAACTGTTATTTTTGAAAATTTAAAGCTGAAAAAATAGATTATATTGATATAATTTATAATAATAATATTGATGTACTGTATAGTGATGATTTTCAGAGTTTTGCAATTTTTCCGTTGAATTTTAGATAGATGATCGAGGATGGATCAAATGTGAAAATGGCGCTCCATGTATCAAAAATATATTAAAACTAATAAAAAAATACATAGAAAATTTCGTCCTTAAAGAGGTTAAACGAACGAATCGCAATATTGGCGCCAAAATGAATTATAAATTATGAATTATAAATATAAAAATGCTGGAATTTAATTACCGATTACTTAATTACTGATTAACTAATTATTTAATATACAAAGTCACTTAACACTATTATTTTTAACGCTATTCTTTAAATTACACTATTTCGTAATTTATCACTCATAAATAGATACTTGATTATCGCTTTAACACATTATTCACTATTCACTAGAACATTACATCCAGCTTGTGCACGTAATATTCGCTTCAGTTTATTTCGCTAAGAAAGAACTTTTCAAGATTATTCGCTGTCGAATTATCGCTCGATTGGACACCCTGGCCTCCGCAACTCGCGGCTGGCTTTGAACAACAACCAATTTACTCCGGCGTTCTCTAGGCGCTTCCAGTATTTAGGAGAACTTTCCCGTGGCTTCCAGGTTTTTATAAATATTTATGATTACGCTAGGCCGTTCTGGAATCTTCGGTGGTGTTGTGACCACTTCAAATAACTATAACTTGACAGGAGTGCGTGATTCTTTTTAGCCTCGTTACAATATTTTTCCATCTCTATTCCAGATAAAAATCAGTAAGTTAATATTTCGTGTCAATTTATAGTTATTTAGTGGTAAGAAGACTCTAATTTTAACATTTTAAATTATTTAAAAATCACATTTTGAATGTTTAAAACTCATTATCTCAAAACTACTCCAAAGTCATGTGGGTTTTGCCTTTAGAGGGATGATTTGTAACATACTTGTATTGATTACAAATAAAAAAAATATTTTAAGAAATCCAATAAACACAGCTACGTTATAAGAATGTGCTTCAAAGTTTCTTGCGAGATTTAATTATCCTTTCTAGTAACCGAATTATTACTTTTATCTTCAGTGTTATAATGTTCATCATTGCTTACTTCCTGATGTCTCCTTCACTAACACAGCATTATCCTTTCTCGCATTATATGTAAATGCTCGTAATTATCGATAACTTATTATTCATTTTCCTATATTATTCCATTGAATCGAAAGCTGTTTTATTTTATTTTATTTTATTTAACGAAGCAAAAAAACAGGCAGAAAGTACCAACAAATATACATTGTGTTACTATTATTATATTAATGTGACAGTCAACGTGCTGTTTTATAAATTCCGTTTCAGATGACCACACTGTATCAATACCATAACGCGCAAACTACTAATCACACAAGGAGGTTTTGGTGTTGAAGTATCACCTAATTTTTTTTATACATTTATTATTTCATTGCTCCTCATTTGTGATAATCCAAGCCTTGGATGTGATTTTTTTCCTTTTGTAACAGCGACCATTTTGCGTCCAGACATATTTATTTATATTTTTATAAATTCTTTCATTACAAACATACAAACATATTAGTTATTAATAATCGGTATGTATCGTGGCTTGGCTGTAAAATGTTCACTAATAAATATTGGTAGATTGTTTCCATTTTAGATGCGTACACGTGATGTATTTTATTTGTAATATTTTGAATTACACTCGATTAAAAGATTTAATAGCCGCTATAGCTAGACCGCATTCAAAAGAATGTGCGCAAAAAATATGTGTGTTGTTACGATGCAAAAATAAACACAAAATACGTTTTTTAAGTAAGTAACTAACCTTTTTTAAACTAAAAAATATATATTTATTTGGAATATCATATTTTTTAGCGTTTTGATTGTGGTTGACCTATAATTAGTTATCTCGGAAGATTTGCTTATTAATTTTCACTAAAATTGCTCCAGCCATTTCGAATAGTATCATGGATTGAGTTGGGTTTGTTTTCTACGAAAGTGCTTCTTACTAGAAGCACTCGCTGTAATTTTTCCAAAATAAACTAAAATTAAAATACACTACACAAAATTAAGATAACGAGGTGATATTTTACCTTTGCGAAAAATAAATTTGCGTTAATTACGAAATACATAAAAACTTCCGCGCATAGTAATGAGAGTGTTCTAATCAGGGTAATTTAATATTCCCGTTTCCCGAAATGATCTCATGTAATCTTTAATCTAACGACAGCTTTGGGCTTTTGATCATTTTTCCCGAAAGCACTTTCGCGCCGCCGTTAATTAAGGCCCTAGGAATAAATATTTGCGCAATTATAACGAAAGATGAAAACCTTTTCAGAGTGGGGCATTACGCGGAATGAGGTATTAAATTTTGATAGAACTTTCCTTTGCTAAATCTTTGAAATTAGGACCCCTCTCTCGCATTGATGGGCAATTGTCCCTAATTTATCTCGGAATCAACTTGGAAGCGTTATTAACTCTTTAGTAGAGGGCCGGGACGCTCGATGGCCGGGATGTGCACGTCCAGAATCCATAATAAATTCATATTTCGGGAATGGTGAGCTCGAAGCGATAGCGTCGTGCGCCATCTTACAGCTACTCTAATTATAAAAATGTTCTTAGATTTTTACGGCCATTCAGAATCTGGTTTGTGTTTTCTGGGAAAATATGCCTCGTTCTTACGACCTTTCTGGCTAACGTTTTGGATTCCATTGCATAACGTATTTTTGTGAGTGTTTATGTTGTGGTTAAGTATCGGCTTGCAATTCTGTGTTGAAAGCAAGGTGAAACGTTGCCAGAGTCAACGTAATGGGATTCGAAACGTCGGCCAGAAAGCTAGGAAAGAACACGGCATATTACCTCAGAAAACACAAACCAGAATACTTACTCTATTTTTTTTTATATATAGCCTCCTTATTGCAGTAAAAAAAACATACAGCATATTGCAGTTGCTTAGAAAACGTTGATATTGTTTCTGAAATATTCTAGTATTCACTCATAAATTTTAAAATAATTATCTTAAGTGGTGTTCCTAGAATTTTTTATATTTTCTCAAATATTTTGTAGCACCGCGATATTTTCACAGATTATTTTCAGCTCGTAACATCATTTCCATCATGAGCTACGAAGCTTTGAAACAGCCGCTTAATTATCAAGAAATTGCTTGTTTCATATTTTTAATAAGAAAAATGAGTTTTGAAATCTACTGAAAGACATAATAAACGGATTGTCTACAGTGTTGAAGAAAAAACGGAGAAAAATTATTTGCAAGTGTCAGAATCACTTTTAATGAATAATTCGATGATTTATTTCGGCTTTTTGCTATCTTGCCAGCATATTTTTTCTCAGCGTCTTACCATGAAATGTATAAATAAGGGAATATGAAATTAATATTCAAAATTTCTGGTGATGCCGGATAGTGTAGCCAGTTGTAATATACAATTTATTAGCGTCTTTTATGAAATATAAAAAAAATATTAACGAAATTTTTAATTAAAAAGTATTTTTTTGTTCTTTATAAAATTTGTCATTACGAAATACTTATCCTGAAATATTTTAAAAACCTTAAAATATATAGTTCATGCCGTGAGGGTTTTCTATCACAAAATATGGTGAATCAAAAATTTTTAAATTCAAAATTTATTTGTTTATGGGTACAGTTTATTTTTGTTGAATAGTTGTATGTAAGATAGATTATTTTTCAGTTTTACCTCTCCTGCATCTAAAAATTACATAAAATAATATTCAATAAAATATAAATATTCTAATATATTTTAAAAGGCAATAATCAGAAAACATCACAAGAGATTTGGAGGCTTCAGTCTGCCGTATCTAATACGAACCACCCTCCAATATTTACAAAGGCATTTACCTATACAATTTGTATATAAAAATGAAATCTGGCCGAAGAGCCAAACGTTTATTATATCTAGTGTGTGGTTAGTTTTTTAGTAAAATATTTAATTGTAATATAATATAAGTTGCTGCTAGTAAGAACATAAGCAAAAAAAAAATTAATATACTTTCATGTCGTGACATAAGAATAATGAAAAATTACACATTACTAACACAACTAACTAACTAACTAACCATCACGCCGTTTCCCCACAGGCAGAGAGGATTGGACGTCACACTCTTCTATCCTGGCACACCACTTTTGCTTCGGCCACATTCATACATCTTCTCATACACGTTCTACGGTTGTTGCGGCTTTTAACAGGGCCATCCTCAAATACTTGTAGTACCTGATCGTGCCAAGTCTTTCGCGGATGCCCTCTATTCCTGTTGCCTTCAACACTCGCCTCATATATTTTCTTAACCATCCTTTCCTCGTTCATACGTTTCACATGACCAAACCATCTCAACATTCCTTTCTTTATTCTATCTACCACACTACAGCCAGCATTGCATTCACTTCTAATTTGTTTATTCCTCACTCTATCGACCAAAGATTTTTCACACAAGCGTCTTAGTGACCGCATTTCTACCGCATTCAGTCTACTTTCATTCGTAATGAATTTTATTCTGAATTTTTCTTTAACACTTAATCTTTCAAGCTTAATTCAAAAGTGTCGTTAGGGATTCAAAATATGAAAGAATGTTTGCAGTTTCTAAAATAAGCAATAGGTATATGAAATTGATCATACATATACATAAGTACATATATATATAAAGGAAGAATTTACAATCTTATGTGTATCCATTGCATTGCAAAAGCGGATAGGTGCAGAGTTTTTTGATACAAGAAAATGGAACATAACCTAACTGTGCGCCATCCAGTGAGTGTACGTAGTATCGAAAATTATCGAAAATCTATCATAATATTTGTAAATGAAAATCTTTACCATTCAAGCTGCTTCAACTTTCTGCGAGAAGGGGCGCAAAATACAAAACCGTATTTATATGGCTGAAAGTTTCCCTCACAAAAATGATCTGTTTTGCTATTTACTCAAACAAAATATCTCATCGGGAAGCTTAGAAGGCTGTTTATTTTATATTTTGCTCGATCCATTGGTTTTGTACGACGGACCGCCAAAAATTAATCCTATTTGGTACTTTGGCCTTCCTTGAAAGAGCCCTTTGGTAAGCCTATTTAAATTTTCTATTTACTGAAAATTAGCGTTCCTCTTAAATTCATCCAACATTTAATCAATAATTTTGAAGTGAACTGGAAATATTTTTGTGACACGAGAGTATTTTGAAATGTGATTTGCGTCATCTTATAAGTTACTGCAAGTAGAAAGTGAACGTAGAAATTGACAAATCTTTTCTGATTGGTATTTTTGTGCAATTCTGTCCAATAATTTAAATGGTTTTTTTTCTGTAGGTTGCTATTGCGAAATTAATCTTAAAGTACCGAACCATATAGAACTTGGAAAATGCTAGCTAGGTTTGTAATTTGTATTTGCGTCATCTTATAAGTTACTGCAAGTAGAAAGTGAACATAGAAATTGACAAATCTTTTCTGATAGATATTTTTGTGCAATTCTGTCCAATAATTTAAATAGTTTTTTTTCTGTTGGTTGCTATTACGAAATTAATCTTAAAGTACCATATCGAACTTGGAAAATGCTAGCTAGGTTTGTAATTTGTATTTGCGTCATCTTATAAGTTACTGCAAGTAGAAAGTGAACATAGAAATTGACAAATCTTTTCTGATAGGTATTTTTGTGCAATTCTGTCCAATAATTTAAATAGTTTTTTTTCTGTAGGTTGCTATTGCGAAATTAATCTTAAAGTACCATATCGAACTTGGAAAATGCTAGCTAGGTTTGTAATTTGTATTTGCGTCATCTTATAAGTTACTGCAAGTAGAAAGTGAACGTAGAAATTGACAAATCTTTTCTGATAGGTATTTTTGTGCAATTCTGTCCAATAATTTAAATAGTTTTTTTTCTGTAGGTTGCTATTACGAAATTCATCTTAAAGTACCATATCGAACTTGGAAAATGCTAGCTAGGTTTGTAATTTGTATTTGCGTCATCTTATAAGTTACTGCAAGTAGAAAGTGAACATAAAAATTGACAAATCTTTTCTGATTGGTATTTTTGTGCAATTTTGTCCAATAATTTAAATGGTTTTTTTCTGTAAGTTGATATTATGAAATTAATCTTAAAGCACCATATTGAACTTGGAAAGTGCTAGCTAGGTTATTGTATTAAAATATAAACTTTCTAGAATTCTCAAGCGTAGTGTGTAACAAACAACACGTAGTTTTTTTGTGAATCTTATAACCTGAAGAAAATTATGCCTGAAATGTTGACTGTGCATTTCAGCTGTCTGATCTATCGACACATGATCACATTCTGCATATTACGATAGCAATTTCCTTTTATAAAATATATAATATGTAAAGCAGATAATTCATATAGGTACGTTGAAAAAAATAAGATACCTATCTCGCTTGTAGCTACTACCGGGACATGAACCCAGAACTTTCTGATGCTGGTAGAGTATTGTTCTTTTTAAGTACATGAAGCTTATAACTTTTGCTCTGGCTCATATACTGGAAGAAGAGTACAACAAATATAAGGAAATGACGACATATCTTGCAGACAGAAAAACCTACCCTGAACTGTAGTGGTGCTTTCTATTTTTTCCAGTTCCATTTCCATAGAAATGTTTTTCAAATTACTTTGTGTAATATCTCACGAAAAAAAATTGAGTATATATATATATATGAGTCCGTCTAATAGCAATACACAGATGGATAACATTAAGAGTGAATCTATTAATGAACACATCTGTATATCTTTGACATTTTCTTAATTGAAAATTAATAACTGGAATTAAAGTAACTTTTGATGAATAATAATCAACTTCAGCCCCTTATCCTATGAGGTTTGGGGGCCCAATGAATAGATATTACGCTGCTTGAACACGATGTTTATATTACCTTTTAGATAATATTTACTATATTCTTTTATTAATAAAATGTCTGTCATGGTTATAATTTTTTTTATTAATGTTACTTCGTACAGTATAAATATATATATATATATAATATATATATATATATCTATATATATATATTAAAAGGCCATTTAGTGGGTAGCGCTCGAATAATTTATGGAATCGTAGGATGGCGTCCCTTTGAACATTATTTAATGTAGTTAAAATCAATAAGGAGAAAGATTTCTGTTTTTTTTTCTTACCTTTGATTTGAGACTCATCTTCAGACTCGAGCAAAGGTTCAAACTTCGAATTATATGTGAATTTTTTTTTAGGTCGCAATCCTAGGTTTGGTCTGCAAAAGGCACTCGCTTTCTCCTCTCCTCTATATCACCTGCCAGCCTCTTCATTTCTTGGTAGGTGCTACAGCGCACATCTCCGATAATCTGGCCTATGTAGCTTAATCTCGGGCGGCCTCTACGATTGTTGCCTTCAATATTTCCCTCGACTTTTTTTGTGAACAAGTGTAGAATATTTATACAAAAGAATAAATGTACAAAACTTCTCTTTGAATTCAAACAAATGATCATCGTGATCAAGGAGGATCTCCTTAATTTTGTAGCGCCTCAGAGGAGGTCCGTTCAAGGATCGTCAAGGATATAAATTATATAACAGATTTGTGGGTTATTTTGATAAAGCAGAACATCATCACATGAGTTAAATTCATTATTGATCGAGTTATTTAATAGATTCTGGTATAAAATGAACAAAAAACTAAAACTATTCACTTTTGCTAGAGTCAGAATCGAACCCGCCACCAAGGTGGCTCCGATCGCGTGCTATACCGCCGAGCCGCTTCAGGAAGCCGACTTCTCACGCACACGTTCATGTGTACATATTTTGAAAGTTTTAGGTTTTATGCAGATGGGCGACTTAAGCTCGCGTGACTAGCCGAGCGAGCCGGGCATCTGTGAATCGAGCTTAACGTTTGAAGATTAAAATTCAAGGAAAAAGGGCATAAATGAGAACAGTACCCGCTTCTGTTATTTTACACTTTTTATGTACATTCCATGCAGTCACGTGCGCTGACGCCTTGGAATTATGATTCAAATATAATCTTCGTGATCAGAAGTATTATGCATAGTGTAATCTGATTTTTTTGCATCTACTTGCTCTGTGGAGAAATATTGAAGCGAAGATATTCTTAGAGAAACACTGGTCAGATAATTTCATAAAGTTTATTCAATCAACTTCTTATTTTTCATTGTTTCAAAAATCAATTTAAAAAATATTCAACACGCACAGAAAATAATAATTTTATGATAATCCTCTCTTATTAAAATTATAATTATTTAGTATACAACAATTCTAAAATAGTATTGACAATAAGAACGTCATATAAACCGTCTTCGGGAATATAGAAGAACCGTGTTGAAATATCGAAAGTATGGTCATATTGGGATTATTATATTATTTACTATACAACAGTCTGGAAGCAATGTAGACCTTCTCGCAAACACTAGAAATGTAAAGAATGTTCTCGATGATCCGAAAAACTAAAGTGTTTCGTATAAACAGCGGGGCCAATACCACGGCCGTTAACATTTTGTTTTGACGTTTCTACCGGTGCGATGTTAGCGATGGAGCGGTTAGCCACAGTGTGACCAGTCGTGGATAACCGAGCAAAGTATTAAGCGAAACACCTACTAACGTACGATAAATGAACAGAGTTTTCTCGAAAGCGATAAAAAGGTGTTCATAAACGAGTGACGAGTGTTCAAATTAAATTCGTATCATTACTTACTTACTTACTTATTTACCATCACGCCGTTTCCCGTGGGGGTAGGCAGAGAGGATAGAGCGCCACACTCTTCTGTCCTGACATACAACTCTCGCTTTATCCACATTCATACATCTTCGCATGCAAGCTCGCCGGTTGTTGAGGCTTCTAACGGGACCAACTTCCAGTATCTGGTTGATCTGGTCATGCCACGTCTTCCGCGGTCGCCCCTCTTTCTGGCGCCATCAACACTTCCATTATATATCCTTCTTACCATTATTTCCTCATTCATTCGCTCAACATGCCCAAACCATTTTTTAATTCTATTAATTATGCTAAGATCAGCTTTACATTCATTCCTAATATCTGCATTCTTTACTCTATCATAAATTGATTTGCCACACATACGTCTGAGGGATCTCATCTCCACTGCATTCAATCTACTTTCGTTCCTCTTCTGCCAGCTCCAGGCTTCGTTTCCATACATCAATGCTGGTACCAGAATTTCATTATGTTAGTAAATTCGTATCATAATAATCCATAAATTATTAATTAATTTCCATGTTCTCACTTGCCTCAAAAGGCCACGTTCCGTGACAATGACAATGCCAAACTTATAATATTGAACGGATATGAATTAAGGTCAGGAACTATGGATAGAAAAAGATTACTGAATTCTTTATGTATGTTGTGTTGGATTACTAAAAAAGTCTAGTAGCAGGTTGTGTTGCAGTTTTCGAAAATACCATATTTTCCAATGACGCGCAATCAATTTTAGTTTTGCAAATTTAAATGAACGTTTGTCACGGACAGCCAATTTGGGAGCTATTCCTTCTGTTTACAAGATCCTGGAATAATCTTTCCCAGGATGCCAATTGCCCCAAAGGCTAGTCTGGCTGAGATGGACATGGAATCGAATTAACTATCATTTATTGCCAAAAATGCACGGAAGGGCGTGCGTGCGAATCAAGATACCCAACAAAATAATGGTCTGATATCGATTTTCGGCATTTTAAAGAACCCTGATTTTCTAAATATTGTAATAAGATATTTTATAACACGGAGATTTTTAAACTGTTTTAAAATATAATTTGAAGAGAAGGACATATGCAACAAGAATACTAGACAAAAATTCAGAACGCTTGGGACATTGGACCTATCCGGTACGGGATTCCTATTCCGTGTTCGTCAGGATAGGTCGACGGGATTGGAATACGGAAAATGAGTCGATTAGTTTCCTCATTTTATTTACAAATTAAAAAAACATGATCCACAAACTTCTTAGTGGACTTCGTCCGCAGGTATATCATTATATATTTAATTATGCATTAAAATAACATAAATCAGATACAGGTTAAAATGAAAAACTTACTATAAATGATAAATATTTACGTGAACAAAAAGTAAAATAATTTGCGGATTTATAAATATTTTAAATCATGGAGCAATAAATGTATAAATAAAATGAAAATTAACACAATACTAAAAAGTCTAATTATAAAATAAGGAGTATAAGAAAGAAAACTATAATGAGAAAAAGACATAACACAATCAGTATCTATATAAACATAATCGTATGATTACGCATAAGTGATATGATTTAGTCATAATCATTTAATAACCACTTTACTATTTCACGGGGGGCACGTGGACTAATATGGATTTATAAAACATACTTTTATATCCAAAAATTTAATATTATTTTTTTGCCCTCCACAGGAATTAATTACAATTATGTTATTAAACGCCAGACTAAATATTAATGAATACACGTAATATGTGTATCACAAATTACGATCCAATATTTATGAAATTCCAATGAAAAACTCTAGATAGCGTTCGTTATTCACCAAGCCATTTCAAATATTAAAACGGTGGTCTACAAACATATAAAATATAAACAAAATGCCACCAATATACTTGATTCATTATATATTTAAAAAATACAAAATGTAAATATGACGTAAATTTTTATGAATAAAAAATATTTCTATCTCAGAATTTTGTTTTTTATCAATTTATATTCGCCAGACTGGGTAAATATATATTTTCTCTTTAAAAAGAATATATAATATTTACAAAACCTTTTTCCTATTTATTATTTTTAATATATAACTTGTTGTATTCAAATTAATATAACATTTACGAGAGAAAATATACATATTTTATCACATATTCACATTTTTTGATTAACAAATAATGTTAGGTACACGTGTTCTTTTTAAGATCAAAAAACATTTTTCACGGAGCAGTCCTTTGATGTATAATATATTTCCATTATTTTATTTAAGATACAACGAAGATTCTTTATTCATTTCATAAAATTAGGAAAGATTTATTTTGATAGAAACATGATAACCTTGTTGAGATGCGTGTTTTTTCAAATATTTACAAAGATTTTTCATGAATTTATCGCCAAGGGGGCAGGTGCAATATGATGCCAATTACTGCGACGTTGCAAATTTGAATATAGTCTACAGAGATGTTCAAATTAAACCTTTAGATAACGAAATAAAATTGAATGTTAAAGAATAATATTTTTATTTATGTTTCATACGTAACATGTTTATTCCGCACAACAGTTGTTGAGTATTGAAATTTTCTATCGATAAAAATAAATCTTAATACACATTTTATTTAAAAACAATTATGTATATGACTTTATTTGATAATTGTATAAATATCAATAAATAAATACAGTTATTATATTGGTTCAGTTTTCGTCATGTGCAAATGATTCCTTTTAATTTTTTTTATTGTTGAGGAATCATTATCCTACATTTTTAACAAACAATTTTTTCAGACAATAATTTATTATGTGTTTCTTATAAATCAAACCATAAAGTTGAATAAGTAAAGTAATAGTAGTTTAGTTTATGGCTTACAATAGAAAGTAAAGGAGATCGCTTATTGTAATTTTCTTTTCTTGTTAAACTAGGTATCGAATAATGTTATGTTATGAATGTTAAACTAGGTATAGGTACCTGTTCTGTAATAAGTTGTCTTCGTTCTTTACGATATGAGTTACATAGGTTACTATACTATTTTTAATGTATATGTTCTTTTTAAGTATTGTATCACTAATCCATTGTTTTTAATTAATTATTTAATAAGAAAATCTGTTGTATATTTAAATTTAGTACAATCATTAATTTATATTCTCGGAGCTGCTCGAAGAGTATATAAAAAATATTTACCTGAATTAAAAAAATAAAAAAATCCATTTTATTTATACTAGACATTTTCAGCACTCTCCTCATTTTTTAAGAATTTATGGAAATATTGAAATATAATTATCTATTTATAAGTAAGTATTAAGACTCTTGACTACTTACAAGAGGTCATAAATACCTATTTTCTTTTGAAGAAAATCGAGTTAATCTTGTTTCGCATAATACAAGTGCTTAGCTTAGTTTAAGAAATTACTAAGAATATTTATAAATCTGGTTTTACAGATGTAAATATGTTTTTAAATTAAATAATTTTTTACATCGATAAAATTTGTCTATCAGAAGATTAAAAGGGTTACGTACCTTCAAGCAAATACGATGAAAAAAATTCATCTTATAAATCACTCTCGCATACATGTTCACTAAAAATATTTAAACTTTGTACTTTAATGTCACTCTAGAACCTCTATCAGGGTTAGGTTAGGTTAGGTTAGGTTAGGTTAGTAATAACGTGTTGACGGTCTGTTTGTTAAAAAATATATATTAATAAAATAAAATATCTTAACATATATATTTGTACTTCAAAGTTTATTTGTTTTGGTTTCATTTTGAAGTCACTTATATAATTCGTAACGCTTCTTCTTTGGTGAACTTAATAGTTTCTTATCAGTTTATTTTTTTTGGAGTTAATTGTTTGTTTATTACTTTTTAAATCAATCTCTGAAACCCATCTTTACAAATTAAGAGATTTTTCTGTTATATATTAATATAATAATGTAAAATAAGATACATCTTGAACATCTTTTAGCTTGAAATACAACGCGGTGTCAGATTCTCTGGAAATTAATTAAAATTTTGCTAATTAACTTTTCCTGTACACAGATTTTTTTTGTGAAAATATATGAAACATTTGTGTACCAGAAAACCGGATCTCGGTGTATTGTATTTTTAATAAACATTGTAACTTCTTAGAAATACAAGATATTTTTTCTCTAGAACCGATTGTACTACATAATATTGTGGCTGCCTCACCTCATAAACTTCTGAAAGGTATTCTCGATGCTTACTCGCGTTGACACAATAATTTATTTTTCTTAGCTAACGAAATTAGAAGTATTTAATATAAATAGGTACATAACTACATATGTTTGAAAGGAGAACGAGCGTGATCATACGTCATGCAGCATCTGTTACAATGAAGAAATTGGGGATGCTTTTATTGTTATTCCGTGATCAGATCTGATTTTGACTATTCATTAAACGTATCAATGTCAGACCTCTTTCCATTTCAGAAAGATGATTGAATTGGTATGAGTAGGCTGTGCGTATGACTTTTTTAGGTTGGATTCATATGCAAAGATAAAAGTGGCATGAAGGGAGTTTATTATGAATAAAAGTGAACTGTCTGCATGCTAACTATTTTTATATAATTTTATAAATTCTTATGTAAGCACTGTTATTAAATGGTAAGGTATGTTAATTAGTATTAAAAGAAACCTGCCTTTAACTCAAAGTTAGCAGGATCTTTGTTAATTGTAAAATATGTAATAAATTTAATTTAAATAAAAAATAAATTAAAAAAATGAGGCATTTTGTTTCGTTGTGTTGGTATTTATACCCGTAAACACCAACATAACGAAACAATGTGCGTCGTACGCATGGCTCTTTTAAATGGAAAGACCTTTATTATGCAATGTTTCGAAAGTAAATTATGATCTCTTGAGTGGAATTTTTTATTTATTTAGGTAAATAAATAAAACATAAACAGAAAATCGATTCCTATAACAACCATCTGGTTTTTAATGTATATCTTTTATTTATTTATGATACACGCCCTGAATTGGGTTTTTATATAATTTGAAATACAAAGTGTTCAAATACCATAACTATCTAAATACATAAGCCGGAGATTACAAAATAATATAGAAAATCAATAACATAAATAATTTAATAAGTAATAAGTTTATAAGTACATAAAAAATAAAATAATGAAAGAATTAATACATTAAATAATTAAGAATGAAAAGTAATGAAAATATTAAGTATATAGGCAAACTATAAAATATAAGCTAAGTAGATTTGTCGCTGTGTATAGCTTTAAATATATCAACAGAGCTGTATTGATTGCCTAAGGTTAGTGCGCTAGGTACCTACACAATGTAGATATTCTATTTGTAATTATTTGCAGTAACTTAAGAGAGTCCAACATACTGTTAACAATTTTATACTAACTAACTAACTAACTAACCATCACGCCGTTTCCCTGCAGGGGTAGGCAGAGAGGATTGAACGCCACACTCTTCTATCCTGGCACACCACTTTTGCTTCGGCCACATTCATACATCTTCTCATACACGTTCTACGATTGTTGCGGCTTTTAACAGGGCCATCCTCAAATACTTGTAGTACTTGATCGCGCCAGGTCTTTCGCGGACGCCCTCTATTCCTGTTGCCTTCAACATCGCCTCATATATTTTCTTAACAATCCTTTTCCTAGTTCATACGTTCCACATGACCAAACCATCTCAGCCACTCCTTTCTTTATTCTATCTACCACACTAAGCCAGCATTGCATTCACTTCTAATTTGTTCATTCCTCACTCTATCGACCAAAGATTTTCCACACAAGCGTCTTAGTGACCGCATTTCCACCGCATTCAGTCTACTTTCATTCCTCTTTGCCAATTCCAGGCTTCACTTCCATACATAAGGGTTGGCACTAGAACGCCATTATGTACCGCTAGTCTTGCTTCTTTTGACAGATTCTTATTGGCCATAATTGCATTTAGTGCACCATTAACTATGTTTCCCGCAGTTACTCTCCTTTCGATATCATTCTCAGCCTTGCCGTCTCTACTAAACATACAGCCCAAATACACAAACTCGTTCACTTGTTCTAAGCATTCGTTGTTTATAATTACATCACACTTAGTCACTCTTTCGTCTCTCTCGAATACCATCACTTTCGATTTGCTGACATTCATCAAAAGTTCACTCTGCATGCATACATCGGACATCCTGGATACCAAGCACTGCAGATCAGCTTCACTGTTAGCCACTAATACTGCATCGTCTGCGTATAGCAGACAGGATATGGTGAGTCCGTCCAATTTCGCTCCAACTTCTAGATCCTTCAGTTCTTTCATACAATTATCCATATACAGGTTGAAAAGCCATGGTGACATTACGCATTACATTACATTTTATACAGACAAATTATATCACTTACAGTTCTCCTACACGATAGTTTCGTTAAATTTAGTACACACATTACGAAATCATAATTAATTAAGTCCGAAGAAACGTATTTTAAACGTAGAAAGTTTATGAATTGAATAAAAAAAATATTTTGAACCCTTTCAATCCTTAATGAGTGGACTTTATAGTACGGCGACCATACAGTGGTAATACCATATAATTATATTTTAGGTTGCTATGACCAAGAGCTGTGTATAGTCTGAAACGTATATATTACGTATGTCATTATTGCCAGTATAATTTTTGCATCCACATTTCTGTCCCTTTTAAAATATTTTCCATTTTCACAGCACTTGAGAATCTTCTGTATATATTATTCTGAGCATTTGTGCCGCGTGTCTCTGATCTGGCTAAATGATTTTTATGATCTAATTGCAATTGAATATATTTTATGTAAACGATCGAAATCGTCAAGAGGTTGGAAAGATAGTCTAGAAAACTCTTCACAAAAAATTAATTTATATATAAATGTATAAATTTAGCATATACTGTAATAGAAAGACAGAGTTCATTTATTTTAATTACTTATGTAAGTAAATGCACAATCTCTACAGTATTGCAAATGCAAATTAATTAAATATGTAATAAACAATAAATTGTTTATATAATTAATAAAAATAGGTATACTTTGTATTCACCATTTATTTATTGAAAATATCACCATGTTTCAGAATCAATGGTCCCTTTGTCAGGATACAAGGTATACATATTTTATTTATTTTCAATAAATAAGTGGTGAAAACAAAGAATATTTTTATTAATTTAATCTAAATATAATAATTTCGTTTACTGTCTGTCCGTCCATCTGTCGGTCCGTAAATTCGTAACTTGCTGGAATTAAAACATAAGATAATTAGAGTGTGATACGAAATCACCGCGCGGCTGACGTTGCGTGGTCACGCAAGGGTCTTAATTATTAGTACTTCAAGTGTACGGCTCTTTTTGATGAAAATAAATTGTTTCTTTAAAGATTATTTTTCATACTTTTATTTCCTTTGTGATGCACTAATTTTATTTGAATTGTATTATTTTTGCCAATTCATATCAATTTTTGAAGAAACAAGTACCTATCTAGTATTGAAAAAAAGCATCAAAATGAGTGGGATTAATAAGCTATTGCAATTCTATTAAATTAAATTTTTTAAACTATGTTTTATACTAGCTGTAACCCATCAAAAATGACGGTATTTTTTCAAGTCGTTCATTTAAAAAATAAGTATTTATTTAAAAAAGAATCTATTTTATAATATAATATATATTATCTATATATTAATCGTATACATCCTATCGATATATAGATATCTACATATATATATCTTACATATAGATATATATATCTATCTCATATATATATCTATATAGATATATATATCTATATCTTATAATAATCCGAAATCCATAAGAAATTGATACGAAACGCAATAAATAAATGAATTTTTCAGACACATTTTATTATCTGATATTTGTGTGTATTTCTCCTTATTCATTTATATGTATTATCTATTAATTATTACGTGGACACTCTCGTGTCCTCTATAACTAAATGAAAAATAGTAATTAATAATTATAATATATATATATCTATTATTATATATTGATATATATATATATAGATAATAATAATATATAATATAAATATATAGGCGAGCCCTCTTCATTGGAGGCAAAAAAATGAATCTCCCGCCAAGCGGCGCGTCGCGGCCCTTCGACAGCATCTATCGCATCGCGGTAATTGTTGCGTGTGTCCTTTTTCAGGAAAAGTTATTAAATGTCCTTTGTCCGACGGCCCGGCCGCAGGTCGTGCATAATATGCGCCATTAATCACGAACAATAGGACAAATTATTGCAGCAAAGAAAGTATTTGCCACACATTGTTGCCCCGTTCGTAAGGGCGAGGGGTTTCCGAAGCCGCTTCGCCTCGCCTCAATGCTGGTGGTAATATGGTGATGGTATACTGCGTCAGGGGTAGTTGACTGCCTTTTGTAAAATATCGTTCATGATGGAATTTTTATTGATGCAATTTTTAAATATTTTATACAACAGTACGAAAGTTTTTTAACAACCTCACTATGGCTCTGTCGCCGCTTATACGAGTATCTTTTAAACATGACTAAAGTAAGTAGGTGAAAGCAAAGTAAAGTAATGTAACTGTACTGGAATCGTAGTGAACAATCACAACAAAGTGATCATCTCTCGATGGCGTCGTTCTTGCTTTTATCCATTTTCGGGTTTCCAGACGTTTCGCGAATCCTGGAGTTTGTTACATACCCTTCTAGTAATTTTCAATTTACTGTAAAATGTCCAGAGTGCTGAAAAATCCTCGATTGCATGTAATTATTTCCGTTTTAAAACCTCTCGACAATATTACGAATATGTTTCTTTTTTTATTAATTAGTGTATGTTTGTAGGCGGACGGCGTGTAAATAGCCATCCGCTCGGTGAATTTAATATTCGACTATAATAATACCTTTCAATATTATACTGAAAAAAATGTCAAATTACGTTTTCTCTCTCTGAAGAAGAACATACATGAGTAAACATAAATCAAGCCACAAATGGTCACTGACCTGTATATTATTTATCCGCTCCAACATTGTCCTGTCAGGGTCTTCGTATCGCCGACTTTTGCAGGTATCTTGAGAAGTCTTTTTGGTTCTTCCACGTCACAAATAACACGCGAAAATGAATATGAAGTAGTGAAATTCCCGGAGAACAATACGATTCCAAAATTTACGAATCTATTATAAGTATGTCCGTTTGCAATCAAAAACCACAACGATTGTTCCAAAGTTTAAAAATATGTTTCTGCGCGGGCACCGTCTGTGACCAACGCCATCTAGCGTTGGTGTAGAGTTTCACAGAAGCAGCGGCATTTATGAAGTGATATTGGAAACTCAAATATGCCTTCTGGAAAGATATTATTATAGACATTAAATATATTAATAGATATTAAATCAATCATCATTTTGAGAGGTATACATTTGTTTATTATGTCGCCTCACCAATTAGAATAATTTTAAATTCGGTAACATTATTTATATACATTTATTTCGTATTTAAATAATAACTAATCCGCAAAACGATCATATTTTAAGTGACTCACTTCCCCGAACGAGAAGTTGCGGACCTCTGGGCCGAGCCCCGGTACGGAGCCCGCATGTTTTCGCAATGCCTTGTACTTGCCATAAAAGTGATATTTGAAATGAATGCGAAATTCATAAAACACAAATGTAAATGCGAGGCATTCTTCGTTATTTATAAGTACATGAGCGATTGTACATCCAGACGCACTTACATTCGTATCATTATTTATTGTGTATATTGAAGTTCGCGTACAGAACGTTTTTAATAAATGCATGAATCTCAAGTTCGCCTACGAGAGCAAATTCTGAGAATATACAAACAGTAGCGCGTCTAAATATAAGCTCACTGGGTCCCTAAAAACATTTATCTTTTTGTATTGAAATTGTTGCTACATTACTTGTTCATTACTGTCATGCTGTTTTCCGCAAGTTTAGGAAGATGCGGTGAAATTTAAAATCATTTTGTGATTAGTGAATCCAATCCCGAGCTTAAATTCTATTCCCGAGATTTCAGCATAAATGTGTGATAATCCTTAAAAACGGACAAAAATGAACAAAATACAAAAAAAACAAAACACAGTTTCCGTGTGATATTTATATTCAAGACAATAAAGAATTTATGAAGAAAAAATGACGTTAATAACGAATGGGTTCTCATTTATTGTGGAATTAACCTTTGTGATTGAGTTTGGTCTCTTTTGACTGCTTATTCTATATTATTATTTACTTGACTGATTATTCTATATATTGTATTATTAATTAATATTTTTGATATATTAGATAAATAGTACTCGTGTATTACCTTTCTCATTGTTTATTAAATTATATTACACTACCTATATTATTGTAAGTGATTATCCCTCACCACACACAGGAATCATAATTCTTATTGGTACTAAAAAAAATTGAATTGTAAACATTTTCTAGGTATCATTGTAATGAAATTTTATATATATTATTAATTAAATAAATAAAAAATACAAAAACTCATAAATAACAATTTTAATGTGAAAAATATATCAGGTTTTCACGGCCGTTCAGAATCTTCTGTATGAAGTTTCTTTCAAGAAGAAATTCTTCCGTGTATATCTGAACTCTCAGGCCGACGTTTCGGATACCATTGCAGGGTTTATTATCAGGGCTGATGTGAGGCTGTGAAAATCAGCCCTGATGATGGACCCTGAAATGAAATCCAAAACGTTGGAGAGGTCAGATGTACACGGTAGAATATCCCAGAAAATTACGCACAGCAAATTTGGATGTAAAACATTTTTAATATTATGAGTATTGTGTTGGAGGCAATAGCATAGTTTCATTTTGAGTCAAGATTAACTTTTAAATCCTTGAAATTAATCACGAAAATTTCAGGTTTATAAGTGCTTTTCGCGGGATTCATAAAAAAATGTAAAAAAGTTGAATAATCAAGTTGAATTCTCATTTTCGTCGATTGTTGAAGCTTCTTATATAGCCATTCTTCAATATATTTATACGATCATGTCATGTCTTTCACAGATAATCTTTATTCCTATTTCCTTCAACTCTTCCCTTATATATGTATATTCTTACATACATACACTGTTTATTTTATTAGTTTTTTATAATGATGCCCTTTATGTTAGCAGGTGAAGTGTATTTTTGCGGTGTTTTTATTTTACAGTGCCTAGAAGAATCAAACCGCGTTTTACAAAAAATGGAGATAAGAAATGGAAATTTTGGGGAAGCCATGCTTAAAAATCTTAAGCAGTGGTTTGACTGTTCACAATGGTATCTCTCTTTGGATTACTGTGAACAAGGATAAGGAAGCTGACATAGTCGTCAACATTTGCTAAGCGGATGCGACACAAAAAATAAAGAAAGAGAAAAGGATTGAAGTAAGTGTCTTCAATAATTAAATATACTTTTTAAAGATGCTGTTTTGTTTATGATTAAGTGGTGTAGGTTTTTTGTAAAAAAATGTCAATGGCAAAAAGCTTTAATGACTTTTATCAAAGCTATAAAATGTAGAATACCATTGCAATATTTTTTTTCTAATTTATCGTATTCTGGTAAATTTCATAATATTATCATATCATCTTATCTTAAATTAATCTACATTTATTTATTTCAGTGAAAAAAATTCTCAATTAAATTATACATTTTGGTTATAAAAGCAAAGGCAGCAATGAATTACTAATTTAAAATGTACTGAGTTCTAGATTTTTTGTATCTATCCCTTTCAAAATGATGTTTCTTATATATTTCGTTATAGGCTATTTTTCCGATGTGTTGATTATTATTGTTTTGATTTTTTTCAGTCAAATAAAAATAAATAATTTTATTTATATGAATATGTAAGTTTGATTAAAAATATTACGGACCCTCCTAAATCTAGCACATCTGGAATTTAAAATACGCCACTGCCTACAAACCAGTCACAAATACAATTATTCACATTTAGTCATGTTTCTGGAAGTAAGTTCTATCTATGTTTAATTTATAAGTTTATATTAATTAATATATCTTAAGAGTGCAAAAACTTGTTTCAGGCAAGTTTCAATATAATTTCAATGAATACGAATAATAAATGTGACGCTGTAAGCGGTATAATTTTTCTCGATTATTTGAATTAGATATGCTTCAGTTCACTTCATGGAATTCAATTTATTTAATAAATAACATATACATTACAAACTAAAAATTAATTCGTACGTGTACATATAATAATGTCAAATTGATATAAATATATAAGAATTCTTGTCACAAATGTAGGAGAATCCTGGATTATTTAGCAAATGAATATCCAAAGTATAATACTATCGAACTATTGGCAGGTTTGTCTTGTATTTTGGAATTTGAAACAACCTGTGTTGACGCTGTCTTAGGTAATTATCAGGAACATACAAACCGACGCTCCGCACAGTTTTAGGAATATTGATCATACCGCGCAGCAATCAATAAAAATTCGTAATCAATTTACATTCCTTCTAGTCCCTAACCTATTGTAGCCAAGCATACTCTGGAGAAACTCGGTTCGCTAAAGCCTAGAGTTTGTTGAAGGAATTTTAGCCGCTTGTACATCTGCTAGAACTAAAAATATATACGGTTAATCAATCTATCAAAAAATAATCGCTTTACTTGAATATCAATAATTTGATAGATGTGGTATTCTATCATGGGTGGTATGATGAACGTTACATTGTGTAAAGTGATTACTTAAGCCAGCCGTACGATATGTCGTAAGTCCTAAGAACACCCTAAAGAATGTCGTCCATACCTACTTTCCCATAAAAAATATAATTTCGTCTCTATGAGACATCTATAACACATCTTGATTAATGATGTCCCCCTGGAAAAAATACAGTAGGTAGGTACTGTTTTCTTGAAAAATTTGAACAAACTCAAATATTCTGAAAACACTTTGCCTTTGCCACGCCTATATTAGCTTCACTTCTTTGTGTGTTTGTCTGGATGGAATCCTATAATCGATATTTCATTCGGTTTTCACAGCCCAATCGAGCTGAAAGCCACAAACACACGTATTCTCAATGACAATATACGAATCAATTATCGGATTCACTAATTAATCAATGAATAATATCATAATTAATTAACGAAAGCTATATACGGGAAATAAGTTAATGAGCTCAGCAAAAAATGGCGGTAGTTTCCTACCTAAGTGATTTTGTTCGCTGGGAAATATTAAGATTAAAAATTAGAAAATAATACATCATGAAGAAAAATTTTTTTGTATATAAAGCACGCTTGTATTTAAATGTAAAAATGAAAATTTGCCTCACACTCCAAATGAAATCCAAGGCGCTTACCTGCCATCAACAACATAATTCTGTTATCTATGTCAATATCGTAAGGGCGTACCTATTATTTAAATAAATGCATAGTTTTAAAACAAAAATTATGTCATACAATTAGTAAATGACATTTTTTTAGCTTCTTTTATTTTTAATTTTTTCATAAGTTTATGAAAACCCTCTTAATATTTTATGCTACTTTTCCAAGTTCAATTAGAAAGTTTATGTGACCTTTTATATAATAATGTGTAGTCTACATATATAATTGTGTTTCTGTCCATTTACCTTTGTGAGGATGATGGGGAGGGGAAGGGGGAGCGAAGGGAGGCAGAGTGTTTGTATACGCCATGCCAAAATAACCTTAATTATAAATATGCAAATAATTAAACAGCACATCACACAAAAGCACTATGGCCGCCGACCGATCAGAATTGCGCACGACACCTTTGAATAAATAATTACGCAGCATTAATTGTATTTGGTAGATCAATAATTGTTGTTGTAATCAGTTAAGTAAAATACTTGTTCAAATCTCTAACCAACAATTTAATTTTGTAATTGCTTCAAAGCGCCTTATCTCGAAGTTGAATCGTTTTATGTTCATTTTTAATTACAGGTTACGGCGAATTTTATTACCTGAATGAAAAAAATGACAACATAGTTTAAGAACCAGAAAGAGATCCGGCGATAAGACGAGTGCTACCCATCTGATAGAAATCTTTCTACCGTCGCAGGCCACAGTTCGACGGTTCCGCAGATTCTCTTCGATAATCTTCTTCTTCATCCTCCCGAGACGAGAACAGGTAAAAGATAATTGTTCATGATTCAGACGAAGTATTCTGTGGATAAAGAAAATCTCACCTAATTTAGTTTGAAGTATAAAGCCTGACCTTTAAGACCATAACGGTATATACAGCGAGATAGAATTATATTGCTTTAATCTGAATTATCACGAAATTAAAAATATTTTTTTTCAAAAAAACATTTTCTTTATAAATATTAATTAACTACTAGATATATTTCCCATTTCGGCGTCCACCCCTCAATTACCCCCACCATAGCTTTAGCCACGCCCCCATTCAGAATTGATTTGTTTACTAGGATAAGTAATGGAGAGTCAGTTGTCAGTCCTGATGAAGATACGGTGGTATCGAAACCGGTAGACGTAGTCATTATTTAAGTGATTTATACAAAAATATTTAATTAAAATTAATAATTATGTCCAACCACAAAGTTAACGCTGTAAACATCAAAAATAAATTTTGCTTAATTAATTAATATAGCATTTTTGAAAATTTAATAAAATATATGAATGATATACATTTTTAATATTCCATAATTCATGTTGATGTACAATTATACCTATGCTATGAAGAACTAATATTTCCGAGTAAACCACAACCACCTCACTGTAGGCCTTTTTTATTAATAATTACATGAAAGATTGCTTCATTTATTGTGATTAACATATAAAAATAATAAGGCATACATTTAGTAATTTGGCTTCAGATGAACATATCTGATGAGAGTACAGAATTTGAAAGAAACATCGAAATTTAATATAAAAGAAATATGTTTAATTGAATTAAATTACAAAATAGAAGAAATCATTAGAACGCTTCGTGCATGAACAGTAAGATGATTGAAAAAAATGAAAAATTATCCAATTTAGTTTGGAGCGAATATTGAAAAATTTGTTGAAATTTTTAAATTTTCTGAAATAATTTGTCTGAAAATCAAGAAATGAAGGAAGCTTGTTAACTAAAATACCATCGTGCTATTGCAAATATAGGAAAAAATATAAATGTACTTAATACATGTAATGTACTATTTTATTTAATGTTTATTAACACGGCAAGTTATTATTCCTTTTATTTATTTAGGATTTTTGTATAGAATGCATAGTTTATATTCAAAATATTATTACAATATAACATGTTGATTTATAATTTACGCAACCTATTACTTTAATAAGCTTCATGTTCACCCTGCAAGGTAAACACCTGTCACAAGAGTATGTGAACGTTCACTAGTAGGAAGAATACGCCGTACCGTAATATATTATTTACTAGGGTACATATACGTTAAGGGAACCAAATGTTTTATTAAATTTGTAAAAAGAGAATTTGATAAATGATTAGCGTAACATGTAGGTATACGAAGTTAAAACATGAATATGGATACGGTATACCGACGAGCTGTTATCAGCTCGCAATATTTATAAATATTGCCTAAAAAATAAACCAGAATTCTTAGTATCCTTATTTATAAAACATATCGTTATATATATTGTCACAATCTAATAAACAAGCAGTATCGAAGTCTCTCGAACAGTCCACATGAATCTAGAATAAACTATACTATTCTCGAATAAACCATAATCACTAAAAATATGGAAAAACGGTCGTACATTCGTGAACCGACATTTCCGCATAAAAGTTTTTCTGACAGCCGCAACAAGACCACAGAAAGGTAAACCGTGCAAGTTGACCAGAGATGAAAAACAAGCGCGCGAGCAGGTAGGTACTTACGTGCGAAACTGAGCGGAACTACAAAAGTGCAGCGAAGGTTCATGTGAATTACGAAATTACGTTGCGTACAGTTACGAAATTTAGTGTGAATTATAGATCTCTCTGATTAAAATAGTGTTCAGTTAATTAATTTAATCAATACAACTACAGATCATTAGAAAAGAGTCTTCACTAGCAAGCTACTCGATTTAATAATATAGTGTTAACTGACTGCCGAAATTCTTGCATCTCAAAGATATTTGAAACCAATGTTTCTTTGATGTTTATCAGTCCGCCCTACATCTCCGCGGGTTTAGGTCGTTCTCCTGATGACGTTGAATACAACTTCAACGAAACGTCGAGAATTTTCTCTCGGAAAAACATACGTCACGGGACCGTGGTAGTCGGAGACAAATGAAACACTTGATATTAGTTTACTTTTTATTTATCACCAAAGTCACTGAACATGGCATTAGTTGTAGCACTATTATGTAATTCGCACTAATTTCACACTCCTCACTCGAGATGATTTCTGATATGCGTAGATAGATTACGATCAATCGATCGGAGTCCATAATTTGGTCACTTCTACGACATTGCGTTCTGACACAACGCAATAACTAACTGTCACTTTTCAGATGTTTTGCGAATTAAGTTTTGGGTTTCCAGACGTTTCGCGAATTTAGTTTTGAGTTTCTGATGTTTTTAAACTGAGCCTGAATCACAAAGAATACAACAACCGATAACTGATCAAAATACAAAATTAAATATTGATACAATTATGAAAAAGTTAAACTAAAAACTCTGAAAAATTATAAGGTGTATAAAATCCTTAATAAATAAGTTGCGATTTATTATAACAATGTGTTTTTTCTTAAAGAATCCCGATTAGAAACAATTTTTTTTAAATTTAAATAAGTATTGCAAAACTGCATTTAAATGTGTCATAAATATTATAAAGGGGAGAATGTACTTCTGCTGAGAACCAATACCCTCGCCCAAAGAAAGGGTTTAGTTTATCTTTATATAATTTTATAATATATGGTGCACATAGTATATTTTATATATGTATATTTTATATATGTATATTCTACAAAAAAAGTGTGTCAAATCGATGTATGATAGAGTAAACAATGAAAATATTAGAAATGAATGTTAAGCTGATCGTAGCATACATAATTTATAGAATTAAAATAGGGTCGCTCAGGTGCTTTGGGCATGTTTTTCCCAATGCGAATGAATGAGGAAAGAATGGTAAGAAAGATATATAATGCAAGTTTTGACGGCGCCTGAAAGAGAGGGCGACCGCGGAAGACGTGGCGTATCCAGATTAACCAGATTCTGGAAGATGGTCCCGTTAGAAGCCTCAAAAATCGTCGGGCTCGCATGCCAACATGTATGAATGTGGATGAAGTGAGATTTGTATGTCAGGACAAGAGAGTGTGGCGCTCTATCCTCTCTGCCTACCCTCACGGCGAAACGGCGTTATGGTAAGTTAGTTAGTTAGTTAGTTATATTCTACAATTTTTCAATTTGAAAACGTTTCATATTTCCCATACACCTAAGCGACCGTACTAAAATAACCAATTCATATTTTTCGCTAATAATCCCCGCACGGTCGGCGTCGCTGCAAGCCGTGTATTTAATTTTTAAAAATACATGCATTTGATCGAAATTAATATGAAACATCGCCTTAATGTTCCGTAAATCTTTGCGATCAATTTTCTGATAGTCACACGACGATTTATATTTTCAAATCACGCTCCACCAATTACGAGCCTCCCTCGCCGCGCTGTCATTTAACAAACACGGTAATAACCGCCCCTCCCGGCCGCCCCGCAGGCAAACAGTGCGGGCGGGTGAAGGTTCCTGATGATGTCCAGCCGAGGTGTGCTCGCGCATGGCACCGTGTACTAGAGGTAAATTCATTACGTCCGCTAATATGTACAAGAAGACCGGAATCGGTGTTTTCATTCAGTATTTACTGTAAAAACGGAATTTCGAAAAAACTTAATTAATTGTTGATTTATATGGCAGATACCTTGTGCTGCAAGATGATTTCTTCAATAATTAATATAATTAATAAGAATATACATTGTTTTCACTGCTAATATTTTGAAAATACCGGTCGCCTATGATCCCTTCACCAGGATACAAGGTATACTAAAAATTAAAAGTAAATAATCGAAGTATAGATAAAAAATTAAAATAAATATGTCGGAGATGCTTAAATTATTACATAAAAATAAGAAAATAAATTTAAAAGATAAATATTTGTAAAAATGACCTCGTTATTTATAATATTCAATTTACTATTAACAGTTTGTCTTATTTCTAAAATTTTTAATTTATCCAAATGTTATCTTGTATAATTTGTAAACTCTTATTTATAATCAAAAGAAAGATCCACTTCCAATAGAGGATTTCCAAATTCGGAATAATTATTGCTGCTTAAGCACATTAAATGTTATAACTTGATTATTTTAATTTACAATAATTTAAGCTTTGTAATGTACATGTTTTGTAATACAAACAGACAGTTACTCAACATAGTAAAGCTTCGTAAAATTTCATACTTTGGTCATATATCGTACACGATCACCAGGAGATATTGAGACCGTATATAACAGATTTAGAATCAGCAAACTAATCACTCGAAGACAATTGTCTGACCTGAACTGCTTCTACAAATCTGTCAACGGACAGATAGACTCGCCCGAGATCCTGGAACAATTTGGCATTATTACTGCTAGGCCGGATCTAAGAGTGCGTAGATTGTTGGAAACCACTAAATCCACAAAAAGTTATGTGTACAATGGCCCAAGAAATAGGATTGCCAATCTGGTGAATAGCCGCTGCGTTGATATCAACTTCTTCGATGAATCATACGTCTCATTCTCATCAGCGGCAAAAAGATTGTTATCACAGTATTAAAATTACCCTCAACCCTATATGATTATACCGTGTTGTTACTACGCTAGTATTTTTTTTATATATGTGCAATTATTCTAATCCATTCATTTAAGTCTATTATTTTTGTAAAATCAATGTATTTAGCCGATTGGCGTATGAATAAGTAAATAAATAAATAAATAATGAGAGGCGAAAAGTACTCCATCCTTCAGCTCGTCATGAAGAGGAAGATTGAGGGTCGCAGAGGGGTCGGAAGGAGGCGGCATTCCTGGCTTCGAAACATCCGAGAGTGGACCGGGATAAGAAGCGCGGAAGAGCTGTTCCGCACTGCCCTGGATAGGGAAACTTTCTCGCAGATGATCGCCGACGTCGGGGGAACCCGACAGGGCACACGAAGAAAAAGAAGAATGTACATGCGTTGAGTTATATTTATCACTACTAGAGTTTCAAGAATAACAGTCCCTCTCATCATCGGGTGTAATTAGTATAGAGATACGAAGGGCCTGTGTAAGTTTGTGATTGAAATTGGTAGGTTATGAAAGGATAAAGTGTGAGAAATACAGCACCAACAAAATATTGTGTTATTAAAATCAAAGAAATGGTCTATTGGCTTTTGTGATAAAGGGGTTGGTAAAGAAAAAAACGAGTTATTGATAGAGTTTTTATAAAATTTAGTTTAGGTTGGTTCATTTTTCTTAAATCGTATTATTTTCATCGTTAATTCGTAATAACTTAACTTGATTCAATTAAAACACTTTTAAACTTTTGCACAATTTACTGATTAAGAATGTTCTAAGAATCCGCTCAGAATCCTTAGGTTTGTGTCTTCTGGAGAATTATTACATTTTTATGGCTTCTCTGGCCGACGTCTCGGTTCCCATTCCAGGGTCCATCATCAGTAATAACTTAACTTGATTCAATTAAAACACTTTTAAACTTTTGCACAATTTACTGATTAAGAATGTTCTAAGAATCCGCTCAGAATCCTTAGGTTTGTGTCTTCTGGAGAATTATTACATTTTTATGGCCTCTCTGGCCGACGTCTCGGTTCCCATTCCAGGGTCCATCATCAGTAATAACTTAACTTGATTCAATTAAAACACTTTTAAACTTTTGCACAATTTACTGATTAAGAATGTTCTAAGAATCCGCTCAGAATCCTTAGGTTTGTGTCTTCTGGAGAATTATTACATTTTTATGGCCTCTCTGGCCGACGTCTCGGTTCCCATTCCAGGGTCCATCATCAGGGCTGATGTGTAGTTGTGAGTGTTGGTGTTGTGTGGGTGTTAAGTATTGGCTTGCAATAGCAAGTCGAAAGCAGGGTGAAAAATTGTCAGTGTTAAGTATTGGATTCGTCTATATCATCTCTATCATGGGCATCTTCAGACTGGTACATTATTCTCTCTAGCTAGATTGTAGAAGCAGAAAGAATTGCACGCAATCGAGGATTTTACAGTACTCTAACACCTTTTACACTTAATTGGAAACTACTACAAAGTTCTGGTATAAACCAACAGTTTCGCGAGACGTCTAGAACACGGGTTTGACAGGCGACAAGCGACATAGAATCGACAAGTCGTTTTACCAGAGACAGAGACAATCGATAAGACAGAGGGGGCAATTGCGTGACGTCTAGTGGAGAGTAGTGCGAAACTGAGTGGAACGATCTTACGGTACTTAAAAGTGCAATGGGTTAAAGAAGTACTTGTGTAGAATATTCTAGTGATAGTGCGAATTAAATAAAGGTTCTCCGATTATAAATAAATAAAATAGCAAATTAAAAATATATAGAGCAAAATTAAGAAAAGAGAAAGAAAACATATATATACAAATCACTAATTCATTCATTGTCACAATCATAATAATATCTACACTTCACATCATTTCAATATTAATATAGTTCATATATAACTTTTTAGTTCTGACACTGATTTCGGAGTTTTTAGACCTGTGGGAAAGGTACTTAGTATTTTGTTCAAAAACATTGGAACTCGAAATGCAAGTGTCCTCGGATCATTTTTGTTTGTTGTTCTTGGTATTGTTAAAATTTGATTTGTAGCGCATCTTGTGTTTCTGCCATGATCAACTACCTTTTTGTAAATTTCATTTTCGTGATTTTCTTGTATCAGCAGAAACAGAACTAGCCCAAGAATTGGCAAAAATTTTGAAAATTTGATAGATGCCAAGCTTAAGAGAACGTTAATTTAATGGTCTGAAGATGGCTGTGATAAGCTGAGGCAGTTTAAAAGTTTTATAAATTAAATCATCACAATAGAATTTCAACACGAAACTGCTCCAAAATAAGAAAATAACTCCATTTGGGTCAATACCATACAATTTACAATATTTCATACAGCCACTGTTGCATGTTGTTTATTTACTTGACAAACTCACTACTTGACTTTATACTCCTGCACCGAGTAGGTCCGTTCGTTTGTTTGAACGTCAGCGTCTGGGTAAAGTTAACCCAGACGGTGTAACACACGAGATATTCATCGCAAGTGGACACAGCCAAGGGGTTAGTTGGCTGGTGTTCTAAAGCTTTATACCGTATTATTATAACGAATATATTAGTTGAATATGAAGCAGTAGCATAAGTTCTGTTGGTATTGTTTGACTGGTATATTAATTTGAGGCAGAAAATACTAGATTTGCCACACATACTCAGACGAATGTGTGGTAAATCAATTTATGATAGAGTAAAGAATGCAGATATTAGGAATGAATGTAATGCTGATCTTAGCATAAATAGTAGAATTAAAAAAGGGTCGCTCAGATGGATTGGGCATGTTGAGCGAATGAATGAGGAAATAATGGTAAGAAAGATATATAATGCAACTGTTGATGGTGCCAGAAAGAGAGGCCAACCGCGGAAGATGTGGCATGACCAGATTAACCAAATACTGGAAGATAGTCCCGTTAGAAGCCTCAACAACCGGCGAGCTTGTATGGATGGATGAGGCGAGAGTTGTAAGTCAGGACAGAAGAGTGTGGCGCTCTATCCTGTCTAACTATCCCTACGGGGAAACGGCGTGATGGTAAGTAAGTAAGTAAGCAGAAAATAGTTACGGAGAATGAGAAATTCATACTTATACTCTCCAATCACCCACGAAAATTCCATCACTGCCTAGTACGAGTCTAAACTGCCCACAAAAGTTGCCGCTTCGATGTCCGTAGACTTATATAATATAAAAATAAATTTATCCAAACACGAAACAGAGTTAAATTGCTTAAGTATATGGTTTAACCTTTTTTAATAATAATAACTATTCTTGAAATAAGCTCAGTAAAAAGCTTATATTATTAGCGATTCTATAGCTATAATGAACAAAGCAAGATCAGAAATTGTATAAAAAGACTTTGCAATGTTCCACAATTATATTTATATTTTTTTTATATTTTCATTTAAATACATTGTTTTGATTTTTACAGTTTTGCAGTAAATACGTTATTTTGGTTTTTACGGTTTGGCAGTTCAGAAACTTATAGAGTCAGAGTAAGTCCTGATGATTTCCCTAAAATGAAATTCAAAACATGTTGTAGATATTTCTATCTACATATTCCATCTAACCCTGATAAAGCCAAGCCTGACATTTGTCTCTGAAACTTGGGTATTAACGAAAGCCCCAGATGGATCCATTGCAGCAATTGAGAGAAGGTTAGAAGAATAGTCTACGGTCCTGTGAGAGCTCATACTGGTTGGCATCGTCGATACAACAGAGAGTTGTATGACATATATAGAGAGCCCGATACCAGCTTGAGACGGGCTGGTCGCATAATCAGAATGGACGACAACATCTCCGTAAAACGCCTCACACTCTCCACACCACAAGTACAGAGAAGGCCAGGAAGGCCCAAACTGCGATGGAAGGATTCTGTCAACGCTGATACATCCACATAACAAATAACGAACTTAATCTGACGGGTAAAATTATTTCATATGCAGACGACACAGCTATTATTTGAGTGGACCTGACTGGAACACAGTAAACAAACACACAAATAGAGACCTGAATATACTGAAATCCTGATCTGACAAGAATTTGCTCTACTTAAACTCCGAAAGAACATACTACATTCCTTTTTCGATAAAAAAACATAAAATACCGCCTAACATAAAAATTACTATCCAAAACAATAACTGCGACAGAATGACCTGCAACAATTCAGTCATACTTAAAAAAAATCAACATTCCCCACGCAAACACTAGTCAAAATATTACCAGTCACAAAGGAAGAAACTATATACAAAAAATATCAATTATGCAACTCATCAAAGAAAAAGAAGATACAAAATTCGAAGAAACACATCACCAAGATTACAAGACAACTTTAAAATCCCAAAATGCTAAACAAAAAAATTTCATCAAAATTTCATATACTCAGGCATAATTTTTTTTTTAAATAGAGATGCGAACACGGAATACGTGTCACATCAATATTCTAACTATTTTCAAACTAAGCTAAACGCTTGTGCTATGAAATTAGGGCTAACTTGGTGATCTGGAATGAGATTTTAACCCGCGACTTTTGGATCACGTAGCGAACCACAATACCAACAAGCTTGATAAATGTTTTAATAATCTTCCAATCAAAATAAAAAATATATAACATACAAAACTATTGCAAAACAAATTAAGAGACCATCTCAATTAACACAACTAGACACAATTACCCTCAAAATCAAAAACATTTCACTCCACCACTTCATCCCATATATATAATATAATGTTAAATAATTACATGTAAAATAATTATATATAATGTAAATTAATTATACGTAGCAATGCAAAGTACCTCGTCCGAGCACAAGAGCAATGCTCTTAATTGGAGAGGTACTATGTATAACACAACTATATAAGTTATGTATTTTATTGCTTTAATATACTAGAAAAAAATTGTAATAAAACTGTTTGAAATTAAAAAAAAACAAACAAACTGGACAAAAAACAACAGGCAGACAGGAAAGTCGAGTTTGTTATTATGACGATGATATTCCATCTAATCTATTTCAATTGTTACACTCAATTGTGTGGCTGGTTGGAAGAAATTACCAACTGGCAATGTACCGCCATTGATTATACATTTTGTGTGATTCTATGATGGTGTCTCAGGCTATCGATAATACACATTTTTTTAAACGTATCATCTACATCAAATAAATTCTCGTCGTCTTTACGTCTGTCATGCCTTTAAATCAAATAAAATAATCCTTTGTCACTTCTCTGAAAAGGAAATTTTCAATTTTTTAAGCGAATCAACGAGTTTTGAGTAACATACCTACCTACTACCTAACTACTTTCTACCTAACTACTTTCTACCATTATTTTTAATGTTCAATCTTAATTTAATTCAATAGCAGAAAGTAGTTCGTGCTTATAAGTTTCCAATGATCAAACCTTGTGAGATGAATAGTCGCAACTGTCAACTTAGGTAGTAATATATAACATAGTAATAGTCGTTGCTGTAATAAATAACAAACACATCATTCATTACGGCAACGAATAATTATATTAATTTTTGCTATGCACATTATTTTTTGTCAACATACTGTAGACGCTTGAATGAGCTAAAAACTGGACGTTGTTTTAGCGTGGTCCTAAGAAACGACGATCCTTGCAGTCACCTTGTAGAGCCTTAAGTGCGCCTGAAAAAACCGGCGTTCGTGCAATTTGGGACTTGTCCCCGCTAAAAAGCTCTTTCGATTTCGAACATGGAAGTCGAGATTGATTTTTTACTTGTCGAAGCTTTCACAGCGAGGATTCACTCTGAATGTTTTTAAGGGCGTTTCTTGCACACATCTACCTAAGAAGACCGATCTTCGATAATAATACATACTTCTCAAGTTATTTAAACTACCTCTACGTCAATATAAGTTTAAATTTTTTTTGTGCATAATTAATATCCATATTTACCATTACTTCTCTGTACATTTGGAACTAAATATAATATATGCGTAAAAGCACCACATCTATTTTTATAGGTTTTATAAAATACTGTTGGATTTATCATTCGTATATATGAAAAATTCTCCACGTCTTAACCTTTCACACACCGTGATAAAATAGTAACGCGCATCCCGGTATTGTAAACGTAGACTATTGCGATTTGTAAGTTAGATTAAATGAATATTTTACATTTATTACATTAATTAATCATTAATATAATAATTGATATGTTTATAAGTGAATATATGTATCAATTATTGTGTCAAAGTGCTAAAAAAAGTGATAAGAAACATTTATCATCATGAACGACACATTAAATACACATCAAACTCGGCCAGCGTGCGCCCTGCTACTACAGAGTGTAAATAGGCAATCCGGTAACACGTGCCCTGCACAATACGCACTGCGCACTGCACTCTTTGCTCTATGCACCGTATAGTGCGCTCCCCGCACCACTCCATACAACAATACGTATACGTATTGACAAATTAATGTCAGCTTCTTCGAGAAAACCTTTTTTTTGTTATGTCCCGTGAACATTTACAGATTGTAATTATTTTATCCAATACATAAATACATTAAGGATTAATATTTAGTAAATTTACGAAGATAATCAGATAATTAGAACCACTCAAAATTCAGCTTACAGGATCGAAAATGAAAGGTTTACTAATACTCCTGAAAAATCTTATAAACGAGTTTCAAACTTTTGGCAAAAGATTTTTGTTGTATTAGGTACTAAGAATTCATACTATAATTGAATGTTCATAATAAAACGTACCCCAATTATGAGTAGTTAGAAAAACAAAGTTGGATTTAGGTAATTTTTTCGAGGGCTTTTGAATTTTAAGTGTTTACTTTTGGGTCTGCTATTTTTGAAATAAATAAAAGCCTGCAAATGCGTGGCGGTTTCAGTTTTTTAACGTTTAGTAGAAATCAGAGATAAAACCTATGAGTGAATAGCGATACTGTCGCATTATATTGATCAGCGAAATAATATACAATAGTACCTCCCGTGCATTTGCCAAGTTTTCGATAGCGATCAGTGTGACAAGAAAATGCAAATAAAATGTTCAACAGACGTGCGAATATTCTAAAAGTTCCTGATCGATGACTTTCTTTTTAAATAAAACATAATATCATTTCGATTAACTGTTTCATTAGTCATCCCTGTTCCGCGGACTCGCGACATTAATAATTGAATCTAACATCCAGAAAAATGACATCAGTCAATGGTAAAAATATTGAGAGTAATCAATTACTGTATATTATAGATGTCTGAAAGTAGGTATAGAAGTCTTTTAGGTGTTAATAGGACTTACGACCTGTCGTATGGTTGGCTTAAGTGATCACTTTACACAATGTAACGTTCGCCATTACATGTAAAACGTGGCACGTAATTTAAAGACATATACAACTTCCAAAAATTAATAGAAATGGTATATTCTATCATGGGTGGAAATGGCGAACGTTACATTGTGTAAAGTGATCACTTAAGCCAACCATACAATAGATCGTAAGTCCTATGAACACCAAAAAGACTTCTATACCTACTATCCCACAAAAATACAGTTTTGTCTCTGTGAGACATCTATAATATACATTAATTGATTAATGATGTCTCTGTGACAAAAAAATCCAGCACTGTTCTGAAAGATTTGAACATACTCAAAATATTCTGAGTATTTTAAAAGCAATTGCGAGTGCACCCACACTTGTGGAAGCTGCGCGTGCGCCGCGGCTACCAGTCAGACCGCTGGACCGCTCTCCCGCATGATCGTAAGTGCGGCCCGATAATTATGTGTTACGGGGGCAAATAAATAAATAAATAATGCACCGCGCCGCCCGTGATGGCCCGGCCGGGAGGCGCGCGCTGATTGGTCCGTGCCGGGCTGTCTGCGGCGGCCGAAGACGAGATGTTTCGCGCTACAATGTTTCGTCGGAAAAAATATTTATTTATTTACACGACGCGTGGACATCTTGACCACCGAAAAATTTGTGACAAAAATGTGACAGAGCGAATACGTCATCCGTCGCATTTTATTCAATGTAACTACATAAACGTAACCATAATCCATAACCGTAATGTTTTTGTTTTGGGATTCGCATATTTGGATTACAACACATTACTTTAATTAAAATTAGTCCTTTCATGTACTGGAAAGTGCTAAATAACTTTTGTTTTGTGAATTCATCACGTTCATGTTACCTACTTAAAATTATAAAAAAATAATAAAACATTCCTAGTGCCTACTATTATTCATAAATTACTAGAAAATATCCTAAAAGCAATTGAACTGGATTGTATTGTATTGATTACATGCACTGGACAAAAACTTAACTGGAGCACTGTTCTTTAATTCACGGCAATTGCGCACTACTTGTGGAATACTTAATAATTATCTTCTAGAATATTTGCTCTATATGGAACACTTTTCCACTCGAACGTCCGTACTGAAGCGCTCGCAATCGCGCAATATATAGGAAGCCGGACTTTTAAGAGCTTCTCAAATATAGGCTTTTTAAATAAATTTCTTTCCAGTTTATACTAAAATACTCGTTTCGAGCATAATATATAGATGTTGACGAGAGATTTTGTTACTCTCAAAACTACAGTAGAAAAATATAAATATACTATTAAATTCACATAGAAGTAACAACGTTAATGTTTTCCGCACAGTTTAATGATCAAAATTAGGTACGCTCGATTATTTGCTTTACTTATCGCTTCGATTCCCTCACAACTGGCTTGACTTGCGCGTACTTCGCGGCTAATTTCGCACCGAACGAACTGTCAACACGACCTCTTGCGCCGCGGTTGGCGCTGTATTTATACCCGTAAATACTGATATGTTCATACTTTCTGGAAGGTTCTCCTTGCTTCTCGGTTGAACCAGGCATTTCTAGATATTTATAGACGTTTTTCAAAGGATGGTTATAGGCCTCTTTTAGATTTTATAGTGTTATGACAAGTGACGTAGGAGTTCCGAGCGTAATTATTTTTAGCATCTCGTTACACTATCATTAGGCTTACGCTGCACATGCTCAAACCATCTACATACATATATTAATTTTTATCAGAATATTTTGAGCACGTTCAAATTTTTCAAGAACACAATATCGGATTTTATCCCCACGGGGAATATATAATACAGATGTCTCATAGATACGAAGTTATTTTTTATATGGGAAAGTAGGTTTGGGTGTCTTTTTGGGTGTTCATGGGGCTTACGATATATCGTACGGCCGGCTTAAGTGATCTTTCTACATAATGTAACTTTCACCAATTCCACCCACGATAGACTACCACACATATCAAATTTTCGCAAGTCGTATACATATTTAATATGCGCACCTTGTTTCATATGTGTGTTGTTATTCAAAAGTTTCGAAACTATACAACTTTGGCAGCCGCATTGAATATATATCAAATGAATGAATGTGTTTTTTGTTTTGAGAACGAATATCTGAAATTTACGTCGTTTTTGCAGAAACATCGACAATAACCAATAACTTACACACCTAAAATCGTAATCCAATAAACAGTTATAATTTTCAATTCAATAACAAATCATTCGTCGGCTTTTGAATTGTTTTTGAATATATCTTAATGATTGATACTCTATTAAAAATGGTTAACAATACATTATTTATTTTACTGGAACACTAATTTCAAGTGAATAAATTTTAGACAGTTTAGTGGATGCGCGCGCATTTCGTAGTCTCGCATTTCCGCTACACGCATTTTTGCTACAATGCGCCAACTCCACGTGCAAAACTTCCGTTACAATAAAAAATTTACAGTAAATGCGTCGAAAGAAGATAATTTCAAAACTAGTTTCATCTCTATTAGACAACTATAATGCAGCATGAAATTTTATTAAATCTACTCATTACTTTTCAGCTCTATCATTCCTTCTTTATTTCTTGGCCATTGATTTGTTTTTTTTATGCATTTTCTCCTTTTTCTCCATCCGTTAGTGGTAGTTGCGTATTCTAAGGGTTGAGATCAAAATTTGATTTTTTGTCGCTAATGAACCTTATTCCCCTGTCGAGTTCATTAAGAGGACGTTGGCCGTATAGGGACAGGGATATCTCGGCTGGTTTGAGACAGGGTGCGGAGGCTTGCAATATTTCGTGATGAGGCGTGTTCGTGGACAGCTTTATTGCCGCAGTACCTTCCATGGAGGGCTTTTTACGGGATGTCGACGTTTTTTAAAGCCGCCATAAAAGTTAGTTGGCGAGCCACCAAACCGGAACCCGAAAACTTTGGCGGGGAGCCATCACTATTTCGTTTAATTTTTAACGCGCATAGACTCTCGCTTCATCTTTTGCTTTTGAAGGAATTGCGCAATCTTTATCACGATTCAGCAAAAAACTATGAAAAATTATTTGTTGATAAAACGTTAAATAAAATTTTAGTAATAATTATAATGCACTTTTTTATATATTTACTTGATTTTATTTATTTATCGTACAACATTCGACAACAATAATTTCCTTTATTTATTTATTTATTTATTTATTTATTTATTTATTTATTTGTTTACGCCCATTAGGCTTTTACATAAAGAGTATAAAATAAATTTCAAAAAGCACATACATTAAAAGTTTCAGGAATAGCACCAAATCATGAGTATAAAAATTAAAAATGTAGAGTAGGTAACGAGCAGCAATGCGTATAGGCTTTTACATAAAAAAATATATCATAAAATTAAAAAGAACATACATTAAACAATATAAATTACAAGTAGCAAATTATTAAAAGTACCAGGAATAGCACCAAAACATGAGTACAGAAATTAAAATATAAAGTACAAAGCGGCAATGTGTACGAAAAATATATATTACCCACCATTACATATTAACAGCTGAAGTCAGTAACGAAGCAGTATTGCCTCTTTAAGTGTAAACTTTACTTTCTCCAGACTGTCGACGAAAATGTCAATCATGCAACCATATTCATTACAAGTTCCCAATATTCTGTGTATCACAGAATTTGATTGATAATTGGTATTGCTATTGTTGCGATGGAATGTGACAATTTGTCGCGTTCTATGTGTGGAAGGGATATTATAATCGATGCATGCCACAAGGTCAGGGCTGTCCAACATATTGTTTACAATTTTGTAAAGAAGAACTATATCATAAATTTTTCTTCTATCATATAATGTGAGTAAATTTAGTCTCTTCAATATGTAATTGTATTCTATGTTTTGTATTGGTATGCTTAACTTGTAGTTAATGTATTTGAGAAATTTGCGTTGGACACGCTCAATACTGTCTATATGCCCATTATAATATGGAGACCAAACTGATGAGCAATATTCTAATTGGCTCCGGACAAGAGACATGTATAACATTTTAATACTTTCAATTGATTGAAATGGGCGTGATGTCCTTAAAATAAATCCCAGCAATTTTAGAGACTTACAAGTTATCGCATTAATATGATTAGTAAAAGTAAGTTTCGAGTCGAATAATACCCCTAAGTCTCGAATACAGTCAACATTTTCTAGTTTGGTGTTACATAGAGAGTATTCAAAATTTATTTTTGATTTTAATCTAGTAAATGATATAATTTTGCATTTATTTAAATTTAAGTACAATTTATTCGTTTCACACCATACTGAAAGAGAATTTAGGTTTTGCTGTAATATGTTGCAGTCATAAATGTTGGTTACTGATTTAAAGATTTTTAGATCATCTGCAAACAGCAAATATTCAATGTCATTAAATATTGTTGAAATGTCATTCACAAATAATAGAAATAGTATTGGTCCAAGATGCGATCCCTGTGGTACACCACTAGTAGCATGGAAACATTCTGATACATATGAATATATTTTTACCCTTTGCCTTCTTTCACTCAGATAGCTCGTTAACCAAGAAAGTATTTGTCCACCAAATCCTATTTTTCCCAATTTGGCAATTAATAAAGCATGTGAGACTTTGTCAAACGCCTTACTGAAGTCCGTGTAAACTGAATCTACTTGAGTTTTATTAACAAAAGATTTAATAATGTAATTTTCATACAAAACTAAATTTGTTAGGGTAGATCTATTTGAGATGAATCCGTGTTGGTACGGAGTTATTGTTTGTTTTAAAACAGGAGATATAGTATCGAGGACTAGTGATTCGAATAACTTAGGTATACAAGATTGTATGCAAATGGGTCTATAATTTTTTACATCATTATTGTCTCCATCTTTGAAGATCGGTGTTAAGAAACTTTCCTTCCATATATGTGGGAATATACCCGCTGATATGGATTTATTAAATATGATTGACAGGGGGAGAGATAGTACATCAACACAATTTTTTATAAATAGTGGAGGAATTCCGTCAGGTCCATGCCCTTTATTTACATCAAGTTTTTTAATCCCACTTATAATACTGGAAGTACTTATTGTGCAATTATTTATATTTAATGTGGTTTCAATGTTTGATGTTGCTGATGTGTGGTCGGTGTTTTTTGGTAACACAGGTACATAGACATTTTTAAAGAATTCCGCAAATAAATTAACAATCCCATCAAAATTATTACAAAATTTACCATTGTAGAACATAACATTAGGATAACTATTTTTATAAACTTTTAGGGATTTTGTATAATTCCAAAAGGTTTTAACATTTACTTTGATGGAAGACTCAACTTCTTTTATATAATTAGAGTAACACCATTTAGACAATACTTTACATTGAGATCTAAGCTGTGAGTAATTACTGTAATCGATACTGTTTTTTGTTTCTTTATATGTTTTGTGAGCAAGCTTTTTATTTTTTATCATTTCCTTTAAATCTTTCGAAACCCATTTTGGAAAAGAACTAGGAAATATTTCAACATATGGAACAAATTTGTTTACAGTGTCGTCAATAATACTATGAAATTTTTCAGTAATAACATCAATATCATCACAATTCAACAAAAAAGACCAATCGATGTACTTAAGATGTTCATTAATAGAAGCATAGTCAGCTTTATGAAAATTTCGTGAAAATGTATGATATTCATGCGGTTTGACATATTTGTACTTAATGCTTATAATCAAGGGTGGATGATGTGTATCAACAGAGAGTAAATATTCGTCTGCTGGTTCCACTTCCGTGAATTTATCACTTGAGAAAACAAGGTCAAGGATGCGATTATTGCAATTAAAGGTATTGTTTACTTGTGTCAAGCCAAGGAAAAAAGACATTTCGATTATTTGTGATGTTTGCGCGCTAACATTCACTAGTTCAGATCTAGGATCTGTTAATTCCCCTGGTATTAAATTGTTTGGCAAATTATAATCACCCAGTAATATTAATTTCAATTTCGGATATTTAGTACGTATTATTTCTATTTCCTCTACATGTTTCTTGTAGACATCAATACTAGAAGACGGTGGTATGTACGTACAAACAATTATGGTTTTTTCCGGTTTTGTGCTCAGCATAACAATTACGTGTTCAATGTCATTGTGTACTGAGACAAGCTGATGAGAAGATATAATTTTTGGTACACAGATAAGCACACCACCTCCCCTGGACTTCGAACTAGTTAAATGATCCCTATCCTTGCGATATACGTTACACCAGTCGAAACCTAATTCACTTGATTTTACACAACTGTCTAGCCAAGTTTCACTGAATGCTAATATATCACAGCTTATAAGAGGAGCATTATTGCGTAATTCCTGTATTTTCGTTTTTAAACCTCGTACGTTTTGATAGTAAATTGTCTTCATGACCTCTTTATTGTTTAGTTTGAATTTTGATAGTTTTTTGATTTCACAACTATTCTCGGGACTGAGTTAATATATTTCAATGTTAAATCAGTTTCTCCTTCCTTTGTCCGAGTTTCAAGTTCCTCGTGTAATTCCTTTAGCCTATTTTGTTGATTTGGAGTCAGATCTTGATATATTCTTATATTTTCCTTTAGCATGCGACGTTTGCTGAGTAAAAGTTTTGGGATAGACGGGGCATTGAACACAATTTTAATCGGTCTTGGTTTATTATCTCGAGATTTTCCTAGTCTGTAAAGTTTGACCATACCTGCTTGTACGGAGTTATCAATGTCATTTAATACTTTGGTGACTTTGTTAGTGTCGTCGACTAGTTTTTGACTTAGCGCTTCAGCTGCACTTTCCTGAACATTGTGCATTATTAAATTATGGGATCTCAATTTACGCTCATCCATCTCAGCTATAGCATCAAAAATTTCAAGAGAGTTGTTATAAGATTTACCGGAGCTTTCTTTGTTATGACTTATGTTCTTGTAGGCTGCCAGTTCACCTTCGAGATTGGCCATTTTCGCGGCCATTTGACTAATTGTGCCCATTATGCCATTTGTTTTTGGAATTATTTTAGATATTTGGTCCTTATTAAATTTATTAGTGGGATCCATTATTATGCTAATTAAGGTGTCCACTGCATCCTTTGCCATATTTATAAAGTTAATGGCATCCATATTAAAAGGATGAATAATATAAAAATTGTATAAATCAGATATTGTATTTTTGTTAAATATGTAAGTATTATGCGGGCCGCTGAGTTTGATTCCCCTGGTGCGGTCGAGTGAACAAGTAGATACTAACACACTCACACCTCGTCGCCTCGTCCAATACTTAGCGTAGCTACCGTGGTGATGTCACGGTATCGAGTTTGACAGCCGTGAGCGTAGTATTGGTGCAAGTTCTTGACAAAAGAGTTTGTAGTATGTAAGTTTTAATTAATGTGAAAAAGTGTTGCAGAATTCTCACCAACTGAAGTTATGATCAGATCATAATCTGCTCTGGATTCACTTTGTTGTGCCGAAACCACTTTTTGTACCAAAATCTCGATTTTTAACTGTTATTTTAGTTTATTTGCGGCACCAGTTATAAAGTGCTGCTATCCACGATACTGTTAATGTTGTAATGATATATATATATATATATGTATATAAGTCATCCGTTTTTAAACCGAAGTAATTTAAATTACGAAACGGAAATACCTACCACAAAACTATCAACATTCCAAAATCGACATCAACCCGTAACGGTTGGTTTTATATTCAAGCATTAATTGGGCAATGAACTTTCTACAGAAGTCGACATTTTTAATCCATCTCTATCAAAATTTAAACTATCATTATTAAAATAAAACACAAATTACTTTGTTTTTACCACTATATTGGATTAAAAAAGCTACATGTTTCGAGAACAATGTTCTCTTCCTCAGGATTATTGTGTACTAACGATCTTAAAAGTTGAAACAAGCAAATGTGTTACGGTGAAGGGGCGGGTGAGGGGGTAGGTTGATATTAACACAGGCTTAAAATTTTTACATTTCACCTATAAGATACCTCAAATAAATAATTTAAAAATACTCGAAATTAGGAAAAATGTTAATATTAAGTCTAATATAATAAATACACAGACGAAATTTTTGCATAATCCTATTTTGAATATTTTTCCACTTAACATTCCAAATGACCCATAATAATTAACACCTCGAACCCCCCCTCCCCTCACCTACCCCCTCAACCGCCCTTCACCGTAACACTTGCTTGTTTCAACTTTTAAGATCGTTAGTACACAATAATCCTGAGGAAGAGAACATTGTTCTCGAAACATGTAGATTTTTTAATCTAATATAGTGGTGAAAACAAAGTAATTTGTGTTTTATTTGAATAATAATGTCACCACAAAGTTCAAGCCTTCATACAGAAGAAGAAAAAATATTCTTCGAACAGTTACTATCATTATATTACCATTTCTCCTCAAAATGCTCAACTCCAGAGTAATGTCCTATTTTTCACTGTCAGAAATCTACGCGCGTGTTTATTGAATAAAACCATGGAAGCAATAAGACTATATTGTATTTCAATATTTTCGTTCTAAATATATCAAAGAATATAAAAATATTTAATTTTAACACTTTAAAAAACAAAAAAGCCACTTTTTTAACAGATAAATAACACAATTAATGCGCGGTTCGAAGACGACATTTGGAATGATTTTTTGTCCGGTTTGCGCGGCTAATGAGGTTACTTGACAAATAGAACTCGTTCATTCATTCGAAAACTTGAGATACAACAAAGAATAAGCTTTAAAAACTCACAAACGCAGGTAAAATAGGCCGAATTCCTGTACCCGTCGAGGGAGCGCAGATCTGCGGTTTGGCATACAGGAGGTACAAAAGTTTTCGCGCAGATCTGCTATTTGACACACGACCGGTTAATGTTTTTAAATTTTTACATCACTCATATGTTTCATTAAATTGTATGTCTACTTTTCTATATTTTATGATAATTAATATAAGGCATGCTTACCGGCGCGCTGGTCGGCTCTCCTGGAGTACTCCGAGCACTCCTGCTTGATGTCAGGATTCGACATGTCCACATCAGTGTAGGGCGCTCCACCGCCTGCTTCCTCATCTCGTCTCCCGGCTGGAGACCCTTCTTCTGTCTTCACACCACCTGCCTGCGCGCTTTTCCAGCCCATATTGCTAGAACCCACCTCTAGAATCAAAATCAATAATCCTCTACAACAGAGCTGCAGAGTTGCCTGTCTCCTGGGCTCGGATCCACGTCAGCTCGGACTTAGGGGAGAATACCTACCTAGACATTTCGACAAAATCGATTTTATTTTTTTTTACATTTAAGCTTGAGGTCTTAAGAATGTCTGGAGAAATTTTCAAGCAAAAGTTTAAAAAAAATAACAAAGTTATAGCTGATAATAGTGGCATCCCTTTGTTGATTACGCGCAAGTAGGTAGCTGCCGGTCGGGCTGTTTCATAATAGAAAAGTTAGACCTGTTTCTATTATGTTTGTGAAGAGTGCTCGATGATGTGGGAATTTTGAGGAGTAAGGTAGAGGACTTATATTATGGACAGAACCCAAGAATTTTTCGCCACTGTTGAATATTTTTTCCCTCCTCAAACTTGGCTTTTGCAAGCGTTCTTCCAAATAATTACTTACGAGTTGGTGTCCCAATTTTTTTAACAGATAAATAACACAATTAATGCGCGGTCCGAAGATGACATTTGGAATGATTTTTTGTCCGGTTTGCTCGGAAAATGAGGTTACTTGACAAATAGAACTCGTTCATTCATTCAAAAACTTGAGATATAACCAATAATAAGCTTTAAAAACACATAAACGCAGGTAAATTGTACATACCTGTCTAGGGAGCGCAGACCTGCGGTTAGGCATACAGGGGGTACAAAAGTTTTCGCGCAGATCTGCGATTTGGCACACGACCGGTTAATATTTTCAAATGTTTGCATCATTAATGTGTTTCATTAAATTGTACCTCTACTTTTCTATATTTAATGACAATTAATACAAGGGAATCAACTGCTTACCAGTGCGCTGGTCGGCCCTCCTAAGGTACTCCGAGCACTCCTGCTTGATTTCAGAATTCGACATGTCCACATCAGTATAGGGCGCTCCACCGCCTGCTTCCTCATCGCCTCTCCCGGCTGGAAACACTCCTTCTGTCTTCACATCACCTGCCTGCGCGCTTTCCCAGCCCGCATTGCTGGAACCCACCTCTAGAATCAAAATCAATAATCCTTTACAATAGAGCTGGAGAGTTGCCTGTCTCCTGGGTTGATTGAGTATGGCTGATTGGGGGATCCGGTAACCAGCCATGCACTTAGTATACAAAGCGACTTATGTGGCCCAGGTCACATAAGCTGCCGAAGTATGGGCACATAGGCTGAAGGCCGGAGTGGTATCTGCAGCTATGAACAGGGGTCAGAGAGTGCCCCTTCTGGCGCTCACTGGGGCATATCGGACTGCTGGCAGGGGTACTCCCAGCTGATCTAGAGGTGTTGGAGTCCAGCGCCCGTCGAAGTCTCGGACGGTGTCAGGAGGTTGACTACTTCGGTAGAACCTTCAGGCCCTCGTATGCTGTGCGACACCTGGAGTTGGGTCGACGTTTGAGAGAAATTTCGATTGAAAGATGGCAAGAAAGATGGGACACGGCTACCACTGGGAGATGGACTTATTCCTTCTTCCCGAGGGTGGCCGTGAAGGGTAAGGGCAGGGGATATTTTCCGTCGCTGGATCACCATACTACTCAGCTGCTATCGGGTCACAGGGAGTTCAGGTCGAAGTTGTTTGATCTAGGACTCGCTGCTGACCCTTGGTGTACTTGTGGTCGGGTGGCTTAGACGGTGGAACATATTCTCTGGGATTGTGCGATTATGAATGATGTAAAAGTAGATATGCTTGAAAGCTTGACTGACTTTTGGATAAATGAAGGAGGACGACCATGTAACGATGTCCTCGTAATGAACGCGACGAACTTCGGATGCTTCAGACAGTTCACTCGTGTGTGGGTGACTCGTCGGATAATTCTGAATTTTTTTTTGTGTTGTTTAATTTTCCCAATTACGGGGTTGTCAGTCTGACTTGAGCCATGTGGGATGAGTCTTCTTTTAAATATGTATCAATGTTTTATACACTTTTTCTTTACTTTGATTGCTTTTTCTTTGTTTTATTGGTATATATATATATATATATATATTTTTTTTTTTTTCAATATTTCTGACTAATTTCTTGTAAAACGTTAGACTATCATTACAGTAACTTATATCGATTACGAAAAATTCATTTGTTTCAATACAAGTTAAATGGAATGATAAAAACCCTGAAAAAATTCCAATTGGAATGCTTCCCAATTGGAATTTGATGGTTTTTATTTTTTTATTTGACTTGTATTAAAGGGAATGAATTTTTTATATTCGATATAAGTTACTATAATGATAGTCCAACGTTTCACAAAAAATGAGTCGGAAATATTGAAAAAAAATGCAACTTTGATGTCGCATATCTCCTTAACTATTGATATTAGGTCATAATAGCTTGAACATTTTCGACTCATAATCAAGGCAGGAAGATAGCCCTGCGAGGTTATTAATGTTTTCCAAATAACCCTGTATATATATATATAAATATTGTGACGTAGCAACCTCTGTTCGTCACACTTCTTCGCGAAACATCTAAAAGTAATGAATTTATCGATCCCCGCACCAAATATCTGCACCAAAATTGACTTTAATCCGCGTAGGTACCACGAATACTCTATGGGAAAAGATAAATGTCTTTGGTCTACTGCAGATAATTTCACGGCAGTCGCGAACGTCGGGGACGGTATTTCATAATGGCGCATTCGAAATCTGACACATCCGCACGCAAGCTGTGAGCCTTTCTGTGAACCCTCGTGTTAAGAGGTAAGCTCATTCCGAGAGACGCAATTTGAAGTGGCATAAAGATAACTTGTGAAATTACATTATTGTTTGTTTAATAATGTCTTTCGTACATAGGGTCCTTCCACGCCAGCGTTTCGTGCCATGGCAAGATGACGCGTCGTTGAGTGGAAGATGCATCCCTTGCAATGCCTGGGGGGCAGCTGCAGAGATGATGTTCCGGAAGTCATCTGCATCGGCAGCCCAAAGCCTCGCGGCGGGGTTGTTCTCTGGACCCATAAGGGAGCAATCCTGCTTCAGATGCAAGGCCAGTAAAATGAAGACCACGTCATGCCTGGTATTCCAATTTTTTTAATCATCAACTTCACGTCACGCCTGGAGCGAGCTGGGAGTTTATCTGGCTCCGAAAATTGAATAGAACGAGTGCATCAGTGGTCGTGCCGTTTTTAAAAGAACATTGCTAACTACATGAAGAAGGAAGCGGTGTTTTGTGCCAGACATTGTGACATGTTTTATGGAAAAATGTCACCTTCTGTGGCACCATTAATTTTTGATTAAATTTATTTGAATAAATTCACATGTTAACTAAAGAATGTTTCGTTGTATAACCCCTGTCATTGAACTGTTGCAACTTTAAGTATGTTAAAATGAGAGACAGCTGAAGTGCAGCGTACACGAAGCCAGAAATACCCTGAGTTTGAAATGTAGAAGAAAAGTGAGTCCCATTCTTCTCCGACTGAGGAAAACTGGTTGTGACTGGGAGTTCTGATGGAAGCATCAGAACCTCACGTCATAATATATATATATATATAATATATATATATATTATATATATATAATATATATATATATATCTATATATATATATATATATATTTTCCGAATTTTCCGAAAAGAATTTTCCGCCCCTGTTGAATATTTTTTTTTACATATTTTGAAAAGTATGTACTTTCATGACGAAATGATATCAATACCATAATTCATATAGGTTTTCTTAAAAAAATCATAAAATTGCGTTTTTCACGCTTCGTAGGTAGGTATTCCTCCTTAACTTCCATCGAGTAAGCCCTTATAGAAAATAACTTGTATCCGGATCAGGTGGACTGATTATTTTGCGCTGAAATTCAATGTGTCGCTCACAGGCGTTTTAAAATTCAGTAAATTACGGCATTCTTTGGCTAAATGACAAATTGTTGTCAACTATGCTACAAGCAATTAAAAGACATGTAAAACAGAAATTAAAACAGGGAAATTGGGTTCAGTTGCTTGAACTGTGTCTTTCATCAAAGTGAACTGTTTATTTACATCATTCATTATTTCACCCAATGATGTTATAAACTGTAGATACCTACGTTATAAGCGTGAAATCTTGGCAACTCAAAAGTAAAAGCCTTAGTACTTGCATTCATATCGAACGGACCTTCTTTGTGATCGGGCGCGACGCAATGCTGAAAGAAAAGGCCCGGGGAAAAGGGAACAGAGTATCGTACACTGTTCTAGGAATGAGTATGTTATTTTAGTCACCGTGACTTCAAATTACCTGATTTTTACGTGATTAATTGATTATGTGATTTATTGTCTCTTTCAATGCAATATTTGCTACATATGAAAGCCGGCTAGTATGGGAATAACGTGTTTTTATTATAATACGTCAATGATTTCACCTAACTTTTCCTAAGAAATCTTGGCGTCTAGGACTGTTTCATGTAGATGTGCATTCTGCCCTAGAAATGGTGATAGAAAAAATAGGATATATTCTTTTAAAAGTAACAGAGTCACATGCCCTGCTCATCATCGCAATAACGTCATAAAAAGCACGTTATAAACATTTGTTTTTAATCTCTCTCTCGGGCCAAGGCGCACCCGTGCGCCTTAGCGCGACTGTCCCCAGGGGCCAAGGGCGCACCCGTGCGTCCGGAATGTAATTAATTATTTCTCGACGGCCACGTATCGAATTTGAAAAACGTGATCTTTTCCCGGTAGAGAAATCCCGTGGTGACCTATATATACACATACATATGATATATTTTGCGATATTTGTCAGTTTTTGTTGGATTATGATTCAGTTGAATACTAACAGTGATTTATTAACAAAAATGCACGCAATTTTGTTGCGTTTATTTGAAATATGTGTGTGTGTGTGAAAGTGTATCATATTTATGTGTTATGAGTGTGATGTTCCGTCGTGTGCCGTGCCGTGCAAAAAATATACCACACAGAAGATTATTTATAATAGTAGTGTTGTCTATAATAAACAAATAAAAGGGGTTGTAACATTTTTGCATACACCAGCCATTTTTAAAAAAATGGCGTCTAACAATGAAACCCATATAAATCGATAGAAGACATTTATACAAACATAAAATTATTTAGTCATAAACTCCTAAAGCGTCAGGTTTCTGAGATATTCACACATAAATATCGCTATTTTGTACCTTTGAAGTGTCATCCAAATGACACAATCAATAAGTAAGTATTGTTAAAAAGCAGTGCGATTACGTGAATTTATGTTATTCTCTTTAAATAATTGTAAAGGTGATGAAATGTTACTGTTTTCACTGAATTTTGAAGTTGGGCGTAAAAATATACCTAATGAGAAATAAGGTAAATTATTTAATGATGAAGCGTAGATACTTATTGGTTTTTCAAAACCTTTAAATATTTAATTCTACGAATTACAAAATAATGCCTGCGTGCTGAGGCGACACCTTACAAAGCAAGACATATTCAGTTTTCAACACTCGAAACGTAAAAACCGTAAGTGAGAATGGAACGAAAATATGTCCAAGGGACGTTGCATTTCTTCTCCCACTTATTGCTTCGCATATTACGCACTTTCGGTCTGCCAACTTGACAAATACAATGATAAGTGTTACTAAACATCATACTTTGTTTCGCATACGACATTTTTAGTATTATCTAAATTATTCGAGAAACATTAATTTGAAAATATTCTTAGAATGGGTCATTAAGGGTATCTCATCGACGTTGCATTTCTTCTCTCGATTCGCTACTGAATGAGAGTTGGGTGAATAAATTAAACAATGAGAAATAAAGTAGGTATCGACATTTTATATTGTACTTCATACATACAACACAAAACTAATGTTTTTTGAGTTGTGAGTGGACATCGTTTTTTCAGTTTTTTATCGTTCTTCGTCGGGAACCTGGAATAATCCTTTCAAAAAATCCAGCAGGTGGTTTTAGAGGATCATTTTGATGTCTTGCCCATGCCATATACCACACAATGCACATGACATGTGCGCAACATCCAAGTGTTCGATTCCCAGCCAGACAGTTACAATAATGGCCGATTACTTTTTAACGACCTTGTAAATGGTTATCAATCAATCAATCAAAATATACACAAAATATATCCGATTACTATGATGCCTCGATTGAATTTTTGCCCTTACGAGCCACGGGTCTAAAGCCATAATATTGTATACGCTCAAATTGTAGTCAATATTATCTCTGCACACTTCTATAAAAAAATCACCATTTTCTTTGACATGTTCGGCGTAATAGCTCCTGGCTTGATTAACTTGATAAGATTTTTTTTACTTAAACGATAAACAAATCATGGCATTTCGACACTTACGATAAAATAATATGAATGTGTGTTTTTTTTTAATATACGCATGTTTTCATGGTCTTTTCGTAAAAAGAAAAATCACAAAAAATTCAGAAAATCTCTGGCCCTAGCCTCTATTTTTATCTATGTTTTTATGGCACTAGCAGGTTAAATAAAACTGGTAAAAATCAAGCCTTTGGCAAAAATACAAGATCACGTATTCGTTGTTTCTATCTCATCTATGGTTTGCGTAAACTGATGTTCACCAAAGATAAAACGTCTCAAATGTCAAAATGTACAATGAAAATTTGTAAAGTACAATTTAGCTCATCCATCTTTAACAGTCACATCAGGTGCCATCGTTTCACATCACAGAATTAATCAATAAAGAATCAACTTCTCACCGGCTTGCTGGTCGGCCCTCCTGGAGTACTCCGAGCACTCCTGCTTGATGTCAATATGTAATATGCCTATCTCCGTGAAAGGCGCTTCGTCGCCGCTCCCGTCTGAAGACCTTGGCTCGGGCTTGATGACAAGAGCATCTTGGTCAGCGCGGCTCATGGCTCTGATCCTCCCGGCTAGCAAGAGAAGCGATTAGTAAATGGCAAGTGTCTATGTGTCCAATGACTGCCGGCCATAGACACGAGCGGGGCATAGACGAATTATTTTATTAATTAAGGTACAGATACACATGCTTATTTAGTGGCATGCTAATAAGCATGTGTATATGTAATGAGCAAGTGTGTACAGTTGTTAGGGCATGCATATTAGTGGCATGCTCATAAATAAGCATTCCCAAAGCTAACAATCAAACACACATGCTTATTAGTGGCATGCTCTTGTCATAGAATAGAGACGCTCTTGTTCAAAATGGAAAATTTTCAAACTGAAATAGAAAATTCAAGTGAACCAATAAATCAAAAATGTTCCCGAGTTTCCATCCGCACATTTTTGATTTAAGTTTTTATAATTTTTATTGTAAGATTTGAATCATTCATGCTTATTTATAAAGTTTCATAAACATTATTTCTCACTATATTATTTTTACACAAAGATGATCGAGTGTTCCACAGACATTCGTGATTCCTATAATAAGTCACGAAAAGTAATGTTTTATCATCTCCCCAACGCGCCATATTTGTTTCATCTGTCACGGACTGAGAAGATCGCATTGTTATCAATATTATTACTTGCCAAATATTATTACTAGTATCAAGTATTATTACTAGCCGCGAAGCCCGCAAATGACATAAGCATACTCATAATAAGCAAGCCTGTTCACACATCCTCCAAAGATACCCCTTCTCATAGTGAATGACAGTGGCATGCTTATAAATCAACCGGAGGTTGATTACTAGCAATGTGCGTACACACATGCCACTAATAAGCATGGCCTAAAAAAGGTCGATACTGCGCATGCTCACGTGCCACTAAATAAGCATGTGTATCTGTAGCTTTATTCGATAGGTAGGACTTTTATAAATGTAACATTCCTCCCATTCAATATAGTCTTCAATGTTCGATAAGCTGTGTCCTTTTGAGATTTAAATAAGCCTCACACGAGTGCGATAGAATTGCCAAAGAAAGGCGGGAAAACAAAGATAAAAAAATCTATATTTGTTTAACTGCGGGCACTAGATTAACAATTATTACCAAACTGAACCGTTCGTTCAGTTTGGTAATAATTGTTAAACTAGTGTAATAATATATACATATGGTGGCCCATATCTAGAAAGTGCTCAGCCAATGCCAACTTTTCCGGGTAACCGAGTTTGCATGCTCTTTTATGCTCATCAATCCTCTTTGTCGCAATTTTGACAGTCGAGCCTATAAACATGATGGATTCTGCAATGGGATCCGAAAGGTTGGCCAGAGAGGTCACATATACTTGGCAGAATATCCCAGAAAATTAAAATAATGTATGCATTAAATAAGATGCAAAATTAATGTTCGGGTAATTTGTAAAATATTTTTTTTTATACATCAGATACTTACGATTTTTATAAAACAAATTACACTTGTTATTAGTTATTACATTCTAAAAATTCCTTTATACTAGTGAGCCAATAGCTCGAATTTATGAGAGGAGTATTTACTAGCCAAATAAGAAGTAATGTAATGGCAATGTTACAATACATCGCTGTCCAAATTCAAGATTTGACCCTCCTTCTTAAATTGCTCATGTATTGAAAAGTTTATTTCTTGAAGATTTATTTCTTCAATATATAGTACAATTTAACTCCCAAATGAGTATAGTGACATACCATGGCGGTTCTTAAAGTAGGTATCTTTATTTTCCCCATATATGTAATACTCCTATATTGCTAATGCCCATAAGTGGAGGTGTCACGGATTAATCGGGATAGAAAATGATACTTTTATCTTATTGCTGTCACTTGACCTGTTGTGCGTATGCGTCGTTACTCTCATTTATCCCATGTGGCGGCGCTGATTGGATATAAATTGGCAGTAATTCTCGGACATGCGCATGAGACTCGAAGTGACTCCGGTTTGGGTGAGACAAACATATATTTCTGAACCGTAGTGATTTCGCCTATTTACAGAACCTTTTCCCCATTGTTTTATATTTATTACTTGTACAGTCTGAAGGGTGGGTATTATTGATTTATTTGTAAAATAATCTTTATAAGTTTGGCATAGGACGTTAATTTCATAAGAGATGGTACTTTAAAATCTTGAAGTACATCTAAAGTAGGAAGGTCATAATGTTTTTTATGAATGGTTTTAATGATTAGTTTTTGTATCATAATTGATGTCTGTACGGTGAACTTACAAGCCGCTTCCCATAGCCCCCAAATAAAAGGCTTACTCAGAATTTACAAACTTTATTAGAAAATACGGATGAACAATTATTAGATATTCTTAAGATTAATTTTAAGGATAAAATTAAAAATAATGGCGAGAACCGAGGTGCGCCTGTCAAATAGTACCAATTTAATTCAAAACTGAAACTATAGGTACCAATATACATTACAAACAAAAAATTGCTTTTTTGGTATATATGTACTATAACGAGCACTCGTATATCATACTGCGGTCAGCTAAATCGGAGACCTGGAGCCACCAATTTTGTGGAACATGCTTTCAGCATTGCGGGCCCGGCTATGAGGAATCAGCTGCCTCCAGTATTGCAATCCACGGAAAATCAAGAATCTTTCAAGAAGAGCCTCAAATTTACGTATTCAGAATGTCGCATCTGTAAAGCGCTCTTGAAGCATATTTCGCACAAAAACGGCGCTTTATAAATCATCACAAACATAAGCATATTAAGAAATTATTATGGCATCGATTTTCGGTAAGTTTTTGGATTTTCCTTGTGAAAACGCGTCCTCCATTATTTTAAACCTAACCTAACCTAAAACCGAGAAACGAAAACCGCCTCAAAAAGCGAGGTTTTCGATTTTAGAAAATGACGACAATTTTAAAAACGACGATGCTGGTAATGACGATTGTATTAAAAAAAGACTTTTCAATTCGCGAGCAAAAACAGTTGTCTTCAAATAAAGAAAAAAAATTGAGTTGATGAAAGAAATTTAGCTGGTATTGGATGTCAAAAGGAGATGGGGCTAAATTGAGCCAATGTTGAAAATATTTTGTCGCTAATATAGTTTCATTTAAAGAATTGAATTAATTGAAAATGACGATTTTTAAACATTGTCAAACTCAAAATATTAATTAATCAACCTTTCAGTGCTGTAGCTGAAGTTGTCATAACGTCAGCAATATATTTATTGCTCATAGTGTCATGAAAAAAAAATTCAACATGGATGAGCAGCAAATTGTTAAATAAATTCAAATACAATTGAATGATCATGAAAATTAATATTTCAATATGTTTATTCGATCCTTCAAAAATGCTGTCAAAATCTGTTTTAATCTTGATAGCAAATATATTGGAACGTCTTTATCTAGATGATAAGAGCCTTTTTCCAGCACTTTCACTAAAGGACGAAACAAAATAAGGGATTAATGAAGTGATGATGGTTCCAGACAAGTCAAATGAAATAGTTCAATACAGGACAAAAAAATTCAATATATTAATTAGATCAAGCGCTCTCTACGATAAAATCTAAAAATATCTGCGATAAATACGCTCTCTACGATAAAATAGCTATCTACATTAAAATCGATGTAGATATCGATGAAAGGACTTTTAATCTAAGTGGCATTACGAAATTTCGGAATCGATTAAATAATAAACATTTTTATATTTAAGTTCAAATAAAAAATGATGCTTTTTCTGTAACGATTAAGGTCAAATAGAAATTATTTTAGTTATTTTTAAGTTTCGTTTTACAATTACTTTGAGTAACATTTTTTTAATGTTGTATTTAGATATTCTTTTTATCTCAAGTTTAAATAACCGAAAACCCCGATTAAACGCTGTTTGCAATAAATGAAAATCAATAATCGCCTTATCTGAAAAACACGGTTTTTTAAAAACCCTGTGTAAGCTTGTGACTTTTTTAGCTTGACTTTCGATAGCTGAAATATTTGCACTGTGAACATGAAAATAACTTTTCTCCAGCGTACTAAAGCATGTGTACTTGTTAGTTTGATTTACTATTTCACGAAAAATTGCACTGCGAACTGAAAACTATTTCTCTCCAGTGTGTATGAGTGCGTGTCTATTTAGGTGTGCTTTCCGATTGCACGAATAACTACAGTGTGAACAGGAAAATAATTTTTCTCCAGTATGCTTAAGTAGGTGTTCTTGTAAGTTTGATTTACGATTGCATGTATAATTGCACTGCGGACACGAAAACAATTTTTCTTCAATGTGTAAGAGCGCGTGGGATTTTAAGTGCGATTTGCTAACGCACGAATAATTGCACTGTGAACATGAAAACATTTTCTTTCCAGTGTGTAAAAGCGCGTGTCTATTAAGGTGTGATTTCCGATTGCACGAATAACTGCACTGCGAACACGAAAATAGTTTTTCTCCAGTGTGCTTCAGTACGTGTTCTCGTAAGTTTGATTTACGGTTGCACGCATAATCGCACTGTGAACATGAAAACAATTTTTCTCCAGTGTGTAAAAGTGCGTGACTTTTCAAGTGCGATCTCCGAACGCACGAGTAATCGCACTGTGAACATGAAAACAGTTTTTCTCCGGTGTGCTTAAGTACATGCATTTTTAAGCTTGATTTCCAATTGCTAGAATAATTGCATTGCGAACATGAAAACAGTTTTTCCTCGCCATGTCTGCGCATGTGTATTTTAAAGGTTGATTTATTATTGCCCGAATAGTTGCACTGTGTGCACGAAAAAAGTTTCTCTGTGTTGTGCGTAAGCATGTGCACTTTCAAGTTTGATGTACGATTGCTCGAATAATTGCAATGTGAACAAGAAAACAGTTTTTTCTCAGCGTGTGTCAGCTCCTGCATTTTAGATAAAGGTTTCTGCTTGCTTGTACCCACGCACGGAGGACGTGAAAGCACTTTGTTACCAGCAGGAGTAGACGAACACCTGCTTGAGGATGGTTCAGCTTTGAAAATGGTCTCCAATTTTGGCTGCTTTGCAGGGGCAGGCGAAGACACAGATGGATTCTGAGAAAGTGCTTGCATTCTCAAGAGATCTGCAATGAAAATATTTTTTGAATAAACACATTGTTTAATATTTTCGATACAGTTAGTAATTTATTTATTTATTTAATACACGGTACAACGTACCATTAAAAAAAACAATGTATATAAAGATGTATAGATTGATAGGTAATGATAAAAAAATGAGATAAGGTATAATTCTATCAAAAACAATTAATAAAGTGATATATAAAGAAAAATAAAACATTAAGTGAATAACATAAAGTATAACAAATTTACATCAAATGAAATAATAGTTATCTAATCAAATATGAAAGTCAACAATCAATAAAACTACAACAAATTAAAATAATTATGTCTGAAATTCAAGAAGCAACAAAATTACAAGAAAATGAAATAATTGTAAACAAATCAAATCTGAAACTCGAGAAGCAATAAAAAGGACAGTAAAATAAAATGAAATGTAAAATTCAAAAATCTAAAAACAAGTGATAGACATGACATCAATAACTAATTATAAACGACCGAATTCGTCCAGAAGAGCTTTCTTGTAGGCGGCTAGTGTTTCCGAAAAAACATCCGATAGAGCCATACACGTTTCCTAACCTATGGATCCTTCGAATGCTAGTAACGCTTGAATAATAATGTCATCAAAAATGCGGAATACTTTAATATCACAGGAAAATTATGCTGATATGCCTCAGGTGGTACCACACAACATACTGGAAATCGACAATATTAACACTTAAGTAATTTTCTAGGATCTAACTATTACAAAATAGATTGCAATATCACGTACTGGTAAAAGAAACGCCAATCTGTTTGACGGTTGCTTCTTTGCGTGCCAAAATGATGATTTCAAAACTTTCAGCCTTTTGGGAAGCAGTGCAAATTCAAGTCAAATGGTTACAAGAGTCAGTAGTAAATGTAGTTAAATGATGCCTCCGCCCGCTACATCAAAAATAGAGACTCAAAATAATTAGAGTACTTCAAATGTTATATGATATAGTATACAGTAAGATGAAAATAATTGTAAGATTTTTTTAATATACAGGGTTATTTAGAAAAAAATAATAACCCTGCAAGGACTATATTCCTCCCTTGATTATGGGTCGAAAATGTTCAAACTATTATGACCTAATTTAAGGATATATGCGACATCAAAGTTTGCATTTTTTTTCTCTCAATATTTCTGACTATTCTTTGTAAAACGTTGGACCATCATTACAGTAACTTATATCGAATACGAAAAATTGATTCCCTTTGATACAAGTCAAATAAAATAATAAAAACCTTCGAAAACATTCCAATTGGAAATTTTTCAAGGTTTTTATCATTTTATTTAACTTGTTTTGAAACGAATGAAATTTTCGTAATCGATACAAGTTACTGCAAAGATATTCCAACGTTTTACAAAAAGCAGGTCAGAAATATTGAGAAAAAAAATGAAAACTTTGATCTTCAGGTTTGTGTTTTCTGGGGTATTGTGTCGTGTTATTACGACCTTTCGGGCCGACGTTTCGGCCCAAAAGGTCGTAATAAGACGGCATAATACCACAAAAAACACAAACCTGAAGATTCTGAGTGGCCGTGAAAACCTAAGAACATTTTTGTAAACTATGATGTCGCATATCTCCATAATTATTGAATTAGGTCGTGATGGCACGAACATTTTCGACCCATAATCAAGGCAAGAATATAGCCCGGCGAGGTTATTAACGTTTTCCGAATAACCCTGCATAACATAAACAAAGGCATACGTCTGTCGTGTTACGCTGCACAGCCGGGCACGAGTCTAAGTGGATACTTTCTACTACGAATATTGAGAGATCTGAACGAGTTGACGCATTTTAAATAACACCAAGTGGAGGATCTCCTTCACGGATTGATGATCCAAGGAAACAACTGCTCACCAGCGCGCTGGTCGGGCCTCCTGGAGTGGTCCGAGCACTCCTGCTTGATGTTGGGATACGACAGGTCCATGTCAGTGCAGGGAGCTCCACCGCCTGCTCCCTCATCGTCGCTCTCGGTTGGGGACCCTTCTTCCGTCTTCACGTCACCTCCCCTTGCGCTTCTCCAGCCCGCATTGCTGGAACCCACTTCTGGAAACATAAACAGAAATCCCATACAACAGATCTGGAGAGCTGCCTGTCTCCTGGGCTCGGCTCCGCGTCACCTCGGGCTGTCTAGGTTACACCTGAGTCCAGTTCGGGTTATTATTTTATTATTTTACTAGCTCTGCCCGCGCGGCTTCGCACGCGTGGATTTTTAGTACACTGTTTGGATCGTCATAGAACTTTCGCGAACCTTCTAGAACATTCTCCTTCCAGAACTTTCAAGAAATTTATTGAATGTACAGGAACCTTCTAGACACACTGACATATTCCGCCACTTAGTTTAGAACCTTATAAAACTTTCGGGAATTTTCTAGAATCTTCTCCTTTCAGAACTTTTTAGAGCAGGTTTTTCCGGAACCTTCTAGACTCACTGACACAGTCGGCGCGCCTATTTTGAAATAATCTGAAGCATTTGCGGCCTTCCCATAACAAAACAATGTGCTAGAAAGCACATTTTCGTCACCCACTCCCACCCACGCACAGCTACCCCAACTCGCATATTTTCGATGTGACACCAAGGGCTATCCACCACCATAACCACCGATAGGTGGTTATGGCTGGTTGTGGAGAAAACTTGGCGGATAGGGAAACAAGGGTTTCTTTTTATATATATATATATATATTGATTATTTATTAATTAACGCCCTGTAGGGCTTTTACAATAGACAGGTAAGTGTACATTAACATAACATAATAAGTGTAAAGAGAAAAGAAAATACTTAAAATATAGATACAAATATATAAAAATAAATATAATATAAGGTAAAAACCAAGTAGGTATATAAAAAGCAGAAGCATAAGAAAAACAGAAATTTAAAAACAAAAAAAGTACTTATGTAGAGTGAAAAAAATAGCAAAAGCATTGAAAGTAATATTATAATAAAAAATATACATACAAATACAAATCAATAATTTAAGTCCAATTCGACAAATACTAGTAATCTTTCAATACACCTTTTAATATACGTTTGAATAATATACAGTTATTGGCAAAGGCGTCCAGCTGCTCGTATCTGTTTGCTAGTCTAGGAATGTTATGTGTTAGGTTATGTGTTAATAAAGAAATCCCAGTATGCCTGAAAAGAAAAATGTTCGATACATGTATCCTACCGATGTTGACATATGGCCTAGAAACAGCAACACTAACAGAAAAAAGCATACACAAATTAAAGTGTACACAGCGGGCCATGGAAAGGCAGATACTAGATGAGCACCCACAATCCTACAGTGGAGGCCCTGGACGAAAAATAGAAGCGTCGGAAAACCTCCCAAAAGGTGGTCGACGGCATTGTCCAGCAAGCAGGCAGAACTTGGATGCGAAGGGGGAAAAACAGAGAAAATTAAAGAGTCCTACATCCAGCAGTGGAGGGAAATAGGCTGAGGAAGAAGAAGAAGAAGAATACGAAAATTGAAGTGAACCGCTCATTTTCATAATTCATTACTTTACCAAAACGTATGTACATACGCTTATATTAGCTTCACCTGTTTGTCTGGACGGAATCTTATTATAGAAATTTCACCCGCTTTCCAATGTTATACAACAATTTTAAAAAAAAATTGTTGTCTCACTCTCCAAATAAAAGCGTGGGCGCTTTCCCACAATCAACACCAGAATTCTGTAATCTATATCAATATCGTAAGCGTCCACCTTAAGGTTAAACAAATAAAAAAAAAAGTATAGATAAATAATAAAAAACAAAAAAAATTTACCCGGCGGGAAATCGAATCCTAGCCTCCTGCATGTATACTCGCCACTACGCTATGGAGGATAATATATTATAAACAGTTACTAAATAGCTGTATTTAAAATGTAAAGTAATATTTATTCGAATGTTTTCTTTTGATAAATAATAAATCTATTTTTTTCTAAAATCACAAAAAAATGCTATAGAATCGGTGAATGGTTCTAAAATTTAACAATTGGTATCTGAAAAAATTATTCATGATTAATTATAGTTAATTCATCACAGAAAACTATCGGTCCACACATGTATTGTTTTTTTTTAAACGACAACACCAAAACTACCTAAAATCAATACTCTTGCAAAATCCAAGCTCTTTTTTTATCTATGGTTAACACAAACTGATGTTAACCACAGATAAAACGCCCTAAACGTCAAAATGTATGGTGAAAATATGAAAACCGTACAATTTAGCCTATTTCAGTCCAGTCGCATGAGGTGCGAGCATTTCACATCACTGAGAATCAAACAATAAGGAACCAACTCCTCACCGGCGCGCTGGTCGGCCTTCCAGTACTCCGGTAACTCCTGCTTGATGTCAGGATACGATAGCTTTATCTCCGCGTAGGGCGCTCCACCGTCTGCCCCCTCATAACCGCTCCCGGCTGCAGACCCTGGCTCGGTCTTGACGGCAGGAACATCTTGGTCAGCGCGGCTCATCGTTACTAATGCCTTTCAGCGAACAAGCGACGCTCCTGGCAAATGGCGATTGTCAAACCGTCGACCATAGACACAAGCGGCGAAGCGGCGCATAGACGAACTATCTTGTTAATTATCCTAAGTAGGGCTTTTGAAAATGTAGCCTTCCTCCCATTCTCCGTTTCAAAACAGCCTAATAAATAAATAATGTCTAATATGGACGATCATACTGGGAGAAAACGATATTGTGTGAAAAGTACGGGTGATGTGCTGCCTCGAGGACGACAACTTACAGAGCGATCATCTTCATCAAGTTGATACGGCGGGAATCAATCAGCTTGATTCGCACGCGACGCAACGCGTCTTCACCTACCAATGAAAATGCGTTGTCAGGGAAATTAAATATTACGTATTTATTCACATTAAAAACACGATTTACAATTAATCCTTATCAACAAGAAAAATTATCACTAACTTAATAACTACTCCTAGCCTAACGCAAGCAGTCCGGCCTTCACATAATGTAGTGATATTTTGTATATTTTATATTATATAGAGAACAGACTTTCCAAAGTTTTCGTAACTTATCTTTTGGAAGACTCCGCCAAGAACAAGTACATTTTAGTCTCAGGGTTTTGCATAGGTTTTTTTTGTTATGTTATCAGAAAATCAATCGGCGTGGCCAGTGATGAAACACAGGAATAGTTATAGCAATTTATGTTTATTTAAGAATTTACGAGTTTAAAAACAGGGCGTTAAACTTTTAAATATTACTTATATCTCGAAAAGGTAAAACATAGCGATAGAGCTCCTTAACCTTAACAATAATTGTCCTATGAAACTTTTTCCTAAGCTTTATAGTTTGGACAAAAAAAAGTTTTGTATTTTGTATGGAACGGATCAAAAAAAATTAAATTTCCGCTTTAAAAACTTCTTTTTCTCGTACCTCGTCTAGTCTATACCATCGTTTGATGCTATGAACATGTGCATAAAGTCGCAACTCTGCCACATAAATGAATCGAAAAAATAAAAAAACGTATATATTAATAATCTTATTTTTCATTTTTGTAATTTCTTTTAAGTCAAACTAAATGTGAAATAGTAAGTAAAAGTACATAATAACACAAATAATCACCAAAAAAACCAACACTAAAAATTAACAAACTGAACACTTAATAATACAACAGCAAACTTTACTAATTTTTTACAATTGTAGATGATAATAGTTTTATATATAAAATAACAATAAACTACATGTGTTTATTTATTTTTATTTAATTTATTTTTGTCTCTTTCTATGGCAAATGTTTATAACTAATAACAAAATTACCTATTACTTATTTTTTTTAATAGGGTTGCGAATACGGAATACGTGTGTAACGGACAGGATAAATGATGGCCCTGAAAAGGGCCTTTTCAAAGAAAATTTATTTATTTATCTTAATAATTTAGTTCCACACATAATGTTGTGTGGGCTAATACATGATTTCACTTGGAAATGTTGCATTCCATCTAATCATTTAAAAGTTTTTAAGATGGCATTGTCGAGCTCCATGGCTCGCGGCGGTCGCCGCTCAAGGCGGATCTGTGACGTCACCTTATTCACGGGCGACCGGGCAGGACGCCGGTGCGTCATCACCACCCTGAGGACCGTGAAGACGGTGCCTATGCCTTGATAAATTTGAGAACAAATTTATGTATGAGATTTTATAAAATAAAAATGGTTGTGACATGTTTTTGATTATTACATATTATTGTAAAAACCTAAATATTGACATGTATTTATGGATTTTTTTGTCACATGTTTATTTTTGAATAAACGAGAAAATCGCTGTTTCGATAGACCAGGGTGGTGAGTGTGACCAACTGTATGGCGTAAAGACAGATTTAAGAAATATTGTTGAATATTTCCGAGTGACGACCAGCTGTAAGTATGGCGTAAAGACAGATACAGGAAATATTATTAAATATTTCCTATGGCTAACTGTATGGCCTGAAAGACAGAATTATGAAACATATGTATTCGAGGACAGAGACTCAGTATGCGAAGGAAAAATCGGGCTGCAGACCGATTGAATCCGACAATCGTGAAGCTTTGTCTTGTCAGATTTCCACAGATAACTGAGAGTATTTTATAGGCCTAGCGGTAGCGACGGGGCTTATCACTGATAAAGTCACGGGCGCGACAGCTTTGACCAGAAGCATCGTCAAAGCCCCATTTGCTTATAAGCATTAAATTTGTAGACGTGTCCAAGTCCAAGCAAATCACATTTAAAAGTCTTAATACCGTCAAGTTGAGCAAGGCTTGCAATTAAATAGAAGCTGCTTCTTCGGTAATTATTATTTTCTTTAGCAGGACGACATTTTGATTTGGCTTTTTAATTTTATAATAAGAAGGATATTATTCAGACCCATTTTCACTGGTTGCCTCTCTTAGTTTTATATACTGCCACTTACTTAATTTAAGTGAAACAAGTAAAGCTAGTGAATATGTACTATTTTTAGCTTTAATGACACATAAACACTCCTTAACTTTCTCTAGATCTTCTGGGTAATTTAACAAATAGTTCATTATTTTTCCTACATCTTCATTTCCAGTACTTCTTTATTTATTTTATTTACATATATACATTTGAGGTAATATATACATTTGACATAAGGTTTGATTTTATTATGCCTGTCTCACTAGAGAACTCTGTGTCGTGACAGGCAAAGTTTACAATTATAACTTACATTTATGCAAGTACATTTTACATTTTATACAAAATGGGTATAAAAAAGTACTTTTATACAAATAGGTAAAAAAAAATCATCGTATACACTCAGCCATATGTAAATATACCGTAATACAATATGTTACCTGCATGAAATTTAAGTTCTCAATTTGTTCTAATGAGCTTCCCAATAACTGGTCGACCCATCTCTCTTACCCAAATTTTATTTAACGTTTTTACATTTTTCGGATTATTCAATTGTGTTTAACTGTAACCGTATGATTTTCCGAGATACGATTCTCGGCGTTTCGTTGTATTCTTATTCAACGTCATCAGTCGGCTATCAGTCATTCAACGTCAACGTCAACATTACCCGCGGAGGTAGAGGGCGGACTGATTACCGCTTCCGAGGGCGTAAATTATATGCACTTTGTTGTGGAGTGTTCACTTCTTCTACCTACACAATACCTCGCATCACCATCCAGCGTAACTAAGGTCGGTCCCCACAGCATTAATAACACGGGCTAACAGAATTTGCGGCAAAGAAAACATTGCCTCGGAAAGAAAATATTTTACTATCCGACAGTATTCCCAACTGCTCTCTTAAGATTATAAATGAATCAAAATTATTAACTAAGCTTTCCATTATAACGATGTGAAGGGCGATCACAATCACGAGATATATGTAGCAGTACGAATAAATGACTACTGATTATAATGTACAAATTATGGTCATTTTTACGAGCGAGTAGGTCTTGTAACGAGCTAGCGAAAAGCACAAGTATTGATATATTCAATCTGAATTCAAGCTCTATTAAGAATGCGATGTTTGGGAGAGTTTTGATTTAAAAACTGTTTTCGTACTTTGCTTATTATTGTTGTTATTTATCATTATGTACTTCATAATTGTTTTCCATATTTTGTTTTATTGCTTATTATTGTTGTTATTTAGTATTATGTACTTTATTTTTTTTCATATTATTGCTTTTCATACTGTACTCATGTACCTTAATGGACCGCCAAAAAGATACATTAAATACCTAATAGAGCTTAGCAAAGACGCGAACTATTTCATATTCCGCCGAGCACAACCACTAGATTTATTTAAAACTTATTAACTACCGACAGGGGAAACTTAAAATAAAGTTCTATTACTTTGATCGTTATTAATACATCATGGGTGTCGGCTATAAGTAAATATTTATTTTATAGGAGAAGAGCATGTAAAAGAATCGTTATTTTTGACGGGTTACACATAAGAGTATGATAATTGTAAAAAAAAAGAGAAGTGTGCGCGTTCTCCTAAAAATCATCAGGCATGGTCAGCGCCCGAGAAGCTATTCCTCCAGCTATCCTGAACGGTGTGATTCAGAAGGCGACTGAAAGAAGAAACTACCCAGGACACAATTACCAGTAACCTGATGGATGACGACGTCATTAATGGGAAAAGACGAGCTCCCAGCGTAAAAGCGAACTTGTTCAAAGGTTTCGCCTTTGCGGTACTGCAATGAAAAGGACGCACTTTTTTACCTTCTGTGCAATGTTATATACGTGTAAACTCTATGCAAATGACAAAACAAGCAGCATATAAAGACTTCGCATACAATAAAATAACGCTTTCCGGATATCGCATCGCTTCCGGCATATATTCAGTGGTTTAAAATGATGATACAGCATGTTTCCTTTGTGTTTTACATGAAAAGTCATGAGTGAATAAGCAAATGTGTTGTAAAGCGTGATTTTCGAATGCAAGTATAGTTGCACTGTGAACATGAAAACGGTTTCTTTCCAATATGTATAAGCATATGATCTTTCAAGCGTGTTTTTCTAATTGACGAATAGTCGCACTGCGAACACGAAAACGGTTTCACTTCAGAATGTGTAAGCAAATGTGCTTTTAAGTCTGCTTTTCGAATGCACGAATAGTTACACTCTGAACATGAAAACGGTTTCTCTCCAGTATGTAAAAGCAGATGATCTTTCAAGCGTGATTTTCGAATGGCCGTATAGTCGCACTGTGAACATGAAAACGGTTTCACTTCAGAATGTATAAGCAAATGTGCTTTTAAGTCTGCTTTTCGAATGCACGAATAGTTGCACTGTGAACATGAAAACGGTTTCTCTTCAGCATGCATAAGCGAATGACTTTTTAAGTATATTTTTAGAGTGCACTTATAGTTGCACTGAGAACATGAAAATGGTTTCTCTACAGAATGGTTAAGCATATGCCTTTTTAAGACTGTTCTTTGGTCGCACGAATAGTTGCACTGTGAACATGAAAACGGTTTATCTCCAGTGTGCTTAAACACGTGATTCTTAAGGGATGATTTTTTTTTGGACGAATATTCGCACTGTGAACATGAAAATGGTTTCTCTCCAGAATGTGAAAGCATGTGTCTTTTGACGTCTGATTTTTTATTGGACGAATAATTGCACTGTGAACATGAAAAGGGTTTCTCTCCAGAATGCTTCAGTACATGCTTACTTAAGACTGTTCTTTGGTCGCACGAGTAGTTGCACTGTGAACATACAAACAGTTTCTCTCCAGTGTGCTGAAGCACGTGTTTTTTTAAGGTTAATTTTTTTGTGCACGAATATTCGCACTGTGAACATGAAAATGGTTTCTCTCCAGAATGCGAAAGCATGTGTCTTTTGACGTCTGATTTTTTATTAGACGAATAGTTGCAGTGAGAACATGAAAATCGTTTCGTTCCAGAATGTGTGAGAGCATGTCTTTTTAAGTGTGTTTTTAAGTTGCACGAATATTTACACTGTGAACACGAAAACAGTTTCTCTCCAATATGCTTAAGCGCGTGTTTATTTAAGGTTAATTTTTGTTTGCAAGAATATTTGCACTGCAAACACGAAAACGCTTTCGCACTTGAGGATTTGCCAGTGAAAACGCTCTGTAGTTCCGGCTGCTTTCCAGTTACAGGCGAAAGCTGAATTGCCGAATCTTGTTTTTTCCGGATATCTGCAATATAATTAATCAATCAATTAATTCATCACGAAAAATTAACCAAATTTTTATATGGGAAATTAGTTAATGAGCTCATCAAAACATGCCGACCGAAGTTATTTTGTACGCTAGATAATATTAGATTTTTTTAAATAACCTCGCTAAATTTAACATATGTAACTGGTATTGTGGGGGCCGCACGAACCCCAAACTGAGATTGATTATCACAAGCATGTTTCAATATTGTGAGTAGATAAATGAGCATAAATGATAAGTAAAAGTCTTACTATACATAATAAACTAGTTTTTATTCATAATATTTCTCTTTCTTAGATACTACTTCAAATGACAAAAAAGTTACAATTTTTTGTACATTATTTCCTAATAACACTAAAATCTAAAAAAACTACCGATCTGAAGGTTTTAACGTTTTATTTTTTCTGATACTATACAGGGTTATTTGGTAAACATTAATAACCTCACAGGACTATATTCCTGCCTTGATTATGAGTCAAAAATGCTCAAGCTATCATGACCTAATATCAATAGTTATGGAGATATGCAACATAAAAGTTTGCATTTTTTTCTCAATATCTGTGACTTATTTTTTGGAAAACATTGGACTTATAACGATTACGAAAAATTCATTTGCTACTATACAAGTTAAATAAAATGATAAAAACCCTGAAAATTTTCTAATTGGAATATTTTCCTATTGGAATTCGAAGTTTTTATTATTTTATTTGACTTGTATTAAAGGAAATGAAATTTTCATAATCGATATAAGTTACTGTAATGATAGTCCAGCGTTTTACAAAAAATAAGTCAGAAATATTGAGAAAAAAATGCAAACTTTGACGTCGCATATCTCCATAACTATTGACATTAGGTCATGATAGCTTGAACATTTTCGACTCATAATCAAGGCAGGTATATTGTCCTGCGAGGTTATTAATGTTTTCCAAATAACCCTGTATATGTAATCTAATATTAAAAAACTTCATAACTTCTAATTAACGGTTAACAAAAATGACTAAACCAGCAAGTACGTACCTCCTTACTGGAAAGTGCTGGAGCGCCGAATTCTGACACCCGCCGCGGTCACGACATAATGAGATTACTCAAATGGCGGGTGCGCATGATACTTAGATTTTTAGAAATACTCAAAACCATAACGATTCCAGTTAAAGGTTAAATGTACTAAAAAGTAAAAAATAAATTTTCGGACAAAAAATTGTTCTCACTCTCCAAATAAAAGCGCGGGCGCTTTCCCTCCATCAACAACGGAATTCTGTAATCTATACCAACATTTTATTTGGAGAGTGTGGCAAAAAAATTTTTAGCGGAAAATTTATTTTTTAACTTTTGGTACATTTAAATACAAGCCTGGTTTCATGAAAAAATGTTACAATTTCAAATTTATCAATTTTATTTGGCAGATTCGAATTTTAGATTAGGCGTTGGAAGAATGTCGAATTCGATAAATTAGGGTTATGTAAAATTTAGATTTCTAATATCCCAGGATGACTTTGTTTTGTAAAAAACTGTTCGACAAAAATAATGTACAACATATATTTTATTAATTCCGACAAAAAAAATGGTTATAAAAGAATTTTATTTAAATGAAACTATTTAGTAATACCTTTTATGGAAAAAACATAAATAAAATCAGTTATTCATTTGTCTTATACTTTTTAAATTTAAGGCTGTTTTATGCGATTATATTCACATGTACTTATGTTTTTAACATCTTCATGGGAAGCCGCAGACTTCTTTACTAACTCGTCCAAACTGCTTGCTCGAGCCGCAGACATCTTTACCGACTCGTCCAAACTGCTGTCTACAGTATAAGTCATTTGTGACTACTATAAGACACGCTATAGCGTTCTCTAACGGTGGCCCAGTGCTGGGATTCTACTCGGTTTGATAATCCGAGGGAAATGACTGCTTACCAGTGTGCTGGTCGGTCCTCCTGGAGTACTCTGAGCACTCCTGCTTGATGTCAGGATACCATATGTCCATGTCACAGCAAGGCGCCCCATTGCCTGCTCCCTCATCTGCCTGCACTTCACCTCCCTGCACACTTCCACGGCCCACATTGCTGGAACACGGTTCTGGAATCATTCATATTTCGTTATATTTAAAACCCGGACACTCAACTACACCGAGGATTATTATTCTCGAATAGATCCATTATCTTCTTTCTCCATTGCCAGATATAGACCACTTCCATACCCTTCCATCCTTCCTTACTATTTGATAGTTGTAGCCATTTCTTCCTCACACAGCGGCTATATCTCTTTTGAGGTCTCATTCAATTTGGAAGGGGTTTGGCATTGAAACACCACGCTTGCCAAAGGAGTTGGTAAGTTTTGAAATCAGTCGCCCGCAACATAGGGATGCTGTTTGTAGCCGCCCAATATGGGTCAGACGCTACTGCCTGCCGGTCAGCGGGAGTGTTTTATGTCCCTCCTACCCTCCATATCTGGCGAGCTTTCCCCTATCCGTCACCTGGAGAAGCATCTCCTAGCGGTTACAATTTAGCCATTTCATTAAAATGTTTGTTCTTAAATTTTAACAAAAAGTATAAAGGATTGTAATGAATATTCCGTAAATCGAAAGATACAAGTCTCTTCTCCATTCTTCAACACATTAAAATTCTCTTTCTTCGCCTGTTGACACGATAAAATTATTTCTGGTGTATTTGCCCCGACGGAAGTAGTTTTGTAAATTGATTAATTTAATTTTATTTGTATTGTTAATATTTAATATTGTGATAATAAGCCTTAGCGGCTAAACTTTACTATGTGGCCTTATTCTGATTTTTTTTTTAAATATATCCTGGTATAGTTAAGTACCTTTACGTCAAAAATGAAATCATTGGTAGGTAGGCATTAAAAAAGTTATAAAGTTTTAAATTTTCCCCATACACTTTGACATTTGAGCCGCTTAATTTACGGATAACTCATTGTTGAGTTGCCGATTTAAAAAATGTTATCAAATTGATTCGGTTTACAAATAAAAATTAAATTTCTTTATTGACATTTTGATATTTGAAATGTACTAGTACATGAAACAAATTCAACGGATAACATTATTTTACGGAAATAAATAAGGGAAAATTTTGATTTTTTTCATAATTCTTGATTTCCGAGGGACTGAATCAAAAAATTTTAGCAAATATTTTATATTTATTTAGGTTGGTTTAGATACTTTTACGTTTGGTTAGGTTTGGTAAGGTTAGATTAGGTTAGTAAGGTTAAGGTTAGGTTATTAAGTTAGGTTAAGTTAGTTAGGTTCGATTAGGTTAGGTTAGGTTAGGTTTTTTATTTTTCATTATTGTGGTTGTAGTCTATTTTTTTACATTGCTTGTTATGTACGCGGTGGTTAGGTAAGATTAGCTAGGTTTGTTTAGGTTAGATTAAGTTAATAAGGTTTGGTTTTGTTGGGTTAGCTAAGTTAGGTTTGGTTAGATAAAATTATGTGGCTTAGATTAATACGATGATGACGATGTGTATTTTTTATATTATTAACTTTAAAAAAATTACTAACCATACTTTTTGTCAATATATGAATTTATAATTTTTTATGTTTTTATCTTGACTATGGTTCGCGCCTTATACTTGATTTATTTATGATTTTTAACAAAAAAAAAATCTTTTTGATAAATATCAAAATTAATTAGGTACTTCATAATGTTTAAACTTTAACTTATATCTATTATTCACGTCATACAGACGTAATATCCCTTTTCCTTGATATGGGTAAAATTATTAGAATGTCAAAATGTATGGGGAAATTTCAAATTTTAAGGTGTAATAACTTTTTTAATACTTACCTCCCAATAAATTTGATATCATTTTTGGATTAAATCCATGATAATGGTCCCATTGCGTATACAACGAAAATGATTATTCACTATATTATTGAATGTGCTAATAACAAAATGAAAGATAATTTACGTTTAAAAAGTAGTATTAAATAAGATATTACACTTTAAAGTTTCGAAAAATGCACTGCATATTTTGACATTTCATAGGCAATATATGAGATTAGGTTAGGTTATTAGGTTTGGTTTGTTTAATTTACATTACGATTATTTTAGTTAGATTAAATTAACAGGACATTAAATTATATAGTGAAATACTTATTTTCATTGTATGAACGGGACCATATTCTTGGATTATTCCCTTTTCTTTAAGAAAATCTGAGCGATAACCGATAAAAGTTTAAATTGCAAATTAGCTCACTAGCTTGCGGGTCATCATAGCTAGGGGAGTCCAAATGCTCCACTTTTATCCAAATGTGCGACGCATCTGTATGCAGACCACCGCCATCTCTCCCAGGGGATGTTCCTGGTTCAGCTTTGATCGCGACTGCTCCTGAATCAGCGATTTCCTTCTTGATACGGAGGTGTGAGACTCCCGCCTCACCGCACAGGACTGCTGCTTCCATGCTGCACTATCAGAGAAGCCAACCGCGCGTGTAGATTAAAACAAACTAAATATTCCTTCGACGACTTATCGATCTAACGTCAAACGCTAGAAAGCATAGATAAAATGACGCAAACTGCTGTTCTCTGATTGGTGAATTATATGTATGCGAAAATAGTACTTGAATACAATTACATTATAGCTTGTTTTGTTGTGGCTATTGTAATTTATCTGTAGACCCAGACAAAACCAATGTGCACAGGGGGTATTGGCGAAGGCTGGCGGACGATGGCCGACATTGGCGGGCGTTGGCGAAGTTGTTGGTTTTTCGAGTAGGTACATACACATCAAAGGAATTAGGGCGTGGCTCGCCCGATGGTGATAACGCGTTGGCCGTTATTTAGTCTATGGTGTTCCATTTATCGTATTTCTGAGATCGCCGAAAAGGAGCCATCGTGGAACAGCGAAGAGACATTCAACATTATTGAATTATTATAATTAGTATGGACAGAAATTAGTTACATTACACAGTATACAATGAATGAGTTTTATTTTTGATATAATTTAATTCGAAAACTTCGATTAAAGCCCGGTTGTTTTAAGTTGGATTAGAATTAAAGTTTATTTAAAACAAAGATATTTACGAAAACGGATCGTTTGATTTGCAGAGGACGCAAAAATCTATGTTTTAAACGAATTTTTAATTTAATCCAATGTTAAACAACCGACCCTAAGTCACAATTAATATTATCACTATTTTTTGTATGATTCGTCAACCGATGGCAAATATTAAATACGAGTTATTATTTTATTCACATAATGGATAAACAATAGACAAATGTAATATTAATTATTTAATAACATAAATATGAACAATTCAAAGACAGACATAAAAATATAGAATTAAAAAAGAAAATAAAACAGTTCAATAAAATTGATATCAATAATAACTTATAATAAATTATAGAAGAAAAAATAAAACAATAAATATCCATTCAATAAAAACAATATATCTACATAAAGTAAAATATATTTTTTAGAAATAATAATTATATTCAAATACCTGTAACAAGTGAAAAATGAGGGTACTTTTACATGTCGGTTCCTAAGAAATTAGCATTTATTTATTTATATGAAAATAGAAAAGAAAAAAAAATACTATAAAGAAAATAAATAAAAGAAAAAAAATTACGTAAAAATTTTTAAACAAGCTTCCAAGCGACCGTGATAGACCATATCCGGCTGCCTTCATACGCCTGCATTCGACGAGCTGTGAAGGATGACAGCTGAATCTCCTTGACGCCGTCAACACGTGATGATCTGCCTCATTCTTGAGGACAAGTGGTTGAGATCTTCAATGAAGGAGGGCCCATGACGCGCCTCACCTGTTGATCCTGGTGATGCACGAAAAATAAGCTGTGGCGTGGCTGTGACGGTGTGGCATATTTTTGAAATATTTTTTTTGGGTCGCAATCCTAGGATTGGTCTGCAAAAAGCACTCTCTTTCTCCACTCCTCTCTGTCACCTGCCAGCCTCATTTTTTGGTAGGTACTACAGCGCACATCTCCGATAATCTGGTCTACGTAGCTTAATCTCGGGCGGCCTCTACGATTGTTGCCTTCAACATTTCCCTCGACGATAGTTAAAAGCAGGCCCGGATGCCTTATATTATGTCCTATCCAAATTGCTCGCTATTGGGCGATTCTGTTAAGGAGCCTCCTCTTTTCGCCCACCCTGCTCAATACCTCGTCGTTTCGGATATGTTCTGACCAATGGATCCTCGCCATGCGCCATCTCAAAGGCCGCTAGCCTCCCGGACATGCTCTGGCCGATGGTCCATGTTTCGCTGCCATACACCAGCACACTCCAGACAAGAGTATTAATCAAGTTTTTCCGAACCTTTAAATCAATATCGGGGGATTCAAGAATTTTGGATTTTTTGTTAAAGGCGACTCTTGCTCTTGAAATTATAAGAATCCCGAATATCTCGATGCCCATAATTTTAAATATATAAAGTCTTAAGCTCATAAAGGATTATTAAAATTAGAATTCCACTGTCCAATTAGTGAATTATAGTTTCGTTTTTTTTTTTGTTCTGAATTTATGCCTTTGCTTGGCAATTTCGATGTGTTTGTGTGAAACGTGTCTTGAGCGTAGAAAGACGCATTCTAAAAATGTCCTTAGGTTTTCACGACCGTTCAGAATTTTCTGTGTGTAGTTTTATGGTATATTCTGCCGTGTACATGTGACCTCTCTGGCCAACGTTTCGGATCCCATTGCAGGGTCCATCATCACACATCAGCCCTGATGATGGACCCTGGAATGGGATCCGAAACGTTGACCAGAGAGGTCACATATACACGGCAGAATATCCCAGAAAACTATACACAGAAGACGCATCCTAGACAAAATGACAGTTTATGTTCAATTTACATTAATCCAACTATTTATCAATACAACGGGCGCGAAATTGAATTACAGAATTGGAATAACGTAATAATTTTCCGAATGGTAAGTCCTACCTACCGGTAAATAAATATATGATTCGTCTATGCCCCCTCGTGTCTATGGTTGACAGTACATTGACAACCGCCGATTGCTGACCGCGCCTCTTGCTCGCTTGAATATACAGAACCATGAACCGCGCTGACGAAAATGTTCCCACTTTCAAGATCGAGCAAGGATTTGCAACCGGAAGTGGCGAGGGGGGAGCAGGCGTTAAAACCCTCCACACGGATATAGAGATATCGTATCCTGACATCAAGCAGGAGTGCTCGGAGTACTCCAGGAAGGCCGACCAGCGCGCCGGTGAGGAGTTGGTGCATTATCCCAGTGATGTGAAATGCTCGCAATTGACACAACCGTTTAAGATGGACAGGCTAAGGCCCGGTTGTATCAAGTTGCATTAGTTTGTTTAAAGCATAGTTTTTTACGGAAACGGGTTTTTTGATTTGTGGGGATTATTTTTATACATCTATGGTTTGAACGAACTTTTACTTTAATCCAACTTGATACAACCGGGCCTAAATTTTACTTAAGAGATTCCAAATTTTCGCCTTACATTTTGACGTTTCGAATTTTTAATCTATGGTTTAGATGAGTTTGCGGAAAAAATAATGATTGAAACAATGATTTCAGGAACTTACATTAGCGAGCACAAAAAGGGTCCAACCTTAAATTAATTGTTTTCTTGTAATATGTCACATTTTGTCAAGGTTTATTGGTCCCTTTTCACTTTAAATTATAAAGTAACAATGTTTAAACAGGAAAAATAAATGTACGTTTAAAATACTTTGAGGAGTGTGTTTATTATATAGTATTTCGAAAAAAATATTACGTCTTTACCTATAAAACTGCCGTTTTCTAATACCGCTAGTTTGAAATTGAAGTTAGATTTTTTGCATTCGACTTGAAATTCCAAATTCAAATTAATTAGAATATTTTGAGTTTATCCAATTTTTTTAGATCACTACTGGATTTTGTCACAGGGACATTATTAATCAACATATATATTATAAATGTCTCACAGAGACGATATTGTATTTTTTTTTGTGGGAAAGTAGGCATTGAAGTCCTTGGATGTTCATAAGGGTTACGGCCTATCGTACGGCTGGATTGAGTGATCATTTTACACGATGTAACGTTCACTATTTCCACCCATGACAGAATACCATGTCTATAAAATTTTTGGAAGTTTATATATTTAAATTTTGCAACCTGTTTCGTATGTGTGTTGTGATAATCATTAGCGCGACCGGCATCCAAAGCTTTTTCATTGCCCCTTAAATAACCACAGATGTCACTCATCATTATAATAAAAATAGATATCTCATCGGATATCTATTTTTATTATTTGATATTTTTAGAAATATCCTTTATATGTGTAATGAGATTCTTCCGAATTATTAGCATTTCACTAGTAAACGCCTGAAATATCATTTCATTTTTTTTAAACTCCTTTTTAGATCGGTAAATTTTGAATATTTTTTGTCCAAATTTTTCCTAGGGGAATGAAAAAGCTTTGAATGCCGGTCGCTCCAATGATTATTACAATATATATACGTAACAGGTTGTAAAATTTTAGTATAATAAATAAATAAATATAAAGTATATTCTGAATTTTTGTTGAAACTGTTATTTTAACATTATTTATTGCATAACGATTCAGAACGATCAATAAAAACGAAAAGGGTTATATTCACGTAAATAATATTTGCATTGCAGATCTCTTGAAAATGCAACACTCGTTTTTGGATGAGCCATCTGTGTCTTCGTCCACTCCTGAAAAGAAGCTTAAACTGGAAACAATTACTAACGCTAAAAACACCTCAAGCGGGTGCACCCTTTCTTCGGCTGGGAAAAAACTATTTTCATGTTCACAATGCACTTATTCTTGCAATCGTAAATCAAGCTTAAAAGTACACATGTCTAAGCATTCTGGAGAAAAACTGTTTTCATGTTCGCAGTGCAATTATTCGTGCAATCATAAATCAAACTTTAATATTCACTTGCTTACGCACAAGGCAGAAAAACTGTTTTCCTGTTCACTGTGTAATTATTCGTGCAATCGTAAATCAAGCTTACAAATGCATGTACTTAAGCATACCGGAGAAATACTGTTTTCATGTTTACAGTGCAATTATTCGTGCAATAAGAAATCAAACTTCAAAAGACATACGCTTTCGCACACTGAAGAGAAACTATTTTTATGTTCAAAGTGCAACTATTCGTGCAATCGTCAATCAAACTTACAAGAACACGTGCTCAAGCACACTGGAGAAAGGCTGTTTTCGTGTTCACTGTGCAGTTATTCGTCCAATCGTAAATCAAGCTTGCAAATACACGAGTACATGCACACTGGGGAAAAACCGTTTTCTTGTTTAGAGTGCAATTATTCGTGCTATAAGAAATCACACTTAAAAAGACATGCGCTCATACATAATGGAGAAAAACTGTTTTCGTGTACACATTGCAATTATTCTTGTAATAACAAATCAAGCTTTAATAGACATAAGCTTAAGCATAATGTTTAAAAACTGCTCACGTTTATTTATGCATCTTATGATATCGTTTTCATGTTCATAGTGCAATTTTTCATCCAATAGGAAATCACAGTTATTAAAACATATGCTTACGCATACTGGAGAACAATGCTAACATGTTTATTATTAATTTTAAAATAGTTTTACTCGTTTTTGCTTATAATGACACCTACGCGCATATCTGATATTTTTAATTCCCGTTTAGCGCAATATAAAGATTCGCTATTAAAAGCTCTACAACCTGTCGTCCTGAATTCATAATGCAATCACAAACAAATTATCATACCTATTTGTTTAACCTTGTGTATATTTCACACCTCCTTTTCCAAAATTACTGTTATAACTTTAAACAACTATCTGTACTATGTCAATTTTGTATTTTTTTCTGTTCTACTCTTTGGATTTCTTCTATATATTATTATGTTAAAGGTACTTCTGTGCCGTATATTGAAATAAATAATAATTGAATTCACAAGGTATGTCTAATACACTCTAGTTTTGAGAAATAAGTCATGTTCAGGAAAAACATTACATCAATTTAAACTATTCAGATCATTAGTAAATTTTACCCTTGTTTTATTACATTTTATAAAATTTTCCTGCAAGATGTTTATTTATTTATTTCTATTTCACTTGCGTACATAAATATATTTCATTTTGTTTACCTATTTAATCGTAAAGCCTTTAAAAGTATACATTACAAACGGCAATAATGCGTCGAATGATGGCTTCCAAGTGCTCAATTGTTTTTGGTTTATCGGCGCAGATATGCGATTTTACATGTCCCCAGAGAAAATAATCTAATGGCGTCAAATCGCACGAACGAGGCGGCCAAAGGAATAAAATTACAAAAAGTTAAATAATATTAACAATATAATTAGTAAACAAAGTACTATGTCTATATTTATTGAAAATATCAACATGTTTCGAAGCCAATAATCTCTTCATCAGGATACAATGTAAGTATAAGCAATAAGACATAAGTTGATACATAAGAAAATACCAACTAACATATAGAAAGTAGTGAGAAGTAAAAGAAGATACAAGTAAATAATCAACAAAATAAATACAACAAATGGATCACTTAAGCCGGCCGTACGATAGGTCGTAAGGGGGGTCATATACCCAAGGGCTTCCATACGTAAAATAAATAAAAAATATAATTTCGTCTCTTTGAGACATCTATAATATAAGAGTATATTGATAAATTTTACAATTATTAAAAACAATAGCCATTTAGGTATTTTTTATGAATATAACAAATTTAGCACATTTATGTTCCTTTGTTTGTAAATCCTTATTTAGTTTCACTCCATTTATATATAACATGCTAGGACAGTGATAAATGCGCAGAAGAATAAATTATTTTGTATTTATGTAGACTTGCTTGTATGTTGATTGTTTGTAATTCTTTCAAGCAAAAACATTTTGGCAAGACGTTCGGTGTTTTCTTTGGTTTCTTCTTTTTTCGTGCCCTATCCGTTCATATTGGCTATGAAGGCTTTGTTGCTTTGCTGCTGCTGCTTTGCATATTGCTTTGCTGGACTGTCTCAGGTTTTTCTGCCATGATGAACTACTTCCCTAAATTATCAACATCACTCTTGGCACTACAGCCCTTGGTGGGTCTTGGCCTCCTCAAGAATCTTCCTCCGCTCATCTCGGTTTAGTGGCAGCTCTCTCCAGTTCCGAAGCTCCAAGGCAGATATGTCTTTGAGGACGTTGTCACTCCATCTTAATTTGGCCTTCCTAAGCTCCTTCGCCCTATCGGCCTTGAGTTCAGCAGAAACTTTGGTGCTTGATGCTCGGACATTCTTCCACATGACCCAGCCACCGAAGTCTTCCCAGTTTTATAAATTTTGTGACGTTTGGCTCCTTAAACAGAGTAGGTATAGATCTTAAGAATTATTTAATCTATAAATCACTGTATTTGAATTCAACCTAATACTTAACGTATTAAGCACGTGTACTTGTAAGTTTGCTTTACAGTTGGACGATTAACTGCACTATGAACATGAAAACAGTTTTTCTTTAGTGTGTTTAAGCGCATGCACTTTTGAGTTTGCTTTACGACTGGACGAATAGTTGCACTGTGAACAAGAAAACTGCTTTATCCCAGCATGTGACGGCTCGTGAATTCTTGAGGAAGCTTTCTGCTTGCTCGTGTATGGGCACCGAGAACGTGAAAACACTTTTTTACCAGCCGGAGAAATGGAGCATCTGCTTGAGGTTTTTTATGGAATGGACTCCAGTTTAGGCTGCTTTCCAGGGGTGGGCGAAGACACAGATGTCTTATCCAAAAACGAGTGTTGCATTCTCAAGAGATCTGCAATGTAAATAATGTTTGTATGATTATATTTTTTTTAGTTCAGTTTCAGCGCCTATAAATCGGCGTTTATAAGCTAAATAACTTTTATAACAGCTTGAATCAAAACTTAATTAATGGTAAGAATATTTGCAGAGTTTAACAATAAGATAGAAACAAATACAATATACATTTTTCTGCATGCAGGCCTTAATCGATACCTATCTCGCTGGCAGGCGCGTGCAGTGGGAACATTAAAGCACGACTTTTTTTGTAAACGTATATTTTGGAAAAAAAAATAGAAATCAAATATTTATGCTCCTGATTTTGATGACATATCAAAATATGAATACTATGATAACAATTGTGAAGTATTACGAAATATATTTTATTCCGATTTTTTTCCAAATAATTGGTAAAAGTCATGCTGCGATGCACGCTGAACGCCCTTGCTCGCTAGGTACATAAAAATACCTGTTCTGAGGTAATAGCTAATTAGATATCATCACAAAATAATACAATTTAACAGATATCAAAAAATAAATCAAAATGTCGACCGTTAGATATCGAGCGAAATAATTGGGCGGAGTACCTAACTGGCGATTTAAATAATAAATTTAGTTCGAGAATTCTATTATTATTCTACGAGTGATAAACACGTGTTACCCAGCGATAATGAAGTGTTCATGTACTAGTGATATATTACGAAATAGTGTAGATTAAAGAATAGTGTTAAGTTTAATTCGAATAATGCACGACACGTGACAATATCCTCTCATTCACTCCACTGCAGCCAGAGCAATGGGGAGTGAAAGTGGAAGATTGGTATTACATTTTTGCAGAAGAAAACGTTGACGTGTTCTGTATATCTACGAGTGTAGCTGCTCCAGGTCATTTATGTATATTATATAGAGTAATGGTCCTAGGAGTGATTCCTGTGGGACACCATATCTGACATTCATATATGTACTTGTGGTTTCGTTTTGTGTGGTGTATTGCTTTCTGTCTTTTAGGTAGCTGTCGAAAATGTTTAGGACGTTGCCAGTGATTCCGATTTTTGATAATTTGTTGACTAGGGTAGTCAGATGTACCGTGTCAAATGCTTTTTTAAAATCGAAAAAGAGTCCGGTCACGCTTTTCCCTTCGTCAATTTTTTTCTGTAAGTAATTTAATAAGTTTATCATGGCTGTTTTGGTTCCCTTTTTTTCTTGATTCTACTAATGGATTGACAATGCACGGGAATAACTGCTCACCAGTGCGCTGGTCGGCCCTCCTGGAGTACTCCGAGTACTCCGAGCACTCCTGCTTGATGTCAGGATACGCTATGTCCATATCAGTGAAGGGTGCTCCACCGTCCGCTCGCACAACGCCGCTCTCGGCTAGAGACCCTTCTTCTATCTTCACATCCCCTCCCTGCACGCTTCTCAGGCCCGCATCGCTGCAACCCACCTCTGGAATCAAAAACAATAATTCGGTAAAACAGAGCTGGAGAGTTGCCTTCTCTGAGTCTTCTGGACCCGGCTCCACGTCACCTTGGGCTACATTTCACCACGCCATTTGTATTAGCTTGTCTATTTGTCTGTTCATCTGGACGAAATTTATAATCGATATATCACCCGCTTCCCAATGTCCAATCGAGCCGAAATTTGGCACACAAGACAATACATGAATCAATTCACTAATTATCAGATTAACCAATTAATCAATTAATTAATTAATATGGGTTTACTTTTCCTTACTTTTCCTAAGTAATAAAAGTTTAAAATAACTTTTCCGAATTCGCGAACCATTTTTTGCAAACAAGCCACACGTTTAAAAAGGTAAATGGTATCGAGATTCTACACGTAAATAATAGGGGCCTTAGATTAGATAACTTAGAAATACTAGAAATAAAAAAATGCCTGAACACTAAATCCAATATAATTAATAAACAGATACATTCTATGAATAGCCCGTTACTTGACATGCTCCCCATTTCGGCGTCCACTTCTCAATTACCCACCAAAGCTGTAGCCGTTCAAAAATTGACTTGTTCGCTACAATTCAAAAATTGATTCGTTTGCTAGAATGGATAGATATCCGTTATAGATAGTAGTCCGTCCTGATGAAGATATTTCAGGTGTTCCACAAGGATCAGTACTAGGTCCTTTACTTTAAACCATGTATACAAAATAGTTATTTGACATCATTATAGTACACTGACTTCTAGCACACTTTAGTATGAAGCGGCTATTTTGTCACGTGACACATCCTTGGGGCTTGATTGGCTGAAGGGAATATTGCTGCCTTTGTTTTTTATAGTGATTTGGAAATATTGGGAGGGAAATTAGTAATCTTCGGTGAATGTGTCGAAAACATATATATGTATGCAAATACTATAAAAAATGTATACTTTTTAATTTTTGGAATAAACTCCATATTGTGACTCCTACATAAATATGTATATTTTGATTAATTTATGTTAACGTTGGTTAGCACTTTATGTTTTTATCTCACGTAGTATACTGCTTAATTTATTTAAAAAGACGAATTGGAAAATTCTTTTTTCAAAAAATTAAATAATTTTTAGACTGTGGGCAGCACTACATTTTCATCTAAGGATGGACATTTCTCCAGTTAAATTTGACGGACTAGATACATATACGATTTGTGCAAATGATGTTGACCATAGACAAATCGTGTCAAAATATATGTAAAAAATTGTAAACATCAAAGTACAATTTAGCCCATCCATATTCAACGGTCACATCAGGTACGAGCAAGTCACATCACTGAGAATTAATCGACAATAAACAAACTCCTCACCTGCGCGCTGGTCGGCCTTCCTGGAGTACTCCTGCTTGATGCCGGGGAGCCATATTACTTCTACCTCAGGGTGGGACACTCCACCGGCCGCTGCCTCATCGTCGCTCCCGGCTGCAGACCCTGGCTCACGCTTGATGGCAGGAACATCTTGGTCGGCGCGGTTCATGGATTCTGGTTAGAAAAAGGCGCAATTAGCAATTGTCAAATTACTGCAGACCATGTGTATATTTGATAATCTACATTGGACATGTATATACATTAGAGGCGGTTGATATTTTAACTGGTATCAACCAAGTCACCGGAACACTTAAAGTGATTTAATTTTTGAAATCAGGACACTTAAATACAAGTACGTCTATGATTTATTGGTAAATTAAACCACTCAAATGTCGAAATAAATATGGAAAATTTTCAAACTTCAAAGTGTAATAACTTTTTAAATACTAGCGTCAGCCAAATTTTGATTTCAGTTTTGACATCAGGGCCCTCAACTACGCCAGGATACTTATTTTTAAGAAAATCGAGTGAGGCCATAAAATGAAGTTTAGCCCACCTAAATTCTAGATATCGTAATAACTGGTTCCATAAGATTCATTGATTATCCTAGTATGCACCGTAGCGAAGGGAAAGACTACATTTCAAAAAGAAGACTGCAACACGCACACGTTCACTGCTTTGAAGACTACAAAGTGTGCGCTACATCTGTGGTAGGTACCGAAACATTACACACTTCATCCACTTCAATAAACTACATGAAGTGAACTAATTGTAGTACTACAAATCCCGCACCGAGGGTTCTGGGTTCGATTCCCGGTGAGGTCACAATTAATCTATGTGATTTACTCAATACTGGATGATTTGTGACGTGTTTCGCTTCTACGATTAGTCTTTGGCCTATTAAAGCGTAAAAAAATATTCTAAACCATGGGGGGAGTTGTTTCTGTTTCTAAAGATTTCGACATTATATCCAAAATAATTTAAAACCATATGGGGTTGTTTCAGCTTAGCTACATCAGCTTCCCAAATAATAAAATCTGACGAGGAGGGCGGATTTCAAAAAGACGTTTAAGCTACATCAACTTGCATACAAATCGGCCAAAAATTTTCACAAAATTGAATTGTGTTTAGTTTGATGTATGGCATAATTCGAAGTGTACAATTGGAAGTAAATAAAGTGTGAAATTTTATGTACTATGTAGTTTGTAGTGTGCAGTACACTTAAGTACGGTTAAGTGTGCGCATCACTATAGAGGAAAATAAAAGGACAAGTATTGGTGGATTTTCATCTCATTGATGTCTAGTCCAGCCACAACCATTGGTCTCCAACATTCCCTCACGCAACATTGGCCAAACCACCGACCATGAATGAAATTATATAAATCTTGAAAATATGTACCTGAACTTGTGGGCGCAATTTCTTTAAAATCAAAATGATCTGCAACCGTACTGCTTTCTTCCAATTGCTTTTCACATTTTTCAAGAACCTTCATCTTTCGTTTCTTACGTATACGTGGTTGTTCTGTAGTGTCAGATGTTCTTGTTTTTTGATTTGATTGGCATTCAAATTTTTGGGGATTGCATCCTGGTTTCATGCGCACTTGTGACACTGTCCCCATCAAATGATACTGCATGTAATTTTCCATATCATTTGGCATCTGAAAGAATACGTTGAAATTGATAACTAAGACCAAAACAAACATAACCTCAATAATTTGCTTATTATCAAACACTTAAGTATTTCATCGGCCAAAGTTTACAATATTAAAGAATTTTTGACGTGAAAGATAGTGAATGGGCCTTCTTATAATAAACGTGATTTGGCATTCTCTATGAATAAAGCAGCAGAAACGTATATTTTCTATGGGCATCTATGGCCGCGAGTGTCAAAAATATATCATTTTTAAACTTAAAATAACTGTTTTTAAACTCGCTAGCGCCTAAATTTGACTTCATTAATGTAATCGGGGTCCTTTATGACACTAGGGAAAAAATGAACAAAATCAGAGACTTTAATATTGTAAACTTTTTTAAATTTCATCTTTAACAAAGATTTTGAGTTATGCATCTGCATAACTCAAAATCAATCAATCAATCTATAGTAAATACTTACATCGAAGTGGTCTTCGCAAAAATAAATTGACGAATTCGTAACTACATCTCCCGGGCTTCGCCGTGCGAGCTTAAGCCACTTATCTCTGACAAGTTTCTTGTTTGGAACATACACAAACAATTTTTTAGGTGTTGATATCGATGTATTTTTGCACAGAGGGACCGCACACCACTTGTAAACTTTGGAATTCATTTTTAACTTTGTTGGCTTCCTTCGTTGAGTATAGACAATGCAATGTTTATTTAAGGCTGCTTTTATAGAAAAGACAATATAATAGAATGGCAACTTGTATTTGGATTGAGACACCTAACGACTGTAAAGACAAGTTAGTTTATTTGTTTATATATTTGCTTTAATTTATTAATTTATTTTTTATATATTTGCTTTAATTTATTAATATATTTGTTTTATTTATTATTTATTTCTGAAAATGGCAACAGATAAATGACATTTATCTTTAGCCACTACGCAATTGTTAAAATAGTAGGTAGGAGAGTGACAGCAAATGAACCGCCGAAAAATGAAAAAAATAATACACTGGCTCATCAGATACATCTGGTGGAAATGTAGGAAGCTCAGTGAAGGTCGAATATAAACTTTATGGATAGAGTGCGCTGCTCCTAGAAATAACTTTATAACTTCCCATTCTTGTGGAACATCGTAACATCATTGGAACTTGAAACACTGGATCAAATTTGACAATTATAACGTTTAGGATTCTAAGGGCCGGTTGTTTCAAGTTGGATTAAAGTAAGCGTTCTTTTAAAGCATAGATTTTTACGTTCTCGACCAATCAGACGATCCGTTTTCCTAAAAATCTATGCTTTAATCGACCGCTTACATTGATCGGTTTTGGAATATTTTTTTATTACTTTTAATTGTTGCCAAAAAAAAAAACATTGTCTGGTATCCCAAACTACACTTTACACATCTTTATATATTGACAATATTCTTATACATTATTTAATATGATTTAGAACAGTTAAACGTGGGAAATTAAAAAAAAACATGGAGATTTAGTGTTCTAATACCAATTTTATTATATTTAATCTGTTTGATAGGACGGTTAAATTAATTTGTCTTTGTCTATCAATAAGATGCCTTGTCAAGGAAGGTGGAGCGGGAATTTCAAACACTCCGGCGGGTTTATATACATTTATTACAAAAGAAAAAAACAGTTAAACCTTACGTTCTAAAGCACTATTACTAATTTTATAACTAATCCTAACCTAAACGCCAGCAGTTCGACCGTCACATAAGTCCGTCCTGTCCTTTCACATCTCAGTCCACATTAAAAAAATATTACAAAAACACATGTCACTATTGAAAGCCCTCGTGGCCGCGGTCGTAAACAAACCGCGGGTGGTTTCGCGCACCAAGCCACGTTGGTCGCGGAAACTCGCGGGAAGCGCACGTGGTCCAGGTCGCGGAAGCTCGTGGCGTCGGTCGCCGCCGAGCTGCAGGAAGGCGTCAGGCCTTCCTCGGGAGCCCGCCGTGGTGAAGCTGCCATCGTCTGGGTGGTCCGAGGCGCTGCAGGCCGCCTTCTCTTCAAGCGACGTGGCTGGCGTCGACCCGCGTTCTTGAACACACGTGGCGGCGGCTCGAGTGCCCGCCGCCAAAGGGGCTGCCGCGGGCAGGGGCCCGGGCAGCGCAGGCTGTTACACTCACCGCGGTCGGAACTGGACAAGAAGGCGTTCTTGGCCCACCGGCTTCAACTCTCTGTGTATGCGGGGGAGGGGGGAAGCCTCCCCCACCCGCAATGGCACCCTACCAACCCCTGGCGGTGCGGGGTGGCAACCCGTGGTGCCGCGCGAAATTTAAAATTACCTAAATCTATTTTAAAATAAAACTTATATTCTAATTTACAAAGGACGCGATACGGAACGTCACATGCAGGTCGCGGACGCATCATGTTACCGATTGGATTACAATCAATCTCATTAAGTATAGGATTGTCGAAGGCTCCAGTCTGGAAAATAAGCAGCCACTACTGGGAGTTTAATTACACATTTTGTTTATCGTCTTTGATAAAATAAGGATTTCTATATCGTATGTTGAAATGCTGTGTTATTACCAAGCCTAACCTTCTTTTCTTAGATTATTATTGTTATTTATCGTTATCTTTGTAATATTTTATCGATATACGATAGTAAGTAAAAGTACCGATGTATGAAGGTGTAACTTTCTATGAAAATGTCAAGACATCTGTCAAACATCAATATTTAAGAAATTATTAGATGTGTGTGAACAAATCTGATTTCTATAAATTTAAAAAAAATATTGGTTAATTTTTATAAAATTTATAAAATATTCTTAACGTCAAAAGGGAGTAATATTATTTAAGTCAAGCCAACCCGATCGAAAAGATTCCCATAGTACAAAAGGACGAAATAAAAATTTAATAAAAAAACAAATATTTTAAAAACCAAATGTTTTCAAAAATATTTTCTTTTAAAAACCCTTGATCCCAAGCCTGGATGTTTTCACCTTTTTCACATAAAATAATTTGGTAGGTACTCTTATTAAATAGCGATCAACCGTACTGAAATTCACTTCAATAAACATATTTGTAAAATGTTCCCCTCCGTAGTCTATGGTCTCTACGAAATACGAATTAAAATTTTCGACAGAAGCTAAAGTTGTTTGTCTCTGCCTACGCTTATCAATTATGTTTTATCCTTGTTTATTCTCATGTTGAACTGAGTATTTAGGATATTCTCCATAGTTTCCAATGCCTCTTTTAGTTGATCCTCGCTTTCTGCGATTAGAGCAATTTCGTCTGCAAACCTTATCAATTTTTTGGCCGTGAATTCTAATGCCTCTTCTGTGGCCCATTTCATCTTTTACTTCGTCTATCGCACTTTGAATACACCCATTAAAAAGCATTGGAGAGAGAGAGAGAGAGAGAGAGAGAGAGAGAGAGAGAGACAGCAGCCTTGTCTCACACCTTGTCTTATATTTGCTTCTTTTTCGGAATTTCCACATCTGATTATTGCGACTTCGTTTTTGTACAGAGCTTGTATTATTCGTTTATCTCTATATTTTATACCAATCCTTCTCAGTACCTCGAAGAGCTTTTTCCATTCCACTTTGTCAAAGGCTTTCTCTATATCTACAAAGGCAATATATGTGTTTTGATTTCTATTGTTTCGTTTCTCTAATATCACGCTTAGAGATAAAATATCCTCCCTGATACCCATTCCTCTTCTGAATCCAAATTGGTCTGGAGTAAGGACTGTCTCGACCTAAGGTTCGATTGTTTTCAAAACAATGTTGGTGAGTATTTTAAAGTCATGAGATGTTAGGCTTAATGTTCTATGTTCGCATTTGGTTGTACCGAGTTTTTGGGTAGAGTAACAATCACACATTTTTTTAAATCATCTGGAAGTATCCCTGTTTAATGTCTTGTTTACCAATTTATAAAGAGCTTCCGTAGTACCATTACCTGCTGATTCAATTAGCTCATTAGGTATTTCATCAACTCATGGTGCTTTTCTATCTTTAAGATTTTTTAATGCGTGTTAAAATTCATTTCTGATAATTGGGTCACCCAAGTCATCTACGTCTATATAAGTATTATATAGGTCTCATCACATGTTGGAGATATTGAAATTTTCGGATTTTTATTGTTATCTTTTTGTTGATAATATTTATAATCCGGTGGAGTCACAATAGGTTAAGTAAATCCGTTTTAAATCATTGATAGTAATTTGAATGTTAGCCTAAACAGTAAGGGATAATTTATTTTACACAGAATTTGGCAGGACTAACTATGTACTTAATTTGGAGTACAAAATAAGAAAGCACAATGTCCATTGCGTGACCAAACAAAAGTGTTCAATGGATTTATGAAGCCGGAGATAAAGTATAACAAAACACGATACCCGATATATGAGACAAATGTACATTGGAAAAACAAAAATAACAAATAAGATAGAAATACAAGAAATAATATTTCGAAATTTTCGTGATTAACTTTGTGGAAATTCATTGTAATTAACCATGAATAAAACACAACGTTGCTTACCTCACATATTAACACTTTAATTAAAAAATTAAAACGTTTTCGATGCTTACTGCATCATCTTCAGTAATATAATAGCTCTTAAGACGAGAAGACATTTTACATTTTACATACTGCATGGAGAGGTTGGTCGGGAGCGGGGGAGGGGTAGGCGAAAAGTGAAAGTGGTTGCTGGTCAGGGCTAGAATGGATAGGAGGGGGGATGTTATAGGTGGTTTTTGTATGTTGAGTGCATTATCACTATTTATATTAATTTCTATATTTTCTAGAATGTCTAATTTTCTTTCTTTTTCGCATCCATGTAATAGCTACGTTATCATAGACGATGTGATGTCCTTCTGATCTTACATGGTCTGCCATCTCCGAATTAATGTTAAAATTCTTGATCCCTTTAAGATGTTCATTTATTCGTGTTTGTATTTTCCTTCCGGTTTTTCCAATATAGCATGATTGGCAGTTCCTACAGTTAATTTTATATTGCCCACTATTATCTAGCTGTTCTATTTTAAGAATGTTCTTAGGTTTTCACGGCCACTCAGAATCTTCAAGTTTGTGTTTGCTGGGGTATTATGCCGTGTTATTACGACCTTTCGGGCCGACGTTTCGGATCCCATTGCAGGGTCCATCATCAGGGCTGATGATGGACCCTGCAATGGGATCCGAAACGTCGGCCCGAAAGGTCGTAATAACACGGCATAATACCCCAGCAAACACAAACTTGAATGTTCTATTTTAGTTTTGTTATTTAAAATATATTTCTTGATGCTGTTTGGCAGATGGTTTGTGTAGTATTATATATCAAATCTGAGTTACCAGTATGGCGGATATGATTGAATATAATTAATATGCGTGTATTCGCGAAGGAATCAGTGTGACTGTGCACCTCTGCCGAAATGCACAATCAGTCTGATGCATGTCGAGTGCAACGCTGAAGGCGTGTGATTGTGCGTGAATGTGTATGTAAGGCGGAGCGGGATCCGATACTGAATAAAAAATTTACTCACAATTAACTCGATGGTTTATTGATGTCACAATTACTTTACATGTTAGGAGAATGCGGTTACAACAATGTACGGAGCGCGAGTTGAAACGTGGTGTCACGAGCGCCGGGCGGAGAGAGAGGCCTTACTTTGCGGGCGCCTCGGCTTCTCGTTGGGCGGTAATCCCTCAAGCGCGATTGGTCCGTTTGAGACGCTCGAGGGGCTAGAAGTCCAGGCAGGTCTGGCTCGCCACACTATTTTTGGTGTAGAAGGCGGGTTTGAACGTTCTTTCTTCACATAAATTAAGAAACCAAACAAAAGTGTATCTCTTTCTTTCTTTTTAATTTTATTTATAATTGTTCTTTCTTTGTACCCATTGTTAATTGCGATCTTTAGAATTATTTAATCTAAGAATCATTGGGTTGAATTCTATTCAACTTAATAATTAACTTATTAAGCACTTGTAAGTTTGCTTTACGGTTGGATGATTAACTGCATTGTGAACATGAAAACAGTTTTTCTTTAGTGTGCTAAAGCTCGTATACTTTTAAGATTGCTTTATGACTGGACAAATAGTTGCACTGTGAACAAGAAAACAGCTTTATCCCAGCATGTGACGGCTCGTGAATTCTTAAGGAAGCTTTCTGCTTGCTCGTGTGTGGGCATCGAGAAAATGAAAACACTTTTATACCAGCCGGAGAAAGGGCGCACCTGCTTGAGGGTATTTTTATGGAATAGTCTCCAGTTTAGGCTGCTTTCCAGGGGTGGGCGAAAACACACGTCTTATCCAAAAACGAATGTTGCATTCTCAAGAGATCTGGAATGTAAATATTTTTTGTATGATTATAATGTTCTTGATACCGTTCTGAATAGCAATGATGCTCAAACAGTAGTGTCGTCGAAAATACAGAATATATTTTAACATTACAGGAGAGCTACTCTTAAAATTCATTCATTGGCACTACACACCATGTTGGGAATCTAGCACAGTCGAATCGCTGCATTATATTAAAACAAAATAATTTTATGTAGTGATGTAGGAAAATAATTTCAAAGGTGGAAATGCACAGCGAACGGTACCCACCGCTTACTTAGGACCGTTCTATGAGCAAAAGCTTCCATATCGGTGCTACTCAATCGTCTCCACGTTGATATTTTTTTCAACTATCAAGCAGGACCGTGCTGCCACGAAGCGGCACGGCCGCTAGAACAAAGCCATTCACTGTCCCCGCATAAAGATAAGTCTTTATTTAAAAGGAAAAATATATAAATACGTATCATTATACATAGAGAAACAAAATAAAATACATGGGGCGTGCAGTGAGAATAAAAAGCATGACTTTCTCCTAAACATATATTTTGAAAAGAAACCGAAATAAGAGATATATCTCCTAATATGAACAGAGTGTCTCTTTGTCAGGACTAACATTACACTACTGTGTTCACAACACTATACACCACGACCATAGTACTGTTGACCTTTCACCAATATCTATCACATACCTGTGAATCTTGTCAAAGACTAGTATCTGGTAGGGGTTTAAATTAATTTAACTTACACTCTGTTATAATGTCTAACCACAAAATTAATGCTTTAGATATTAAAAATATTAATAATACAAAGTTTCTGTTATAATGTCTAACCACAAAATTAAGGCTTTAGATATTAAAAATATTAATAATACAAATAATATATTCCATGTGTCTGAGGGGGTTTTCCGAAGCGGGATTCTCCTACACCTTTGACCAGATTTTATGTTATTTTTAATTTATTAAATATTTTTATTTTGATATATACTTCCATAATATGTATGCCTTGAACAACTTTGTTTGTAATGTACATATTATTAAATAAATTGAATTGAATTGAATTGAATGCTAGAGGTATAAATGCACGCTAGTGAGATTATTTTCTTGTTGCGTGCTGAAAGTGCAGCTGGGTGCCCATTCATGTATACCAACCTTATATACGTTTGTGTCAGCTTTTAACGTTTATTTTATCCCAAATTATAAAATACTATATATAGTAAACAGCTCACTCATAAGAACAAGGAATTTCGAGTATGCAGAGTAAGCTCTCCATCATCCGGGAGAAAAACCTGACTTGGATTAAAAAAAGTGCAGCGTATACACATTATTCGAATGAAACCTCTTACCCCAGAAAAAAGAAGTAGTGTAGTCTTCCGTACTGGTAAAATAATGCGAATCTGTGTGACGGTGACCTCTTTGCATTCACGATCCCAAATAATAATTTCGAAACATGCCGGCGAACATCCCGCCAGCTGACAAACTACAAATTTACGTTAGATGGTGACAAATCAGTAGTAAACAGTACGCTATGACGGCGTAAACTAAATATAAACTTGGCGTGATACAACAAAGCCCATCTCTGTTCTGACATCATTCTTTGTTTCGCAAAATATTCTTCAAACATGACATCATCAAAAAATAGCGAAATAGTCGGGCGGAGTACCTAACTGGCGATTTAAATAAATACGATTAATACTTAGTGCGAGAATGGAATATTCTACAAGCGATAAATACGAGTTACCCAGCGATAACAAAGTGTTAATATACTAGTGATATATTACGAAATAATGCTTAATTAATAGATTAAAGAATAGTGTTAACTTTAATTCGAATAATGAATTAATCAATAAATTAATGCCAACTAATTTCCACTGTTCTCAATCATTCCTCCCTAGCCATGACACGTGAAAATATTATCTAATTCACTCTACTGCAGCCAGAGCAATGGTGAGTGAAAGTGGAAGATTGGTATTACATATTTGCAGTAGAAAACGTATTCTGTATTCCTACGAGTATACATCATCCAATCCTACTAATGGATTGACAATGCAAGGGAATAACTGCTCACCAGTGCGCTGGTCGGCCCTCCAGGAGTACTTCGACTACTCCGAGCACTCCTGCTTGATGTCAGGATACGCTATGTCCATGTCAGTGTATGGACAGCCCACTCCCCCATCTCTCTCGCTCTCGCTCTCGGCTAGAGACCCTTTTTCTATCTTCACATCACCTTCCTGCACGCTTCTCAGGCCCGTATCGCTGCAACCCACGCCTGGAATCAAAAACAACAATTCGGTGAAACAGAGCTGGAGAGTTGCCTTCTCTGAGTCTTCTGGACTCGGCTCCATGTCACCTTGGGCTAAATTTCACTACGCTTATATTAGCTTCACCTGTTTGTTTATCTGGATATTTCACCCGCTTCCCAATTATCCAAACGTGCTGAAATTTTGCACCCAGGACAAAACAAAATCAATCACTAATTATCAGAATAACTAACTAATCAATTATTCTATTATACTTAATTAATTAAAGTTTGATATGGGAAATAAATTAATGAGCTCGCCATAAAAAGATGTCGCTAATTTCCTACCGAAGTGATTTTGTATGAAAATATAAACAAGTACTTGTCTCTCTTCTATGAGTATCTACCGCTTTTGATACTATTGGCTATGAGTTCTTGCTGAGAAGATTGGAAGTATCATACGCAGCACAGTACTTAAATGGGTTCAATCTTATATATCGAACTGTTTCCAAATGGTAATGATCGATAACATCGAATCAGCACTGCTTTGTATGAAGACAGGTGTTCCACAAGGATCGGTACTAGGTCCTTTACTTTTAACCATGTACGCAAAATAATTATTTGACATCATTACAGCACACTAACTTCTAGCTCACTTTAGAATGAAGAGGCTATTTTGTCACGTGACAGATCCTCGGGGGCCGATTTTCTGAAGGGAATATTGCTGCCTTTGCTTTTAATAGTGATTTGGAAATATTGGAAGGGAAATTAGTAATCCTCGGTGACTGTGTCGAAAATACATTTTTAATTTTCTGGTTTTTAATTTTAAAGCTCTCATATACAACTACCATAAAAAAATTATACTTTTTTTGATTTTTGGAATATACTCATATTGCGGCTCCTAAAAATGTGATATAATCGCGATTATTTTGTGACGATCCGAAATAGCGTATTTTCTCGAAATATATTCGTTTAATAAGTTCTCGAACGCGCACATACATGTGTGCGCAACCTTATTTTTGTTGTTTCAGTGAAAACAGATGTGTGACCACATTCCTGGTTTCGCTGACTTATTCAAAATTAGATTTTAAGCCGTAGATTAAGCTATATAATAATTAGATGATTATTTTAGAATAAGATTTTGTATGTAAATATTATTTTATAGCTTAGTATTAGATATAATAATAACGCAAGCAGACAGTGGTTGAGACTATAGATTACGCGCCAAGGTTTTTGCGCCAGTTATCGGTTCGTTGTTCAACGCAGAGCAGGGTTGAGAGGGGACGCGGGGAGAGGCTTCCCGCATAGGGAAGAGAGAGATATATCGGGTGCAAGCAGCCACCCGAAGTCTGTCTGTTCCGATCTCTCGGCGAGTGAGTCTGGATCTAGGCGCCACCTGTTTGAGTGGCCGATATTTTTTCCCGCGTCCGTCGTGACGCCATCGGCAGCAGAGGAAGAAGCGGCGAGGCGCGATGGTCACCGTGCCTCGGTGGTGGCCGGTTCTACAGCGAGAAGCTCCAGAGGGAGGCCAGACCCTCCCGATGACGCGGATCCCGCGACGAAGCGGATGCAGCGGTGCGATCGCAGAATCCGCGGGGCCAGCGGCGGACGCGTGGGCGCGAGCAACTAGCCACCTGCGGCCTCCGGGATAGCGACGACGATGGTGTTTTTTTATGTTGTGATGTGTAAACGATAGACTTTCGTGAAATCCGAACTGTTTGCATTTAGGCTAGGGTTAGTTTTAGGTTAGGTTAGGTTAGGTTAGGTTAGGTTATGTTAGGTTAGTGATAATTTTTATTTAGTTGATAAGTATTAAGTAAGAATTTTGTGTTTAATGTAAATAAAAGTGTATATATTTAAATAATTTGTGTTGTGCTGTTCTTAAATTTACCGCTCCCTCCCAAGGGAGGGAGCAGTTATCAAGATAACGCATTTTAATTTGATAGAAGAGGACGCGTAGCGTGGCGCGAATCACATCAGATTGATTCGCGTTATATCACATACATATGTATATTTTGATTAACTTATGTGAGCGTTGGTCAGAAGTATATTTTTTATCTATGGGCGCCCTCGTTCTTTCTCCAGTTAAATTTGTCGGACTAGGTACCTATACGATTTGTGCAAACTGATGTTGAGCATAGATAAAACGTGTCAAAATATATGTAAAAATTTGAAACCTCAAAGTATAGTTTACACACATACATACAAGTACATACTCAATGGTCACATCAGGTGCGAGCAATTCAGATAATTGAAAATTAATCAACAATGAACAAACTCCTCACCGGCGCGCTGGTCGGCCTTCTTGGAGTACTCCTGCTTGATGCCGGGGAGCCATATTACTTCTACCTCAGGGTGGGACACTCCGCCGGCCGCTGCCTCATCATCGCTTCCGGCTGCAGACCCTGGCTCAGGCTTGATGGCAGGAACATCTTCGTCGGCGCGGTTCATGGATTCTGGTTGGAAAAAGGCGCAATTAGCAATTGTGAAAATGACTGCAGACCATATATATATATGTTTGACAATGTATATTGGACATGTATATACATTAGAGATGGTTAATATTTTAACTAGTATTAACCAAGTCACCGGAACACCTAAATTCTGGATATCGTAATAACTTGTTCCGCAAGATTTATTGATTATCTTAGTATGCACTGTAGCGAAGGGAAAAACTACATTTCAAAAAGAAGACTGCAACACGCACACGTACACACTTCATCTACTTCAATAAACTACATGAAGTGAAGTAATTGTAGTATGTACTACAAAATTGTATCTGCTACACTGACCTATAAGTGCTTCTTGAAAAGTGTACTGCTACACAATTTTCAAATCCCGGGAAGGGGGAGCGGGTTATTTCAGTTTCCGAAAATATCATCATTAGGTCCCAAATTTTTTTAAACCATGTTGTTGAAGTTGTTTCAGATTCCAGAGATTTCAACATTCTATCCAAAAAATATTCACAACCCTGGGGGGTGGGGGGTGTTTCAGTTTAGCTACATCAACTTGCATAGAAATCGGCCAAAAATTTTCACGATGGAAGTGTGTGTAGTTTGAAGTATGACATAATTGTAAGTGTTCAATTTGTACTTTGAAGTATAAAATTTATGATGTGCAATTTAAAGTGTGTAGTTTGTAGTGTGTAGTACGCTTCACTATAATGACCGGAAAATAAAGGGCAAGTATTGGTAGATTTTCATCTCATTGATGTCTAGTCCGCCACAACCATTAGTCTCCAATATTCCCTCACCCAACCAAACCAAACCAAACCACCGTCCATGCACAAAATTACGTAAATATGTACCTGAACTTGTGGGTTCAAAATGATCAGCAACCATATTGCTTTCTTCCAATTGCTTTTCACATTTTTCAAGAACCATCATCTTTCGTTTTTTACGTTTATATGGCTGTTCTGTGGTATCAGATGTTCTTGTTTTTTGATTTGATTGGCATTCAAATTTTTGGGGATTACATCCTGGTTTCATGCGCACTTGTGACACTGACCCCATCAAATGATACTGCATGTAATTTTCCATATCATTTGGCATCTGAAAGGAGAATACGTGGGTCATTGGAATTAATAACTCAGCCCAAACGTAACCTCAATAATGTGCTTATTATCAAGCACTTAAATATTTCATCGGTCAAATTTTACAATATTAAAGAATTTTTGAATTTCAATGAATTTATCACAGATAAAGCAGAGCACTCACTATCCGCCGCGCCGGCGTAATGCAGGATCGTGGATGTAGTTGACATGAAAGATAGTGAACGGGCCCTCTTTTAGTAAATGTAATTTGGCATTTTCTATGAATAAATGTATATTTTCTATGGGCATCTATGGCCGCTAGTGTCAAAAATATATCATTTTTTAACTTAAAATAACTGTTTTTAATCTCGCTAGCACCTAAATTTGACTTCATTTATGTAATCAGGGTCCTTTATTACGCCAGGGCAAAATGAACAAAATTGGAGACTCTAATACTGTAAACTTTTACAATTTCATCTTTAACAAAGATTTTGAGTTATGCAGATGCATAACTCAAAATCAATCAATCAATCTATAGTAAATACTTACATCAAAGTGGTCTTCGCAAAAATAAATTGGCGAATTCGTAACTACATCTCCCGGGTTTCGCCGCGCGAGCTTTAGCCACTTATCTCTCACAAGTTTCTTGTTTGGAACGTACACAAACAATTTCTTAGGTGTTGATATCGATGTATTTTTGCACAGAGGGACCGCACACCACTTGTAAACTTTGGAATTCATTTTTAACGTGGAAGTGTGCAACACTGTTGGCTTCCTTTGTTGAGTATAGACAATGCAATGTTTACTTACAGAATATAGACCTGTTTACTTAAGGTTGCTTTCATAGAAAAGAGAATATAATAGAATCATGGCACTGGATTGAGACACCTAGCGACTGTAAAGATAAGTTATATATTTGTTTATATATTTGTTTTAATAAATATTTTTTCTGAAAATGGCAACATGATATCACTATTGATATCAATTTTGCTCTGAAGACGAGTGCCCTCCACTTACGGGCACCGTCTATTATTCGGTGCAGTCGTAGCTCTACGACTTACCGGTATCGTACATAAATTAGTCACAGAGGAAGGAATGGCAGGGGGTATAAATTAGGCGCGGTAATTCAATATTCACACAGTTTAATACAAAACAAAGTCAAAGTATCAGAAAACCCAGTTAATATTTTAATTCTATTTTTTTTTTTGAAAAATAACTTACATGAAAAATTTTTTTTTTTCGAAAGTGAAAACAACATGTCAATATCGGGTGCTTTATAAATGAAAATGTCAAGATTGTTGTATTATCGTAATGAATATTGCGTTTTCGTAACGATTTCTTGAAATATGTGAAAATAGAAATTTTTTATGAAATTAATGGCTTTTTTCACGAGTTTTACATGAATTCGCAGTCGGTTCGCGATTTTTTTTGCACATTGAATTTCGAACATGCGGGGTTTCGCATAATTTGAAATATTTTTTTGAATTAACGAGGTTCTACTGTTTTTGTAAATTAAAAGAATCTTACAACCTTTGCCAATTTTTTTATCCTGGAAAAATTCATACTACTTTTTAAACAGGGTGTACCAGAGCTAGCAGCAGAAACTTGGATGTTAGATTTCTGCCTATGTTATGAGTCTAAAATGTTCAAGCAACCATGACTACTTATATAACAATATTTCTTACTTATTTTTTGCAAAAAGTTGAACTATGGGAAATCCATGGGGTTTCTGTTTTATTTTTGATAAATCTTATACTCCATTGATATTATTTTTATTCTTTTCAGATTTGCAGTGTCAGAATCCAAAGGGTGCATCTAAATTAAAATAAAATACGACACATAATGATGCAAATACTTTTATTTGTGATATTGTTTGAAATTATTATGAATGTACAATTTTACATCAAGCTTTTTATATTTCCATAATCATACTTTTATATACCGCAACATTACTCATCCAAAAAGGCATTTTTTTTATAAATATAATGTTATTCTAATATTACATAGCCAAATGCGTACATTCTAACATACATATATCCGGAAACAGATACAAATATTTATGTATTAACTGACAAGTACGAAACACGCAAATCAATTTTATATTATTCAAAACGAACTTATTTTATTAAAAAATTAAACAGTTTTGAGACTTTCTAACGTTTAACAGTAATACCCTTCTTTATTTCCGTTGGTCAGTAAGGTTCGTTATTGCTTACATTGATGGTCAAATATAAATTTTACATAGTTTTAATGTAATTTTAACACTTTGGTAAAATAACCAAGAAGAAGGATTAAAGTATATAAAAAATAGAGAGCTTTAGAGAGCTACATGTGTTAAATGTTTAATTAATAACATATTAATAAATAATCGTTCGAAACAATTCTTACATTGTATTTTATTCCGTATATTGAATGCATCTTTCTCTGGATATTCGTGGTATTTGTTTCCGGATATTTTCTGAAATGTACTCATTTGCGTGATGAGAGATTGATTAAGTAGGGAGAAAAGAATTTAAGTTCATCAAAAAGATTTGAAACATCACAAAATTTTGAAGATTAAATTTGAAAAATTTAAGACAATTCAAAATGGTCGTAAAAGAAGCATTAGTGAACAAATTTAGCGCCGAGTGAAACAAATGATTAGAAAAAGAGTGTTGAAATTTTTTACCCGGAACAAAAGAGATTTTTTTTTAATCATATTGAGAATTATACAAAAATCAAAATGATCCATTAAATTTTTTAGTGGTCTAAACATTTTATATTTCATTAAACACTCATTAAGCTCTATTTCATTTATTTATATTATACACTGATCATCTACACGATTGATTGTTTGGTGTTAATATTTGTTTATACATTTAAAAAAAATCTCCCCATAATAACCAATCTCGCTTGTTTTACGACACCATAATATTTTGTTTACATACTACAAATACCAACAAGTCCACGCCGCCAACCATCCCATCTCGGAGATGTCGCTGTAACTAGGGAATGCAATCCCGATCCCGCGAGATCTCGAGGCATTTTGCAAGATCGATCCCGAACCAAAAAATCGGACTAGATTATCGGGATTGATTAGCATGTTTTATGTTTTGTATGTTTAATTGCATATGTCTATAGAGCTTTTAGTAAGTACTTTAAACTTATGTTCATGTCACATTCAACTAATGAAAATAGCTTTGAATAATATTTGATGTGTTTTATCAACCTTACATAGCAATAAAAACTACTACTAGTTAGTAGTTTTTACTCTACTTCATTGACTGATTGACGCTTGGAAAAACGCCTACAAAAACTTAAATGCAATGATTAATTAATAATGAACATTTTATTAAAATTGCTGATATAAAAATGCAAGGCATTGTCGTTAATTGCTATTCAGCTCTATAAACAAACAAAAAACACAAAAGTATTCGGGATCCCGATCCGTAGGGATCCGCGGGATTGGAAATTCTAATCTCGAGGGATCCCGAAGGGACGATCCCAACTCGGGATTGCATTCCCTAGCTGTAACATTCGGCCAAGTGTCCGCGACACCAGTTTCCTTATATCTTTATTCCACGTTATAATAAAGTATATCTATATTTCTTTACTAAAATATCTGATATATATTTATTATTATTCATTATTTTTCTTTTTAAGTATAAATAACATGGTGTATAGTAATTTTGTTTTTATCTTCGTACACGTCTGTAAGAATAGCTTCCAATTAAGCCAGCTGCATTTACTTGCCTGAGGTATTTGCTCCATCACAGATTGTACCATACGCGATATATTAAATGGAGCGCAAAATTCACTACGGCTTTGCACGCAACATAATATACAGGATGTCTCATAGCTAGTAGCAAAAAGTGGATTCCTGCCTTGATAATGAGTCGAAAATATTCAAGCAACCGTGACCTTATATCGATAGTCTTGGAGATATGCGATATCACACTATGCATTTTTTTTTCCAACATTTCCTGGAACCTTGTTTCCGAGTTCCGTAAAAGAAGAACAATGTATAAATGTGTCTTCACACATTAAAATATCTGACTTGAATATGAGAGAAGAGAAATATTAATTTCTCACAAGCCAATGGCACTCTATCAAATATAATAAAAATCTTATACAGGGTGTGCCAGAGCTAGCAGCAGAAACTTGGCCGTGAGATTCCTGACTATGTTATGAGTCTAAAATATCACCTAATATCAATAGTTATGGAGATATGCAATATCAAAGTTTGCATTTTTTTTCAATACTTTTGACTTATTTTTTGTTATAAGTTGAACTATCATTGCAGTAACTTATATCGATTATTAAAAATTCATTTGCTTCAATACAACTTAAATAAAATGACAAAAACCTTGTAAAAAAATAGCTTTTTTCAATTTTTGCAAAGTTTTTATCATTTTATTCGACTTGTATTAAAGCGAATGAATTTTTCATAATCGATATAATTTATGTAATACTAGTTCAACTTTTTGCAAAAAATAAGTAAGAAATATTGAAAATAAATGCAAACTTTGATATTGCAAATCTCCATAACTATTGACATTAGGCCATGCTTGCTTGAACATTTCAGACTCACAACATAGGCAGGAAGCTACCCACAAAGTTTCTGCTGCTAGCTCTGGTACACATAATGGAGGGAATATAGACACAGAATATCGGTTTTATGATGGTATCATTACAGTCATGTCTTGACCCCTAGTATGTATATATCATTGTATGTTTGTAAACAAGAATGTTTTATTTATTTTTCAGTAACAATTATATAAAATGACCTTGCTGTCCTGAGAATAGGGGGGTTTTAAAGATAATTCAACTTGTTTGAATGAACAATTTGAAACAAGATGGGCGACGGAGCAAATATCTCAAGCAAGTACTACAATACACAGTTCCAACACGTCTCCTGTGATATGTTTCTTTAAATTCGACGCCAGTTTTGGAGAAATGAATGCAATGGCATATTAAAACTTGTTGAGAACAATAGTGATGTCCAATATGTTAGCATAACAATTGCGAATACTAATAACAAGGTCCAACATAGTAAAAGTGATGAAGATGTTAACATGTCTGCATCAAAGTTTGAGATAATTGATGTGAAAACAAATTTTGTGATTTCTGTACAATTTTTCAGATAGAAAATCACGCAAAACTGTAATTAACAAATATCAATTTGAAACAATTCTTTTGTTCCCAATTGTTCTCAAGTTAGAAAAATTGTATCTGGTTTTCTCTGGATAATACATACCTTGAATAAAGAAGTTAATTGTGGAAATAAATTTTTTTGATTGACAATATTTCCTTTACTATTTGGGTGGTCAATTTAAAAAAATACATTTTTAGTTAGCAACACAGCCATATTCATATTTTTCAGCACTACAAAACGAATCGTGTCTTTTCACAATTATGAAAAATATATACATAGTAGAAATAAGTTTAAGTAAAGCGAGATGAAAATGAGAATTCTCTGTTGAAACTTGATTGTAATTGAATCGATTGAATTGAGTTTACACCATTATTCACAAATTGAATTCAATTTAAACTAATCGCTCCCGAACTGGCATCGAATAATCCAACATAGACTTTGCCAAACCTTTAATTTATTTGATCCACTAACTAAAACCTTCCGAACTAACGAAATCCTGGCAACGTCCACGTCTCCACGACAGCAAGAAGGTAACAAGTAGATTATATCCGAGTAGCACGGTGATCACAAATGAATCTAGAATATTGCAAGCTAACAATCAAAGATTTTCGAATCCAATAATATAAACCTAAAGCTCCGCAAGCAATTAATAAAAACTTATGTGTGGAGTATTTTGCTGTATGGATGTGAGACATGGTGCATTGGCAACAGAGAAAAAAAACGATTAGAAGCCTTCGAGATGTGGACCTACAGATGTGCCCTAGAAATTTCCTGGAGAGACCACATTACGAATGAAGAGGTTCTCAGCAGGATCGATGAAACCAGGCACATGATGAGTACCATCTCGAAAACGCGTGCAAAATGGATGGGGCATATTTTACGCCATTAAAATCTGATCAAAACTATACTGGAGGGAATGGTAGAGGGAAAGATTGCCAGAGGGCGCCCTCGCATTGAATATCTTGAGCAAGTGTGCCAAGATATGAATTGTGCCTCCTACACAGAGCTGAAGAGCAGAATGGAGAAGGAGATGTGCTTTGCTGCAAACCAATCCCACGGATTGAACCCAGGAAGGAAGGAATAATTTGAACAACATCTCTCATCGTCTCATCCCCAATGTTCTGCCGCCAGAGGGTGCGAGGGTGCAAGCTGAAGTTGGGACGGGTGGAGGCGGATGAGGCGCACCTCCATTTTTGAACAGGCACTTCTTTTCAGGAGCAAACACAAACGGCACCTATCTGAGCCACCTCAGGTTTGCAGACGATATAGTGATTGTTAGCAATAATGTAAGAGAATTGGAATCTATGACCAGAGAATTGCAAGAAGCATTGAAAGCAACAGGTTAGGAAATGAACATACAAAAAATAAAAATTTTAACCACATCCAAACACAAATTCATGATATACAATTGGAAAATAGAAACAGTTGACGAATATGTGTTCCTTGATTGTAAGATAAAGCTGGGAAAAGAAAACCAAACAGCAGAACTACCAAGAAGGATAGGTCTGGGCTGGGCAGCATTTGGTAAATTGAAACAGTTGTTTGCAAATAAAGAAATCCCAGTTTGCCTGAAAAGAAAAATGTTTGATACATGTATCCTACCGATGTTGACATATGGCCTAGAAACAGCAGCACTAACAGAAAAAAGCATACACAAATTAAAGCGTACACAGCGGCCATGGAAAGGCAGATGCTCGGCGTTAGCCTTTAAGATAAAATCAGAAATGAAGAAATAAGACGCCGAACAAAAGTTGCCGATATTGTGGACCTTATTGCGAAACTAAAATGGCAATGGGCTGGACATATGGCTCGACAAGAGGATACTAGATGGGCACCCAGAATCCTACAGTGGAGGCCCTGGACGAAAAATAGAAGTGTCGGAAGACCTTCCAAAAGGTGGTCTGACGACATTGTCCAGCAAGCAGGATACGAAGGGAGAGAAACAGAGATGAGTGGAAGAAAATGGAAGAGGCCTACATCCAGCAGTGGAGGGAAAAAGGCTAAGGAAGAAGAAGAAGAAGGCTTCTCTTCCTAACCTAACCTAAGATTTAGGATGTTTCATTTTCTCAAAACTTCATTAGTGAAGTAATTAGTTTCTAATGTCTAAGACCCATGTTTCAACAACCATGTTGTCATTTTCAATCAGTGTATGAACGGAAAACCTTTAAATAAGAGGTCCAGAGGTGTTATTAGTATACACTATCGTTTTCTAGATCATGATTATTTCGATTATGTGATTGGAAAATTCAGAGAAGTTATACAATATTTTAGATTTGCCGAACTTCTTCCTATAAAGTGCTTTGAAAACATATAAACAGGTCTTGAGGAGCAGTTATTCATTATAAAATTACCACTATTCCCAGATAGTCATTTCCAAACATATTTACGTTGATTTCATAGTAGTGGTTTAGTTAGCGGCGTGCGGCCAGTACTTCAGAAACAAATCTAAATAAAAAATATAGCTCATAGTATTCATATCACAATAATTATCGTAGGTACTATTCAGATTTTAATGTCATAATATTCTGTAAAAAAAAATTTAATATATATAGTTTTTTTAAATATGCAACTTGTTTTAATGCATTGACTCCAAATGCTTGGGTTTTGTTTCCAAACTTCTAAATAATGGCGCTTTACAAATATTGTGATACTGAAATATAATGTGGCATCACAAATATGACTGCAGTGTTAAGGTAACGTAAAAAATATGACTGCGATATCACATTATAATACAAATATGGATGCAATTTAGTGACACATTTGCAACATTTGTTCTCTGCAACATCCTAGCAATATTTTGTGATCCCCGCGCTGCTCGGACGTCTTACTAAGTAATGAAGACTATATATTACGATTTTAACTTTTAGTAAATATATAGAAGAAGATTTATAAGGGTCTAATTAATTAAGTTAAGCGCGTAAGCTGTGAGAAGAACAATAATACATAAGACAATATATAATAAATATGATTTAAATGTAGAGCAAAATATTTTTTTTGTAATTTTTCAAAACTTGAGCCGGCACATTTAGCGTATTCCGTTGAGTCGTTGACGTGACAGCATTTGAAAAGTCTGTTCGCTCACAACTCTACTAAATACGAAAACGATGCAACGAAAGACATATCGCAAAATGACTACAATATTCATTTTGCAACGATTGCCACTCACTACGTACATTAGAGAAAATTGGTGTAATTAGTTAAGTTTGTACGATTTAGATCACAGAGTATGAAATGCAACCAACACATTGTCTACGTGTATGTTAGTTTTGAGGCTTCCGTGAGCGTAGGTTTCTAATCCAGAAGATTACAAGTGTTCGATACATACAAGATGTAACAGAGCTAGTCCACAATACTTAAAAGGTAGATTTCTGCCCCTTAATCATGAGTCGAAAGTGTCCAAGCAGCCATAACCTAATTTTATCAATAGATATGGAGATGTACAACATTTCTGACTTATTTTTTGTAACACATTGAACTATCATGTAAGTAACTTAAATTAAGAATTCATTCGCTTCAATACAAGTAACAAAAACCGATTATAATTCAAATTTATATTTCTGCAAGCGAAAGAATTTTCAATACTCACTATAAGTTTCTTTAATGATATTTCAACATTTAACAGTAACATTGAAAAAATGCAAGCTTTAAAGTTGTTTATCCCTAGAACTCTTAATATTAAGACATAGTCCTCAGAACATTTTTGATTCAATTTGGGGAGGAATCTACTTGTAAAGTATTTTGAACTATCTCTGCTTTGTAGTATATACAATGTATTATGTGTAAGTAATATATAAAACCCCAATTTTTTTGTGTGTCACGCGTTGATACATTTCATCAGACTTAAGTATCGTGTGAAAGTTCATTTTCCATGTGCATTAATAAAAATTCAATTGAGGAATATAGAAACAAAACAACCAATGTACTTTTGACAAAATTGAGAAAAATGAAGTAAAAACAGCCATACAAATATGTTTTATAAGGCAAGTATCTATTTTTGAAACTCATGTCATGAAACTTTAAAAATTCTAGTTAATTATCAATTAATAATTGTAAAATGGATGATAATAATTAAAACCGTATTAAGAATGTTCTTAGGTTTTCACGGCCACTCAGAATCTTCTGGTTTGGGTCTTCTGGGATGTTATGCCGTGTTTTTACGACCTTTCGGATCCCATTGCAGGGTCCAACGTCAGGGCTGATGTGTTATTGTGAGTGTTGGTGTATTTTCTATTGGTGTCATTTAACTGTAATTTAAACTGTATTTTCTGTGTCACTTAAACTGTATTTTCTGTTGGTGTCATTTTAAAATCCAATTAAGCCGACTAAAGACCCTTAGAACGCAGGTACAAGTAGCATGCTCTGCTCGGTCAATATCACGCAAGGCGTTTGTTGAATCTCGTACTCTGTGAAGCAAAATTATCAATGTTTACGATGTATTACAACTCGAACACGATAAACATTTTTAGCGTCTATTAATAATTGAAATTAAGAATTTAAAAGTTAAGAATAGAGAGAGTGCAAGGTTACCGGTCTTTTAAAACGGTGGCATCACCATTCTTGAACACCATTGTGGCACTAATTCTAATACATTTCTATTAAATTTCTTTTCCACAATCGCGTCTTAAAATCATGAATTTTAAAAAACCATTATAATTAAAGTTACCAGACGTAGTTTCAGAATCGTATTAATTATAAATATACGTAAATAATTAATTTCAAAAACACAAATTATGCTATTTTAATACAATGGTTTATTCATAATACAAATCTACCTCTTGGAACAAGATAATCATCTGACGGCTAAATCCAAGATTATGTATGATCATAACATAAACAGGCTAAATCCAAGATAATGGTCCCATTGCATATACAACGAAAATGATAATTTAACTATATTATTGAATGTACTAATAACAAAATGAAAGATAATTTATGTTTAAAAAGTAAGTATTAAATAAGATATTACACTATAAAGTTTCGAAAAATGCACTGCATATTTTGACATTTCATAGGCAATATGTGAGGTTAGGTTAGGTTATTAGGTTTGGTTAGGTTAGGTTATTAGGTTTGGTTTGTTTAATTTAGATTACGATTATTTTAGTCAGATTAAATTAACAGGACATTAAAGTATATAGTGAAATACTTATTTTCATTGTATGAACAACGGGACCATAGTCTTGGATTATTCCCATAAACAATCTGAAAATATCTTCGGTATAGCTAAGTGTCCCGATTTTAAAATAAAACAGAAATGATACTCAAATAAGTATTTAAGAAAATATTACACTCTAACGGCGTACACAAAGTAGGGACATATTCACGTTGCCTAAAATAAACCGACTCTCTGACTTGTATTCAAATCAACATTTATTCCTAAAAATATTAAAAGTGCTACTAAAGCGTGACTCTTATTTCTTATTACTTAATAGCTAGGAATTTTGTAATGATTTTAACAAGTCATGAAAAAAGAGAAAATTATTGTCAACAATAATTTTGATACAAGAATCGATTTTTATTAATAATATTAGATGCTTTGTTCCAATGTTGCGATATGTCAAATTAATGTCAAAACAATGTTTATCTATAGCGCCATTTTAAAGTGTTTTAAAAATCTTACTGCTGTTCATTCATGCCCCATTTTTTTTTTTTAAATACGGCAGTACCTACCTAAGAAAGAGGCCACCGTTTTACAGACCGATACCACAGCGAGAATTAGAATTAAGAAGTTTCGAAAAATATGTCTCACTGCAATATTATTTATTGAATTCGTTAGAATGGTTAAATTGCATCATTTTGCATGCTGTGCCGTGGCACTGTCGTTCATTATGTGTCATTGTTTACTTATTATTATTGTTTAGTGATTATTTGTGATCATTTGCGTTGATTTTGTTATTATTTTTATCTTATTTGGAAGCATTTGCAGGTCTAACTTGTGCCTACGCAGGACAACGGCGAGTCATTCTGTCGACGACTTTCAAAGGCGAAATTGGTGGTTTAATATAATCATAGCCAACTCTCTTGATGCTTTTCGATAAAATTCACAATGGAACCCGATTAAAGTGAAAACATGCGTAAATAATCATAAAAAATGTAGTAGTTTTATCAGATAGGACAGATTTAATACAAATTTCTGGTGTCCCTAGCGTCTATTACTCAAAGGTTTTTAGAATTCACTGCAATATAATGTTGACAGTCATTTGAAAATAGAATAATAGATTTAATCATTTACGAAAGAACACATACATATTACAGGTCTCTTGATTTTTCTTGATCATATGTGGTTGACTTCACGAAATTTTGTTTGATTGGATAAGTTTTTGATACGTATCTCTGTAGCGACTTAATATTTCTTTCTAAATATCTTCCTTTTTGTTTCGTCCATTGTTCTTAATTTATTAGAATGGTCAGTATTTAAAATGTACATAAGAAAATCAGAAAAATAACATATTTTTGTATTGTCATTTAGAAGGCGGTGATTTGAGATTATTTCTAAAACGCTAGGAAGAAATTATCTGCATTTCAAAGATATTTTTTGTTTTTCAGAGTGCTAAAGATTGACAACTTTGATTTCACGATGCATTAGTTAAATTATTAATCACAAAGACCATTCATATTGTAGAGTACATCTTGTGTTAAGTTAACTGGGCTCTTTTACATCGGGAGATGTCACAACAGAATTAAAAGCGTAGAGCTAGGTGTTGACACAACATGGCTTAAGTGGAGGCTTTCATAAATACTGAATAAAATGGAAATACTGATCTTAGCACAGAGAATAGGACTAAAAAAAGGAATAAACGAGGGAAAGAACGGTATGACGTCCGTGAAAGATTAGTCAAGACTGATTAAAGCATATATTGAAAGACATTCGTACTAAAAACTTCAAAATTGTGTGACAAGACAACAAAAAATGTGGTCATCCATTCTCTCAGTCTACCTCCTTGGATAACAGTGTGATGGTAAGCGAGTTAGTTGGTTAAAATCGTAAGTACCCTGAAAAATTTTACTCCTCACTGTAAGCCGGCTGAATACTGAAATATCTGAACAAGAATGATGGTTTGAAATTAATTAAACTACTCGCTCGTAGCGTTACTTCCATACAACAGAATACATACACCGTGGAAATTTTCACAATTGACACATTTGCAAGGTAACCCCAGGTACGGAAAAATTAGGTACGCCTGCAATAGAAAATTATTTGAATAATAAAAAAACAAACGTCGCTTGTGCCGTATTGAAGTGAAACTTCTTAGCTTCTCAGAATATAATTTAAGAAAATTTATATAAACGAACACAGTGGGTAAGTGACCGTTGTTAGCGTCAAGGTCTGAAGACTGATTAAAATCACCGTGGCTGGAACAGTTTCACTTCAAATTTAGGTTAGGTTAGGTTAACTGAAGTTAGCCACAAATGCCTCCAAATCCGGTTGTGAATTAACTTCCTCGACGTGGTTTCTATCCTCGCACCACGACCAACGTCCCCGCCGCCTTAAATGACTAATTCATATTATATTATAAGCCAAGGATTGTGTTACACTAAGATAACGATATACCGAGCAGAAGCACGTAATTTCTTCACTAATACAATGTACATGGTACAGTAACAACTAGTTTCAATGTCCCGCGCCATCACTTACATATTAAAATATATAATAACAACAAATACTCAAGATATATCACTTGCTACAGTGTCGCCCGTCGCAATGCCGCCGCTGTCAATTCGCCAAATTTTGATTTGAAACGTCTACTGTCACGTTTCCACAACATCTCTTTGATGCTGGCAAATCTGCTTAGTCGTGAAGGCAACTTTATACAAAATGGTTACACGTTCGACGATTATATCATAGATCGCCTGGGAACAAAGAATTCTAAAATGTTTGAAAGGCGAATGACCTAGAACAACGGAGGCGTTCTGGCAAGCGGCGCCGCCCGATTGCATCAACAGTCTCTAGTCGCACTCGCGCTATTTAACTTGCCCCGGTGAGAATATACCGCGTCTACATGAACTAGCTTTCATTTAATGGACACACGAACCTTCCCACATCGTAAAAATCACAAAATACTACATTTCTATCCTATTCTAGTAACGTACACCATGAATTCATTGTTGACAGATCAACTCGGAATGTTGTGGAAACGTGATTTCGTAATTCGCACGGCGACATCTAACGTCGGCGATTTAAGTCTCATATTATATTCCGACACTTCTTCGCCGCTCTCGACCGCCAAGGGACAAAGTCAGTTTGCATTCTCCGCAATTCTTCGAGTGTTGAATGCGTCACCGCGGATGAGCTGAGGTTAGTTCACAAGACTAACGCTAGGGGCGATGTTTGACAGCTAGAACCAGCTGGACGCGCCGCCGAGCTTTGTCGACAGCTCTCCAATGCCTCTTCCGAACATGTTTCCAACCTGAAAATATACAAATATGTATATGTATTCTATATATGAACATAGGGGTACAAAAGCAAAGACACCAACATCCAAGAAAAATAATTAAACGTTTTGAATGCAGGGATTACTAATTGTGGGATATAAAATCAAAAAATCTGAATGCAGCCATCGAGGATTACTAATTTATAATCTACTGAATTCGAGATAATAAAAAACGTAGCCTATAAATTTAAATTAAAGATGATTTTAAAAGGATTAGACATAACATCTAGAATTCAGTAGATATATTTAAAAAAAATATTGATTATATTATTTGTACACATCTACTTCTTTTATTTGATTAATTACACCAACATGTTTCAGAAAAACCTTTCCTCAGAGTGTTGTAAAACTGTCAAAATATCAGAATGAAATGTCTTTTGTTTCATGTTTTACTAAATTATTTGAAAAATTATTTTTAAAATATTATTACTGAAGTTCTTGATTACTCGAATTTTTCCAATAATTGCGAGTAATAATTTATTTTAACTCGTAGCGTCTGCCGGAAAACTTTGGATCGATTTTTAACACCTTTTCCGTGATCCAATCGAGGTAAAACTTTGCAAGTAGACTCGTGGCGACTATAAAAACGATCTGACAAATTTTCGTTTAAATTTTTTTAATAATTATAGTATAATTTTTGATTTTTCGAAATTTTAATAGTTTTTTCAAATCAGAATCAATACAAATAAGTAGTAACCCCAACGCGTGCAGTAGGCACGAAACCTGTTTCAGTGAGAAAGGGAGTATAATAAAAACTTGGTTTTTATGGGTTATTTTTTTAACTATCAAAAGAGCATTCATCCATAATGCTGTAGTGGTACCCGGCTGATCCACGCCGTGTACCACGCCCCTCTCGTATCCGTAAACTTAAACACAAAGAAACAATGCGCGTATTATGCACTGTACCCACACTAACTCAATTACAAGCTGTTATATGAAAAGACCTATACCTAACTGCCTCTGATAGCGAGGACCATTTTTATTACGTTAATATCAACAACAACCGCGACGGAGCCGTCGCCTGCTTAGTGAACAAATGAGAATATGAGATAATGATAATTACAACACACATATGAAACGGGTTGTAAAATTTAAATATATATACAACTTCCAAAAATTTGATTGATGTAGTATTCTATCATGGGTGGAAATGGTGAAAGTTACATTGTGTAAAGTGATCACTTAAGCCAGCCGTACAATAGGTCGTAAGCCTTATGAACATTCAAAAGACTTCCATACTACTTTCCCATAAAAAAATATAATTTCGTCTCTATGAGACATCTATAATACTTGATTACATCTATATACTTGATAATCTTGATTAATGATGTCCCTGGGACAAAATCCAGAACTGTGTTCTGAAAAATTTGGGAAAACTCAAAATAAGAATATGATGTTTTGTACTAGGAGTACTCTGTATTCTAGTTGCAATAGCACATAGTCTAGTTATTAAAAAAATTCTCTCACCTTCCCTACAACAGCGGTGACATTTCCTAGTTTCCCGTCTTCTGCTAAGGCTTCTAATCTGGATTTGCCCTTTGCTCCATCGTCGGAACCATCTTCGCCCCTGGAACAATATAATCAAGGCATTACTAAAACTTTTTCGTGCTTACCAGCTAATATCTATATTATGATTGCGCTAAAAATGATGTATGCAGTGCGCACTCCGCCATTATCGAAAAAACAGCAACAAAGTAGCGAAATATACAGATTATTATTAAATCAAATTAATAAATGGTACTATCGACTGTCCTCAAGTACTAGAACCAATCTCCTTGCGTGTTCCGTCTCGCATAACTAGAAGTCATGCAGGTTTTGCCGTGGAAACTGCAGCTACTAACTACTTATTTAATTCCCCACTGCAAATGCTTCCTAGACTAGCAAACAGATATGAACAACTTGACGTATTTGCCAATAACTGTATAATATTCAAACATATATTAAAAGGTGTACTGAAAGATTACTAGTATTTGACAAATTGGACTTAAATAATCGATTTGTATTTGTTTTGATTGCTGGTTGAGTGAGATATCTAACTGTTATATATTTTTTTATTATATTATGACTTTCAAAGCTTGTGCTGCTTTTCACTCTATATTATTTATTTTTTTTGTTTGTGAATTTCAATTATATTATGTTTTCCTTAAGCTTCTGCTTGTTATATACTAGATTTTTACTTTATATTATATTTAACTTTATATATTTGTATCTGTATTTTCTTTCCACTTTGTCATTATTATTTTTACATGTTATTTTTTTTTCTTTAAACTATATATTCCATCGATGTACACTTTACCTATCCGTTTGTAAAAGCCCTGTAGGGCATTAATAAATAATAAAAAATATAAAATTAAAATACATTGTTCAGTATTTTGCGTTTTTGGGCGTTTGTTTTTCGTACGACGATCTGGTATTTAATTCATGACCCCTTCCCCACCCTTCTTTTCATCCAACCTTGAACATTCAATTGAAATCTATCGTCGAGCATTGAGTGTCGTATTATTGTGTCGCCATACACATCGAGTGAAGTAATATATTGAAGTAATAAGTAAGTAATTGAGTAGCTTGTTGGTCTTGTGGTTAGGACACTCGCCTCGTGATCCAAAGGTCGCGGGTTCGAACCTCACTCCAGACTAGCAAGTTAGTCCTATCTTCATAGCACAAGCGTTTAGCTTAGTTTGAAAATAGTAAGAATATTGATGTGACACGTGTTCCGTGTTCGCATCTCTATTTAAAAAAAAAAAAAAAAAAAATCTTTGTCAAATTACCGTGCGTTCTCAACAGCTGATGTGATGTATTAAGCACTTCAGATTGAAGATCTGTGAAGTGATCTTTGAATTCGAATATCGCAGTGAAACAGCGGGAGAAGGAACACTCTCGTAGTGGTGAGTTCGGCTATCATCTGTGTTCTTTTATCCTCTTTTTAACCCAAAGCATTTAATCACAAGAATATTTATTTTTCAATTTCCTCTCTGGATTTAAAATCAACTACTAAAAGTTTTATCCAAATTATATATATGTATATGCAACGATAGACACCTATTGGGTCTAGCAACAAGCAATTGGCGAAAGCCGCAGAGGCCATGGTCATACAGTGGCCACTATTGGCCGCGAAGTGCGTACTAGGCGAAAGCCAATTGCAAACGCCACTTATCAGCCGCGTAGTGACCAGTACAGAGGCATGCAGGGTTTAGCACTAAGCAATCGGGTATTTCTATCACGGTATGGTGGATGGTTTTCAGTCACACTCACTGTTCGTCACCACGCTGGGCCATGATGAGGGAGCAGGTGGCCTCCTCGGCCTGCATCCTGGTGGACACCTGGGTGTAGGACTTGCAGTGCAGCTTATCGTCGATGACACCCTGCAGCTCGAAGTCACTGTACATTTTCTGCAAAAGTTCATATTATATAAACACGCAGTTCGGGAGCTGCCCTGACCTCAAGCCCTACGCAGTAACTATTTTCAGCCAATCAGATTAAAGATACGCTCAACCCGCCGTGCTACCTCATGCTTACCGAAACAACCACATACTGTCGGCGATAGTTGTACATCAAACAGCGAGTATCACTTACATCCTGTAACCTGTAACATGTAGCTCTTGTCTATCACATTATATTGGAAAGACATCTTACAATTTCAATACAATAATCAAATAACATATGAGGTGTCTTAAAAAACAATTTTTCTGAATTCGCAAACTACATCATAGAAAATAATCATAAATTTGACTTAAAAACAGGGGTGAAAATATCAAATACCATTAATAAAGATTTAAAATTAAATAATTAAGAATTACTAATAAAACACCTCTAATAGATAACAAAATCAATTTTCCATAGTGTCCCTTTGTTCAATTTAACTTTCACAAAAGATTTGGTAATACCCACTTTAGACCTCGCCACCACTCATTCCGTCTCCCTCGAAAATTTCTGATCGTTCTGTAGGCAAGTTAGTGCATGCTAGTCTTTGACAATATTAACACGCATGTGATGAATATTGGTGAAAGGTTAACAGTACTATGGTTGTGGTGTATAGTGTTGTGAACATAGTAGTGTAGTGTTGGTCTCGACGAAGAAATAGAGGTAGTTTATTGTCACCGGGGAAAAGCCGCCGGAAGCAATGTACATGATACAAGTAGGTACAACGTATAATAACGCAAAGAAATACGAGCAAAGTCTAGGCGAATGGCGGAATTGTGACGATCTGGCAGTATGATGGAGACAGACGCAATTGGGCGGCACTGCTTAACGGAACTCATCCTTTTCTCTCTTTCATCATTCGCCTTTCAATTGTTCTAGAATTTCTTGATCCCAGAAAACACAAAATTTTCATGTATTTTTTGATTAAATCTCATACATCATGACAATTCTCAGAACACGGAAGAAGCTGGATATTAGAGGTTCTTCATCAAACTACCACAGGCCACGAAATTCTCTACCATGCTAAAAATTGCGTTATAGAAGTGTTTCAAATGTTGGTACAATATCCGGTGGAAACTACTCTGAAGGAAATAAAATTAATATTGATGAATAAATCAACATCTTTTGAGAAAAATAAAATTTCCGCGTATTGTGGGTTAGATTTAATCTGTGCAGTTTTGCGATTACGACTAATCTCAGTGAAAACTTAAGAAGTCGAAGCTTAGCCATCTGGTAAAAATGCAGAGAACCTCTGTTTGATCTTTATGAACTGGACCGAGATTGCGCATGTACGTTCCCACAATATACTTCTCCCTCCATACTTTTTCCCTATAGGACACCCCCGATCTACGTAGATGTCATGTATGACATTGCTACTTTTGACTGTATGTACTTTTTTATGCGTGAACATGCGAAACATAAATAATAAAATTGTGCTGTGGTAGTTCAGAGCTGTCGCGATTCTAGCCGCATGCATCGAGACGAAATCCACCAATCCGGGCTCTATGCGGCTAATCCGATCCTGGTCGCCTACAGGTACCAACACTGTAGCCGGCCGCCGCAGCAAAAGCAAGTGATATTCTAGTACGCAACCACATCTGTACATTGAGTATCATTTGCGCCATGTATTCATCTCACACATACTACGCGTCACTCACACAATACATGCCACATACAGTCATGAGAGGACATCTTTGGACGGGTGGGTATCTGCTACTAAACACTCAACACATAACCCGTTAATGTGCCATAAGGACATAAGTGAGCGGCCTTTATGATAAGGGAAACTTGGAAGTTTCATCGTAGTACCATGTCGGTTTTGACCAGGATCCGGTTGTCTGCCAAGGGCGTGTTACCTTCCCTAATACCCATTCCCATCCACCTCAAATAAGTTATCTAGACCCCGATCCGGGGGAAGCAACCACTGTACCTTCATGATGATGGAGAGGCACGCGCACTGGTGAGGGTGGAGCGCGGGCCGCTCGGTGAGCCAGGTGCTGATGAGGTTCAGCTGCCCCGCGTACCACTGCTCGAACAGCGTGAGGATCCACAGCTCGTCCGTTACCTGGACATGGAAAGGTTATTGGGTCGTGCTTTATTAAATTTTCCAACCCACGTACCTATATTTTTAAATTTTATGGTCAATTTCAATACGTCCATGTTTCCACAATACTCGTAAATTATATATCTCTTTTTGTTCCTGCATCGCCGTAGCAGCAGAACTCGGATGCGGGGAAAATGTGTGGATATAATACGTAGTTGAATTCATATTTGATTTCTCTTTATTATAATGTAAATCATGACACAATCAATCGTATAATGAATAAAATAAAAATATCAAAAAGAGGACTTAAAAATGTATATATGTATCAATAAATTTATAAGCGAAGTTTGATAATGAAAAAAGTGAAAATAGTGTTGAAAAAATGAAATATTATACATATTATTTAAAAAACCTCACGTCATCAACAGAATCCTCATTTTTATCTCGCTTTACATCAATTTCATTCTATCATATTGTAACGAGGCTAAAAAGAATCACGCACAATCAAGTGACAGTTGTTTGAAATGATCACAATATTAACAAAGATTCCAGAGCGGCCTAGCATAATCTACGGCTTACGATAAACATCTAGAAACATCTAGAAAATATGAGGAAGGTCTCGTAAACACTGAAAACGTCTGGGAATTTCGATATCAGCATTAGCGAATATAAATACGGCACACGGGAGTAAGGACGAGTTAGTTGTTATTGTTGACACCGGCACGGAAGCGAGGCGAACGCAGCGGCGAGTTGCGCAGGCCAGGCTCGTCAGTCTATACAAGCGAGCGGTAATTAGATAGCGATATTCTAGAAAGTTCCTACGTAGCGAAATAAACCGAAGCGAAATTAATAAGTGCGGAAATTGGATGGAATATTCTAGTGAATAGTGAATAATGTGTTAAAGCGAATAAAAAGTGTCTATTTACGAGTAATAAATTCGCAAAACAGTTAAATTTAGGGAAAAGCGTTACATTTAATAGCGATAAGCGACCTTGTACGTTTGAATAATTAATTATTCAGTAATCAATAAGTCCTGTATTAAATCCCAGCGTTTTCATTAATTTCATCCTGCAGCCACGACACGTGACAATATATTTGCTGTAATATTATAAAATGGATGACTTATAACTTTTGAAGATTTGACGAGAAAAAATCCTATTAATACAACAATGTTGCTAACTCAAAACCGATTTCTTGAAATTGACTGCCTATCTATACCACATTTAAATTCAGATTCCTAACGTTATTAATTATCTGTATACAATACATACCTTAGATCTAATTTGGTCCATACAATTTCTCATAAACGTGACGTAGCCTTGTCCCATGTCCTTACCGGAACCCGAGACGTTCTGCAACACAAAAATATACATTTGAAGAGTACAAAATAATACGTCGCAAAATGAAGATTTATAAAACGATAAAGTGGATAAAAAAACAGCGCAGAAGAGGTGAAATTGCTGTAGTGAGCGGTTCCGAGCAACTATCAGTGCAGTTGAACGCACTAGGCATGATAGATTACCATGTGATCAATATGAAAGAATTAAAATTTTCTAGAAGTTAGTTGATTTATATCTTCTGAAAGCTTCTACAAACGCCCAGAAACACCTGGTACAACCGAGAAACAACGAAGACCTTCTCCTAAAGCTAAAGAAAGTACGAAAATACAATCATTTTCGGGTATAAATACGGCGCCGCGTCTCAAGAGTTGTCGTGTTGGCGAAAAATAATGCGTTAATTGAAATATTTCTGACTCGCAATGAAGAGGCTGGTGGTCATCGATCTAGTCCGTGTATGTTAAAGTCTGCAACTAATGGCTTATTCCAGGAAGCCGCTAAGGAAAACCACAGATAATACCAGATAATTATGGCTGTGGCCTCATCGCTATCATCGGTCATGTGGTGTATTCGGGTCGGTCACTTTACCGAGAGTACAAAGGGGCGCGGCCATAAAAGAGGAGAGCACAGGCTTGCTTTCTCTCGTCCATTAACCAGACGGCAGATAGCACTAGTTTAGGGTCGGTCGACACAAAGTATCTGAATATACTGAAGACAACCGAAACCTTTTGGTATTTTATTTGGTGTTCATGCCCGGGATTGGGAATACATCACAGGCCACGACCGCTCTTCCAAGGCAACAAGAGAGATAAGATTAATTTATTTTTCTCTCTTCTCTCTCTACATTATTACTTTTTTTTGTTTTTAAATTTCTATATTATTATGTTTTTCTTGTGCTTCTTGCTTTTTACTATATATTATATTTATCTTTATTTGTTTGTACCTGTATTATAAGTATTTTCTTCTCACTTTGTCATTAATATGCTTGTTTTTGTATTCTAAGTATTTTCTTTTCACTTTGTCATTACTATGTTCGCATGTATTATTTTTTTTGTCTTCTCTAAACTATGTACCTATTATGTTAATGTACACTATGTTAATGTACACTATCTATTGTAAATGCCCGATAGGGCATTAATTAATAATAATAATAATTTCTATTAAATGGTTTGCATACTCACCGCAATTGTTAAAATAGATCCTATAAGACTTCCCTCGTCGAACCTGGCCAGCTTGGCCATCACGGCCTCCAGCACCGCAATCAGTCTCTGGCACAGCTGCGTGGTCATGCCCGTTATGCAAGTGTCTATTTGGGTGTCCATTTTACTATGATACGAATGCTGGAAATAACAATAAACAGACTTGTATATTTCAAGTTATAGAAGGAACAATATGTGGCGTATCTTTGGGTCGTGGACTGAATGGTTTGCAATTTGATATTTATTTCTCACCGGAGAGAAGCTCCTGGAGCAAATTAAAATGGTACAAGTGATTCTCAGGGGCGCAACAGGGATCAAAACAATAAATAAATATCAACAAGAAAATAAAAAAATAAAAAATACATAAAAGAAAAGGTCTTTAAAATTAAAAAGGGTTGCACCATAAAGACAGCAGAAATGAAAATAACTGGAACCCTCCTTAAGACAAAGACATATAGCAACTGGACAACACAAACAAGTAAAGGACTCGCGGACTAGAAGCCCGGCCCGGCCCTCTTAAAACCAGTGAAGATACGCAAGTGAGTGAACAGTATACAAAAGGAAACCCGAAATTTGTATGGTGAGTCTAATTCGTGCCTTTATCCGATAATGGAGGCACGACTCACGTCACCGCGGCATCGCATACTATCTCTCTCTGGAACTCTTCCTCTGTTGTCTGTCGGTTATCACCTGTCGTACGTTCTGGAACTAGTCAGCAGCTGCATCAGCATTTTTTTTTAGAGAGAGAGATAAGAAACCGCGGCGAGTGTGGAGTGTATGGAGAGGATGACCTAACAACAATCCCCGAAGTCATCGCTGAATACAAGACCGACCAGCAGAATGCAGAAAGCAGAGGCTTAGGCTAAGGAAACAGAGGCAATGTCTCCTCAAGCCTATATGATCAATTGAGAAAAAAGCTTGTGGATGCCAAGACCCACCATGGGCTGTGGAGGATGGACGCCCCCTGTGACTTGTAGCCGAAATACGCCAATCAGAAGCTCGATGCGGGCACCACCGGTTCGAACAATCAGAGGCACGATGCCGCCCACGACGTCCCGGTTGCCCGTTTGTACGTCGACCACTCTTCCGCCGACAGCCGTAGCCATTACACGCTTTTTGCATTGTACACCGTGACAAATCGTGAGTATAATTGTAGTCTCTGCCCATCCTGCATTTGTTTGTCACACACACGTACACATAAAGTAAACGCATACTCATAGTAATGCTACATTAGAGATTGCGTCTTTTGACGGGCGGATGTAATTCTTTCATCTTCATACACTTTATCATCACACATAACCTAATTTGTTAAACAATCAACAGTAATGACGGAATTATATAAAACGTCTTACCACATCTACACCATCTACAGTACACAGCTTGAAGGCTTGGTTCTTAGCGTCTAATATAACATTCACCATGGCGCATACTTCCGAAGGCAGGATGTAGTCAGTCGATATGAAGGTCACACTTTTCTTCAGGCAGGACTGGAACAAGGAATCAAAATTAATAACCGTGAAAGTTTGGCGGAAATCTTTTCTGTGGGACATCTATAATTTATTTTAATTGATGATTATCCCTTTGTGTGATTGTGTTCTTAGAACGTTCTTAGGTGGACCCGGCAGACGGAAAGTGAATGCCAGCGACATCTCGGGGTCGGTAGCCGCATCGCGACGAGGAGCGGCCGATGGAAGCGACCAAACCTTCGAGAAGATTAAGGTTTACCTTCCGCAGTGGAGGACCAAGCAGTTAGACGAAGCTACGTCATTCTCTTCGCCACCTTTAGCCTGCAAGCAGCTCGAATGCGAATTCTCAATTAACTTACGGGAGTGCGTATTTTTATACAGAAGTCTAACTGCGCGTAAAATAAATTAACTTAGCTCCGCGACTTTATTAACAAATTAACAACCTTACATAGTTTATACAGCAAATTTTATTGTACGCATCTCTTTTATATCTATAGTGTAGTAGCAGTGTCCTCAAGGCGATACACTTTGAGATACAATGAAGGCAAGGCACCCAACCTGGCATCAGCATTATAGTCATTGCACTTGCAACTTAGACCAATCTCACTGGTAAGAAATAGTTGGCGTAAAGACAACACCGCCATAAATGCACTTTATTATTAACATAAAAATATTGATAATAAAATTTGTCGGTGTCTTATAAGATTTAAAGGCTCCACCCCATCCAATTATTCCATTCTTTAAATTAATAATTCTGATGGTTATCGGTTCGGTCACTTACCTGGAAGGCAGATTCAGTCCTCTGCACGCAACTCTCCATCATATCGGTGGCCATCAACTTCAGTCTCTGTTCAAGGTGTGTTCGGAACTCCACGTCGGGCCAGTGGAGATCCCTGATGAAGCACTGGAGGGCGTCCAGCTTCCAAAACAGCTCTTCCGATGTTCCGCACCCGTTACTAAAAATAATTAATATTTATGTGGGATGCAAAATAGAAGAGTATAATTGGCCGACAGGGAAGCCGAGAATCCAAACCTAGCACTTTTCTATTGGTGGTCCGTTGGACCAGTCTTGTGCGGCTGTTAAATCTTTAAGCTCACTTCACAACATTTATTTGGGTGTAAAATTTCTTAAGCCATTTACAATCAAATATCTACTAATCACGTTTTTCAGACCAGAAATACAAGAGACTCGTTCAAGTAAGTGTCATCATCATCATTATCACTCTTGGCACTGCGCTGGTGAGTCTTGGCCTCCTCAAGAGTCTTTCTCCACTCATCTCTGTTTAGTGGCAGCTCTCTCCAGTTCCGAGTTCCAAAGCAGAAATGTCTTTGGGGACGTTGTCACTCCATCTTAATTTTAACCTTCCTAAGCTCCTTCGCCCTATCGGCCTTGACTTTGATCATCAAGGATTTTGGTGCTTGATGCTCGGACATTTTCTCCATATGACCCAGCCATCGAAGTCTTCCCAGTTTTATAAATTTTGTGATGTTTAGCTCCTTAAACAGAGTATAGAGCTTATTGTTGAATATACGCCTCAAAATTTCAAGTAAGTGTATTCCTAATATTTTTAATATTTAAAGCTTGAACTTTGTGGTCAGATATTTTGACAAACTTATTTATGTTAGTATTCGACCACTAAAAATAACTTTTTTCTACCGGTTTCGAGACGTAACCCATCACTTCGTTAGGACAACCACTACACTAGCATGTAAACATTACTACACGCCACGACCGTAGTATTATTTATACACCACACCTTCACATATACTCTTCACATACATGTTACTCTAACTAAAGGCCAACATGCACCATGTTTCTTACCAAAAAGGATTAAGAATTTGTGTAGAGGAGAGAAAGAGACGCTATGGGGTTCATAGGAGGTATTGACAAATCTTGGGTTTAACTGATAATTTTAAATCAAACAGAGAACTGTTGGGGAAATTAATTTGTTTTATTAAATAGAGGAATAATGTTTTTTGTTTTTTTTATTTTATATTCGAAAAGCCATGTTAGTGCATGTTAGCCTTTTGTTTGAATAACATGCATGTGAAGAGTATTTTATGACGGTGTTGGTGTGTAAATTGTACTGCGGTGTGATGTGTAATGATATTAATGTGATAGTATAGTGGTTGTCCTGACGAAGAGACGGGTTACGTCTCAAAACCGGTAGACAAAAAAGTAATTTTATGTGGTTATATCATCTTATTCTTCTTCTTCATGTGCCCTGTCCCCCCAACGTCGGCGATCATCTAGGAGAAAGTTTCCCTGTCCAGGGCAGTGCGGAACAACTCTTCCACGCTTCTTATCCCGGTCCACTCTCAGATGTTTCGTAGCCAGGAATGCCGCCTCCTTCCGACCCCTCTGCGACCATCAATCTTCCCCTTCATGATGAACTGAAGGATGGAGTATTTTTCGCCTCTCATTATATGACCAAAATATGAAATTTTACGGAGCTTTACTATATTTCGTAACTGTCTGTTTGTATTTGCTCTACTTAAAACTTCAACATTACTAGTCATGTCAGTCCAAGATATCCTTAACATTTTACGATGTATCCACATTTGGAACGCTTCTAGGCGATTTAGAGTATTCACCTTCAGCGTCCATGCTTCAACACCGTAAAGTAGAACTGACCATACATAGCATTTGATCAATCTCTGTCTGAGCTTCAAGTTTAAGTCGTCAATGCAGAGTAGACTTTTCATCTTATTAAAAGATGCACGGTTATATCATACTAACATAAATAACACTGTGCTAAGTGCATTCCTTTTCCCACCCGATTTTCTCCGCTGTACAGGAATGAACAATACCTTTAAATAATCTCGAATCCTTTGGAATGCATACATCAAAGTGTGTGTAGGCGGTGACTTGGTAAAAGCAATCCGCATAACTAAAGACGTGAGAAGTTTCTAATAGATGTTTTGAAAAGTCATCTAAGTGTTTAGTCAATGAATTACCCTTTGATCTCCCATCTCTCCTTCTCGAACCCCTTGTGAAGGCTCTGAGCAATAGAGGACTCCATGAGGTCGACGTATCTGACCACCAGAGGCGCGAAGGTCTCCCTCAGGTGCTCGTGGAACCTTCCGTTCTTCAGGTTATCTGAAACAGAGGAGTGGTCACGAAACCGTAGATGAATTTTCGTTTTTGCTGCACTAAAATTATAACAAGCAATTTTGCATCGGAGATTTCAAACTAATATAGTTTTTGAAAGAAAGGTAGAAGAAATGCAATTTTCTTTAAACTACTTTAATGTGCACTAGTTTTGCTGTTTACGTTTCTCACACACAGAAATTTTGCGCAAAATTTTTATCTTCAAGAATGATGCTGTATTAAATCCTTATCAAATCTTCAGCAATTTTTGTGTACCTGCATAAATTTTAAATACAGCAATTATGTTTTAGTATATTTCCGTACACTTTTTACATGTAAAACAATTTGACTGTGCATAATGTATATCTACGGCTATTGTACAGAATTTCCATGTAGAGAAATTGTTTGTATCCAGTGTTCAGATATAGCAAATATACTGCACACAATTTTATTGTTTTTCAATTTTTCTGTACGCATTTTATATGTAAAACAATTTTTCTGTACCCACTTTTCATCTACAGCAATTTTGATTAACATAATTTCCATCTACAGCAATTTTGCCATACAGAAAAACAATTTTGTGACTTGTATTTTAAGTATTAGATTAGTCACTTTACACAAACACAAAAAATATAAAAACAAAAATCAAATCCAAATCTACGGATGCTTAGAGTAAAAAGGTACGAACGGTTACCACCAGCTTGTCTCTGCTGTCCAGCCATTCCGTGAGAGCCGGCTAAAAATGGAACACGTTTTAGAAAACTAATTGTAAATTGAAACTTAAAAATAGTGTATTTTATTTTAAAAATGTGGTGATCGGGGGACACTGCGCATTCTATCCGTAATGCAGCAACCATTTCGGCCAATCAGATGCAAGACATGGACAACGCGCCCGCGCTGCCTTCAGTAAGCCATAGCAGTTTTATTTTGACGACAACTGTTGTAGCATTTACAAGTAATATTCTGTTGATCATTTAACCTCAAAAGATTATTCAAGTATATTTCAACAACAAAGCACTCAGACTTATCAGTTTTGCCAAATATATTCATTCACACTTTCACACACACACCGAACATGAAAGAATTCTTCCGTTCTGGTGGGAATTCTTCTCCCTTCACAACTAGCATGAGATTATTCTACATTCATGCACCATGAAGTACTGCTGATAGAATGCAATTGCCTTAGCTTTGATTCGCGAAGACAGGAAGGCCTAGTGATATTGGGTATCAAAATCGTAAGAAACATCCAAACTAGAGAATAATGGCCTGTATGTAATTGTTTGCGTAAAGAATATCAACTAATATTCTTTGTTACAAAATGCAGAACGATGTATTTCATAAAAGTTTACCGTTTGGTATGCGCGTTAGGTACTTATCTGAACCATTAAAAATGTATCTGTGTAATGGCATAAGTTTCTCTAAATAAGACATTCGTACAGATTGACATAATTCCACATATTTCATAACATAACCTTTTTGTCACTAAGCTTCCAAAACTTCCAATGCGGCGTCTTTCTAAGCTTCTTTTACCCCTTATTTTCCCCTGGATGATGAGTTGGTTGAGACCATATTTTGCTCCTCTCATAATATATCCGAGATGCTCCAGCTTTCTTGTCTTGATAGTTTGCAGCACCTCTCGGTCTTTTTCCATACGCTGGAGGACTTCAACATTCATCAGTCTGTCCACACAGGAAACTTTCAATATGCGTCTATAGAGCCACAACTCAAAAGCCTCGACTTTGCGGATTAGTTCTTGGCTTAGTGGCTACCTACCACTCGTTTACAAAAAAGAGGTTCGTTCATTCACACCTTTACACACTACAGTTATCAACGATTCCTTTGTCGAAAGTATGGTGAAGAAGAAAAATGTGGCATTTCATAACACAATACATAAACCACCAATCTAGGCCACACACACACACACATATGGCAAGAATACCGCATAAGCAAATCGAAGCACAAGCAGGGTACACGAGCCGTCTACAGGTTACGGTGCCGTCAGAAATTCCAATGGTTCATCCACACACATACAGCCACACTTCAAGAAAGTTCTTTTTCGGAAAATTGTATAAAAAGCAGCAAACGCCCTATACGGGAATCTCAGTCTCCCAGAACCCCAAGCATACGCCGGAGGCTCTCGCCCTTCGAGTATCTATCATTGTCTTTGTAATCGTACTGATGTATAACTTGTAACTGTTTTATGAGATAATAAAATCATCAAGCATTCTATGACTTTGGTGAATCCCGTCACAGTTTCCCTAAATCCGTCACACAGATCCTCAGCCAAAAACCCCAAAAAATATGATTTCCGTGTTACCCTCTGATCTCAAGTAGTCGTTGAGAATCTGGAAGAGCGGGAACGAGTCCCAAGTGTCTGGCGGCTGCTCCGAGAGGACTCTGTCCATGTCCACTCCGAAGAGAGCCCAGAATATCTCTGCGTGCTCCACGAGGAGGTCAGAGAACCACGCGAAAGCCTGAAAAATGTGTTACACACATATAAGCATCCATCGAGTGCAGTGTGTCGCGCAAATGCAACACGTACACCAATTGTTTAAATGAAATATCAGCTAAGTGATATTTTATCAACTTTTTGACGGTATTAGGGTCGATTGTATTAACTTGGCGAAAAACTATGAATCTCGATTTTGTATGTCTGTCTTCAAAACTTTTTTATTCGATTTTTCAACATTGCAGTGTCGAAATATATAATACTGTGCAGGTTGCCACAGATTATTTTGATTCTACAGTACCTAACTATATCCTTAAAAATTAATTAAAATTTTCAAATCAAGAAAACACTGTGACTTGACATTATATCAAATTTAAAATACTTTATTTTAAACCACTTATTACTACATATATATTAAATATTAGTCTGATTTTAAGGTTGTTCCCTCTCTCTTCACTTGACCCCTCCCCTTTTCTTCACCCCACCTAGTTGACATTCTGTCCCTTTCTGATAATAAACTTTTGCAAGGTTTTTATCATGTAATTCGACTTGCATTAAAGGGAATGAATTTTTCAAAATCGTCATAAGTTACTGCAATGATATTTCACCTTTTTGCAAAAAATAAGTCAGAAATATTGGAAAAAATTCAAATTTTGATGTTGCATATCTACACAACTATTGATATTAGATCACGGTTGATTGAGTACTTTTGACTCAATATCAAGGCAGGACCTGTAAATTATTTACTATCACCTATGAGATACCCTGTATGTAATAAAATACTAAGTAAGCCGTTACCAACAATACAATGTAGAAAAATGGAATAAAAATGATTTCAATGACAGATCGCGGTTTAATTCGCATTTGCGCTGGCTTCGAGGCCCCACAGTTTAAAATGTTGTCACCAATTGTAATCCAAGTTTATACAACTTAGTGGTGTAAGCATGCTCACCGGCAAATTACGTCAAAAAGCACCAAAAATATATTAAAATCACTTAGCAGATATTAGCAGTGTGATAAAGGTGCAACAGCAGTATGCAACATTGCCAAAACTATATATTTGACAGTTTGAATACATGCACCATTGCAACATTTGTTTAAATATTATTTATTTTTTAGATGTAATCAGTTTTCTTTATTGTATAATACAGTAGAAGACTAGTGCAACAAACGGGGAAATGAATGAAGTATTTACATTTCTAACATTATATTACCAGGCAGGGAAGTCCAGTAAGAAGCATGACTTTAATTTAAACATGTATTTGTAACAAAAAAATCGAAATGAAATATTTATCTCACAGAATTTTATGAAATATTAAAACCTGAATAATATGTTAATTATCGCGGTAGGAATATTCCAAGATATATCTCTTATTACGGGTTCTTTTTAAAATATATGCTAAGGAAAAAGTCATGCTTCTTGTTCCCACTGCACGCCCCTTTTATCAGGTAAACATTACTTGTAAAGAAAATGATGTTTAACATTATTTTAAGAAAAATTCTGTATTTGTAAGGGCTATTTTAATCTTTTAAGATATTGAAAAATATTTATAAAAAAGGTGCGTTAATGTCATTTTGTCAACTTTTGATTTTAATCTCCTCGAACCTGTGATCACTGTATCACAAGGCGAGCATCTTGTCGCTCTAAGCACAAATAATTTGTAACAAACCGATGATGACCATGAAATTATGTGTTAATGCATTGCAAATCGTTTAACACGTAATTGTGGGGACCGATTTCTTCTTTGGATTAGTGATCGTATTTTAACCGATGACACACTAACCGATTTAAGAGATTTTTACAATTCGACAGGCAACCATCGACACTATACAACAGTTACATCTTAGTTACCAAGCATCGGTACAATCATACACAAATCCCAAATAACTGTACCGAAAATAACCGGTTAAAATAACAGTTCGACAATCACTACTTTAAATGCAATGGATTATTTTCACACTATGATGTCACGACTTATTAATATGATGACAGTTTTCCGCATGGTATTAAAGTAATACAATTCTTTCAAGTTATTTTAAAATTTTGAGTATATTCACATTTTTCAAGATACATTATAGATGTCTCATAGAGACGAATATACTTTTTTATATGGGAATGTGGGTATGTACTGGTTTATGGGAATGAAAAATCATCAACCACAGATGGCGGTATTAAAAATACAACACACATATGAAACAAGGTGTGCATATTAAACATGTATAATTATTCCAAAATTTTTATAGATGTGATAGTCTACAGTAGGTGGAATTGTGAACGTTACGAACGAATTGTGTAATGTGAACACTTGAACCAACCACATGACAGGTCTTAAGCCCTGCAGACATCCAAAAAGACTTCCATAGCTACTCTCTCATGTAAAAAAGTAGCTTCGTCTCTATGACACATGTATTGACATTTGAAAGATATCTTGAAGTTTCTCTATTTTTGAGTGTTGGAATAACAATCACCAAATAACAATATGTTATGATTGTAATGGAATTCAGTTCTTATTGTTTCACGCTCTGTTTTTATACGAGCAATATTTTTTGTTGATGGAGAACTGTCATTGATTGAAATACTAGTTTGAACAAACATGTTCCAAACCAGGTGATATAATATACATAATTTCTAAAGCACATATTGTACATGCACCAAATTTTTTTCATGATATCCACTTCTTCGTGTTAAACGTTTTCCAATGCACGAGGTAGGACATATTTGATAAAATAATTATAAATTAGTGTTTACCAATCACTAACGAAATAGCACAGATACAAACCATTTGAAGCAACCAGCCGAACTAACAAATGTTGCACTAAAATCCGGTGGCTAAAATATGAAAACTAAAAAGCCAAATTTTTATTCTGAAACCAAACGTAACACAATCATTATCCATGTTGAAACACACTGCAAGCCTTGATTTCTAGGAACTCTAACCATGTTGCATGATGTTATACAGTCATGTTTATGTCTCTAACATAACAACGCCATTGCAACTAGAACTATCTAAATAAATAATAAATAAATAACAAAACAGCAAGCGTTAAATGTGATGATTGTTACAAAATAAAGTAAAATGTGGTGTGGTCATTTTCATTGCATTTTATTACTTCATTTAAACAATGTTTACTTTCGGGGGTAAGTTTCTATTTTTCATTCCGTCGCCCGCTCCGAGCCAGTGAACCATGCTTTTCTTACTGTCTCGAGTATTTTAGTATTATAAACCCAAATTGTGAAATGTGGTTAAATTATAATAAGTGTTAATAAACAGTAAAATAACTGGTAAGTACGAATGGTCTTTTTACTCTTCCACAACCACGTGAATGAAAATAAAGCACTTGTATTTAGTTCAAACGAATGCGTGACTCGCCCGTAGCGTGTCGTGTCGAGAAGCGGTACTCGGATAGACCGAGCGTGTGCTATAAGCTAGGATTTGTTCTGCGTACTGCCAGGATTTTCTAAAATACCCGCGGACTGAGAACTCTTTACAACTCCTTGGTGCAAAGTAGAATCAAGAGGGGCTCGATACTTTGGGGGCCACATGAGCTTATGTATTCTCTTATGATAGAGAGAGTATTAAAGAACTTTATGAGACATCTCTGCTTGAGAGAGTACAGGCATTAGTGCAGGTATGCTTGGCTAAAATGTTTTTGAGACTAGAAGGAATATGTATTTGATTACGCATTTTTATCGATTGTTGCACGGTATGATCAATAATTCATAAATAAGGCGGTATACGGGTTTGTAAGTTCCTTATAGTTTCGTCATCATCGTTTTACTTTTCAATATACAGGATCAACCTGCCGATTGTTATGCCTGTTGAAGGAGCCACCGCTATGCTGAACAATATCACTTTGGATATTGATCTGTTATATACCTTTGAAGAGATTTTCCGAAGCAGGATTCTCCAACATCTTTGATAAGAATTACATGAATATTTATCAAATGTAACATTTACGAAATATGTTTGTGTAAGTTAGTCAATTATACGTTAATAATTAAATGCATTCAAATTAAATTAAACTTACTTAGAAGCTGCTGAGACGTTTTGGGGCATACAGAAGAATATTCAAGATTTGGATGGCTCAAAAAGAGAATCTTCGGCCGTCAACATGTTGGTGTGCAATATTTTTATACTCGTAAGTAAACTAGCTGTACTCGGCCACGCGTTGGTGTTGCTCAGTCTGGTATTTGATTTTAAATATAGATTGTGTTTTGTTTTTACGTCCAACAGATATTTAAAAAAAAAAAACATGTTTTTACCTGTCACAGGTGTGACATCTATAAAAACAAAGTAGGCATATAAAAACGTGAGTTTATTTTAATGCAACTTTGTGTCAAAATTCCTAGTCAACCCACTGACTACTTTTCGAGTTTTGCGAGCACAAACATACGCAGGCTAAATTTTTATATTTAGAGATGTAATAAAATGCAATGATATGTGTGTCGAGTTTTATTTTTATATTTTATTATAAATGCTTGTTTAATTCATGCAATTATAATCTTTTTGCTTAACATGGCTCCGGTCTACGGAAAAGGGCATTTCCAAAGAAGTCGGCCACGCGGTGAATTAAAAAAAATGCACTTGTGGATTACTTGTGATTTAACGTAAGCTCTGTTCAAAAATTAAAATAATATGTGACAAATTGAATGTGTTGTGAGTCTATAATGATGAATCTAGATCTATCTTATATACAGTCGGACGAAAGTCCTGCTTCTTTGGCTGTCGAAGTAACTGGTCGCGAAACACTAAAATCAAGTCTGATATTATCTATTATTGATGGTATTGTTTCCGATGAATTTATAAAGAAAAACTGATAAAAACTACATACTTTATTTAGAACCTTTTAATGCCAAACTTGCATTTTGACACACATGGTGAGAAGTACGATTATTGGACTTGTGCAAGGAGGAACTTCAGAATCGAGCCTGGTGTTTTCAAGCCGGCCACTTTACCGACAGTACAAAGAGGTGCGGCTATAAAAGAGGAGATCACAAGCTCTCGATCGTCCTCTTCCATTAGCCAGCGGGAAGTTAGCACTGGAACTAGTTTAGGGTCGGTCGACACAAAGTATCTGAATATATTGAAGAATAGATCGAATACCGCAACCACCTGGTCTTTTATTTGGTGTTAGTATCCTGGGATTGGGAATACATCAAAGAGTCCCTACTTCTACAGGAAGAAAGATATTAATTAAGACAGCTTGGACACGTATTGCGAATGCAAGAGGAGTGACTACTAAGAGGAAAGGCGACCATGACCAAGCTGTGCTTAAGAGCAAAAAGCATTGAATCAAGACAGATGGGCCTTGACTGGTCAACTAATACCGAAATGGTTGTCGTATTACAAAGGAATTTAACACATTACTATACTGTTTGTATTTTGCTATAAATTTGTGGTTATTCATTATGAATATAATTAAACTAATCAACTTTGATTATCACCACTAAATTTTTTTTTACCGGTTTCGGAAACAGCGTTCCTTCGTCAGGGTATACTTAATACTAATTAAACTTTACAAAATTATAAACAATCATACTGTTATTATATATGTGTTATTATATATTTACCCCCATTTGGACACTTAACACTGAAGTATGATTGTTTATAATTTTGTAAAGTTTAATTAGTATTAAGTATAACCTGACGAAGGAACGTTGTTTCCGAAACCGGTTAGTTTTACAAAAAAAAATTTTAGTGGTGATAGACAAAGTTAATTAGTTTAATTAACACATTACTGGTCATATTACAAAGTAATTTAACACAATATAGTTTATCTTACAAAAAAAAAATTACCGTCATTATATTATCATAATTCAAAGTAATTTAACGCATTGTTGGACATATTACACACAATCTTCACACGTTGTGTTGTACGATACACAGATGGAGTCTTCGAATGAGACAAGTGCCCTTAGAAGCAGAACCTTTGCCCTATGTGAAACTTCGTAAGTGATGTAAGTATATTAGTATAAATTATAGAGTTTAATTACGTTTGGCTGACCGCTAGAGTCCGTTTTTGTGTTATACACCTGCAAAACAAAATGGCACAAGGAGCATACACCAAAAAGACAGAGATAGATAAACAGAGGAGAACATACGACAGAGAGAGAGGCACACGCCAAAGGTGCATATGATGATATATAACAATATTAGGGACAATTTTCCATTCAAAACTTTACGAGATTTGTTTGGCGAATGTGATAACGACATCGAGTGCAACCTGTAAGTGTTTCGTTTAATGATACCGAAAAGCTTTATGAGTAATAAAAATGATGCAATTGAAGAATAGAATTTAAAATAGAACTAACAACATTTTAAAGTTTTTTTCTCATCTGATAGCATCCTTCTTTTTGACTGGGTTTGAATTGCAGATGACGGATTAAATACGTTTTTTTGGAGGCTTTCTGGGGAAAATATCATCCCAATTATAATAAAAAAAATTCAATTGATTCAGCAAAATTGTAGATTAACATTTTTAAATATTGATTGTATTATTTATATGCATCTACTTATATTTTTTATTTATTACACCTACATGTTTCGGAAAACCTTTCCATCGTTAGGTTGTTTTAATTGTTATTTTGGTTAAATATTATAAAATTATTAATAATCAATTAAATTTAACTACTAGCCCAATTCTAAAATTTTTCCAATAATTGCGAGTAATCAAGAACTTCAGCAATAATATTTAAAAATAATTTTTCAAATAATTTAGAAAAACAAAACACATAATTCATATTGATATTTTGACATTTGTAAAACACCCTGACAATGGAAACGTTTTTCCAAGACATGTAGGTGTAATTAATAAAAAAATATAAGTAGATACATGCAAATAATACAATCAATATTTATAATAATTTCATTGTCTGTCTGTCCGTCTGTCTGCATAACTTTGTGTAACATCCGTAACTTTTCTGAAAAAAATTATGTACATTTTTTTTTTCGAAAATTAGTTTTTCGTATTTATTTTTCAAAATTTTTTTATGTTTTTTTTTACATTTATTTAATAAAATAAATAAATACTTATACGACATGTAACCGTACCATCATTTTTGACGGGTTACGGCTAATACATTCTTAAATACGGACAACGTAGTAAGATGAATAAATTTGATGAAATTGAAGATTCTATTTATGAAATTGTAATTTATCTGGATGGACAAATGTCGGAATGAATGAGAGAGACAGAGACAGTATGTGAGAGTGAATGGGTGAGTGTCGCCATTTCACCCAAAAGTGTAAAGAATATTATCTATTCAAAATTGAATAAAGAAGACTACCCCGAAATTTTTGCTACTAGCTACGAGATACCCTGTATATATATAATTAAATACACAATAAAGACTGGCATTTCAACCAATTACAAATGTTGATAAGTTATCACGTACGCCAATGTAAAATTGACTACTGCAGTGCTTCATTGTCTGTTGCATTTCTGCACATTTCTGATTTGACCTCACAAGAAGTAAATATACCTTTTTCTAATGTCTTTGACCAGGTAGTACACTCAAAAGCTGTGAAAACCAAAAATTACATAATTATTCAAAATATGTTAGTTTAGTCTCAATTAACTGCAAAATAGTGTAAAATTTTGAATGGAAAACGCATTAAAAACATCCCAAATACCGTTGGTGTTCTTCACAGGCAAACCACAACATAAATGTCACGACACAACACCTTAAGAGATACAACAAGAGACAGATAATATTATTATAACACCCAGAGAAACATAGCTGTGCTGAGAGTACATGGATATCTCACATAACTAAGAGAACAAAAATAAAGTAAGTCTTAATAATCTAAATGAAGTTATCTTTACAACACATTTATATATATGTTCAAAGAGCACAATTACTAGATTCTGTCAATCGAGTGATAATCATTAATTAAGACAAATTATAGAAGTCTCACAAAGATGAAGCTATTTATATGGTAAAGTATGTATATGAGACTTTATTGGGCATTCAAAGGGTTTACGATGCATGTATGGCATAGGTACCTACATGCAATATGCATGATGAGTTATACATATACAAACATTTAAAAATTTGACAGATGTGTGGTTGTTCTTGGGTGGAATCGTGAACGTTGTGTTAAGTGTTCACTTAAGCCAGCCAACACAGTTTGTAAATCCTGTGGATGCCCAATATAGACATCAATACTTGTTTTCCCATATAAGTAGCTTAGATACCTATAATTTAATTTATCTTTAATTTTATTTTTGGCACAATTAAAACGGTACAGAATATGCGATCGATAAATCAGCGCAGACCGATTTGCACATAATCAATCATTTTAAAACAACATAAAATGTCTTCTGGAATTAATAGGAAAAAACTACGTTCCACTCAGAGGGGAAGGGGTGTCAAAGAAAAGACCTCGTTAGGGCTACACGGAAGGAGGGAGGGGTTCAGAAGAGTTCAAAATGGAACCACGTGGTTTATGGATGCTCCCTTATCTAGGAAATAATTAATTTTAATGACTCTGACAAGCGTGAGCAAAGTGTGGCAAAGCTTAATCAAGCTTAATCAAGTTAGGAGCTATTTTAGTGCGTGGGATGAGACTCATCTCGAAAGTTGCAAAGAGCAAGGTGTCTAATTTTTTTGTAAGCTTAGTAGAAACATGAGGAGGTTGCAGTGAATGAATGCTCTCATACACAAAGCCAACCCTTGAAGATTAACCTTACTGAGTGATCCTTTTTGCCTATTTTGAGTCTGTATGTGAATTCACAATTGAATTCTCTATCAAGTTGGAAGAAGTTCAACATACTTGAGAATTAATTGAAGTTTGATAATTAAAACTAAATAAAAAATTATGAAAAAAATTAAATTCACTGTTATTGTTATGTAAGATATCCAAGTACAAAAATATTTTGTGGTCAATATCAAGAGTATTAAATGTACACAATTATTTAACAATAAATTAGATAAAGTTAACAACTGAACATTTGATAATAGACAGGAGAATATGGAAGATTTGAAAAAACACATTTTTTACCATCGATAGAAAAAGACATAATATTATTTAATATGCTACACGATTTGATTAGATTTTTTAATAGGAATATATAAATTTTCACCTCACAAAGTCCTGAATCTCCATGATGATTGAGTTGCGCAGAAATATGATGAGACTCGTGGCTAGTATATTTTAAAATATGTTCATACTTTTCTAAAGATGCATGATCATTCATAGAAGTGAATAAGAATATGTATGACAATTGTGGTGTGTAAAATAAAGAGAACGCAGCAATATCCAAAAAAATTTGAATGCAGTCATCGAGGATTACTATTTTATAATGTACTGAATTAGAAATTTTAATGGAAACATAGCCTATATATTTATAGGAAATATTATTTTGGAAGGGAAAGATACATTTAATCTAGAACGAAATCTAGAACCTGTAAAGTATTGTGGACTAGCTCTGTTACATCTGTATATAAACAAATATTTTATGAAATAATTAACATTTTTATTGACTTATCTCACATATCAACTTTTTGTCTTTTGCGCACTTGGAGTGGGGAGCATTGTGAGGTGAGAAATGTCTATTACTTTTATATATATAAATAAATAATTATATATACTGTAATCTAAGAAAATATTTTATTTTCAATAAAAAAAGGGTAACAATTCTTTGCTGGTACATTCCTTTCTAAATTATGAGTCGAAAATGTTCAAGTCTCTATGTCCTAATAGCAATATTTATGGAGATGAGCTACAAAAAAGTTTTAATATTTTTTCCAATATTCCTATCTATCTTGTGTAAAACGTTGGACTATCATAAGCTCACATATGTAGAATTAAAAAAGAGATTTAAATCTAGAAAAATTAATTCTGGTACAGCAAATTTCTACAATGTTTTTCAGAAAATAAGTCAAAATATTAAAAAAAATTCAAACTTTTAAGTTTTTTATCTCCATAGCTGTTGATGCTGGAACATTTTTGACTCACAATTTAGGTAGAAATCTACCTGTAAAGTATTATGGACTAGCTATGTTACACCCTGTATGTCTGTGTGTAGAAATAAACATTTTTAAATCTGTAAGAAAATATTTTCATGTTATGAAATACGAGTATGTTGGATAATGAAAATAGGGATTGTTTGTTTGTGTGTACATTATATTACAGAAGAACATGGTGCTGTTTGGAGAATTTCAGGAGACTGATGTTACCTCTGCGTAGTGTTCTTCGTTTTGCTGCAGCAGGTCCACGCACAGCTCTGCCAGGTGTATGAGGTCTTCTAACTTCTTCGCCGGAGTCACCATAGTCTCCCCTCTCAAGTCCTCTGAAAGGAAAGGAAAGTAATCATTGTTGTGGTGAGCCTATATTTGAATGGGCCAATCAATCAAAGACCGAAGGCCAAAGCTCATTTCACTTACTCAATTCGTCTCTAACCTTTCAACTATAATATTGTTATTGTAATGTATCTGGATAGACGTGTGTCTGAGCGCATGAAAGGGATGGGAGATAGAGAGAGAAACTAGGATGAAAGTGTTGCATAGTATGGGCGCGCGGTGGTTATTATGAAGCACGGACTTGGAGAGTAAATTGGAACCGCCATTTATACCTTGTTCCGATATAATATTGTAATTTATACGGAATTTAAAACCATGAAGAATATTATGGAGTTTTACTTCGGATCCCAAATTTACAAACACTTGATCCATTTTAGCAAAAAGGAAAGATATCACAGTTTCATAACCAAAACTGGAAAAAACTAATAACATTGATATGTGTGGTTGTTCGCGAAAATCCATAGCCTGCGAACACGCATATTCCCCCTCGCCACCTCTCTCATCACCCATCGCTCGTAGCTCCACCTGCTTGAGCTCAGTGACCTCCATTACCGCGCGTCGCTTGAAATGGGCGATGCCCGCTGTATAACGGTGGTCAGAGCGCTGCAACGCCAGCCTATCGGCTGCTTTTGCAGCCGAGTAAGCCCTTTGGGAAACTCTTGAGGTCGGGCAGAGGGCCGATCCTGGAAGGACTTGCAGTTGATCCCCTCCGCCGACCAAGCGCTAACGATCTGAGTCACGGTCCACCCGGCGGACTGTAAGGTCGGGCAGCGCTGGCCAATCGAGATGGCTCTCGGCCCCAACGAGTCTACTGCGGCAGCTGCCGTGCCCCCTGCGCCCTAGGCCACGCCCTGTGCCGTACCCGCTACATCGTGGCCACCCTGCCGCCGCCTACCATGCGGCCGCCTAACTGCGCAGCCTACTTGCACCACGCTGATTGCGCCACGCCACTACGCCGCTACCCCACTATATTGCAATCGCTCTACTGCGCCGCTTTATAAAATATAATAACTCGCGAATAAATTAATTTAATTACATTTTTTTAAAGAGTACCCTCAACTATATTCGGGATACAAGCGCTTACAGTCCTTATTTAACAATTTGTGCTAATAATAAAAATAATAAATGATGATTCTATTATAAAGATATATAATAAATGATGTTATAAATTTAAATACCCGATGTCGACGAGTGCTCGCGGCATTGCTGCTGCCATACTCGGGTGCCAGGAAAAGAATCATGTAGCGCCTTGCGTGGTGACGCATGCATAAGCTGCGTTGCAATATTAAAAAAGAGTAAAAGAATTCAGTGTTACCTTCTATGTTGGCCTTCTGTGACAGCTGGGTGTAATTTAACAGGGCCGCAGTCTCCAAGCTGGTCTGAATCATGGCTCTGACCTCCTCCGGTGGAACTGGAGTCACTATGTCCTTCATCAGAACCCGCTCCAAGAGGCTGAGCGTCGCCTAAAATTAAATTAATTGTAATGTATCTCGATGTACGTATTTGTAAAAAATTATGGCGGAGACGGCACGGCGGACTCAAGGACTGGTTTGTGAAGACGCACGATTGAGATTGATACCTATAGTCATATTTATCTTGTGTGGTGACTCTGGTGTTTTGTTTAGAAAACCGGAGCCTCATTTAAAGAAGAACGAATCGTAACATTTACCTCTGAAAACCAAAAACTACCCAAGTTTATGAAATATTATGAAAAACTCCTTCAACCCTTCATTATCCTTAAAAACAACAAATTAACTGATGATCTGAATTTGCAAAAAACTTGAAGCTTTTGGATTTAAATAAAAAATATAGTCAGTGTGCTGCGACTTTGTATGTTATCTATAATAAATTGCCGACTCTTAGTCGCCTGAAAATAAAGGAGTTTCCAGAATGTGTTATAGGCGATGACCGAGAACAAAGGGGAGAGATAAAGAGGCGACGCCGCGGTGGGATTGAATCGACTTTCCATCATCGGACCGGGCGGATCTCCGCTGCACCCACAGGCTATCCTTGCTCGAGTTAATTGGGTTAAAATACTTGTAAAATAAATAAACTATTATTTTGACCTAAATAATAAAGCGCCCTTGAGGTGAGTATTCGCGAAAACGGCGCTATATAAGTTATCCAATTATTATTATTATTAATTATCAATAAAAAATGGAAAAAGTCGTAATGTACACTTGGTTTACACCACTAGAACGCGCGTTTTATTTTAAGTACCTTATGAGAAAGGTTAGTGATAGATCTTTAATAAAAAAAGGGCTTAAACGTGAAGACCTCAACTCCCAATCAGACTACAAAAAACTGGATTGATCAACCAACCTTCAAAGCCCCCTCGGGCCTGCCGAAGGGAAAAGCGTATCTAAAGTTGGTTATCTGGTACTGCAGCAGCTCCCGCAGCCGGTCCTTGATCTCCGCAAACTTGTCCTTCTCCTGGACCGTGATGCTGCCCACGCCATCGGGCCTGCAAGTACAGTTGGTAGAATTCATCAATAATCACATCAGACTGTTCCATTGGGCACATTCCAAAGCAATCGTGCTGTGTTAGTTCTGTACAGTCTGTAGCTTGTTATGTGTGGTGAAGTTAAACTCGTATCTGACTGTGACTCAACAATAGCGTCAAGATGACAGTCGAAGCCCCTACGGAAACTCGAATTATTATTATATTGGAAATATAAAGCTTATTCATATAATTGAATGAGAGAGATATTTTCTTGATTGACCAAATTTCGAAAACTAATGTTGATGGCAACGAAAACTCAGATCGATGGTCAATGATTTTATGTACTTCGTATCTCTCCTCTCAAAAAATTGAAGCGAGCTCGAAAGGAGAATTGGTGTAGGCAAGTGTGCTCTGTGGAAGCTAAAATTCCATGTTATATGAACCAATGCCTCAATTCTTTAGGAAATTCGTTTTAAAGGAAGGCTTTCCACAAAATGTAAAAAAACAATTCGTACATATTATTGGCGTATTGTTAGAAGAGAGGGAGGCTGCCTGAAGACATTGCTGATCTTTGAGGATGTTCAAGAAAAGTTCAATCTCCAATAATGTTAAGAGAACGAGAGTCGTTGATGAAATGAATCTCGCTACTCGTCGCTCTAAGGTCCGGTTATATCTTTATATTTGATTTTTAATAAATTTTTCATTTAAAGCATAGATTTTTCACCATTTTTTGAATTTTTTAACAATCAAAAAACCCGTTTTCATATAAATCTATGCTTTTTTATATTTTTACTTAGTTAATGTTGCTTACAGTTTGTTTACATTTTTTCTAATATATATTAAAACTTAAATACATAACAGATTTATGATGATATTGCGAAATGATTTATGATTATGCGAAAATAGGTTATTTGATTAGTAGAAAACGCAAAAATCTATTTTTTCAACTGGCACTTAGAAGGATAGCTTTTTTGATAGGAAAATTTTATGATGTCCCTTTGGACCTGTATAAGTGAATTTTGGCTTCGACGCTATGACAAATAGCTCTTTATATTGTTTGATGGGATTGGCGAATTGAAGCATTTTTGATCTCTCAAAGTTTATTTAAGTTGGAAGGCTTTTTTAGATGGTATTTGCAATTATATTTGGCCTTTTTTGTTATGAACAAGGGTTATAAAATACCTCAATGGGAGTTTAGGTATTCAACTCTAGCTGCTACCAGCTCTGGAACTTGTAGCTCCTTTGTATTTGCGTTGGAAGGCTTCAGTGATTGAACCATGTGATAAGGATGACCAAAAAAGTAATCACCCATCATTACTACTTAACCGATCATTACTTCGAGAGCTAAAGATTAGGTGAAATGACAATGTCTTATAAGACATATCTGCGTTGGATAATTGAACAGAACTGACTAAAGAGCTGATACAAGACCCAGAAGAGTGGAGGAAGACTTTTGAAGAGAACAAGACCCACGAGGGGTTGTAGAGCCAACAGCGATTTTGATTAGCATTACCCTCCACTCGATACCATTAGATTTGGAACACAAGATTCATGTTTTGGCACAAGACTTGGCACAGTGTAAGAATTGGCACAGTGTAACATGCCCATGCCAGATGAACGAATACCTAGGAGAATTTTCCTGGCAACTCCGGAAGGAAGGCGGCCCGTGGATCGCCCCAGATTAAGCTGGGTGAGGCAACAGAAAAATGTGTATGAAAACAGAATGAGTCTGGACTGGTTGACTCATGCAGAAGCAGCGCAAGATAGGGGAACATGGAAACACCTTGTCGAGTTTTTGGGCCCCCGACCCTACTAGGACGAGTGGATGAAGATGATGAAGATTCATGTTTAAAACTCAGAATAACTCGTAAAGTTTCTCAAAAATAACTCTTAAACCTTTTTTGTTAAAAAGATTATTATTATAATTCGGAGACAGTTACTTTTGCTAGCTTCGCAATTTTGAGACAAAAATGTTAAAATGTGACTAAAAAAATGAGCGCTCTTATTTACTTAGATCGCATGTTGCGTTCATTTATGTAGATTCGTTGAGTTTTTTTGTATTTATGTCTTTAAATGTAGTCATTGCCAAATGTTGCAAACATATTGGCATTTTTATTTGTTAAATTACAACACTTAACAAGGGTGCTACACCAATCACATTTAAAGGAGGTTTTTGAAAATAGAAGCGGAAATGGAAATCACACAGAATAAAAATGGAATTAATATATATTATAAATACATACTTGTTATTTTTCTTAATTTATCGTGTTGCCAATATATAACATCGAAAGCTAAGCAAAACTATCCCCAGCAATACCAAGCATGGGAAAACATATGCAGATACAAGAACACATTGACAAGAATATACTCGTTTGAGTGGAGCATTGCCGGCGCAGTGTAGGGCGAATCATAAAAAATAAATGGAATTCAAAACATTTACTTATTATTTGTGAAAAATTCTGCACTATAAAAAAGACCCATGAATTCATCGATGATAAATACCCATTCGAAATACCCGATTGCCAATGCAATTTGTGTGATTGTTATTTTAAAAAAATTTACTGATTATTCGTGAAACTAAACTCGATCACAAAATAATAATTATTTTACTCGTTCGTGAAGATACATCAAATTAAACCATCCTCAACTCTGATGAAAAATGTCAAACACGTTAAAGCAGTCAAAAACTCTTAAATCAGTATACGTTCGTCCGAGCGCAGCAATTCCAGTTCAATGTCTGATTAAAAATGTGTATTATTAGAATGTCCGAATACTGCAAAAATTTATAATTTACAAATGTATTCTCTGACCAAACCTTCATTATAAGGTAAAGAAACCACACAACGCATAACCCTGGCAGAAGAGAGAATACCGAATACCGAGTGAAAGTATATGGTATACAAGAAAATGGGCAATGAATAATCAGGTGGACTCAGGCACGGGGCAGATATCATGGCTGAAAATCGCCCAACTATACTGAGCCGGACGTGTCCAAAGAATGCTTCCTTCAAGATACCCATACATCTGGCACTGTTTTTTCGGCCCCAAAAAACGTGATCACGGGGAGGACCTTGAAGAATATAGGGCAATTTTACTGAAAAGGAGGTGTGTGAAAATCACTCTCAATGGATTGGTGTTGTATTATATTTATCCGTTTATTTCTTATTCTTTTTGTTCGGTTTTTTTTTCTATTTTTATATTTTTATCTTTCTTTTACATTTTTTCTCTCATTCATCCATTCATCTACCCAATCAGACTTAATGCAGTTTTATTTTTATCCATGCTATTACGAAAGGTTAGGTACACACGGGGGATATTTTCAGATGATGTATCTAAGACCACTATATATGGGGACTCGAATACTGCTATAACGTAACATGACGTTCAACATTTACAGGGGACTACTAAATGCTCACAACATTGGTAGAGGAAGGTAACATCTAGGGAATTAACTACAGTAAGATCTGTTAAAGGCGGTGTTCAAAACAAATTAGATATGCCGCATAGAAAGATGCAAACAACATATTGTCACGTTCGAGTAAAATACTTGGGTAACACAATTTTATGTATAAGAAGTCTCTAGAATGTTCGCGCCTGAAAAATATTGCTCCATATTTTGTCAGTCGCTGACGCTGGCGTGTGGCGTCGAACTATATAACTAGGCTCCGCACCCGCGTTTGTTTGAGGATGCTCTAGAACCTTCAATAAGCCCCTGGATGCTTATTTTTCCTATTTTTTATCGGGTGGGGACAGAGTTCGACAATTGGTTTCGTTTAATTTTAAATTATTAAGTGGCTTAAAATATGAATGAAATGTTTTTTTTTCTTCTTCTTCTTATTGTGACTTAACCTTTGGATAAATGTTGGCTCTGTTTTATGGGGTGTTTCGTCGTGTGAATACGACCTTATATCCGACGTTTATTGAATGGCATTGCAAGCCAGTGCTTAACCGCCAATAATCATAGCAATGCATTAGCCCTTAAGATGGACTCTAAAATGGGATCCAATACGTCTGGTAAACGAAAGATCCCGTCTGTATTGCAATATGTACATTGCAATTAAAGTATACAATGCTTTCCTAGGGAGCTGTTTTTGTCTATTTGATAGAAATTTATTATATTTATTTAACGAGTGAGTATTTATTTTCTTTATTTTCATCCTACGGAAATTGGATTGAAAAAATGAGTATTTCGTGCATTTTTTTGCATGAATTCAAACATGGAAATTATGCAATACATACTAAACCTTGTGATATGAAGGAGTCACTTTAGAAAGTTCGAAATGCTGTTTCAGATGAAGGTGTAAGCCTTTAAGATGAAGTTTTTATAAACGACGTCCTGTTACTTTTTGAAAACGACGATTTGAAAATTTTAGTAAAATAATACACGCGACAAGCAGTCGATACTGACTCATTTTGCTTTCAAACACCTCAATAGTTACGGCGAAAAATCAATAACAAAAAGCAGAAAATTTGCAATTAAAGAATTATTGGATTTTAATATGCTTGAGTTTTATTCTACGGTCTACTTGTTGAATTGTCTAATTGTCTAATTTGTTGAAAAAAATGTTTGAGATTTGATTAAAATGTTTCTTAATTAAAATCAACGAGGAAGTTTAGCGTAGCTAATTATAGCACTCTACTGGAAGCCATAGTTGTGGGTTCGACGGTGTCAACTTTATTATTTTTGTAAAGTCGCGTGTTTTTTGTATCTTTCTAAGACATATTATACGATATCGTGTGTATTAGACAAAATTCTAATAAACTTTAAATACAAGAGGTAAAAAACGCATTTTCTGCTGTAAGAAATAAGCCAAATGTTTAGAAACTGAATTTACGATAGTTAATAAGATCCGATGTACTTTATGCATATTCGATTAAACTGATGAGTACCGTACCCGCGTTATAACAAGAAAATACTATTCTAGACATAGGAAAGGTGTTAGAAGTGTTAGAGAAGAGACAGTAGGTAGAGAGTGCAAGGGTATAGTATGGAAACAAAGATACCTGTTCCCGTGCACGTGCGAGGCGCAGAAGGCGAAGGAGTAGTGTATGAGCGTGGGGTCGATGGTCTGGGAGCCGGCCTGCGCCGTGTCCAGCAGGTCGGACAGGTAGCACAGGTGACGATAGCACCCTCGGACCCCATACCTGGCGCAGTACTCGTCCAGCACGAACACTTGACCAGGGGAAAACCAACCCTGGAATACACGTTAGCACGTCACGCAGAAATAAACACTACATAATCGAGGGGGAATAATCCAAGAATATGTTGTTCATACAATGAAAATAAGTATTTCACTATATAATTTAATGTCCTGTTAATTTAATCTAACTAAAATAATTATAATATAAATTAAACAAACCAAACCTAATAACCTAACCTAACCATACCTAATAACCTCACCAAACCAAACCTAATAACCTAACCTAACCTCATGTATTGCCTATGAAATGTCAAAATATGCAGTGCATTTTTCGAAACTTTAAAGTGTAATATCTTATTTAATACTTACTTTTTAAACGTAAATTATCTTTCATTTTGTTATTAGCACATTCAATAATATAGTGAAATAATCATTTTCGTTGTATATGCAATGGGACCATCATCTTGGCTTTAGCCTTCGAGGGTTTCTCCACACTCTCGACGTTTGAAATTAATTATAAAAAGTGTAATGATACACAAGATTATATCAAAACATTTGCAAAATAACGTCTCTATAAAAACAAGCAGTCCCGTCGCTGCAGTTTCTCGTGACTAGGGATGGGCGTTGAATGGACGGGCTAGTTGAAATCAACCATTGACGTTGCGTCGACGCGTCGACGGTATACGTTTATCGCATGGACTAGTTGAATTCGTAGACGGTGGACGGCGGACGCTGTGGACGGTGGACGATTCGATATTCAACGTAGTGCAAAGCAACGAGCGAGAGCAAGGCAAAATGTCTCCGTTTATTTCTCTCTAATCTCTCGCTATCGACTTGTAGACGGCTTGACGGGTAATTTCATTTCAACTCTAAAGTACATGACCATAGAGTGCGATGTGCACCGTGCGACGTTTCGGTGAATTCCCAATTTTGCGCTGTATAAAATAAAACAATTCTGTTTAATTATTTTATTTTTTATTGAACTAACATTTTACTGCTTACACCTGATATTGTTGTGTACACCTACTTCTTTCTTTATTATATATAGAAAGAAGTATATAAAACAATATGTAAAAGCCTATAATGTGCGTAAACAAATAAATAATAAAATATTTTTTTTTACGTATAACTAATATTAACTTTCCCCGAAACTATATTCCTATGAACTTCTTTAAATTTTAAAATTGAACGTAATAAAAATAGCCAACGGTTGAGCCGTCGAGCAGCGTCGCGTCGAGCCGTAGACAGTTGACCATCGTCCCGATGTTTAGATAGACGTCCGCGTAACGAAGTTGACGCGTTAACTAGTTGACGAATTCAACTAGTTGATCGTCTCGTCGATGGACGGACGTGGACGGTCTCGTTTCGTCGACGGTAAATACGTCGACGACCCATCGCTACTCGTGACACCGGGCGTCCAGTGCAATTATTATCAACAAGCAAAATAAAGTACCAGAGTACCTACTTACTTGCAGAATATTCACGATTGCGATTCTGTGTAAGCGTTTCATAGACGGAAAAATATTCGAGATGACTGGAACCAAGTGTTTTGGCAAGTGGAACATTTTCGAGTGATGATTCGCACTAAATTTACACAAACTAAACTGGAGCACAATAGTGCTCCACCCAAGAATACTTTATTTTTTTTTAAACTCCTTAAAAATCAGATTCTTTAGCCTGGATGTCCCGGATGATTGATCTATTCTCATAATTCTGTCATGAATAAAGAAATGCAGAATCTGGACTTCTCGGGGTGTCTCAGGATATTGCTAAAATAACGAAGATCTAAATACCCAATACCAAATTATTTGACAGCATCTGTTAATCTTCAGAAGCCATCTCGATGATTACTTATCAAAAAAGATGTCTCACAAGGTAATAATTAAGATAGTTCTAGTTTATAATAATAGCAGTAAGACAAGTAAAATAATACATACAAGAGAGCAGTAGGGATCGTTGAGTCTGTATTTGAGAGTGAGAGACTGCAGCATTGCAAATAGAGAAGCGTGGTCGAAAGTGCAGGGGTCCGCTTGGATGTAGTCTTCCATTCCGTGTTTCCTAGCTTTGTCAGCATCTGAAAGCAATAAAACTCAGTAAGATCAGGGTAGAACAACAGAAGCAGCCAATGAAAACTGGGTGACATAAAAAAACTGGTAAAGATAGCTTGAATCCATATGACAGTGACCTCTAACCGTTTAAATTTAATTTCAAGTGTAAAGAAAAGTTTCACGGAGCAAACGGAGATGTTTCAATTTAAATATACAAGTGATAATGGCGAGGAAATAATAAATAAATTTTTAACAATAATCTATTCCAAACCGAAAAACACACAAATTGCATACTATAGCAGTAACAAAAATTAGCACAGGCACTTTAGTTTCTGGCAAAGCCATAAAACAGCCTTAAGGTGGGATGTTCTGGGAAGCTCGACGATGAAATCTCAGGTGGAAAAACGTCTCGAAACTGGGTTTATGGAGACTGACGTGTCGGAGCTTCACCACGCAAGCTCGGCTCGTTACCGACCTGGTCCAGTGGGAGAAGACTCAAGTGCTGTAGTGATCTAGCTCATTAAATTCACCGAAAATACCTCCCGGACGTTTATACGAATAGAACCTAAGAAGGCAAGAGCAGTTGGATACGCTCTCCAAACAGATTAACCTGCCCGATGGTAACAGCGCACGGACTTTATACCATTTTAGAGGCAATTGCGATACATTAGTCTCGACGTCATTAACAGCCGGGCTGCCCAGCTAATCACTTTTCGGGAAGGGTTGCATTTCGGAAAGATCGGTGATTTAGAAATAGTTAGGCTGGTCCTAAGCAGTTCCAGGTAATGGACGCAAGTACGTCATTTTAGCTCATTCAGGTGATCGTATCAAGAACTGAAAGTGTTACCTCCCATGATCTTGATGTGCGTGTCGCTGGTGGTGGGCGGCGTGGGCTTGTGGCTCTGTCCCGTGGCACGGTACATGGCCATGACCCAGAGGTGGCACTCATTCTCATCGTTCACCCCCATCAGCACCGATTCTCCGTCCCTGACGGCGTTCATGAAATACTTTCCTCCCTCCAGCTCTGGGGCATGAAAAACATAATATATTTAGAGGCTGGTGCACTATTTAGCTTCAAATGGAAATCATAATCGACAAATATTATCTGTTCCAGATGAAAACCCGTTCGTTTTGGAATGGATTTATTGAAGAAATTTGAAGCAGAAATTTTTCTAGGTTATCCTTGGTAGTTTCGGGTTTTTTGAGCTCTCTAAATATTGATACTTGCACACAAACTGCAAATTTAGTTTTGCAAGATTTACAAAATTATTAAAATTTATTTATTTATTATAAAAAATGAGGTGCCTACACGGTTTGAGAAAAATGACAATATTTGTACTATTTTCTTATGAAGAAAAACGCTTATGGTATGTAAACAGGACTAATTTTGTGGTTTGCTGGATCGAGGCTCAGAGACCACTAGCCCAACAGGCTATTTATTGTATCGTTAATAGTGAAATTATAAAATTCAAGTTATATACGAGAAAAAATCTTATAACTTACCCATTCCAACCATGAGTTGTGCTGAAAATTAAAAAAATATTAATAATTAATGAGAGTTCCTTCAAATTATCTAAAATTATATAAATCATAGCAAATTAAAAAGTAATAATGAAAAATTCGCAAATATGCAGTAAGATTCAAAGCTTAGGAATCCAATTTCCTGAGTTAAACAAAAGGACGAAGATGAACCTGACAGAATGCCACAGAGTGGATGGATGGACTAGCACTAGTTATCATTACTAGCAAGAAATACGGCTATGGGTTAGGTGCGTAGTGCAAAAACCAGCCGCGCGAGTGGCAATTTGAGCTCTAAGACCAAACTTTTACTAGCTCTTAGGTCAGCCAGACTTGCATGGCTGCGTTTTCTAGCAACTAGACATGCCATGTTCGCAATTTATTAAAATTATTAACACAATTATAGGATTTAAACAAACTGATCAATCATGGCGATGTATTTAATGTCAGCATCTATTCGCCATATAAGGTCCTTACCTCATAAAATTGATCACATGTCATCTTTCCACAATCTTCTTCATTGGTCTATAATCTGACAACTCCATTACATCCATGTTGTATCTTTACTTTATAATGTCCTTTTCATTCCTCACTCACCTCAGTACCTTAAATCTAAATTCAACTTTCTATCTCATCATAGCCTTCCACTCTGTTCAGCTGACAATACTTCACCATCCATCTTCATTCACAATATTGAATTCTTTAGCTCCTCATTCCAAGTGCAGTCGGCTAGGCTTTGGAATCAAGTTAGCATAGACATCACATCATCACAGATCAAATATATCTTCAAAAGCTAACTAAAGCAATTTTTCTTTTCCCAAAATTTTGTTATTTTATTTTCTTTGCACTTCTCTAAGTTTGGATATTGTTACGTTATTTTGTTATTTATTGTAAATTCCTTTTTATGCTATGCTATTTTCTTTGAAATAAATTCTTGTTTTCATAATGCACTTCAGAGACAGTGAAGAGGTTTGTGCAGTTTCCTCGCCACATCGTACGAGTGCTTTTGCTTTGTCAGCGTCGTAGCGAGGAAACTGCTTAAGCATTTAAACAAAGCTAATCTGGATGGTATTAATGTAGAGCCAATATGGACGCTTTTGATCATAGAACGGCCTTGGATCTGTGATGATTGTGGATCTCAATTCACTTCACTTTACTTGCCAAAACCTAGATTAACTCTTTTTGTCCCCATCCTTTTCCTTCGCATCTGGTTATCATGGAATTAGTTTTATTATTGTAATATTGTATTCCGGAAACCTATTTCAACGGTTCAACTAAATTGCACGGTTACTAGAAAAAATTTGCCAACTAGCAAACCCGCCATTATAATAATATGTGTACATACACAATATTAAAAGTGAATTAAAAATAATCATCAATTGCACGATAAATTGAGCAATCTGTTACGCAATTATAAAAGTATATATGTACCGCCTAATTCCCCCTAAAGCCCCCATAAACGGATTTCTGATAATTTCAATTAACGTCTTATGCAATATGCAGTTTTGTAGATTTTTTGTCAGCTACATGCAAAACAAATTGTTTCTTGCAAAAATCACTTTAAAAATCAGGATTTGATCCAAAGTATCGCAAAAAAACTTTCCAAATATACGTTTTTCAACCATAAACAAAACTAAAATACAAAAACATATAAAACCATTTTAGGGGGTTTTGAAATTAGGCGCTACGTACATCAATCACAATTCAAGAATGCTAAAAAATTGGTCAAGTTGGACAACTCACCATTTGCTGGCTCTATATAGTCCACGGTGAAGCCGTCTAGTTGCATCATTTCTGCCGGCTCACTCTTCTTGTCTTTGTACGAACACAGGGCGAATGTGTATTGGGATACCTGGACTAGAACCATGTATCGCTTCTTCCATTTTCTCCACACTGACTTGCCCACTACGTAGAGATACCTGAAACATGGCCGTATCTTCAAAAATGTGTCGTACATATACAATTAAATTCATATGGGTCTTTAATGGGTGTCCACGGAGCTTACGACCCCTCTTAGCTGACTTAAGTACAATGCAAAGTTCACTGATTACACCCAATAACAACCACACATCTTTAAAATTTTTAAAGTTGTATATATTGTTTATTAGTTGTGTATATATATATATATATATATATATATATTATATTATACATATATATGTTTGCTGATTTTCCGCGAGCGTTATTGTATGTAACAAAAGGATCTTCTGGACTCCCTCGCGTTTCCTGTAAATGGTCTCCGTGAGAAGACCAAGGCCGACGTTTCGACACGGTAAACACGTGCCATTGTCAAGGCTAAAAAAGGAATCAAAAGCTAGTACTACGACTGTACAAGTACGGCTAGCCGTTGCTTTGGGCCTTTTAGCCTTGACAATCGGCACGTGTTACCGTGTGTCGAAACGTCGGCCTGGGTCTTCTCACGGAGACCATTACAGAAAACGCGAAGGGAGTCCAGAAGTTCCTTTTGTTCACATATATAATATATATCTATATATATATATATATATATATATTCTATATTATCTAATATCTATTATATAGATATATATACATATAAATATATATTGTATATATATGTTATTCATACAACTTTTTAACATATTTGAAACATCTACGCTATCGTCATTTATGGTTTGAAAATTCATATTGCATTTAGATGTCCCCGCTAGTAGATGAGCGTTCTATATTTTTTTGACTAAAGTATGAAGCAACATTCTTTATAATGCATATTCATCCGAATCCTAAACATATATAGGGTGGCCCATCGGGTACGCCGGATTTAAATTTTTCTCCACTTTTAAAAATAAGTTGGCATCAAATGTTGCCAACTTATATTTAAAAAATGGAGGAAAGATTAAATCCAGCGTACCCGATGGGCCACCTTGTATAATAAAATAAGTACGTATTAAAATTATTTTTTTTACTCCTTTTATAGACCAGTTTTTATTCACGAGGACATGGATCAGGTCAGCTTGAGAGGTCTCTATTCTTATTTATTGGATTGCATTATCCTAAATATTGTTGAGACGGCAAGATGAGCGTTTGTTAGAATGAGACCTTTATTCTCTAACCGTGACCTAAGACCATTTTCTTATACGGGGATGAAAGGTCGAGGCCTTTGAGGTGTGGCTCTACAGAAGCGTACTGAAAGTTTCCTGGGTGGATAGACTGACGAATTTTGAAGTCTTCCGGCGTATGGAAAAGGGCCAACAAGAATTGCGTAGTACCAAGGTAAGAAAGCTTGAGTGTTTCGGATGTATTATGACAGGACCAAGGAATGTCTTAAACAACTCATCATAAGTGAAAAAAGAAACGTAGGGTCTCATGGCTGCACAACTGGAGGAACCGTTACCAAAGTAACCCGACTGAGTTGTTCCTCTGCGGTAGTGAATAGTCATGATCCCTGACCTGTGCTAGGAGATGACACTACAAGAAGAAGAATAAATGTTGTTTAAATGAAGTACTCACATGCAATAAAAATGACCTCACCGCGTTTTAGATTATTTTGTAACAATCATGACACATAACGCTTGTTATTTACTATAGCCTAAACGTTATCGGCGGGGCAATAATCCAAGGTGCACAATGATGTGACAAAAGACTAACCAGAGGAACTCACAAAATTTCTACGGATAGCCAACTGCTTCTAGCTATTGCAGCTATGGTGATTATGGGCCAAAGTCTAGATGGCTATAATTTTAGCGGGCTAACCATTCAGAGGTACATCTCCATGCCGCTCTCGAAATCTTTTTCTACTATTCCATCTTTCACCTTTCAATCAACTAGAAGCATTTAATCTGTTAAGTATAATTTCACTTGCAACCTCAAATAATCCACACTTTTATTAATATGTATGAGAGACTTGAGTATTGCTTCATTTGCTTTACCTCTTGTTTGTGCTTGTTCTTATGTGCTGTATGCTACACATCATACGACTCTTGCATACATTATGCGGCACATTCTGCGGACATTGAAATTTGGGTGTGAATTGGTCTCTATCCTTTCACTGCCATATGGCGATCCCCAATCAACCAATAAGGTTAAGAATGTACTTAGGTTATCACGGCTACTCAGAATCTTCTGGTTTGTGTCTTCTGGGATATTATACCGTGTTTTTACAACCTTTCTGGCCGATGTTTCAGATTCGCTTTCGATCTACTTTCGGATCTGCTTTCGACACGGTATTGCATGCCAATACTCAACCACAACACCAACAATCATAACAACACAACAGCCTTGATGATGGACCCTGCAATGGGATCCGAAAATTCGACCAAAGAGGTCATAAAAATACGGCCCCAGAAGACACACACCAGGAAAAAAACGCTAACAAGGTGGTTACCTATCAAGCCATGAAAACAAGCATAACTAACAACCACTGAATAATCCACATCATTCTAAGTACACAAAATTGCCACGAGTGGTTCTAAAATTAAGTCAGGTCATATTTCAGGACCCTGTTGTATTCCTGCTTTTTTTATAATTTTTCCGTTATTTTGTATAGAAATTAAGGATTTAATAAGAATTTTGTTGATGTTACCCAGCATGCTTCATGTTCAATGGCTTGTCTATCCGGCAGGCGATTTTAATCCTTAAATCCTGGTCAGGCAGGTTTTTTGGTACTGTCATCCGATGCCATTCGGGGGCCTGGAAAATATAATACAAAATATGTTACAAAAAGTATTTTACAAAACAATTAATAATTTCTAATGAAAAATAATCGGGGTGAGGATTCTAGCGAAAAAAAAGTTGTCTCGCTATGTGGGGTGGGCATGGGTGTATGTCGCTATCTACTGCGATTAGGAAAAGTGTGAACTGTATGAATGCACAGAAATAAATAATCTAAATTACTAACTTAATAATTAATCAATTAGTCATTTCGATAAAGCCACACTCTTGTATCCTGGTACACCGCTTTTGCTTCGACCTCAATAGAAAATATTCTCATGCACAAATTTCGGTTATTGAAACTTTTAATACGACCAACTTCCAATATACCGTTTATCAAATCGATTTTTTTAAATTTTAATAAACAGCGAATTTAAATGGAAAAATAATTTCGATTTTTCCAGGATGTGATGACCTGTAATGTTCCGATTCGAACCCAGATGCATTATTTATAGCTCCAAGCGACGCGACAGGTATGGCTCCAAATTTACTACATGTAAAGCTGGTGGTCATGGTGGGCATTTTTCCCTAAGGGCAACTTTTCATATAAATATTTCATCTTGCCCTTAAATTTAATGCGTACGTATTATATTAATTATCTTATATTATTATTATATATTCGTAAAAAGAATCGTCTGACTTTGATCATTGTTCGTTAAATTAGTCCTACTTACCTAAAAAAGTTTGATTTTTTTCCCGGACGCCGGCCCTGGCAAAAATGTATAGACAACGCTCGACGGGAAGTGGCGCAGAAAAAAAACTAATCCTCCCCCCTTGCTGCGACGGGGCACACACATCGAATCTGCTCTCTCTGTTTTACGCAATTTGAAACTTGCAATAATTTTCAAGTGTTATAAGAAGTCATTCATGAAATGTGCGAAATATATTGAATCTTAATGTGAAATACTTTGTGCGCTTTAACAGAACCGTAAGTACGAATATCTTGTTTAATAAATCTATGCCATCACCCTAATCTCCTTTCACGGGTCTGCAGTAAGTACCGGTGGCACGTAATAATAACCTTAACACACCTATGGCGTTTCACCCCATAAATACACAAACACCAATCTAGGTCACGACACACGCGCCGAAGAGGATGGAAAGGCGATGACCATAGACATTACACCACATCGGTCACTGATAGGATGCGCCCAGCAGAGGACACCCACAAGTAACCTGAAGTATTACACAGAGCCAAAAATGCACTGCGAGCAGATACTCACACATACAAAGCATTGGCTGGCTTACATTAACACGAACGACTATTGAGCTAACTAAGTGGAGTCATGCACCAGTGGCTAGGCCACTAACGTCACTTCTACTTATACTTCAGGAGTAACTGACCATGGCCAGCACGACGATAAAACAGACCTACACCGCCATCGCAAGACGATCTACATACGCAGTACTACGCAGTCCTAACCTCTGGATCCCCAAGGAAGCTTCTATCATTGATATCATCGTCATCATTAACATGGATTCAATCATTATTCACATTGTATATTAGGGACCTTGTGGAAAATAAATAAAGCATTGAGATTACTCTCTCATTCACAACCAACACCAACCCTAATGTGGCGACACCCAACGCGTGGTAGACCACCTCATCCCTAAACACCTAAATAGTAAAACTTAAAAATATAGGTATGTACGACAAATAATCTCACGATTATCCTGAGTTTACTGTTTACCGATGCTGTTCTTACCTTGGAAGTCTGCGGTGTCGGTCTCAAGATGACCTTTCCCAGTTCCTTGTCTTCTAGAGCCAGCATTCCTGGATTCTCCGTGTAGCACTTAATCTTTACAGCTGGTAAGGGCTGTGTGGTGCTGAAGTCTCCTTGTGTATCCCACCTGCAATCATTCATACAAATAAATGGCCAATGGGTTTCCGACCGGTTTGAATAATTTTAGAATGTTTTAGAAAGACGTGGAAGTTAGTCGAATGCACGGGTGTATGCGAAAAGTTTAGTCAGAGAATTTCTCTCGAGAAAACATGACGCATCGCGTACATAAAACGGATAATAGAAACTGGGCATGTAGACAAGCAAACTGTACGAATTCACAGACAGGTGGAATATTCTATTGCGACGAGTGTGTGCCGTAAAAGAGTGGAACTTTTCAGCGAATTTAAATTAGTAGAAATTACGGAATAGTGTTCCAGGTTAAGTTTGTGTTATTTTGTCTCCTTCTACCAATTCGAAGGTGATTTCTGATCAAAACCTTATACTCAGATGAAAATCTTAAGTATGTTCAAATATTTCAAGAACACAATCCTGAATTTCATCCCCAAGGGGATATCATTAATCAATATATATATTATAGATGTCTCATGGAGATTCAAGCTATTTTTTATATGAGAAAGTAGGTATAGAAGTCTTTTTTTTGGGTTATCATAGGGCTCACTTTACACAACGTAACGTTTACCAGTCAAAAACTTCAATGGTAAGCCTCACGAATACCGCAAAAAATACTTCCATACTTTTCCACATAAAAAATAGCTTCTTCTCTCTGAGGCATCTACAATATATATCTTGATCTTAACATGTGTCGATGGTAATGAGATGTACTTCATTTAAATCCTGGAGATTTATCTCATCATTCTTCTCAAATTTGTCTTATTAAGAATCGATAATACCGAGCATACTTCCTTTTAACACTTCACTTTTAATCATTCCAATTCGTATTGAATAAATTAACGAATTAAAATCATAACTAAGGGTATCCTCACATGGGTTTGGATGCTTCTGCCTGGTCGGTTTGCAGTTTCTCCCCTCCCTCGACTTCCATGGTGCAGTAGACTATTCGATTTGGAGCCAGAGACTTCAAACCCTTTACCTCCATTACAACCACCTTGAAAATTACACAATCCAGGTCAAAAGTTGCAATATTTTAAAACAAAAAGGCAGATAAAGGCAGATAAGGCTGACGGACGAATTAACCCGAGCCAATTTTTAGGAAAAATAAATAAAAAGTCTGGTAAAACCTCCACCAGTTATCGTATCCTCAGAATCTGTCATGGCTCATACGAAGACTAAAAAAGTCTTCGATAACCCGTTTAAATATTAGGTCCTTACATATGAAATTGACGTTTTGCCGTACTGGCAAATTTGATCTCAAATATCTTCTCTTTGGTTAGGAATTCCAAATCCAAATTTATACAGCTATTTACTCATGTATTTGTGTTTTGAAAATTACAATTCATTTGTTTTTTCCTCAATTGTTTTTTTCTTTGCGTCACTCAGTTTACAAAATGAAAAACTTGAAATATCGCGTTATTTACGAGTACGAGTTCCACCGTGGCACCAGTGCTGCAGAAACGGCTCAAAGGATTAATGATGTGTATGGCGACGGTGCCGCAAAAGAAAACACAGTGCGTTTTTGGTTCCAACGTTTTCGTTCTGGAAATTTCGACCTGCAGAACAAGCCCCGTGGACGGCCGGAGACCAAAGTTGATAATGAAGAATTGAAGGCTATTGTGGAAGCGGATCCATCGCAAACCACATCCGAGTAGCTGCAGGCTGCGGTGTTAGTGATAAAACTGTTTTAATCCACTTGAAGCAAATTGGTAAGGTGAAAAAGCTTGAAAGGTGGGTACCTCACGAATTGAGTGAAGCAAATCAACAAACGCGCGTTGACTGCTGCGTTGCATAACTCAACCGGCACAATAATGAAGGGATTTTAAATCGAATCATTACCTGTGATGAAAAGTGGATCCTGTACGATAATCGGAAGCGCTCATCGCAATGGCTGAACCCTGCCGAACCAGCCAAACCATGCCACAAGCGAAAATTGACTCCAAAAAAGTTACTTGTGAGCGTTTGGTGGACTAGTGCTGGTGTCGTTCACTACAGCTTTCTTAAATCTGGCCAGACGATTACGGCAGATGTATATTGTCAGCAACTGCAAACCATGATGGAAAAGCTAGCTGCTAAACAACCGAGGCAGGTTAATCGCTCTAGGCCACTGCTGCTTCATGATAATGCTAGACCACACACTGAACAACAGACGGCTACCAAATTAGAGGAGCTTCAATTGGAATGTCTAAGACATCCACCGTACTCTCCGGACCTTGCCCCAACAGATTACCATTTTTTTCGAAATTTGGATAACTTCTTGCAAAGGAAAAAATTCAACTCCGATGGGGCAGTCCAAACCGCCTTCAAAGATTTTATTGATTCCCGTCCGAATGGTTTTTTTAGTAAAGGGATCGATGTACTACCTATGAGATGGCAAAAGTGCATAGATAGCAATGGTACATACTTTGATTAAATAAATATATTATAATAAAAAAAATCGGCTTTATGTTCCTCCCATACTAAACGCGAATTTCATATGTAAGGACCTAATACATATTCTCAGTAACTAAATTTGCTTAACCTTACCCATGACATATACACATATACACTGCACGCCGAGCACATCAAATCTCTCATATTTTTGTTAATATGATAGATTTAATGTAGCTTATTGGTCTTGTGGTTAGGACACTCGCCCTCACTTCGAACCTCACTCCAGATCAGCAAGTCAGTCCTATTCTCATAGCACAAGCGTTCAGCTTAATTTTAAAATAGTGAGAATAATAATGTGACACGTATTTTTTGTTCGCATCTCAATTTTTTTTAAATAAATAAATAAAAAATAGTGACCAACTTAGTATGTAATGGGAATCCTGCTAAAACTAAATTATTTTGAAATTCTACCTTTGTTTAAAGTTACATAGTATTAAATACGTACAGAGATGAACTAAAATAGTTCTACAGTAAAGGAAATGAGTCAGACATTTGAGTGTCTAAGACATTTAATACTGCAGTTAAAGCATTTATTTTTGATGTATTTTTTTTTTAATTTCGTTTCAAACTTAGTCTATTAAGTAAAAACGTATTTTCGTAACAAAGTACAACTTATTTAGTAAAACATTAGGCTTCTTACGAGTATTTAGTTGCATATTTTCATTACTGTTTCAAAACTTACAAGCTCGTAGTAAATTTTTTCAGACAAACATATATCTAGAATTCTATTCTATTCTCATAATCACTAGAAATATGAAGAAACTGGTAGAACGTTCTCGAGATATCGCGAAATCAAAATTTTGTATAAAAGGCGACCGAGCGTGCGTGCGCGGAAAGTTGTTGTTTGACAGCGCGACATAGAAGTCCAAAAGCGAACCTCGCGACTTTGCGTGAGTATGCCTAGCAGGCCGAATACCAGTGAAAATAATTAAGAAGAGTACTTAAAAGGACTTTGGAAATAAGCTCGACCACGTCGTGCGTAAATTGACAGTTCGCAAGAATTCGTATAATTCGACCGTGAGCTCATTTTTGTCTTCTAATTGGCGGATATAAAATGTGATCATTCAGTCGGTAACTGATTCGTTGTTGATGTCGTCATCCATAGCCAATGGATGGGGCTATCCGTGTCGTCATCGTCGGTTCAGTCAAGAGTTAAAAAGGGGTGTCAACCTTATGACACTTGTCAGATTTCCCCCGGTCGCTAGCATTGAATTACGTTACTGTCAGTTATATTACTGAAATAAAGGGAGTGAATCATTGCGACTCGAGGAATAATTATTTTATCTTACCTGCAATACCAGCATATAACACATTGTGTGATGAATAAAACTTTTAATCGTTTCATTTGCCTCCCACGCTTGTGATAATATTGCCACTAGTTGTGGTGCCAAATTGTGAATTAGAAATTTGTGATGTTTCAGGTTTATTTATTTTGGAAGTCAATGTTTAAAGCGGATAAAGCTTGTTCTGTCATCTTCTTGAATGTGACTCGTAATGAATCTTCCAAATGATCTAAATTTATCGGGCGGGTTTATTACTAGTTGGAAATGTCTTCCAACCAACCACACAATTTAACAGACAGTTATGCAATTTTACAGAGACAAAACCAGCTCCATGAAAACGAGATGAATTGGAGATGAACGAGGGCAAGGAAGAGTTAAACTAGGTTTAACTAGGTTAAAAATTAAATAAAACCTCAAAACTTAAACATCACTTTTTGAATGTTCACCGGCATATACCTAAAATATCTGATATGCCGGTTTTCCATGGAAAAACTTTAACTTTACTTTATTTATTCCAATAATACTCGGTGTGGAGTTTACAGCTTTTATTGCGATGACTTTATATAATGTAAGAAAGATATTATAGCGCGCGAACCATACAATCCGATGGCTCTAATCTGACCCAGCCGGCCTTGCGTGCTCTTTCTCGCTCTCTATTTCGCTCTCTTTCATGCATTCCACAGATACTATTTTTCAAGTAACCGTGTCACTAAATATTAATCTGACAGACTAAGGAAACGAAATTAATTATTTTTATTATCGTATTTATTAGTAAAAAAAGTGGCTTAAATTACACAATATGTAGTTGAATTTACCTAAAAACCATTCTAAAGATAACTGATGTAATTTCTTGCACTCATTGTAAACTGATACATTGTCTTCTGTGTAAAGTTTTTTTGGGGTATTCTGCCGTGTATACGTGACCCCTATGGCCGACGTTTCGGATCCCATTGCAGTGTCCATCATCGGGGCATCAGCCTATTGCGCTTCGGTACGGTTTTGCGAGGCAATACTTAACCTACACTTCAACACACACTATACACAGAAGATTCTGAACGGCCATGAAAACCTGAGAACATTTTTGATACATTGTGTTCACCAAAAATGGCCTTGGTGCAGAAAAAAAGAGGTTATAATACATAGAGTATATATATCCTGATGGTGATCCGAATATCCAACGCTGATTCTAGCGCAGATCATTCGAATGCGTCGGTTAGTCTTCGATAACTATTCGTTGGTGAGTGCGCTTTTTGAGTGGTTTAAATATTCAAAATGGTCACTATAACACGGTTATTCTCAGGAACTAGCATCACTAATACATATGGAAATGAAATAATTTAGACGATGTTTGAATAAACGTAATTTGGCTAACTAACTAACTAACTAACCATCACGCCGTTTCCCCGCAGGGGTAGGCAGAGAGGATTAAAAGCCACACTCTTCTATCCTGGCACACTACTTTTGCTTCGGCCACATTCATACTTCTTCTCATACAAGTTCTACGGTTGTTGCGGCTTTTAACTGGGCCATCCTCAAATACTTGTAGTATCTGATCGTACCAGGTCTTTCGCGGACGCCCTCTATTCCTTCAACACTCGCCTCGTATATTTTCTTAATCATCCTTTCCTCGTTCATACGTTCCACATGACCAAACCATCTCAGCACTCCTTTCTTTATTCTATCTACCACACTACAGTCAGCATCGCATTTACGTCTAATTTGTTCGTTTCTCACTCTATCGACCAAAGATTTCCCGCACAAGCGACTTAGTGACCGCATTTCCACCGCATTCAGTCTACTCTCATTCCTTTTTTGCTAATTCCAGGCTTCACTTCCTTACATCAGGGTTGGTACTAGAACGTCGTTACGTACCGCTAGTCTTTCTTCCTTTGACAGATTCTTATTGGCCATAATTGCGTTTAGAGTACCATTAACTTTGATTCCCGCAGTCACTCTCCTTTCGATATCATTCTCAGCCTTGCCGTCTCTACTAAACATACTTCCCTTATTCATAAACTCGTTCACTTGTTCTAAGCATTTTTTTTTACAATTACATCACACTTAGTCACTCAGAAGGGATGGCGGAACCAAGAAAACATTATATATTATGCAGGGTGATATATGGGACATGTACTGTAAAAGAAATGTGCCTTATTTATCATTATATATAATCATACAAAACCTCTAGTTGGAACGTCAAGACGACATCCATCTTCGTAAGCTGAGTGTCTCCGTCGGCCGAATCTCCTTCCAACTTGGCGAGTGATCCTTGCGATCTAAAACAAAGTTGCTTACTCAACTTTGGACTTGGATCCCCGCCACCGTGCGACCTGCCGCTTTAGATCCAATCAATTTACAAATTGCCACCACCAAACAGCGTTGCCGTGTCGTTTTATTTTAAACAATTTAAAAAAAAAATAAACACATTCGATAAAATTTTGAACAAAATTGAAGAATTTTTAAACAAATTCGAACAAATTTTAAACAATATTGAAGAAATTTAGACAAATTCGAACAAAGTTTAAACAAAATCGAAGAAATTTTAAACAAATTTTGCAAATAAGTTTGAAAGTGTATTTTTTGCATTTTTCGTATTTAAATGAGAAGAAAACACCAGCATCATAATAAACATTAGTAAATAAATAATTAATTCATAGATAATTTATGATTTAGTTAATTCAAAACATTGAACATGAAAATAATTAAGGTGCAGATAACAAATAGATAGGTGTGGACAACACACATCATTCGAACAGACACATATTCCGACATTGACACACCGATTATCATTTTCAGGCAAATAAACAGAACGACAGACAATTTTTATAAACAGTTCCAGGGTCGTACCGACATTTCGGGGTCGAAACGAGTCGAGTGATCAATTTTTGAAAATAATTTCCCAAAATTTTGTTTCAATTTTAGATTTGGGTTGTAAGCGGGTCACCAGAGTCCAAAAGTGAGAAAGCGTTGAAACAAATTAATGTTTTATTGCGAGTGGAGAGAAAAAAAATGGTTATAAAAAGAAGCAGTGAAATCGTACAAAGTTATCCATCTAATAATTATCAAAATTGTGCTACTATGCTACTTCTAATCAATGCTATTTAATATTTTTTATCATTTTTCAAATATTACATTATGAAAATGATCAAAAAGCATGTTTTATTATGTACAACCAAATATCGGACATGACGATTGACGACAGTGTCAGATAAACTGTGATTGTTTCATGATTGATTGCTGACTGTGATTGCTCTACAAAGAAAACCTCAAACCTTAAAATCACAGTTACCAATTTTTGTTATTACTCTTGAACAATAATCACAGTTTATCTCATCATTAATTAGTATGTGATGGTATGAGTGATGTGATTATAAGTATATTTTGATACCTTTTGTAAATGTTGTAAGATAAGAAGGGAAGGGACGAGGACAAGTATGAAGCAATGTTAAGAAATATGCGAGAAAATTTGATGTGCACGACTATAGGGGCAGACGACAGTGGCAAAAACGACTGCAAAGAAAGCAAAGATCCTCAATGAATCATAGCTACGTGTTAACGATGACTGTGATGTTCTTAAATGTTGGCGTAGATTTTGTTTTGTAGTAGAGATACTATATGTAGAAGGCAGAAGATCAATAGGAGATGGATACATCCGGTAAATTCATGGTACAGTATTGCCAGCTGACAATATTTCAGATCTAATAATGGGAATAGGTTCAATATAGCCAATGGACTCAAAATGACTGTATGTATACAGCGAATCGACTAATTTGTGCAAACGATGCATAATTGCCTGCTTTTTGCAACAAATAGGCCAAATAAAGAAGTTCACAGGATCATCTTCAAAGGCTACAATAAACAGGGCTTAAGAAAGGAAGGAATATAAAAGTATTGCGCATCAGGGAATTACAAAGAATAAGACTCAAACAGGTCTAATCTCAACTTATCTTCCCTGACTTGACACCCAAATGTTTTCACGAACAGGGACAGTCGTTCCTGGGGCCAGTAGGGACAGACAACAAATAAGGTGCTGATAAGCCGGATTGGTGAGAATCGAAAAAATTTTCAACGCTTACCAGCGACCAGTTCTCGCTACACTCTCATCTCGAACAAACTCCTTTTCAATCGGAGATCCATCCATCGGATTGGATGGAACTCCGCTGCACGCCCACAGACTTTCTTTATTGCTTATTTTAATATTTAATGATCCACCGGGATTTTTAGAACCAAAAATGATAATGATTAGTATTATTTTCGTAATAGTAAGACTTTACCACGAATACAACGGAAGAGCGATTATCAATCTAAGGCAACATGAATTAGAAACAATGGAAATATTTGATAAAATGAATAATAAAAGTAAATTCCGGCTTTAGCGTAGCAAATAGAATAAAGAAAGGTTCGTGGTTTGGCTATGGAGAACATGAAGATGAGCGAAAAGAGGAAGAGAAAGAAAATATACAAGAAGAGCGAAAGTCTTGGCATGACCAGATAAACCAAACGTTGGAGGATGGCACTGTTAAGAGTTTCAACAACCGATGAGTGTGCAAGAAAAGGTATTTGGAAGAAGAAGAGGCAAAAAAGGTGTTCCAGGATAGAAGAGGACGGCATTATATCCTATGCCTATGAATGGTTAAATAGTTAGTTAGACACCAGGCATTATTGTTGGAATAATACGGATTTTTATTTTATGTAGTGTGTACTTACTAGGCTGCATAGTAAAACATTTTTATGTAAATTTTGCATATTTCGTATTGTAATGGATGAGGCGAAAAATAAAAATGACTTACTTAAAATTTGCGCTAACAGCTGTTTGCCTATATTGGAAAAAAAAACAAGAAATAAATTAATTCAAAAGCGTGATGCACTAAAATATTGGATCGTTATTGATTTTTTCGTTGTACTTTTTGAAATTATAAATAGGATATTTATTGAATTATTTTGGGTTAATTTTTCCAAGCGAATCTGTATGTCTGTTCAAAGAAAAAAAATATAAACTTCATTTTAAAATAATACAAAATCCTAGAGGCCAACGATATGACACATTCTCAGAGACAATGGACACCACAATGGATATAAAATTGAGGAAGACCCAGAAAAAAATGTATCCACCAAATTGCAGAGAAATATGGTGAGCACCCTATTGACAACAACAAAGTTCTTTGTATGAAATAAGAATTATTTAAATAATATCATACTTGCGTCTATCTTTAGAATTTTTTTAAACTAGTTGAATAATATAATATAGAACAAGCCTAAGAACATAAGTAGACTAAGTTGTCAGAACAATAGTCTTTACAACTGTATGAAGACGCTGCCGCAACACGATTATGATGGAGTGCATACATGAGCCAATTCCGTATTGCAAAAGTGTATTGTCGACAAGATAATTCAGGTAGACAAGTCAAACAGTGTTGAGTTGTTATGGTAATATTGCTGTATTGGGTCAAACAAGTAGATTAGTTAGCGACCTTATGCAATTGTATCTACGAGTATACACGAACTGGAAAACAACAGAAAACCTCATCATCATCATCAAGTTGCCTTGACATTGCCATCACATGCTGGCTGAACGCGGGCCTCTCTACGTTCTGGTTTCGGGCGGGCCTCCTACTCCACTTAGTCTCACTCTGTTATTGTACTCGTATATCTTCACTTGCCCCCGGAGCTCATCTCTGGGTGAGAAATAAACTTCAATGCTCAACAGGCAGCTCTTTTTTACAAGACACAAAAGTTGAGGAAAGTCTATCTTCCACAATACAAATTGCATACTGAAATACTTCGGACACGTCACAAGACGCACGAATGCAATGGAAAGGCTGGTGGCAGAGTCGATCAGTCGAGAAGATCACAGATTAGATGGATGGATCTGGCAAAATATGCAATTTTAAGGAAGTCGTCAGATATGTGGCAGATCAAAAGATGGCGTCGAATAGTTTTGGCAATGGTAACACCTTTGTATGATTGTTCTGTCAGACGCTGTGGCACGTCCTCTGAGAATTTAATATACTAAAAGACGCCCGAGAGACTATATGTAATAGATAGTTTAGAGGGGACAGGTCATTGTTTCATTGAGCGCCTTGAAAGGAACTTCATACTTTTCAGAGGGTCCATAAGAACCCAATTTTCTCAAAGCCCCTGGTTTAATGTTGCGCATTCCGGCTTCCAGATCCCGCTTTAACATTCTAAAAGGTCCAGGCTGTTTTAGAAATCATCGATTATGCACAATTTCTCTCGTTTACAAAATATGTCTGTACTATATAACATTGATCCAAGCTAACAAATGTCAGTATGCGCAAAGCTTTCCGATCTCTCTAACATTCTTAAACGTTCAAAGTGTTTCATAAATCATCGATTATGCACAGTTCTTATCGCTTTTATTATAGAATTTCGTAGAATAGGCTTATATTATATTACATTGATCAAGCTAACAAATATCAGTATGCGCTGAATTTAAAAAGTTTACCGTAAATCCAAATCTTTCATTAACTCAGATAAATTTTACTATGCTGTAGCAAAACATATGTGATAATATATGTTTGATATGAACGAAAAATGAACAATGGACAATCGAATGGACCCATGAATTGTATTTTATGTCAAATTGCATATCGTGGGCACATTGAAGATCGCCCATCAGCACTGGGCCAGACATATCCAAGGAACGCCTTCTAGCATTGCACCAGCAACTCTTAAGAGACGCCACCAAAGGGAAGACCTCGAAGAAAATGGGGCGATAATATCGAGAATGACTTACTTTGATGACAGACGGTAGTGGCGACGACTATTGCTTGAGAAGGCATAATGTAGCTCCAATTCCTGGATACGAATACCAAATGGAATGCCAGGTGTTTGCGATTATCTTCTGTACATTCAGATATTTTGTGTCAACCGACCTACTACTACTAGTCAAACTACTCGCAGTGCCAACTGCCCGCTGGCTAACGGAAGAGCGAAAGTGAGAGCTTGTGCTCTCGCCTTTTATAGCTGCGCCTCTTTGTACAAATTCACCACAGAGGACACAGATACCTGCTCAATGAATCATAGCCACGTGGCATGTCAGCCAGGCATAAAAGTCTTGCAACGTTTTCGCGAAAAAGTAACCCAAGAGTACAATTTTCTTAAACACATTAAAATTAATAACGATCCAACGATTTAAATGATTTCTAAAGTAGCATTCTACTCAATATAAAATCTCATATAGTCGATGCTCTGTTAAGTAAGCGATTAAAAAGATTTATTAAGGCTATAGCAGAGTTATTCCACAATATTTAAATTAAATTGATTCCTGACTAAACTGAGTCGAAAACGTTTTGTGAAAATTATCAATATAGGTCAACCGTCGGGATGTATTGTATGACTCTTGAAAAAATGTATATTTTTCTCTCATTTTCACTACCATTGGTTCCATACAAAAGAAGAAGACAGATGACAACAGAGAGAGAAGATCATACCAAAGCTCTCAGCGTTTGACCTACAGTTATAGAGATAAGCGACTACAACAATCATATTTTTGAAGTTATACCTACTAACGAGAGAAGAATAGCTACTGACGCATGTACACGTCGAATGTTATAAATTCACTCACTTTAATACAAGTAAAATAAAAAGATTAAAATCTTACAGATATTTTTACTTAATTATACATATAAATTATTTTGAAGATATGTCAAAGTTTTATAGAAGATAAGTCAGAAATAGTTAAAGCAAATACACAAACTTTGATGTCGCTTATTTCCGTGATATTTTTCACAAAGTGTTTTCACTCATTATCTAGGAATATACCAATAAAATATTGTGGACGAATTCGGCTTTATTCTGTATTTATATTTATAAGGTAATTTTTTCCTTAGTAGAGCGTACACCAATGGGATAGTGATTCAGATAAAACTAATCTAGAATTATAAAGATGTTATTTAATCCAATAAAAATATTAAATCGACCATTTTTTCATTATTTTGTCTAGTTGCCCTTCGAAGGATTTAAAAAATTGTAGATGGATACATTAGTGAAAATGTTTTGCTGATGGTCAACTTAAATAATATTGAAATTTTTATTCTAATTATAATAAATTGAAACAACAAGATATCAACTGACACTTTGGTAAATTTTTTTTAAAGTACTGACAATAGTTTTCTTTTTAAAACGTTCTAATCAAATTTCCCAGTAGCTTTGGAGATATGACGAAAACAAAATAATATTTTAATAGCAATCATCATATTTTTTATGAATATAGTTGATGAATATTTAAAAAAAAATCAAGTTAAGAAAATCAAAATATATGAACCAAACTCAGTCGAAGATATCGAAAAAAATATTCAAAACTTTTAAGCTCAATATCTCAAATCGATGTAGATGTCAGATGATAACCTGTTATTTCAAAATTATATTAGGTATTGATAAAATGTGATAAGAATACTCAATTTCTACTGTGAATATTTGTGTGTGTTACATAATACAAATATTTCCATACTTTTCTGAACAATTTCACGTCTGAATCCAAACGGAATTGTAGAGATAAATAATAATTCTCACGTGGAATTGTAAAGATAAGTAAAATATATCGTGTGGAATTGTGAACATAAGCAATTTTAATATGATATTTTAGTGATATAAATTGGCTTGATTTTTGTAATGTTTACTTGGGTCAAGCCAAAAATAGAGCGAAACTAGCTATTATTATATTAAAATGTGATGCAATCTATAGTACTACTTGAGTGTGAAAAGAGAATGGTATTTAAACATTTGTGAACAAATTGATTTGTGTATTTTAAGCAAAATAGAAAATTAAGAAAAGTTGCTAAGTTCTGTTTATTAATTATGTAAGTAAGGAAAAGTAAGATATGTAAATATGTACTTGTGTGTGTTGGAATATTCAGTTCAGATTCCATTATTTATGTCCAATCATTTAACTCGGACAAAAATAACCATAAGAAAATATAACATTTATTAATAAAATATATGTTAATGTTGTAAAATTTAAATAATAATTATTTAGTATAGCTTAATATTAAGGTAAAAACATTATGTATACAGGGTTATGCAGCGGAATGCGACGATTTTTGACTATTTTAGTATTTTAGAAGTGTGGAGCGATAGCCTAGAAGCAACCGAACGATGCCGGGTGAATATATATATATATATAAATATATATATGCACTTAGTTGTGGAGTGTTCACTTTTTCTACGATAGAGGTTGCCAGTGTGCAATATGTACTAGTTACATTTTCAGGCCTTTCAGTGACGTCTCCTAAAGGTGGAATCAAAATCGTGAGAATAGGGCACCAAATACTTAAAAATACAAATACAAATTAGCATTCTCTTCTTCAGGACTGTTTGTGTACTAAAATTGAAAAAGATAAACCACGCAAGTTTTTTACGGTGAAGGAGTTGGTGAGGGGGGGGAGGGTCGGAGGTGTTTATTATGGAATGTCATCTGAAGGGGATGGAATCTTAAGTGGAGAAATATTCAGTAGTGGGTTGTGCACAAATTTAATATTGCATGGTTCAATTTTTTCAATTTTTAGTACACGAACAATCCCGATGAAGAGAACATTGCTCTCGAAACATGTAGATTGTATAATCTAATAAAATGGTGAAAAAAAAGTGATTTGTGTCTTATTTTAAGATTATGTTTCTTACAAATGGAAATGATCTCCCATGTATACGAACACGCACCTTCATATATCTCTCAATTCAATCCAATCTGCTATATATGCCCTGTTTGCGTTATCTATGTCTTTTCCCGACTGCAGCATGCTATTGGCATTATTCTTCTGTACTGTATATACCACTGTCATCTAATTATATTTGTCTCCTGTAGCTTCTTCCCAAGTGTTCTTTTTAATGGTTGGATAGCTTAAAGTACAAGATCTGCTTTAGTAGCATTTTGAATTCTGACTCATCAGTTACCACGTGAGGAGTCTACGTATAGTTTCAAGCACTAGTACAGAATGAAAGGTCAGTAATATGATGTACTTCTTTTCCTTTTTGTGCCCTATCCGTTCAACAGACGTTGGCTATCATGTTGACTATGTTTACTGCAGCCCGGCATAGCTCTACAGTAGACTGGCCAAACCACTGTCTCAGGTTTTTCTGCTATGATGTTCTCCTTCTTCCAGGGCTCCGATTTCCTGCATTATGAGATGCAAGATCTCGTAATTCTCTGGATGTCTCATCACATGTCAAATGATTTTTCTCATACGATGTACAGATCTGCTTAACTTATGTAAGCAATACCACCGAATAAAACAGGTTGCATCAGATCATCTATGCAATCGACCGCAATTCCATGATCAAGTATGTTCTTATTGAAATAAAGACGAAGACACAGATGTTGTCTTCTCCAAACGCGCCATTATATTTTACAATCATAATTCCTAACCGGCTGTGCTTTTAGCTACGCCCTGCACATCTTAAAACAACTACATTCCACTGTGTAACCTTGTATATATACGTAGTAACAAGAGCATTCTTTTATCAAAAATTCAATGAAATTTTGCATTCGCATGCTTTTCAAAAAATGGTCCAATTCGTATTACATTTGATTTTTTTAAGTTCTAAAAAATATTCTCTTAACTCTAGAGCATTTCCAGTAATATACCAATCACTTAAATTAAAACTAGATTCATTCAAAAAGATTGTAAAGAAAATTTGTCAAAAATTATCGTTCGAATAACGATATTTTCCACCAAATTGTCGCCACAAAAAATGTATTAAATCCAAAACTACCAAATTCCCATACAGCTAAGGTAACACGACTAGGCCAGCTATGCTCCATACCTGTGGTTGTATCTTTTAAGTTTTTGCAGTCCGTATTTGGAGTCCATGTTGCCTTTGGAGACCGGCAGGGACTCCAGGTTGGCCATCAGCAGGTTGATTGAGGACTTGAGCTCTTCTATGTACAAAGATTCCATCTCTTTCAAGACGAACTTCGGCATCAATTTGCGGTTCTGCGAAACCACACAGAATTGTAGAGATAAGTAAAATTTCTCAAGTGGAATTGTAGCATAAGTAATATTTATCGGGTGGAATTGTGAAAATAAGCAAAATTTTGAAAATAGGTGAAAAAAAGAAAAAACAAAGATGTTGCGTATGTAGCGTTTACTGTTGAAGTGAAAATTCTTTGCTTCAGAACAAAATCATAAGACATGTTATTAAACAAAAGATTGATGCATAACTATTTCTTTTCATTGAGATACAATAACTTCTGCAGAATATCAATTCTTTATTTGTGATAATTCTCTTAGGTATAACAAGCGCAAAACTCTTCCTTAAATTTTTTCATGGTCATGTTATCCCGTGTCAATAATTGTAAATATTTTTTTTTTGCTTGGTTTTTTTTTGGAAGGGCTTTTCGTGGTTACCTATTTTACAACTAAAGTCGAGGAAAAAATATTCAAGCGGTGCATTTTTTAAATATTTAAATACTTTCTGCAGAGAAGTTGTAGAACTCAAAAAGTTCTATAAAAAATTGAAGACGGCATATTATTCTTCTATTATTATTTATTTTATTTATTTATAAAGTAGTTTTTTTATAATAAATTGATTATATTTTACAACATTTTTACAGACATTATACTCCCCATAATATGTGCCAAAGCTCGAGCTTATGGGAGGACTATTTACAAGCTAAATTAAGGTATAAAAGCAGAAACCACTTAGAAGTAATATTTTTTTTTATTATCCAGAAACCATTTGAGAAATGTGGGCAATGTTACAATTAATCGTTGTTGAAAATCAAGGATTTGACTTCTTTCTTAAACTGATCGTATTTTGGAATGTACCTTTCTTGAAATTTGTTTTGCGACAACAATGTATTTTATCATTTAACTCCCAAGTATGTATAATGATGTTGTTCCATAGTGGTTCTTAAAGATGGTATCTTTATTTGCCCCTTTGTTCTATGTCTAGTACTTATTCAGTCTAAGGGGTGAGATTTATTTATAAAATATCTTTTGTAAATTTGGCATAGGGAGTTTGTTTTTTATATTTTTGTAAGTGACGGTGCATTAAATTCTTGAAATATATTTACAGGAGGATAGTCATAAGGTTTTTTGAGAATCGTTTTAATAATTATTTTTTGCATTATGATTAATGGCTGTACGGTGGACTTGTAAGCCCTTCCCCACCCAATAATACCATACTGTAAGAGGGACTGCACCAACGCGTAATAAACCATTTTAATGGTATTTTTGTTCAATATATTGCGTAGGTTATAAAAGACATAGATCAGTTTTCTCAATCGTTCCACGGTCTGATTGACATGGTCTTGCCATTTGACATGTTTGTCAATTGTAATCTCAATTATTTAATGTTAGACTTATGATGAAGTTTAGTACACTCAGTGTTGCACATTTTATATATTCAGTTTTTGAAAACCTCTTCTTGGAGTGTGAATAAAATAAATATATTGTATAATTGTGGTTTAACCTAGAACAAAAAACTATTAAATCGAGAAATATAACTGAACCGGAACACAAATTTTAACCAGTGGGACGTTCTAAGCTAAATAAAAAAAAAAGAATTGTGATAATAAATAAATAAATAAAATAAAAATAAAAAGTTACCATCTCACCACTGGTAACAGTGTGGTTAGGTTAGGTTAGGTTAGGTTAGGTAGCAGCGTGGTTAGGAAGATGTGAACAAACCTTCTCCATTTCATTGACCCTCTGCATTCTCCCATCCAGCTCTCTTCTAATGGCCGCTGCTTGCTCGTCTGCGGAATCCAACTAGAAATATAAATGTCAATATTTAAAAAAAGTTATCAAACTTGTTTGATTTGTTATAATAATTAACCAGACTATCGACAGCTTATTTGTAGTCAATGTTTCAGTACTCATAAAAATTTTAGCGTTTTTATGAAAATGTTCTATATTTATTCTTTATGCCGTGTCCTCAAATTATTATTGCTCTGGAAAAAAAAATAAAAATAAAAATAAACGATGTTTAAAAAACGACTTTCGGAATGCGATGTTCCAACCTGATAGAAATGATTTTTTTCAATTCAATTCAATTCATTTTTTTTATATAACATTTACATTACAAACACAAATTTAATTCGTAAATGTAATAAATAAATTAGAAATATATAAACATATATAAAGAAAAGCAAACATTAAACATATATAAAATCATTCACATCAAAGGTGTAAGAGAATCCTTCGGAATACCCCCTTGAAGACATGGAATACATCAATATCCAGAATAATATTGTTCAGCATAGCAGTAGCTCTTCCAACAGGCAAAACCATTGGATATTTAAGTTAACCAATATATCATAGACAGTGTATGTACTGCTCGTCGTTCCATAAAATAAAGTCTGCGACTTGATTTAAACTGGAATAAATTTTTTTTCAAACAAAAGGTAGCTTTTTAAAGCGATAAACAGCATAAAGAGAAAACGTAAATATTTCCGCAGTGTTTGACATATTATGCGCAAAGAGTACGCATGTGGCAAGATTTACAAACAATTTTAAGACACATATATGCTTGTTATAAATTAGCAAATTAGCAAATGAAAGGAAAATTTTGAGGCGTATCTTCGGACCGGTTCTAGAAAATAGACTTTGGCGCAGACGTTACAACAATGAGCTCTATACTCTATTTAAGGAGCCAAACGTCACAAAATTCATAAAACTGGGAAGACTTCGGTGGCTGGGTCATGTGGAGAGAATGTCCGAGCATCAAGCACCAAAGTCCCTGCTGAACTCAAGGCCAATGGGGCAGAGGAGCTTAGGAAGGCCAAAAATAAGATGGAGTGACAATGTCCTCAAAGATATCTCTGCCTTAGAGCTAAGACCCACCAAGGGTTATAGTGCCAAGAATGATGATGATAATGATGATAAATTAGCAGACGTGTATAAATATTTAATAAATTATTTTTATAAGTGACCAGTAGATAATATTTCTACACATTAAATATTATCTGTGTATTTCGAAACAATCTGTACTTCTCGCTGCTTTATATGATCCAGCCATTTGTTTTTTAAGCTGGCCATGGAAAGACATACACCATTTGAAGCGCATTCATATTGGTGTGTCTCGCAGTTAGTAGCGAAAACTATTTAACTCTTAAAAGACTGTGCTAAAAAATACCTTCGGGAACGGTGGTGTAACACAGTGTTACATGATTAAAAATCGACATGGTTTTTAATATGTGATAAAATATACATATGTATGATACAGATAAGACTTTTTAAAGGTGCCTTTATATAACTATGTAAGGTAAACATACATATTTGCATTATTTTAGTAAATTATCATAAAATCATGGCATATCGAATTTGCGTGCGCTCACGCCGACGTATCATTACAAACTGAATTCAACGAAGCGGTCGCCAGGTCACCTCAGTCGCCCGCAGTCCGACTTTGTCTAACACGTGTTACCCGACTCTACCGTACTCTTTCGATATTGTTTTCGCTTTCACCGAAACCCAAGCAAACCCCATCTCTGTCGTACCTGAAATGCGTGGTATTGTCGTGCTCTTTCTTGCTCGATTTAACTGCGATGTGCAATATTCTGCTCTCTTTTACACATTGGCCAAAAATACCAGAGTAATGAATAAATATTTTTTAATTAAAAAATCCGTACATTCGTAACAGCTTAATTTAGTCATTTTGGTGTGAAAATGTCTATTCGATGATTACAAAAAATGTGACGTTTTAGTTTTCGTAAATAAGGTAGATATTTCATATTTTTTATGACATGTAGACCTATGTTACACCACCGACACACAGGAGTTAAAGAAGAACCTTTATGGAATATTCGAGGTTCGAGTCTTTCTCCAGCGGCGTACTAAAAATATGAATATTCCATGACAGACATACCAGGAGCGCATTGAAGAGTAGCTGGTGTTCGAATTTCTTTATGCCCAGGATCTGCTGGAACATGTCGTACAACTGCTCCTTGGACAGGATGCACTCCGCGTTCAGGCTCTGCTGCTGCAGCCGCGAGGGTCTCTTGGAGTCGTCGTCCCCGAGAACACCTGGTGCGACATACAGGCATTCAGTGTCGGGAACCAATCAAGTCGACATGTCAGATTCGTTCATTGAACAAGGACGAATTTTATTTATTTTATTTTATTTTTAATTTAAAGACAATCGACAGGTCAGAATGACCCTAATGGATAATCATTTAGGACAAGGTGATTGATACAGTTACATTTTACAGTAAAACATTAATACATTATACAATATAAGTATAGTACAATATGCGACTACAAGATGAACGAAGTTCACAATCTCCGCACGACATAATAAGCACGTAGGCTCCCAGGTCAACCAAGTAAAAAAATGTATACCCGCGTCTTTGTGGCAGTAAATTTTTTTGTTTAGATTGATTTCCGAAGAGTCCGTCTTTTCGGTCAGGAGTGATATAATTTCTCTCTTAAACTGAGGTTGTGTCGTGTGAAATATGTCGATGTTGGGGTTACATGACGTGACCTCGTTGTACTGGTTAAGCATTCTAGGTAGAGGAGAGAAATAACCTATGCTGGTGTTGTAGACCTTTGTGTGGAATAGGGTTTGGGATCTCAGAGACCGGGCAGGTATATTAATATCTATTTGCGAGAGTATTGAGGGCGAGTCCAGTTTGTTGTTTACTATTTTGTGGAGTGTCATAAGGTCTGTGTCATAAGGAGTATCATAAGGTCATAAGGTCTATCAGATAAAATCACACTGATCGTGGGATTCAATCTATCACAATCATGAGACGAAGCTATTGAAATGGGAAAGTATATGTGATAGCGTAGTTGTATTGAATAAATTAAGCGAGGTGCACAAATAACTGACCTATGCAAAACTTTACAAATTTGATAGATGTGTGGTCGATCGTTACATTACATTGTGTAAAGTGACCACTTGAGCCAGCCAATGACAGATTGTAAGGCCTGTGAACGCCCTAAAAGACTCACACACATATAAATAGCTTCGTCATCTATGTTTATTCTTCTTAAATGAGGATCTCTCTGGGGATAAAATCCAAGTACTTAATTGTGAACATAAGATAGAAGATATTAAAAAATTGTCTGATATAACGTACTTTTACATGTCTGAATTTTAACTATACATTAATTCAACGGTCCCTTCGTAAACAAAGACATCTACAAAAAAGAAATTTTACAGAAAAGAATACAAAGTGAGTGTATTTGTCCGCTTTTACTTAATTTCTCTGAAAAATGTAGAAACATTTTTATATAAATTTTGTATTGCGGAGAAAAGTATTTTCTATGTACTGGTACAAAAAATTCGCTTTTCTTCAGAGCTTACATAGGGTTGAATTAGTAGTTATTATGTCCTAGCGGTATAAAAGTCAGAAATAAATCAATTTTAAATCTAAATTTTTTAAATAACAAATGTGGCAAATTTTCATTTTTAATAACGATATTTTTGTAGAAAGTGCAAATGTTCATGAAAAATGCAACTTAATACAGAGTATTGTTGTGTAGAAGGTTATGTACATTTCGGTCGCGTATTATGGCTGTGAAAACGGCCCCAATCAAGGATAAATTATAGAAGCCTCACAGAGACGAAGCTATTTATATATGAGAAAAGTGGATAGCTTGCAACTTGTGTGAGGTGGCTTAAGTCATCACTCTACACAATGCAACTTTCACCAATATTTTTACTTTTAAAAAAAAATACAGGTAGGTATAATTACCAGTTGCGAAATCTACGTATATTAATTAACTTGGTAATGAGAAAAAAAATAACAACAGACGTCTCTAGCAGAGACCGGAGCAATATACGAATGTTCTTGATTCGAACTATATATAGAACTTTAAAAAAATTGATAATGTTTGGATGTTCTTACGATGGAATTGGTGAACGTTGCATTGTGTAGAGTGATCACTTAAGCCAGCTGATACAGATTGTAAATTCTGAGCCATCGTATAAGATATTTCCATCAACTTTTCTTATACATAGATAGCTTCGTCTTTGTGAGACTTCTATAATTTATTCTTGATTGGAACCGTTTTCACAGCCATAGCGCGACCGAAATGTACATAACCTTCTAAACACCAATACTCTATATTAAGTTGCATTTTTCATGAACACTTGCACGTTTAATAAAAATATCGTTATTAAAAATGAAAATTTGCAACAATTGTTATCAACAAAATTTAGATTTAAAAAATCTTTATAGAGGTGATTTATTTCTGATTTATATACGGCTAGGACATAATAACTACTAATTCAACCCTATGTAAGCTCAGACGAAAAATGAATATTTTGTACAATTACTTTCTTATAAAAGTATTGAGAACAATATATATATTTTTAAATAGAGGATAATTTTGCTTCAATCGAATAAAATGCATTTTTTTTATCTAGTCAAGCAAAAACCTAAGCACGACATGTCCGTACATTTATACATGATGGTACAGTATAATGTCATATTATGTCACATTATTATATTACAAATATATTATCAAACAAGAAATTATTTTTTTCTGTTGCATAAATGATCATAAAATTACCACAAAAACTTACCATAATACTGTAAGTGAGACATAGTTTATGCATATTATTACTATCTGTGGATTCAGGAAATGAGTACTTACGTCCAATTTTAACGAAAATTAGTTAGTAAAACTATTTTAAAATCTTTTTAATAAAAAAATCATAATAAAATATACATTCTTTATAACCATACTAAAAAATACACCATTCAGTGATGGCAAAAGGAAAAAGGTAGATTTTGTATTAAGTAAGAGTAGTGAAGATACCTACTACTGCTTTTCGATACTCAGACTTCGACAATCGAGGTTGTTTCTATTTAGTACCGAATAAACTATACGAAGTACGAAACAGATCTTTTACTATAGGTCGACCACAATCGAAAGCTCATTCCCTAGCTTTGTCCGGTAAGAAGAGAGCGGGGGAAAGTTGCCTGGCAAACCCGTATTACAAGCCTCAATATGATATTCCAGATATATATATATTTTTTAGTTTAAAAAAGGTTACTTACTTACTAGAAAAACTTATTTTGTGTTCATTTTTTGCATCGTAGCAACACACATATTTTTTGCGCACATTCTTTTGAATGCGGTCTAGCTATAGGAGACACACCGAATCCGTACAGATGCTCACGACATAACAGTATGCGAGTGTTTCTTAGTTTTTTCTCTACGACCAATATTAACTGAGTAACGATATTTTCAAAGTTTCTTGAAAAAACATATTTGAACTAATAAGTTTTAGTATCATTGCTTCCTCTAACATACTTATATTAATAGCAACACATATTTTTTACTCCCTTTCTTTTAACTCATAGCGTCTGCGGTTTGTTATCTGCCGAAAAAACTTTGGATCGATTTTTAACCCCTTTACCGTGATTCAATCGAGCTGAAACTTTGCAGGCAGACTCGAGGCGACGATAAAAATAATCTAACAAATTTTCGTTAAATTTTTTTAAATAATTATAGTATAATTTTGGATTTTACGAAATTTTAATGTTTTTTTCAAATTGGCATCAACACAAATTAGTAATGACCCCGACGCGTGCAGTAGGCGCGAAACCTGATTCAATGAGAAAGGGAGTATAATAAAAACTTGTTTTTTATGGGTTAGTTTTTAACCTGCGATCGGGGCAATTATGACCCAGCTGTTGTTGCTTTGTGCCATAAATCATTTTAAATTATTATATTTATTTATTATCTAAAATGGACCCAGACGAGCGTCGACGAATTATGGCCATACTTGAACAGTCTTCAGAAAGTGACGAAAATGATTTTGAACGCGAAGATCACGTCAGTGTTCGTAGCCAAGAAAGTTATACTGAACAAGGAATGTTAGCAGGATTAACTGAATTTGGAATGACTGCGACAGGACGTCTATCCAATGATGTCCTAGTGAGGAATGAAAGGAACTTCGGATGCTTCCGAGAGTTCGTTCGGGTGTGGGTGTCCCGTTGGGAAATTCTGAGGGGATCTATGTGATAAGTTTTCTTGCGTATTGGTGGTTTGACTCTGTCATTCCCCGGTGTTGTGTTAATGTGTGGGCTCCTGCATTGGACGAAGACCTGCCGGTCCCGTGCTTCCCTAGCCGGATATCCAAATGTATTTTTATTATTTTTTATTTCGTCTTTTTCCCAGTTTAGGGGGTGTCTGTTTGACCTTAGCCATCACCGCGAAATTCGTCTACTGTGTATTATTTTTCTTTTTTTGTTATTACTATTTCCTTGTTATTGTAATTATTTATGTATTTCTTTTATGCAATAAAGTCGTATCTAATAGTGTCGGTCTGTGAATGGTTTTGTTTAAATATGCTTGGGTCGTATAAACCTCGCACCGGTTTGTACGACCCATACGGGGCAGCACGGTCTTGCATTGCAAAAAAAAATGACAACCTGAAGACGAATGAGAAGGACCGATATGGGAGCTTTTGCTCATAAAACGGTCCTGGGTAAGCAGTGGGTACCATTCACATGAACAAGGAATAAGTGATAGTGAATAAGACATTCATGCAGAGCAATCTGTCGTGTAATTATAAAAAAAAAAAATGTATAACATTTCACGAAAAAAGTCTTCATCTACTTCTTCTTTTTCTTTTAGTAGATCTGTTGATCTGTGCTACAGAAAACTGCGCCTCCTGGGATGACGAGGTCCAGCTATCCCTCCATCTTTTCGGTGGCCTTCCCGGTGGGCGTCGTCCAGAGGGGATTTCGTTCGCTGCTGTATGCACGAGTCTGTCACTGCCCATTCTGGCTACGTGATCCCGCCAGAATCTCCTTCTGGATCTACTCCATCGTGAAAATTTTCCTTGTGTCTTCATTTCGGACACGGTCGCGTAGAGTTTTTCCAGTAATGGATCTCAGCACCTTCATTTCAGATGCTTTGAAGAGTGAGTCTATTGGTGCGGACAGTGTCAGCCCGTATGTCATAATAGATCGTGTGTCTTGTATATTTTGACTTTACTTTCAATATGCATATTTTTGTTTTTCCAGATCAAATTCTTGAGATACCCTGATACGGTGGATGCTCTGCTAACTTGCTCTCGGTACACATATCCCTATAGCTACAGATTTCTACACCTAAATATTTGAAGCTCATGAATTATATGACGGATAAATTAACAATATTCAGCTTACATCTTGATGGTTGTTTTTATATTTTAAAATTTGGACACAAAGATTTTTTGAAAATTCCATTTGATATAACCGCGGTTAAATAGTGTCGTTCCGTATCGCGCCGTTCTCGGAATTCCGTTCTTAAGTCGACCTTTTTTTTGAACCGGCAAAAACAGATGCGCGTAAACAACGCATTCCTGTTTTACCGCGCTATTTAAAAATTATATTATTGCCCTAGAATAAGATTATTATTTTAGAATAAGATAATGGCTTTAGAATAAGATTTTGTATGTAAATATCATTTGATAGCTTAGGAAACAAACAGTACTTGATATTAAATCCGCCAATGATACTCGCCACCCGCGGCCTCCAGGAGTGAATACGACGAGTGTTTGTGAACGATATGTTTTTTTTGTGGTGATAAGTGACAAAGACACGATAAACTGATGCAAATTCGGACTGCTTGCGTTCAGGCTAGGATTAGTTTTAGGTTAGTGATATTTTTTCTAGTTGATAAGTCTAAAGATAAGAATTGTGTTTAGTTAAAAATAAATTGTGTAAATATTTAAATATTGGTGGTTGGTGTTTTAAATTTCCCACTCCCCTCCCTTGGCAAAGGCATTTTAATTTTGATACAGAGAGGACGCGAAGCGCCTCGCGACGATCAATCGTAGCAGATTGATTCGCGTTCATATCACATTCAATGAATTTTACGTAAGTACTTTAATACTGATTCCACAGATATTTCGTATTATTTGGTAAATATAACAGCAACTCCTGTAGAGAGGCTTTAAAAAGGGTGTTTATTAATGATAAATATTCATTAAAACGTAATGTTGTCACGAGATTGCAGAAGCAGAAGCAGAAACAAAAAGAATTTCACGAAATCGAGAATTTTTCAGCAGTCTGCACCTTTTACAATAAATTGGAAATTGCTGCAACGGTCTGGAATAATCTACTTGATTCTGGAAACATCGCGAAACAATATTGACTATATAAGAATGTGACAGTCCCGTAGCGAGTGCGAATTGCGAAATTGGTGTGAATACAAGAACGGTGCTCCGATTAAATTCGTATCCAGTGACTTTGGTAAATAAATAAAAGTTTAACTAATTTAATGTGTTTTCTTAGCCTCCCACAGCCACGATCTCGTGACAATATTACAAATTTGAAATATATATTTGTACAATCAATTTATCAGTGGCAAATTTGAAGGTGGCTTGTTAACTTATCTGCACAGAGAATGAAATTGTGCCTAAAACAAACAGTTAAAGGTATTTTCACAATTTTAGAGTATATTTGTGAAGAACATGTGAAGAATGAACAAGAATATCTGAAAGAAAATAAAGAGTCAAAAGAAAAAATGTGATAATTTCAGAAATGTCTGTATATGCAGTTTTTTTTGAAAATATGATGGTTTTTGGATAGGAAAAATGAACAAATAAAGAAACGCCATGCCGTCATGCAAAATTGCAACATATTAATTTCTACATAATCCCGCCATACAATACTCAACATGCTTTTTTCGAGTTGGGTTCAATTTAGAGTACTGCAAAGGAAGCAAGATTTTTCAATTGAGTAATATAATTTTTGATATTTTAAACAAATTAAATGAATCACTTCTAAAGATAAACAAAAAATCAAAAGTTCCGCCACGGTTCTGCTCTCTTAGAATATATATATCATAAAACAATGTTGCTTGAAAAATACCGATAAAATACTTTCTTTACTGATACTTAAAAAATGCGAAATACTAAAAATTTCTTAAAACCAAATTAATTTATCAACTAGAAAGACATACAGAAAAATCTAATCCACAAAAAAATATTTTGGCCACTACTGGGATTCAAACCCGGGTCACCTCCTTTCCGGGGCCGGTGCTCTGACCACTAAGCCATAGGAGTCTTGTAGATTTTTTGTAATTTGAACTACCGTATCAAAAAAGTGGATTGCTCTATGGACAAAAATAAAAATTAATTACATATAAGGTCGATATATTCACGGAAATCTATTTCTATTTTCGAAATGAAAAAATTTCCAAAACATATGCCGCTAGCTAGGAGTTTTACTACCACCTGTATATTTTTCATTGTGATTCATCTAATTTATTTTAATGTAATATATTTCTTTATTTCAATCGATATTACATATTAATTTTAAAAAATTAAAAATGTATTTAGGGCTTTGAACGTGGCAAAAAAGAAAACCAAGAAATATGGGAGATTTTATTTGAAATATGTTTTTTAGAAGGCTTTCCAGGTAAAATGTGCCACAAAACAGCGTTAAAGAGCGGTGTAGACAGTTCAAACATCAAGTGTGTTGAAGTCTAAGAGACAGGGTCGATCTTTGTATCCACTCTGACGTCTCAAGCGTCTCACTCTGACGGTGATTCAATGAAAATTACTCGTATTTTTGGGCATTGCTCATGTTCTTGCAGCTAGCACTTTTATCGTTTTTTTGCGGTATCTTAAAAAGCTGGCAAATTGTCCAAGGTCCCTTGTTTAGTAGAAAAAATTGTAGGAACTGTATTGAAATGCCTCACACCTCCATCAAACACCGTTCGCAAGAACTGGGTTTATCTCATTTTTTGTACACCTTTGTCCAGTTTGCCTTCGTTCAATTGTATTCAAATTGACTTTGAATTTTATAAAAATCTCCCACACTTTTGGCGTACATTTAATATTAATTTAAGTGTTATTCAACTGTATTAATAAATAAATATATAAGACAACATTGTTAAAACATTATATATGCAACTTTTACAACATGCAAAGAACATTCCAACATATTTTTAGTAAGAAAAAAAGCAATAGTATTAGTATTGTGGGTGTATTTTAAATGCATAATGGTTCAATAAAGATTTGAGGTTTATTTTATTATTGTAATAATAGTGGTATTGAAATAAACGGTTATTTTATACGAAGCTCGAACGATATATACGATTCTCGACGTTTTTTTGGAATACGCTATGATATTATTCCAGCGAATGTACAATATATCAATTTCACATAAACAAGTTGTTACAGAGTTAATTCACAATGCCTTACAGGTAAATTCCTGCCAACATCTTATTGAGGTAAATTCAGGCCGGCCACCCTAACGAAAGTACTAAAGGGCGCGGCTATAAAAGGGAAGAGCGCAAGTAAATATCGATATAAGGACATTATTTCTTTTACTTTAACGTATAATTTAGGCAGAAATCTGCGCATTGTGTAAGTATTGTGGAGTAGCTCGTTGCACATTATAGTTATACTTTTTGAGGCGTGTTAAGAGTGACATTTCAGGGTGCAACGAAATATTTTCACACCGTAAAGTCATGACTCACCAATCAAGAGCATAGATAGTGGTAATCCGAATTATATTTAACCAACAGCAATTCATATTAGTGACGACATCGAGATGTTTGAAAATCGTGTTAAGAAAATTGCATACACTCCAGGCGCAGTTAGTGTTGATATTTTTTATTTGATGATGTAGCTTTCATAATATAATTGTTATCGACTTCATAAAGTGTTATTATGGTAATTGAATTATGTTTCATTTTCTCTTTTTTATATAAGTAAATATAATTCGGCACTTGGGTATTGTATTTAATGTGTATTTTAGGTTCTCTATCTGTGGATAGAGATCAATTATTGATGAAAATTGTAGTTTGTGTTGTTATTGTTCCAAATCAAGGTATACAACACAGAATTCGTTTTTTAAGGTATGCCAAACAAGTATAAATTTATAAGTATAATTTTTTAATAACACTTGTAATTTTCATGAATAGGTTGCATCGCGAAAGAGTCACCCTGCATGCATGGGGCGATCCAAAATTAGCAGTGGCGGGGTGTTAACATATTAACATCCCACTCAAGCCCACGCGCTCCTCCCTCAACCCACCTCTCCCCCTTTATACCTCTTCGATCCCTCTCAACCCCACACCCCTCTCTCAACAACTCTCCCCCTATCCCAACACTACAAGCAAGCGAGAAAGGGTGAACGAGAGAAGCAAACAACTATGTCTAATTAAATAAAGGAGTGCTCAAGCTAAGAAATATGACAGAAAAATGATTAGTTTTTTTTTAAAGACATGAGCGTCCTTACCTGTTATCCCTGTCGGACGAATGGTGTATTAAGTGAGTGCAAGGGAGACAGATAGACACATTTAACACCCAGCATACAGACACATATAACAAGCAAAACGATAACATTAATCAGGGCACTCAAGGGCAGTTTCACCATCCACATCAGCTTGAAACTTTTCGCTTCAATATCAGACTGATCTTTATATTACAAAGTACTGATCTTTATATGAGGGGTATAAAAGCAGAGGCAGCAAAGCCCCGTTAAGGTGTTTCTGAGATAAATACAAAAGGCCTTTTAACTACTCAAGGAAATTTCTAAGGATTATACGAAACCTACATCTTATTGGAAATAAGTTTTTAAAAACAATTGCCACCACAGTTTTATTTTTATACAAGTGTATAAATAAATATTTAACTTTCAAATATTTATAATTCTATGGTTGATACCAAACAGAGAACATTTCTGCTATTCATATTTACATAATTGGATATTATTTTGTCACGTGACATATCCTTGAGGGTTGATTGGTTGATGTGGATATTTCTGTTACTGTATATTATAGATATCTCACAGAGACGAAACTGTATTTCTTATGGGAAAGTAGGTATAGAAGTCATTTGGGTGTACATAGGACTTATGACCTATCTTATGGTTGGCTTAAGTGATCATTTTTGCCAACCATAAGATAGGTCATAAGTCCTATGTACACCCGAATGACTTCAATACCTACTTTCCCATAAGAAATTCGTCTCTGTGAGATTTCTATAATATACAGTAATTGATTAATAATGTCTCTGTGACACAAATCCAGCACTGTTCTGAAAGATTTGAACAAACTCAAAAATATTCTGGATATTTCTGTCTTTGCTTTGAATAAGGTTTAAATCAAATACTCGGTGACTGCACTCAAAACATTTTTTTGTAGTTTTCTGGGATATTCTAACGTGAGATATCTGACCTCACTCGCCGACGTTTCGGATCCCATTGCATACTTAACCATAACATCAACACTTACTCGTCTCATCAGCCCTGATGATGAACCCTGGAATGCGATTTGAAAAGTCAACCACAGAGGTCAGATACACACGGCAGAAAATCCTAGAAACTACCGCGCCGTGAAAACCTGAGGACATTTTTATTGCTGCCTTTGCTATTATACCCCTCATATTAGATTTACATATTAAACTAACCTTGCTGCTATGGTGCACCTAAACTATTATGATGAATTGAATCAACACCATCACACAACTGTTAAAAAATATTAACTAATCGTGTTTTTCAATCACTCGTAAAATATGCAAATATTTCATAATGATATAGATCAGTGCAAAATGTTAATTAAAAATGTATCTGTCAAATGTTTTTATCTATGCATGACAGTTTACATGACTATTTGAAACAATTTCGCAACATTTATGCATTAGCCCTTTATACAACGTGTGTATTTGAACAAGTTTGCAACATGATGATTGTTGGACCATATTTTAAAAAGTTTCAGCTGATGAGGATTCAAAATAAGTAGTAGCAACCAATCAGTACCGAGCAAGGATATATATTTTCGAGTAGGATGAATGTTTTCATGAGAATTTCAGTCAGCAAAACATTAAACTTAAAGAAATGTATAATTTTTTTTCAGTTTTTTTTTGACTGATAAAAATGATTAGAACTTTTAGAATTCATGAAAAATTATAATGTTTTATAAAGAGGTGTGATCTATATGTCAAAATTAAAGAAGTCAGACACTTTTGAAGATTTATGCTTTAAGGATGTAAGTAAGCCATTTTTAGAGTAAGAATCGTTTACGTATTCTATGACACGTCTGTCTGTCTGTTCATTACTTCCTGTAACGTCCGTAACTTCTATTTGTAACCGTTTTCCCGCTTTTCTTTTTTTCATCCCTTTTTTCCTTTTTTATTGATAAATGTTTATTATTCTTTAGGAACCGACAAGTAAATGTAACCGCAAGTATTAACATAATTGCAAAAACACCTAATGCCTCACGTAATAAACGTTGAAAAAGGGGTCTGATGATAGATTATGACTAAAGAGACGTTAGTGATTTTATATACCTGGGATCTCATATCTCAAGAGAATTGGTATGGTAAAGTCTATGTCGAAACTGTCAAAATTTGTAAGAACGGCTCCAGATTACGGCATGTACTACGGCAGCTGCATGCCCAAAATCATATTCACATATTAATGCCATAAAATTATCTGTCGAATAAAGCTAATTTCATGGATATAAACAACATTTCTCTGTAATTTATTTAAATTTAAAATTCTCCGCCTCCAAAAAAACAACCCTATATATCAACCTATAAATATTGCAACATTGAATTGGGTCAAGTATGCATGAAACTGAAATCATGTTGCATCAGCGTGAATCATATTCCTGCATATCTAGCTCTGTCTCCTCCACTAAAGAAAGCTTTTGAAAGAAAGAGACTGTTTGGAGACTTTTTTCTTTGCTCTTCACTGGGGATATACAGGGAGAAAGGCATATCAAATAAAATGGATAGACCAAATCGAACAGCCAAGAGATAACCGATGCCTCGCTACTCGTTCCTCTATCGAGGTCCAGAAACAATTTATTATTCCTCAGGGAACAACAATTGGCTACCCTCAACTTGTTGGTGAACATTTCTCGGTCGTAATTGTTTGAACAACCTGAGATATGTATAATGTATAATGATGGAGCTCAAAATCATGAACTGTAAGTCAATCACTGATATATTTTAGTCACTATCACTAACGGTGATCGAGTGTCTGAAAATATCACGATTGCTCATGAATTATAGTATTGCAAATCCTTAAATAACTGTATTATCTCGCAGACATCCTATTTAAAATAAAAAATATAATTTATCACCTTTCTTCTTGATTCAGTAAAGTACCGTGTCTCTCTCCCTCATCGTCATTTCATCTTTGTATCATGTGACAAAATGTAGAACATTCTTAACCAAACAGCAATGGACCTCAACTGTCAATACCTTCTTCAAAAAACAACAGGCAGACTTTTTAAATGTGGCGACAGTTAAGCTTGTATCCAAGACACAAAAATGCTTTGAGGATTAGATTATAGTTTGAGGCATATTTTCATTATAATTAGAAACCTACAGAGATGTACATAATACTTCGTTAATGTTAATGAAATCTTACTTTAAAAATGGCTCTCGTACAAAAATCTGTCAAAAATTCAACTATCGGGGAACAATTAACTGTATCCTATAGGACACTAAGTAGGATTTTTATAACTTAGATTTGTACAAAAATGTGAATTAGTCTACTCAAATGATGCTTAAATTCTGGGAAAATGTTACAAATTCATTGAAACTTTTTTCAACCATTTTACAACATAACTTGTCAGACAACGACAATTTTGCAACATTGGTCGATAAATATTTCAAGACTGCGCTTCGCAGTAATTTTGTTTAAATTGTATTTCTTGAATTCAAATGTAAATGTCGATATATATATTTATGATAAAATGCAAGCCTTGTATCAAACTAATTACTATGTTGAATATTTGTATTGCGATGATGTCGGAAGAAGAGAAAATACTTTGAGGTTACGGAAGATTATGTCTAAATTACGCAACACCGAAGGCCGAACGCGATGCGGTGGTGGCACATACCTGTTCCCTTCAAGATACAATCAAACTTTGCCAGCCATGACGTCAGCACTGTTTCTTTGCTGAGGCCGTCGATCTCTGGTAACGATCTGTAATCAGAATGATTAAATTAAATTATTAGATTAAATTGAATCAAGATTGTCTGTTCTAAAATCCCCTTAATTGAGGCTGGACCAAAAACGCATGTATCGGCATTTTTGTTGAAAAATGTGGTATTTATTATTCATTTATATCAGGATTTATACGCTAAACTACAATCCTTTGAGGACGATAGCTTTGATGTTTGTATATGGAATACGGAATTAATAAACTGAAAATTATTTACAATAATTAAGAAAATATTGGCATTAATCCAACAGGTCACAACCAAAAAAATCGTTGTCAGTGTCATATAAAAAATAAATAGATTCTGAATGTATGCAGAATAAATTTTCATACGAGTAAAAAGGTAGCATTATGATGATGACACTGTACTAAAATAATTAAAATATCTTCAATGTAAATAAAGTTATAAATTTGCAACATTTTTTTATTTATATAAAGAAATAAATTTAAAAAAATATATTGTATTCATTTATATTTTTCCTGCTTTAAGTTTAAAATAAAGTAAAAATTAACACACTTCCCGTCATCGAGCTGAAATTTTGAACATCGACTTGATGTATTCTTAGTTACATTTAGAAAGATTACTCAGATGTTCGCGCAAGAACCTACGTCTGGTATTATTCTAAAATTATTTAAATCATGGAAGCCTCAGAATTTATCTAATATTAATAGCTGGGTGTTATTCTGTAAAATGATTTTGTTTGTTGTTAACTAAAAAAAGTGGAAAAATTATAAAAATATGACTTCAGAATGGTTTTATATAAGTTTTGGGTTCATTAAACGTATTCAGATTGTAAACAAGCTGAAACCGAGACCTCGCATATAATATAATGACAACTATGTTTATAACATGTATGGTTTAAAATAATGGAATATGGTGGCTTTTACTTTGTGAAATCCATTTTAATAATTTTTAATAATAACACCGCAGTCTGTTTTTTTTTCACTAGTTCTATTTGAGAATTATAGTGCTACATATTTCGGGCACCTCCGGTTTCTCCTTCATGCACTTCATTCATTCCACACATTTCAGTCTACACTAAAGAGTGTTGGGAAGGGTGTCTAGTTGGTGAGAAAAAAGGCGCCTTGTGTTTTTCAGTTTTTTATGAATTTCAAGTGTTTCTAAATTATGTTGTTTTAGTCCGTATGTCTGCGTATGTATATTTATATTTATATTGTTTAATGTGTATTTAATGTTTATGTATATTTATATTGTTTAATGTGTGTTTGTTTCCTATAATGTGGTTAGAACATTCTGAAAAGTTATTACTAGTGAGGCACCTTTAATGTTCTTTGAATCTAGTTTCTATTGATATGCCTGTTCGTTCATATTAGTAACATTTGCGTGAACCTGATTCTCTTCTCGATGTTGTTCTTGAAGACCTCTCTGAAGTCGTGGTGGCTGCAGGCGCCGGACCTCACCATGTCCTGGATGCGGTCCGACTTGAGGAACACGTCGTGGTAGCTCTGCACCGCGTTCTGGAAGGCCTCGTCTGCCAGGATTTGGGTCTCGCCTTTCAGAAAAGCCTGAAAGGTATTTTATTTTCAATTTAGTTTGGGATTCATAGGACTTATTTGAAATAAGTAGAACAAAATAAGAGATAGGAATATTTAATTCAGATTTGACAGAAACAATACCTTGAACGAATTAATGTTTTGTGCTCCCTACATTTCCTTCCCCGCCACTACCTGTCAGGCAATCAATGACTTTGGTTTGGAACAGTTTAAATGCCGGTAACAAAATTAGGAAAATACCTTTGATAAAATACATACAGTCCAATAACATTCTGGAGGTAATCTACAGACCCAAAAGATGACGGAATTCGGTGATCCTAGTTTCCGTTCTGGCGCTTGATCGCAACAAAACCCAACGGAAAAATTAGATCAAACAGGATACCAGCCCAAGGTGCCCGAGCTAAAGTAGAAGAAGTTCATAGTCTTGGGCCAAAGAATCCTCTCAAGGATGAGCCGACCATCTTCGATGGTTCCGCCGATCCCGGTACTTTAGTACATCACATTACATTTGCCGTTTCCCAATCTTCTTATTCTTTTTATTTTTCTTTTAGTAGATTTGTTGATCTGTGATACAGAAATCTACGCCTCCTGGGATGATGAGATCCGTCTACTCCTTCATTTTTTCGGTGGTCTTCCCGGTGGGCGTCGACCAGAGGGGATTTCATTCGCTGCTGTATGCACGAGTCTGTCACTGTCCATTCTGGCTAGGTGATCTCTCTAGAATCTCGTTCTATACCATCGTGGTATGTCCTCTATTGTGTAGGTTGCCCTTATGTCTGCATTTCGGACACGGTCACGTAGAGTTTTTCCAGTAATGGATCTGAGCACTTTTATTTCAGATGTTCTGAGGAGTACTTTGGTGCGGACATGTATGCGAATAGGTCACACACATGTCTTGCATATATTGGCGTTGCTTTCAATATGAATATTTTTGTTCTTCCAGACCAAATTCTTGAGACACCCTGAGACGGTGGATGCTTTATTAACTTGTCCTCGGACTTCAGTATACAGATCGCTATGGCTACAAATTTCTTCACCTAAATATCTGAAGCTCGTGACTTGTTCCACAGGCTTCACTTGTTAGCTGTTTTGATACTGCATTTCCCAATCTAATCCTCCTAAAAATATCCTAACTAAATAAATTTAAATGACACTTTATAATTTCCCTGAAACATGGCTTGTATGGTTTGATATGGTTGTCTCTATTGGTAATAAAAATAGCTGAATACTCTTACACCATCAGACTTCACTGAGAAACGCCAATGTACACAGGCGATCACAAATCACATACATCCATACCACCGAAATGTCACATACCTGGATTATTATAAATCTAATTTTATGATTGTTGGGCAAAGCAAAGAGGGAAGCAGGGAAGTTGGACTCACTGATCTTATCCGAAAAATTCCTCCTGTTCCACTGTCTCTTCAGGGTGGTCTGCATTAATAATGTGCTTCATCACATGCACCATTGCAATTTTAATGGTTATGAACCGTATGGAATTATGAATTCCGATATGTACTTAGATGCGTAAAAACAACAATATTTAATCAATTCTCACAGGCGCCACAGGTATAAGAGGAATACAGAATCAATTCGTTCAAACTGGACACTAAGGTAGGTACGAAACAATGTTATTACCTGAAACCTGGCCTGGATGGTCTCTAGTTGGTGCGGTGTAACCTTGGTGTGCCTTCTCGTCATGTCCGTTGGCTGCTTAGCATTGAAAGGGTAAGCTACGCAACGGGACACAAACACGTACAGCTGCAATCTTCTCTTCCTCTCTTCTTCTACCCTTTCTGCTCTCTCCTAGAACCACATAGATAACTTTTAAAAATGGTAAGATTGAACAATATTTTAATTATCTAAAATAAAGTTCTTGTTTCCTTTCATATGTTTCAGACACCTATTTGTGTCCATGTAAATGATGGGATTGTAACAAACAAATATGTGGTTTAATTTAAATATGAATTGTTCTTGTTACCTGCGGATCTTGACTATCCTTGTCTGATTGGCTGGCTGCTGATGGACTTGGTGAGGGAGCAAGAGGCTGTGGTCCACTGCTGGAAGAATACAAATCTTCAGTCACATTATTTGATTCCTTGAGTGCATACAACCAAAATCATTTTCAAAGTTATTTTGTTGCCAGGAAAATATTAAATACTAAGCTTTCATCGTTGTTTCATATTATAATTGTGGGGTGTAAAAACAAAGTCAGCAATATCCGGAAAATTAAAAAACGTTTTAAATGCAGTTAACGAGGAGTACTAATTTAAAATGTAGTGAATTTTATATTTTATTTATCTATCCCTTCCAAAATCATGTTTCCTGTAAATTTATAGGCTATGTTTCCTATAAAACGTCGAATTCAGTACTCGATGACAGCGTCAATTTTTTTGAGTATTTTTGGGTACTTTGCTTTTATACTCTACAATCATCTTAGAGCTTAAAATAATACATCGAATTTCGAATAAACTGTGGGAATGTTTATAGGTCAGATATTTTTATTTCTCATCGGAAAATAAGCTCCGAGAGCAAGTGAAGAAATTATGCAAATATGATGTAGCACAAGGAACTCGAGCAAGGAAAGCCTGTGGGCGTGGAAGAGGTCCGCCCGATCCGATGGCGGAGACTCGAATGAAATGATACTGCAGCTAGCCTCTTATTTCCCCAGAATGAAACATATGAGTGAAGAGAAGAGGTTAAATAAAATACATGAAGCGAGTGTTGAAAGCAGCAGAAACAGAGGGCGTCCGCGAAAGACCTCGTGTGACCAGGTAAATCAAATATTGAAGAACGATGCTTTTAAAAGCTTCAACAGCCGAATAGTGTGCATGAGAATATGAAAGTGGATGAGGCAAAAATGGTGTTCCAGTACAGAATAATGCGGCGTTCTATCCTCTTTAGAACATGTATTATCAAAAAATGGGAGGTACAAAAACGAAAGCAGACAAAAAACGAAATGTGGGCAGTCCACATTAGGCAGACTAGGAAGAATAATGCAGCCATTCAGTGGTATTCGATAGGAATCAGGAGACGACACACGACCGTTCGGGAGGTCTTCTTCTAGCAGAGAATAGAAAATTACTGATGATGATTAGGTTTGATTCATATAAATGATTAGAAGAAGCAAGCTGTTTGACTTGGGACTTGCTTGTGGGCCATGGTGTGCTTGTAGCCGCTTGAGGCAGACACCGGAGCACCTACTAAAGGAATGTCTCATTCTTAACGATAGTCGGAATGATCTGATAAGGGGGAAGGTGGAGTTGCCTTCGGAAACTCTGACCTTCTCAGGAATGCAAGTAATGTATCGTGCTTCAGATCTTTCATTCGTGTGGGTATCTCGCTGGGAAATTCTAAGGTTCTTCCTGTGGATGTGACTGTTGTGTGCTGGTATTTCTTTTACCAGCTATTTTCATCTTTGATCCAGTTGGCAAGATTTTTTCTTTGTTTTAAATCCGTTCCTGTGACGTCATAAGCGTGATATCTACCGTGGTTTATGTCTGCCGGCAGTGGTTTTTCGGGACTAGCGAGTCCTTTTTTGTACAAATTTATTTTCATTTATCCCTCAGGGGAGTGACTATTGTACCTAATTAATATTGTCGAAAGCGTAGGGCCGTCATGGGAGCTATTGCTCATAAAACGGCCTTGGGTGTGTGGTTGGTCCCTCTTTACTGATGATCAGCTTGTTGGTGTAGTGCTCGTCTAGTGACCTGGTTGATGGCTCGAGCCCCATTTCAAGACAGCAGAATGTTGCGTTTAACTTATTTTGAAAATAGTAAGAAAATTGATCTGACACATGTTCCGTGATCGCATCCCTATTAAAAAAAATGATGATGATGAAATATGAGTATACTACCTCAATTAACGATTCGTATATGTTAAACCAAATTAATTTATTTTAATTTACAAGTCACGTTTAACAGTGTCAATATTCCAACTTAATTGACAATTCAGTGTGAAGACACATCAACAAAACAATTCATTGTATTGCTGGTTGAATTTGCAATATCTAAATGAAACAGCTTCATGTTTAGTGGAACGAATTTGAGAATCAGTAACTCGGCAATAACGTACGTCGTAACTCAATTGTACGGGGACATTCGAGTTGCTATCATCCGTCTTCTGTATAAATAAGATAACCTTATTCCTTAAGCATACAATTATCTCTGAATATATTAGGCAACTTGACGTCTCTGTCCTTTGGACGAACTGTGTGTATAATATTTAATACTGTAATTATATTTATGTTGCAAATTATTCAGTTGACTTTCGACAAATGAAGTGCAAACATTCTCAACGCGTTCGTATTTCTGAATAAGTTATCCGAAATTATTACGAAATATTCATATCAGTTTTGGTTTGCAATCCTGTTTCGGTTGAATGTAATTACGTATTGTGCAGTTTCTGACAGACGTATTTCACCAAAGACGAAGGACTTTATTCTAAATTACATAAATAGGTTAAGTACGAAGAAAATTCGAGTAGTTCGTGAAGGCACCGGTTCCAAGGAAAATAGGTCTTATACACTGACTTTTTTTTTAAATAGAGATGCGAACATGGAATGTATGTCACATCAATATTCTTACTATTCTCAAAATAATAAGCTTGTATAATAAAATAAATGCTTGTGCTATGAAAACAGGACTAACTTGCTGGTATCCTGGGATGTGGCTCAATCCATCAACGATCACTAGGCGAGCATCATGACAACTGCATCAATAAGCTACTCTATACATACACTTCTCAAATCGCGTTCAATCTAGTTCTAATTGAATTAAAAAGACAAAGGAACTGAAGACCTAATACAAAACGACCGATCACATATCGGAGCTGCCAGCTAATGTCGAAAAAACTAAATTGTATTAAAGTAATCCGTTTGCTGAAATTTTTTTTTCTCTATATTAACATTAATGTTTGCGCTTAACAAATGATGAACTAAAGATCAAAATGAACCGTTGAGACATGAATTGTATGGTTCGAATAAACGGGGCTTTTCGACTCATTCTTTTTGGTGATACAGATCCATTGACACATTTAATACGCACGCGCACTGAAAAAGTACTCTGAGGTGAATACGGTTATGGGAAACTGTTGTTACAGCCAAACACTCTCGGTACTAGGCAATACCAGCTACCATTGAAAAACAGCAGTACGCTGTTTTTTAGCAAGTCCAATCAATATACCTTTGTTATATACCCGAGTGCAGCGAGAGGGGCAGCAGTTAAGAGATCAAATCAGGAATGCCGTCATCCTAGAGGACCTTGGGATGAACTCGATAGTGATTCAAATAGAAAAGCCTCAGCCATGTTATCTCGAACAATTCCTCCGCATGGAAAACGGAGAACTTCCTTAACAGATTTTTTCATCAGTTCCAGACAGAAGAAGACCTATAGGATGACCCAGGAAAACATGGAGAAGGCAGTTGGAATTAACTGTGGCCCTAACTGAACGGTAACGGTGAAAGAGGCAGGACAGAGAGCGGCGAAAGGGTTCAATCTAAATTTTGTGCGCGGTGAAGGATGCGCGGGCCGACAGACAGCGTGTGAGCGAGAGCATATATTTATAAGCCACATATTCCCACAATTTTGCTTGTAACTCGAAATTGTGAAGAAACTTGTGATTGTATTAATTATAATTTATACTAATGCCATGTCACGTTGCTTCTAATATTCTAATAGTTAATAATATCGAGGAGGTCAATTAATTTCCAGTAACTCTTTCGTGGCTCTATTATTCTTCTGCCCTGTCGGGTCCCCACGACGTCGGCGATCACCTGGGAAAAGTTTCCCTGTCCAGGGCAGTGCGGAACAACTCTTCCACGCTTCTTATCCCGGTCCACTCTCGGATGTGTCCAAGCCAGGAATGCCGCCTCCTTCCGACCCCTCAATCTTCTTCTTCATGATGAGCTGAAGAATGGAGTACTTTTCGTCTCTCATTATATGACCGGAGCTTTACTGTGTTGAGTAACTGTCTGTTTGTATTTGCTCTATGTAAAACTTCATTTTTACTAGTTATATTAGTCTGAATATCTCTAACTTTTTGTATCCACATTTCGAACACCTCTTGATTTTGTTGTTTTTGATTTATGATTGATGATTGATGATGATTGACGTTGATTATTAAAAGACAGTTTCGTCCGATTTTATCGTTTCTTTGTTACTAAGTTCATTGGAGAAATAAATCTAAAATCAATGATTTGACTTAAAAACCACCACAGCATTCGTTTCACATGAATATTAGGTGGCAAAAATGTGATGATTTAAAAAAAAACTTATATCCTCTTATTTTAGTAAAAAAAAAATATTTTATTTTTCTTATCTGTCAGTCTCAGGTTGCTTGGGTTGAGAACCGATTGGTTGGGTAACAGCCAAAGATATTGTAACATGATGATTTTGTGCAAATCCCTGGATCACGCAAAGTAGAAGAATATTACAGGGGATGAAGAAGAAGAAGAAGAAATTCAGTGTACAGTGTTATAAAAGAAAATAAATAATGAAAATGGAATGACATTCAAGACCGCATCGCACAGCAACAGGCAATGGACCGTATTGCGAGAAAGTCAGCAAAGAGAACACACCGCTAACTCTGGACCGATTTATTTATTAACAAAAGACGATTAACAGGTCATTATGGACCCTGATAGAAAGTGATATTAGAGTACAAATATTTTATGAAAATTTTTAACTAACGTGCCAGAATAGACGTCTGAAACATGCTCGTGGCCGCACATGAATGTGCGGCCACGAGCACTAGATCTTGACCGAAAGAACCCGCTCAAAGGCACAGACCGCCGAGATGGGATCTCTACGAGGAATAGCAGGAGTTACCAGAAGGGACAGAATCAGAAATACTCAAATAAAATATTTCTTTCTTAGTGGTGGCGATCCGTCCGTTATCGCACAGTGAATGGTACCCACCGCTTACCCAGGACCGTTCTAAGAGCAAAAGCTTCCATATCGGTTCCACTCAGTCGTCTCCAGGTTGACATTTTTTTTCAACTAACAAGCAGGACCGTGCTGCTTCGCACCGGTCTTCTTCGAACCGTTGCGAGGTGGCACGGCCGCTCGAACAAAACCATTCACTGTCCCCGCCTCAAGATAAGTCTTTATTAAAAATAAAACAAAATACATAATTATATGCAAGGAAAATAACATAAAAAGTAAAAGCTACACCAAAATAACAAAATATTAGGAAATAAAAGACGAGATCCCACGGCGGCGGCAGTGGAAAGCTTCAAGCCGAAAACAGGACAAAAAAAAATAAAGAAGAACAATCCGCTCCCATCAAGGCGAAAAGAAAGACAAAACAAAAACGTGACACCCGGCAAGGGAAGTCAGGACCGGCAGATATACATCCTATTCAAGAGCAATACATCAGAGATTAAAAATAACTCAACCCAGAAACATCAGACTTGGTATCGATCAGCTCTACAAGAGCAAGCTCTTTACTCAGGTCTCCGCAGGATTTCCCACCGGGACACCCACACCTTAACAAACTCACGGAAGCATCCGAAGTTCCTTGCATTCCTTACCAGGTCCTCGTTAGAGGGACGGAGGCCCGGTACATAAATACTATGCCCAGTTATACCCTCAATCAAGTCCTCTCTCGCGTCGTTCATTATCTCGCATACCCAGAGGATATGTTCCGACGTCTGGGCCACACGGCCGCAGGTACACCACGGATCTGCGGAGAGTCCAAGGTCGAAAAGCTTCGACCTGAACTCTCCGTGTCCAGAGAGTATCTGCACCGTATAGTGATCCAGAACCGGAAAATATCCGTTGCCCTTATCTTTCACAGCCACCTTCGGGAAGAAAGAATAAGTCCATCTCCCGGTGGTGGCCGTGTCCCATCTTTCTTGCCACTTTTCAAACGTAATTTGTCTTAGTCTAAGTCTCAACACCCGGAACCGCTCGTGATCCGAAGGCCTAATGGTCCTACCAAAGTAGTTGACCTCCAGATCCCGCCTCAGGGTATGCAAAGCGCTAAATTCCTGAACCTCCGAATCCGCAGGAAGCACCCCCGCTAGAATCGGGAGGGCCGCACCAGACACAGTCCGATAGGCCGCCGTCAGCGCTAGCAAGGGCACTCTCTGACCTCTATTCAGAGCCGAGGAAATCACTCCGGTACTTAGTCTATGCGCCCAGACCTCAGCGGCATATGTGATCTGAGCCATATATGTCGCCTTGTATATTAGGCGCATAGCCGGTGAACGGAGTCCCCAATTCGATACGCTCACCCTCCTCATGGAAGTAAAGAAATCCCGCGCCCTGTCTGAGATAGCCTTGACATGGGAGAGAAAGGAACCCGACGTATCAAAGGTTACACCCAGCCATTTGACCTCTCGCTTAAATTTCACATTCATCCCTCTCATTTTCACAGTAGGGTTCCTCTCTCTACTCAGGCTCATGCTTGAGTAGAGAGAGGAACCCTATGATGATCATGCCACAGAGGGGAGCGTGCATTGAAGTCACCGCCTATAATAACACGCTTACCTTTCAAACTGTCCAGAACGCGGGAGAGCCCCAGGACATGGGGCCCCACCGGGTCGCCATACTTAAAGTAGACCGAGATCAAATAAACCTCGGTCCCCTCCAGCATGACAGAGACACACACTCGGTATCTGTCCGAGAGGTGTACAGCGGCTTTAGCCGGCTAGTGTCGGTCAAAATCCCTGCACCCGGCGACACGCCCTCCTCAATCATCATGAGCGGCGCCTCAATCCCCGGCGATCTGTTATGCCACGTATACTGCTCCTGCATTAAAACTATTGAGATGTCGAAGTCTTGGATCACGCGCTGCGCCTTTAGGGAAGCAGCACGCGATCTTCCGATATTGATTTGCCCGATTCTGAGTTCCCTTCTAGCCATAATTAGTCATCTTAACCGAGAGATCCACTGCTGGGCACGACTGATCTCCAGTGGGGTGATTCGATGGCTTTTTAAATTTACTACATGTTGCACAACGTGCAGGTTGTCCTTTTTGGCTGCAGGTCCCCTCATCATGTCCCGTTTGCGCACAATGCCTGCAAGTCATAATTGTTTGTTTGCACGCTTTGCTAAGGTGGCCATAAAGATGACATTTGTAATACCTTGTCGCTCCTACGAAGTCGCGGACACGACAAGCGTGCCATCCAAGAAAACATAACCCAAAATCAATCAAAGCTCGTCTGACCTCAGGAAGTACACTGTATATACAGTTGACGGTTTGGCCGTCTCTTCGTCCAAACATAGATACCCTCCTTGTGTTGATTGTAAATTCATCTTTAGAGACAGATACCTTACCCTGTACATTTGATACAAACATCTCTTCAATCACATGTTACTCATCGATGTTACGTGGAACGTCGTAGACTACCACTCTAGGCAGTCTCCCCTTAGGCTCTACAACCATCAGCCCTTTCGTCTCAAGCCTCGATTTAGCAGCCTTTACCCCCTCCAGACCTACCCTAGTTGATGTCTCTAGGAGAACACCAGCACCTCGTACCCTACGCACCCTCACTGGTTGAAATCCGTCCTCCACAGGGTTTAGGACTTCCATCATTGCAGACTTTGTTCCATCAGCTGATTTACCCTCGGGCTCCTTCGAATAAATGATGACCGCAGGTGGTGGTGGTCCAGCCACAAGTTTTTCACCATGAATTCTAACAGATGCTGAACTGGTTGCGGCTTCCACGTAACTTGGTCTAACCAGTAACTGTTCTGTATCTCTGCATATTCCTGGACCTGTTCTTGCGTGTGTCCCTCCAGCCACAAACTCCTGAATCATATTCTTCAATTCCTCCATGTTGTTGTTCATTGAGTCCTTGTCTCTTCTGTTTTCTTCAAGTGCTCCCTTGAGTCTAGCATTTTCAGACATTTGTTCGCAGATTATAGCCATAAGGTCCATATGGCAAGCTGTCATACGCGCCCTTTGATCTTTGTTTAAGCGGGCCTTTACCTCCCCTATGATACCTTCCAGAACGCTTACAATTTCTCTGGCCTTATTAAAGGATGTTGAGACCCCCTCACACACTGGCGAGTCCTGGTTAAAGGGAATCGGTGCCATAGGCGTATATTTTTCTCTTTCCCGCATTCTCCTTTTATCCTTTTTAAGTATTTCCGTAGTTGGCGAAATATCCGGGCAGGATACCGAGCGTTCTCCCTGTCCTCGAACGGCAGAGTCCAAAATCGTCATAACCATTTTCAATTTTTCTGGAGTCCCTCATGAGAACTCGGAAAATACATGTTGGATTTTCCGGGGTTTTCCGGCATTTTCCCGGGATTTTCCGACATAACAATTCTAAATCAGTGTTTATTTTCAAAATTGTGCAAATAATAACAAAGTTGCAAATTACAAAGTATCTAAGAAATATACACTATAACTAGGAGTGTTTTCCTCAGGTTTTCCGACCTGGGGAACACTTTACCACACTTAAAAACTATACGAAGTCATTATATACAAAGTAGCTTATAACTACTTAGATACAAGCTTAAACTAAGAACAAGATACATTTTCCCTAGGTTTTCCGACCTAGGGAATGCAGTCCAAAAGTTTAAAATCAAATAAGTCTTCAAATAACCGAGTTTTTCCTCGGATCCCGAATTTTCCGGGATTTTCCCTAGCTTTTCCGACTTTTTAGGGAATCGACCCAAAGTCGGAAAATTAGCTCCGGAAAAACCCCTCTTGTCCACTAACCACCGCGCTGTCACTGGGTAGGTATAATATTATACCTAAACCTAACACTATGAAATAGTCAAAATACTGATAGACACAACGTAACACGTCACACGTCCACACAAAGGTTAAAAATAAACTGAATTGAAAAATAATTACGAAACAAACGAGCGCGGAGCGACACCAGTGAACACGTCCAGCGGATATCCGTTATCGCACAGCGGTCATCCTGTGTGTGTGGTACAGGAAAAGTGTTAGAAGGTACTCACGGAGCCTGGTGCGGCGGCGGGGCCAGCTGCTGCGTCTGCGCCCGCGGCTGCTGGGGCTGCGGGGCGGCCGGGGCGGCGCGCGCGGCCGGGGGCGCCGCCGCCGCGATGGAGCCCCGCGCGGGGGACGCGGCCGCGCGCCCGGCGCCCCCCGCAGCCCCTCCCTCGCGGTGGTGGTGGCCGCGCCCGTGGCCCTTGTGGCCGACACCTGCAAGCGATACAGCGTAAGTTCATGTGTGCTGACAGCTGGTAAACTGGTGGTGCAGAAATAATAATTATAAGAATGAGAGTAGAATGGTAATGCAAAACAATCATATTTTCATATCCTCCTGGCTGTACGACTTTTTATTACGAAATGTGACCACAAATAAAGTCTTACTGGGTTATTAGCTACGTCACTGACGCATTATAATATAGACACGTTATTCCCATACTAGCCGGCTTTCGTATGTAGCAAATATTGCATTGAAAGAGACAACAAATCACGGCACACAAACGCTCTGCGCGTAGACAGAAAAATCAGGTAATTTGAAGTCACGGTGACTAAAATAACGTACTCATCCAACGATGGTCCGTTCGATGATGAATGCAACCAAGGCCTTACTTTTTTTTACCTTACCTTATTTCACGCTTGTAACGTATCTACAGTTTATTATATCATTGGGCTACGTGGTATCATTCGGTCACTCTATGCCATTTACAAAACACAACAAACAACGAATGCTCGCTTGCTTCTTTTGCTACAAGTTTTCTTTCTATTAAAAACTTTCTGGGACATTCTGCCGTGAGTATACTTTTTCATCCAACGTTTCGGATCCCATTGCAGGGTACATCATCAAGGCTAATGTATTTTTGTGTTGGTGTTGCGGTTAAGTATTGACTTGCATTATTGTAACGCAGCAATATCGTGTCGGAGACATAAAAAAAGGGTTTCGAATACTGAATACAAAAATGAATGTCACATGAATATCCTTAGTATTTTTAAATCAAGCTAAACGCTTGTGCTTGAAAATAGGATAAACTTGTTGGTATCCTGAACGCGGCTCGAACCAGCGACTACTGGATCACTAAGCGAGAGTCATAACTACTGCACCAATAAGCTTCTCTGACTTTTTTCACAAGTCACCTCGTATAATATGTTCGCCCAATATTTTGATGATGGACCCTACTCATGGCAAGTTATCTCAGAAAACTTTAATTAGAATGAAAACTTGTAGCGAAAGGGCCAAGCGTGCTAGAATTCATCGTACGTTGTGCTTTGTAAAAGACGTAGAGTGACTGATAGCACACAGCCAATCTCCTTGCAAGATTTTACTTGTGCCCCTAAATATACGGTTATATTTTGAAATGAATACTTAATTCAAAGATGTTTCATCTCACGCGGCACATAAATATTAAAAAAGGACGGAAGCTTTCCGTCTACCTCCCTTGCTTCCGTAAGAACGTCGTTAGCCATTATAAGTGGGTGAATAAATTATGTCTTCATTAGTGCTGAACATAACAAAACATCGTTCCAATTTATTTTCTACATACGTACGTGTGAAATAGGACGCCTGTACCTACTGTTAAGAAAATTTTAAGTAATTTTGAAAAATGTGCAAAAAATATCTGTTTGATGTTATTTGCTGATCCATCATTTATCTAATCTCTGAGGATCATTACTTTCATTCTTCAAACAAGGAAACTACTTGCCGCATACCGCATTACCCGAATGCGCGCGTCTGACGTATATGTATATACGTCTGAGATACTGGTAATGTATAAGAGGAACGCATTGGACATTTTTTAAATAATAATTTTGCACCAATTTTAAGGAATGGATTTTGGGGTAAACGCTACGATAATGAGCTCCATTTTTATTTAATAAGCTGAGCACCTCACAGTTTACCCAATTAAAAAAAGACAAGTGGAGATGATGATTAAACAACATAAAATTGAAGTCATTGATGGATCCTGGAGCGAATTGTCACACTACATTAACTTTTGGGATTTTTTCGGTGGTGTACCTAAAATATTATTTTTTTTTTAAATTTTCGAGGTGAAATTTTTTCTGGAGGATATTTTACAAAAGCTTGTAAACATTGATATACAAATACAAATTAAATACATACTACCAAAGAATGTGTAAACACATTTTTTTTATAATTATGAGAAAATAGTTAAAACCATCATATACACAAAATATTCAAAGAATCAAAAGTCATAAAATTTCTGGAAAACACATAGAGATATGCACGCAAAGCGGTCTCAGTTTGATTTTAAAATACAAGATATTTTCGTTCTTCTTGAAAAATTATTTAACTTTTTACTATTTTCACAATTCTGGTCATGCATTCTTCCAAAACTCAAAATTCATAACGGATGTAATGAATAGCACACCATCATGCGTGTGCATCATTTAGTGACAGTATTAAAAGCATCAGACAAGTGGTCGCTTCTATAAAATACACGGTAAATGGAGGAGTACCCATCAGATATAATACCATCGTTTTTACCAATCTTAGAACCACTAGAAATAGGAAGAAGTCACTGGGCGGCTTGTCTGGAGAATATGAAGTATCATAACGATGTTGTTCTCGTCAAAAAATTTTGACAATTTAAGTAAGAAATCACCGAGCACACCAAATCACTTCTCGAAAGCCAACTATATGCCTCCAATATGCCTACCAATTTCAAGATATGTAAAAGATCAGTGTACCATTACAACGCAGATAAATTCTTGCCTTCAAAATTAAACTACGCATCGTTACCAATAACTTTTGTATCAAACCTTTACAAATTCTATATCTATACGAGTGTATGTATTGTAACGAAAGGCAAAAGAGATTACGTACAGAATCCCTCTGTCAATGACAAAAATAATATCTAAAGCTCTAGGACTTTCCACTACATTCTGGAACATACTACTACACTCTGTAATTAGCTTCATCATTCGGGGAACACCTGAAAAAGACATTCTCCTAAACACTAGAATAATCTAGGAGATTCGATAATCCAGTTTTTGGATATAAACAGGGCGGATCTAGGCCGCCACGCAGAATTGTCGTGTTTGACAGGTCGTTAACGTGCGAAGTCGGCCGCCAGACGACGCCCAGTGTGGTCAGTCGTGAAATGCGAAGCGATTAATTGAGCGAAGTTCCTAATTGACGAAATAAATCAGAACGATTAATACGAGCGAGAATTGGATGGAATGTTCTAGTGAATGTGAAATACGTGTTACCCAGCGATAAAAAGTTATGCGATATAGTGTAAACTAAGAATAGCGTTAAGTTTAATTAGTTTTAAGTGCCTTTGTACATTGAATAAATAATTAATGTTAGTTAATTAATTAGTGTAGGTACGTGTGTTTATATATACATACGTATATGTGTGTACAAGCGTATCCTCCCCCTTTTCTTTTCCCTTTCTACCCTTTATGCAGTGTCATTACCATATTCATTACGCCCTTTTATTTTCTTTTTAGTACTTTACGTGTTGTTAATTTATCTTTTAGTTTAATTTAACTTTCGTTTTTACTTTTAAATGTATTTTCTAATTAATATATTTTTATTATGTTTAATTTGTCTTTTTATTCCATTACATGACAACCCCAGGAAACTTCCCTGGTCACATGAAGAAAAAATACCAAGACACATGTTTGTATTGAACTGTACCTACTGCTGTTTCCTTAAATAAATATATTTAAAAAAAAACATTAAAAATTGCGACAAATTAACTTATACGGCCTGCTAAATTCAAAAATTCGTCAATCTTCGTACTTCTCAAGTACACAAGTTAAACCATTTGTCATGGCCTTTCATCATTCTCGAATAACACCACAACCTAAAATCCATCATAAGATCACTTTCCCGCATAAATAATGGCTATTCACCCAAAAAAAAAACTTCCCTGATCAGGCAACAGGAAAAACAAATACCCATTAAAGAAAATCAATTCTGCCAATCTGTCAGACAAATTGATCGGAGAAAGAAAAACTCTTTGAAAACCTTTTAGCGATGATTAATTACATTTTTAAATTATCGGTTATTAATTAATGGTAAACCATCATTTGGCTGAAAACTTGTAACTTAGATATATAATATATCTAGGATGGACTTTCTCTTTTTACACAAATTAATAAATGGTACTATCGACTGTCCTCAACTACAAGAACGTATCTGCTTGCGTGTTCCGTCTCGCGTAACTAGAAGTCATGCAGGTTTTGCGGTGAAAATTGCAACTACCAACTACGTCTTTAATTCCCCACTGCAAAGGTTTCCTAGACTAGCAAACAGATAAGAGCAACTTGACGTTTTTGCCAACAACTTTATAATATTCAAACATATTTTAAAAGGTGTTTTGAAAGATTATAAGTATTTGTCAAATTGGACTTAAATAATTGATTTGTATATGTTTTAATTGTTGGTCGAGTGAGATAACTAACTGTTATGTTTTTTACTTTTGTCATTGTCAACTGTCATTTTTATTATATTATGACTTTTCACTCTATATTATTACGCTTTATTTTATGAGTTTTTATTATACATTTTGTATTCAATATGCTTCTGCTTTGTTATATACACGCTTTTTACTTTTTACTTTATATTATAATTACCTTAATATATTTATATTTGTATTTTAAGTATTTAATTTCCAATTTAAGTAATACGTAACAGTCGCCACACCATATTACCGTGATTTTTGACGAGCGTAAGGCTAGTAATTTTACATTTTCCTACTAAAGTTTCGAGAGTAAGAGAATCTTCCATCGTCAATATTAAACTGACCACATTCAAACATAGATAAAATGTGTGGATTAGAAGAAAATACAAATAATTGATTAGCTTCTGATAAAATGTGCCGGCTTAACTGGTGTAAAGGTGGTTTTAACGGGAATATTGAGAGAAGAGGAGAAGAGTTAGTGAAAGTAATACTGTTAAAAAATTAATAAACAAGTTAAAATTTCCTTTATTTTCTTCACGTTCAAAATGATTCATTTCATTAGTCTTACGTGCAACTGGATGGAGAAATTTAATGTTACATAAAAGATCGACTAATCTTCTGTGTTTAGTTTTCTGGGATACTCTGCCGTGCCATCAGGGTTGATGTGGGTATGTCATGATGGACCCTGCAATGGGATCCGAAATGTCGGCCAGAGACGTGAGAATATTTTGAAACGGCTAACTATTATCAATGATATGGTTCGCGAATTCGGAAAAGTTCACTCATAGAATTATAAAAAACCATATGTGGATAAAATAATATTTCAAATAAAGGAATATGTTCAACATTACAGAATATTGCTATTAGTCAATACGCGCCTCTACTCAGGTGGTCTGTTAACAATAAATTTAATAACATTTGCAGTATTTTGTTCCATGCGTTCTTCGAGATTGCCTTTACTCTAAAATGCCTGTATGATAGCATCTATAATGCTGTCTGTTAAATTAAAAATTAAATGAAATTAAAAATGCAGCTATGTATGTTTATACAAGAACGGCCTCACACATGGCCGCCTGTGAAATTAAAAATTAAATAACAAAAAAATTTAAATTCAACTCACCTGGTGTTTTTTTATGCTCGTCATCACTGTCTTCCTCAGATGAACTCGGATCTATCATGGTGTCTGAAAACAGAGAAAAGAAATTAAAAATATATTCTCTAATTTCCATAATGCAGAATTGTTGATATTTCCTAGGTTCTCCTGTCACTAAAATTAAACATTTTTATGGTTGTTTCGAAAATGAAACAAGAGTATAAAATTATATTATAAAAATTAAAATATATATTTTTTATTATCCACAGTATACGCGTAAATCAAATCAAATCGTCACTTTTTCTCTTTCATGCGAACAAACATCGATATAATATTTTTATAAATGTAGGTATGTTCTGAGAACACATTTACTGTATCTTGTCCCCAGAGGGATGATAAATTAATTTAGATAAATTATAGAAGGCTCACACAGACGAAACTATTTAATATTTCCAAATTTTCGTGATTAACTTTGCGGAAGTTCATTGTAATTAACTATGAATAAAACACAACGTTGCTTAATTCACACAAAGACAGTTTAATTAAAAAGTTAAAACGTTTTCGATGTTCCTGGATCACCCTCAGTAATATACTAACTCTTAAAACTAGACATTTTATCTATCTCCTATCATACACCAGCATATGTTTTTTATCTGAAAGAATCAGGCTCAATAGATTGTCCCGAATTATTATCCGAGCTCTTGATCAATGTTCCTCCTAAAGTTGTAAGAACCATCCCTCTTCTTTTTGCTCCCCTTGTTTCTATTAACTGCAGGCAAAACTCATAAATGGCGAAGTTGCAACAAATTTAATGCACCCATAAAAATGTATGCCATGTGCGACGTTTGCTTTCCGATCCATTTTTCAAATAAAATATATGTTATTATTTTCCACTAAATCAGCTATATATAGTTTCATCAATATACTATATAATATACTCGTATATGTACACCAAGTAAATACGATGTTTTGTCACTACCAGTGAAAACCTGTAATTGGCTTTTTTATGTTTCACATTCTTTGTATTTACTTAATTATTGTTTGCTGTTGGTTTACTGAATAAATATCTATACCTATAAAACTCAATGTCTGTCTGTCTGTCTATCTGTCTGTGTATCTGTTCTCTATACAAATCTATACCGTTTGTCCGATTCTATTCAAATTTTGCATACTTATGCTTTAGGACCTGGCGGGTATCCTTTCCCCCCTATTATTTTACTCATTTCCCTATCTCTGATATATTTTAGATTCAAAACTGTACCGTTTGACCGATCGGACTCAAAATTTGGAAACTTATTCTTTAGGACTCAGCGGGTAGCATAGGTGACATTTTCCCCGTATTCTTTTACTCCTTCCCCTCCCCCTGATATATTTTCGATGCAAATCTGTACCGTTTGACCGATCGGACTCAAAATTTGGAAACTTATTCATTAGGACTCAGCGGGTAGCATAGGCGACATTTCCCCCGTATTTTTTTACTCCTTCCCCTCCCCCTGATATTATTTCGATGCAAATCTGTGCCGTTTGACCGATTAGACTCAAAATTTGGCAATTTGAACTGAAAAGGACCAGTCAGGTAATATTGGCGAAATTTCCCCTTCCCCTCTAACCCATCCCCTCCCCCAGATAAATTTTCTGTACAAATCTACACCGCTTCACCGATTGGACCCAAATTTAGCATACATATTCCTGACGGAAAAAAATATGCCATTTTTATTTTCTAGACATCCTATCCATCCCCGCTGTAATTAAATGGAAACATTGTTTTAATTAGAGGTTTTGCAAAACAATGGAATATTTATTTTCCCCAAAAATAAATATTTAACTTGAACTTTAACCCGTGCAACGCCGGGTACGAACAGGAAGTAAATAAATAAATATAACATTTCAAAAAAAATGATAATGTGTGGATGTTCTTTCGAAGGAATTGGTGAACGTTGCATTGTATAGAGTGATCATTCAAGTCAGCTAATGCAGGTTGTAAGCCTTGAGCCATCGTATAAGAGACTTCCATCCACTTTTCTCATGTACAAATAAGCTTCGTCTCTGTGAGACTTCTATAATTTATCCTTAATTAAAATAAACATCATTATCCGGCTTATGAGGCGCGATTTTTTAGCTTTAGTTTTCTTTATTGGAAAGGTTAATAACAGCTTCTATAATTTTTTCTATAGTTTTTTTCTTTTTCTTTCTTCTATAGTTTTTTTTATTGGAAAGGTTAATAACAGACTTCTATAATTTATCCTTAATTAAAATAAACATCATTATCCGGCTTAAGAGGCGCTTTTTTTTTATTGGAAATAGTTAATAACAGCTTACATGCTCGCTGCCTTTCTCGGGAAATCTGATCGTCAGACCGCTTCCAAATTTCCAAGTAAACAACCTAACAGATATAAATCAAAAACCAGAAATACCCGATACATGGCTGGCCAAAAAGCGTAGGATAAATCACAACAGATTAAAATTATTTACTACTAGCCGTGCCCGCGCGGCTTCGCACGCGAGATTTTTAGTACGCTGTTTGGATCGTCAGAGTACTTTCACGAGCCTTCTAGAAAATTCTCCTTCCAGAACTTTCAAGAAATGTATCGTATGTACAGGAGCCTTCTAGACACACCGACACATTCCGCCACTCAGATTAGATCCTTGTAGAACTTTCGGGAATTTTCCAGAACCTTCTCCTTCCAGAATTTTCTAGAGCAGGTTTTTCCGGAACCTTCTAGACCTACAGACACAGTCGGCGGGCCGATTCTGGAACAATCTGAAGTATTTGCGGCCTTCCCATAGCAAAACAATGTGCTAGAATGCACATTTTCGTCATCCACTCCCACCCACGCTCAGCCACCCCCACCAAACTCGCACATTTCCAATGGGACACCAAGGGCTATCCACCACCATAACCACCAGGGGGTGGTAGTATCTGGTTGTGAAGAAAACTTGGCGGATAAGGAAACACGGGTTTCTTTTTATACATTTATATATACATTGATTAATGAGTACTTGATATATACGCGATATGTTCGTGATACCGGTCACGCGCGGTTAGTTCGTGACGTCACGTGCGCAAACAGGGTGTTCGTGAATTTCGGCACTTATCCTTGCCCTCTCCATCCAGGGATATTGAAATCATTTCAAACTTACTTGCTTAACTAACTCCTGCGTGTGGTGAAAATTCTGGTCCGTGGTTCCGTGCACCAACTGTGGAAAAAAGAGAATAGATTTATTAATTCAAAACATGAAAAAAAAGTAACCCATAAAAACCAAGTTTTCACAACACTCCCTTTCTCATTTTCGGGTTTCGTGTCTACCATATGCGTCGGAATCTCCATACAACTTGTATGAAAAAAACATTAAAAATTTGAAAAATCCAAAATTATACTATAATTATTTTATTTTTTTTAAAGAAAATTTTATAGATCTTCTTGATCGTCGCCACGAGTCTACTTGCCAAGTTTCAGCTCGATTGGATCACGGAAAGAGGGTCAAAAATCGATACAAAGTTTTTTCGACGGCAAGCAAGCAAGCAGACGCCACGAGTTAATATAAAGGGAGTAAAAAGAGGAAATAATCCTTTTACTACAAACGAAATGGCAAATCTCTCAAATTAATATGTAAATTTTTATTTATTTTATTTAATTCTATTTAATTATAAATGACGACAATAACATCAAAACCTATAGTACCTTCCACTACATTCTAGAACTAGCTACATAATTCGAGGAACACAAAAGCGTAGAACCTTTTTTTAAATACAAGAAAAATCTAGGAGATTCGAAAATCTAGTTTTTGGATATAAATAGCGCGGTTCTAGGCCGCCGCGCAGAGTTGCCGTGATTGACGGGTCGATTCAGGGCGAAGCACGCGCGAGCCGCGAGACGGCGCCCGGTGCGGCCAGTCGTTAATTGCGAAGCGATAAATAAGACCAATAATCGAGCGAAGTACCTGATTGTACCTACTACGAGCGAGAATTGCGAACGGAATGTTCTAGTGAATGTTTAATACGTGTTACCCAGCGATAATAAAGTGTTAATTTACGAGAGATACTGATCAATCACTGACCACACTGTTTTACGCTACGGGTGTCGCGTGTTGGCATCGTAAACTGAATTGCCTTGGCCCGCGTCGCGTGACGCCTTTTATAGCTGAAGTCCTTCGAAAATTTTGTTCTAGAGATAACGAGGAGCCCGTAGAATGTTCTCAGTTTTTCTGACGTGTATTTAACTACGTAATGGAATGTCGTAGAATTCTCTAGAGAGACAACGTGGTCACGTATGAATGACCCTGGATTGCGTAACGGTTTGCGGTTACAGTTCTGACCGCCGTTGCGTGAAATCATTGATATCAGCACTCAGTAGGTACAATATTATGAGAGTAACAATATGCAGTCTCAACCAACTCATCATCCAGGGAAAAAAGTGTAAAAAGAAGCGTAGGAAGACGCCGTACCTCATGGCTGCGTAATTTAAGGGTCCGATACCAGCGTAACTCGACTGAGTTGTTCCATGCGGCGGTAAATAAATCGCAATTGTCATGTCATATTTATTTATTAGAGACACTAACAGGGTAATAGGTACATGATATTCAGATATTATATTGAAGACTATGCCCATTATCCCAATTACTAGTGTCTTCGGCACGCTCTAGTAACATGTATTTTTGCAATTAATTATATTTTACATGTACATTTATGTATATTATATATTTTGTGTTTGAGTGTAGTGCGATTGGTATTTAATGAATGATTGATTTAATAATAATAATAATAATAATAATTGGATAATTTGTATAGCGCCGTTTTCGCGAAATACTCACCACAAGGGCGCTTTACATTATGGATCTATAGGTTCTTGTCGTCGTTTAGAAAGTGGATGTTGTGTATGAGTGAGTTTTTGAACGAAGATAAGGTGTCTGCTAGAATATCAGCATCAATGTTAGGATCAGCACAATACAAATTAAATGTGCGACACAACCTTGTGATGGGAGAAAAGTAACCGACATTATTAGTGTGCTGACTTATTCTGATAGAAGATGGCACTGGAAGAATAATAAGGTAATATTATAGACTTTGGTGAAATGGGTGGAAAGGAAAGGAGTGAAAGGCATGGAAATATACGGCAAAAAATTATCTTAGAATAAAATAAACCTTTCATGATAAAATAACCTCATTTGTAATAAAGAACTCATTCTTATTGTGAAAATGCAATTTTTTCAGAACTTATTTCTGTGAAATTTAAAACCAAATTAATAAATACAGAAAAATTTAATCATAGAAAAAATATTTGGCTGCTACCGGGACTCGAACCACGGATCTCCTCCTATCCGGGGCGGGCGCGTTGTCCAATTACGCTATTTACATTTCCGTGAATATATCGACCTCATGTGTAAGTCTCATTTATTAATTGATTAACATATATTATCCATCTTTAGAGCAATCCACTTCTTCTGATACGGTAGGCACAAATTACTTTGTGTAACTGCCGCTAGCGGACGTCAGAATTAACCGTTTTGATTCATTTTTGGACACTTTTGATACAACATTTATATAATATATTCAAGAACACATTCTTATTGTTGTTGCAAATTTTTTTTGGAGACTTACAGAAAGGTCGATATGTTCACGGAAATATAAGAGGCCGCTATATCGTAATTGGATAACGCGCCTGCCCCGGATAGGAGGAGATCCGTGGTTCGGATCCCGGTAGCAGCCAAATATTTTTTCGTGGAATTGATTTTTCTGTACGTCTTTCTAATTGATTAATAAATTTGGTTTTTACTTCCTTTATATTAACTCGTGGCGTCTGCTTGCTTGCTTGCTTGCCGGCTTGCCAGGTGAAAAAACTTTGGATCGTTTTTTAACCCTTTTCCCGTGATCCAATCAAGCTGAAACTTGGCAAGTAGACTCGTGGCGACGATCAAGAAGATTTATCAAATTTTTCTTAAAAAAATTAATAATTATAGTATAATTTCGGATTTTTAGAAATTTTATTGGTTTTTTCATATTAGAATCATTAGAAAAGTTTGTTTACTAGCAACGGCGGCCCGATAACGTCGCGGAATATTTTCTAAATTTGAATTACTCCGTCATTATGCATAATAGGTACTTCACTACGAATGTCGAAAATCTAAATTGACTGACAAATGTTTTTAGAATTTAATCTTCAAAGCATGAAGTGTCTTATCAAAGCTCAAAACATCTGACATTTTAGAAATATATTAAATTACTGTAAGTTTAGTGTTATGTTATATGTTTTAATTCGTCTTTAATTGTTGTTATATTTTACAAAGAAAGGGAGTACAATAAAAACTTGGTTTTTATGGGTTACTTTTTTAACCTCCTTGTTTTAAATTTTAATTTTAAAATCCCATCCGGCACTAGCTGCAAGAGAGTCCGGACCTGTCATCATACCACATTTATTTATTTATTCCCAAATACGAAAAAACCCCTTCGAGGGAAGAAATTTATGGACAACGAGTTAATGCTTCGATTTCGGTCTATTTTAAGGTCAAATACAAAACCTTTTTTTGGCATAAATAAACTTATAGAAGATTTCAAACTTGTCAAAGAAAAGTTAAAGTTCAAATGTGTATTGAAAAGGCAAAATGATAAATTGTTCTTTTTTACCCGTCCGTAGTTTCCTTCATTCCGCGAATTTCTTGGTCGTATTTTTGTGACTAAGGATTGTCAGAAATTGAACCACAATAATTTTTTTCCACACTAGTTAACAATAGGCCAAACTTATAAATTTATATATTTCTATCTAGTCGAAATAACTACACAAAATATGAATTCATCTTCTCTACCAATGGTGTAGTAGACGAATGAATAATGAAAAATATGAATTAACTAACTAACTAACCATAACACCGCTTCGCCGGCAGAGAGCATAGAACGACATATTATTCTATCTTGATACAACACTTTTGCTCCCGCTACATTCAAACACCTTCTCATACATGTTCTACGATTGTTGAGGCTTTTAACAGGGCCATCCTCTAATACTTGTACATCCCACATTTTTTCTTTCGTTGTCATCTTCATTCTTTCTATCACAATTCTCGCATTCAGTTTGCAACAGATCTCAATTGGGTAATGGCCAGATAACTCGCGCAATCCATTCGTGACCCTTTCCTTTGTACAGAGGCATGATAACAGCTCTTTTCCAATCCATAGGAGAATAGCTGTCCTCTAAACATTGGTTAAAGATTATACAAAACCACGTGATAATTACTGGACCATCACCCTTAATGTATTCGGCAGCATATTGTCATAAAATTAACTAAATGAATTCAAAAATAAATTCTACAATTATTGTAAACAAAGAAAATTGTTGATTATATAATTTATATTATAAATTGTAAGAGAAAGAGAAGAAGAAGAGAAAAGAAATAACAGATAATGGGATGTAAGTGTATGTTAAAATGTATTCAATGAAATATATAATATAGTAAAAAAAAATTACTGAAAATTGTATAATATTAGTTTATATACTAATGTAATATTAACTAAAAAAAATAATAAAGACATTACATTTAAACTATCGAAAAACATGAATTCATTACAATGTGAGCTCTTAGACTTGCCCCTCTATTCTAGGATCAAAATATAGGCGTATTTTTTTTATCATAAAAATGTCAACTTATACGTAAAAAAAAAATTGCAATTGTATAACATTGTTCCATTTACCGTACAATTTATGAGGTGAGTACTTTATATGGAAATGATCTGTCATTAAATAAATCGATGCTGGTATTAGGTATATTGACTGCATCGATGTATTTCAATGTCAATTGTGAATGCAGCAAAAATATTGGCTTTCATATATTATTTGGATACTCTGGATAAGGAAATTAGTAGATGTATGTGAGATTAACAATTTCTATAAACCTTTATGAACTCCCACTACTGTACAAGTTGCTCAAGTTGCTTGAGTATAAATTGTGTTACAAACAGTACAATGCAAGCTTGCAATTGACGATAAAACAATAGAGCAAGTACTCAGGTGTCGAGATATTCAGCAGTAACGCCCTTTCTTCGAAGAAGTAAGAGAGCAAGCAAACAAAGCCGTAACTGTTGCTGGACGCTTGAGAAATGCTGTCTGGAGAAACGAACACATGCTCAAGGAGAGCAAAGTGAAGATATATAAGACCTGTGTCCACCCAATCATGACGTACGGTATCGAGACAAAGGCTGACATTACCAGAACTAAAAATCTCCTAAGAACAACTGAGATGAAGACGCTCCGACCCATTGCGGGACTGACAATCCGAGACCGAGTGAGGAATTCCGACATAAACAGGGTATCACGGACTTATGTAAACAGTAAGCTGGAGGAGCGACAGTTGAAATGGTATGGGCACATAAGGCGGAGATCACCAGACTACACGGTGAAGCAGGCAATGTCTGTGGAGCTTCATCGACAGTCATCCAGAGGAAGACCAAAGAACAATCTCCGAAATATTACAGAGAAACGGCCTGGGTGAAAGCGATACCCAGAACCGAAGAGGATGCAGCCTGAGAACGAGAAGAGCCGACCCCAACAGCCTACCTAGGCAATGATTTGGGACAGTGCAAGGAAGAAGAAGAAGAAGTGACGTGAACAGTACGAAATTTAGTGATAGCAACGCCTTTCTAGATGACTATTGATTTGTATACTTTTATAAGAACGAAGAATACAAAGTTTCCAGTACTAAACGTAGATGATATTTTTAAGCAAGTTTCCATATTAAAAATATGTAAAGAAGAAACCTTACAGAAAACCAGGAATATATCAAACTTATGAGAAATGAAAACCAATTCATAATGCCTAAATGTAAAACAACCCAAATGCAGCATCACTATATTTATAAAGCAATTAATTACTATAATGACTTACCTATCGAGATACGACGCATCAGAAACCTCTCAGAGCAAATCAAAAAAATTAAAATTTTCCTAAAATCAAACTTAAATTCATAAATCATTTAAACCTATAGCTTTTTTCAAAATAACTCCTATACTTTCATTATCAATTTACCTTTTTACTGTATTAATAAATAACTTGTATACACTATGTACCTATATATTATAACAAGGAATAAGAACTGTGGCTCCCTCATCAGACTCAAGAGCTTCTCTTCACTGATGAGGGAGCCACAGTTCTTATTCCTTGTTATTCATTATCAGACTCAAGAGCTTCGCTTCACTCTACATGACTACCAAGTATTTTAAAAAAATGTTTAATCTAATATGTTATAGATAAGAACTGTATTTGTACCATAAAGTAAATAAAAAAAATAGGAACTAACATTTAACAGAAAGGAGACAAAGAGCTAATTCATTGATTCTTAATGCATTGATCGTTGATGATCGCGCCTTTTTCACGTATTTATACAATTCAAAGATATTTACAACACTACCAGGCACCTACCTGAAGTAATAGGTCGTCGGCGTTGATTGATGTATATGTAAATGTGGATGGCTTTTACAATACACACATTTCCAAGTGCTGCCTAGCCCAGCCAAAATATTGCCTAAAGTAAATCTGTAAATGTGGTACTGCGCCGTCAAGCTTAGGGCAATAAAGATGGTAGCATATCACGACCAGGTATTATTTAATGGTCGAATCGAACCAATCCCAGGCCGGCATTTAAACGCTCTGGGTTCTCGGATCACGTGATCGCGGGCCCGCACGCCACCGCCAAACGAGAAAATATTACAGAATTTAATACAGAAACTGTATAACTTCATTTACATATTACACGATAACAGAGGATGTTTGAAATGTGATTAACGAATATTTTTAATAAATTGCTATCAAAATAGCCGCCCAAACTGGACGGTTCTGGAAAAAACATCGATTGATTTGAAACAAGCTAAATATGCCGCTGGGCCCTGCGTGCGGTCTTAATTACCGCCTAGGTAATCAATATAGCTCTTTCGACATGTTGAAAAGCTCGAACGCTCCACGCATGTAGAAAATAAACTTACTTACTTACTTACCATCACGCCGTTTCCCCGTGGGGGTAGGCAAAGAGGATAGAGCGCCACACTCTTCTGTCCTGACATACAACTCTCGCCTCATCCACATTCATACATCTTCGCATGCAAGCTCGTCGGTTGTTGAGGCTTCTAACGGAACCATCTTCCAGTATCTGGTTGATCCGGTCATGCCACGTCTTCCGCGCCCTCTCTTTCTGGCGCCATCAGCACTTGCATTATATATCTTTCTTACCATTCTTTCCACATTCATTCGCTCAGCATGCCCAAACTATCTGAGCGACCCTAAAAAAATAGAAAATAAACCTAGGTATATATCTTCTATTCTTAGTTTAAAAAATCAATTTTATTATTTGTTTTAATCTACTTATATTGGAAAAACCGCCCGAAATTTTAATGTTAGGGTAAGTGCATTTGAGATGTCTGAATAATCATGATTTTTCTGAATTTGCAAACCATTTATTAGAAAATGATCACGGTTTCGATAAAAATTTAGAACTTTCTATTTTACACATAAATAATTCTGGTCTGAAATTTAATAATTTAGAATCATTAGAAATTAGTAAAGCATGTAAAAGTAAACAAAATATTATAAATAATCAATTATATTTAACTACAAATCCGATTCTAAAAAAAATTCCAATAATTTTCTGTAATCAAGAACTTCAGCAATCATATTTAAAAATATTTTTTTAATAATTTTGAAAACCAAAAAACAAAAGAAATCCTTCATTTTTATATTTTGACATTTATAAAACACCCTGACGATGGAAAGGTTTTCCGAAACATGTAGGTGTAATTAATGAATAGAAGTAGATTGAAGCAAATAATATTTTTTTTAAATGTCAATCTACAAAGTTGCTCAACCAATTGAAAAAATATTCTTAGTTTGTCTAAATATTAATTTAAAGTAATTATATTGATGATAGTATCTTCGGACCGGTTCTAGAAAATGGAATTTGGCGCAGACGTTACAACAATGAGCTCTATACTCTATTTAAGGATCTAAACGTCACAAAATATATAAAACTGGGAAGACTTCGGTGGCTGGGTCATGTGGAGAGAATGTCCGAGCATCAAGCAACAAAGTCCCTGCTGAACTCAAGGCCGATAGGGCGAAGGAGCTTAGGAAGGCCAACATTAAGATGGAGTGACAACGTCCTCAAAGACATCTTTGTCTTGGAGCTCCTGAACTGGAGAGAACTGGCACTAAACCGAGATAAGTGGAGGAAGACTCTTGAGGAGGCCAAGACCCACCAGGGGTGGTAGAGTCAAGAGTGATGATGATGATGATGATATTCTTTAATTTAAAATAATTTTCTTTTCATGTACTTATATAGCTAAGCTATTTTCAAATCATGTAGAAACCCGGCTTAGGGCGTGTATTCTTAATAAATAAATAAATAAATAAGAGACAAGAAAAGCGATAATTAGTGCAAATTTCCAATCAGATAATTATTGTGTGTAATATTCTAGAAACATTCGGAGTGAATTTATGAACAGTGCTCCGATTAAACTCGTGTCCAGTGACTTTGCGTAGTAAATACAACTTTATTTATTTTTAAGTGCTTCATTTGTCTTCCACGGCCACGACCCGTGACAATAAATAAATATTGTCACGGAATGGCAAGCAAAAGGAATTGCGCACTGTCCGAATTCCTTGTAATATGTAACAACACTATCGGAATCGAAGAAGGATCGAGAACGGCCTAGGGTTACCTACAACCATCGGGAAACGTCTAGAAACGCTTGGTATAACCGAGAAGCAACGAGAACTTTATCTTAAACACCAAAATAATCTACAAAATACAAAAATACCAGCATTTCCCGATATAAATATGGAACTAGGCTGCGACGCAAGAGTTTTCGTGTTTGACAGTTCGATTCAGAGCAAAGTACGCAAGAGCCGTGAGGCGACGCCCATGGTGGCCAGTCGTGATGTTGCGAAGCGACAGATATCGAGCGAAATAATCGAGGGAAGTACCCAATTGGCGAAATAAATAAACGTGATAAATACTACGTGCAAGAATTGGATGGAATGTTTTGCGCTAACGCGCATTTAACATTCACTAAAAGTGAATGTTAAATGTGCGTTACCCAGCGATAACAAAGTGTTCATTTTGAAATGACATATTGCGAAATGGTGAAATTTAAAGAATAACGTTTAGTGAAATTCTTTTTTAGTGACTTAAGTACATTAAATAGTTAATTAATAAGTAATTAATAAATCGCTAATTAATTTAACACAAATGAAACGTAACAATATAATTAAATATAATTTTACATACTATATATAATAATACTCTTGTCTTTTTAATATAGACCTTAAAGGCTACATTCGTAGCTATTATACAAAATAAGGCCGAATATCTTGAAAAAGAACGACTTAAAAAAGTAACCCATAAAAAACAAGTTTTTATTATACTCCCTTTCTCATTTACTAGTGGAAACTGGTTTGGCGCTTAAACTACGCGTTGGGTTTCGGTCGGGCGACGCTACGAAAGTGAGTAATAAAAAATTTTCGAAAATCCAAAATTTTACTATAATCAGGTTTCGCGTCTACCAGACGCCTTGAAATATTTTCATACAACTTAATAATTTGTATGAAAAAACCATTCAAAATTTGAAAAATCCTAAAATTTTTTTTTTTTAACGAAAATTTGATATATCTTCTTGATCGTTGCCACGAGTCTGCTTGCAAAGTTTCAGCTCGATTGGATCACGGGAAAAGGTTTAAAAATCGATCCAAAGTTTTTTCGTCAGATAAGCAGACAAGACGACAAGTAAAAATGTCGTAAAAAGTAAAAATGGGCAATTCTTCTTACTTCTAAGTAGACCATCTATCCCATCTCATGAACCGAAAAAATTATGAACAAAATCCGAAAATTTGACTTGATATCGGATATTTATTTATTTCATTTGACATGCAATTGATTTAAAGGCCAGTAAATTGACGTAATTGTCTCAAATTACACGTAATGTGGGCCCCAGACTGTTTCAAGATAATGATATTTTAATGGAATTGTGGAACTCCACCCCTGTAATGTAGACTAAGAGAATATTCATGAGAGCGTCTAATGTAGCAAGTATACTCCAAGCCACCAATTATTAAAGATAACACTGTTAGAAACAAGAAAATTGATTCGAGTGTAAGTTGATACCTCCTATTCAACTGTGGAATAAGAAGGCATGAACATATTTGAAGAATCACGCACTCATGTCAAGTGACAGTTGTTTGAAATGATTGCAACACTACCGAAGATTCCAGAACGGCCTAGCATAATCTACGGCTTACGGGAAACATCTACAAAAGCCTATAAACTACGAGAAAGTTCTCGTAAACACTAGGAACTCCTAGAATGCTCGTTATCAGCAGATATAAATAGGACCGTGCGAGGCAGTAACGGTTGTCGTTGTTGTTTTTGGGCGCGTTTGACAGCGGCACGGAAGCGAAGGAGCCGCGAGTTGCGAGAGGTCAGGGCGGCCAAGCGAGCGGTAATACGACAGCGAATAATCTAACGTAGCGAAATAATACGTTCTAAATAAAGTGTTAAAGCGATTATAAAGTGTCTATTTATGAGTGATAAATTTACGAAATAGTTTAATTTAAATAATATCGTTAAGTCAAATAGTGTTAAGTGACTTTGTACGATCTATTAATTAATTAATCAGTAATTAATAAATCCTGTAATAAATTCCAGCGTTTTCATTAATTCCTCCTGCAGCCACGACACATGACAATATTAAGTCTACTGGTCGCGTCAGTATCCATATATAGTTTTATATATATATCGAACGCCTATCCAAGGGACAGATAGGCAAACTCTCCACCTGATATATACTCTCCAATGCGCCGACCAACCAGAGCCGAACTCGCTAGTTCAAAAACGACCGCTTGCACCGCATAAAAACATTAAATGATTTCCGTCCGCTCCTGCTATCAAACCGCAGTTTGTTTTTACCTTTACGTGTCAGTATCTCATATAATCATTCGTGAGAGTGAATATCTTCATACTGCAGACGGCATCCGCATCATCAGCGTACAGTCCATCCCAGAGGAGTACCAAGTTTTGTGACAAATCGGAGAGAAGAGGTGAGTTTTGCATTGTCTCTTTTGTGCACAGGCCTTTCGCACCTTATACTGGACAACTGGCTCGCTTTGGAAGTCTTCGTATAGTACTCAACCATTCGAGCGTACTATTTTTATAACTACTCCCGATCCACCTACTGAATACTGACAATAATATGACGGAAGTTGATAAAACATTCCATTACGCACTACTAAACTACTTTGGAATGGTCTTGAACGTTCTACAAGCCTCTTTTAATCTCTAGAACAAGTTTCTCGAAGGGTCTCTGAGGAATTTACCTATAAAAGACATCACGCAACGCCGGGTCAGTAATTCGTAACGATAACGTGTGCGGCATCCCAGCAGAAACCAGTGTGATCATTCATTTGTGACGGGTTAACTCACGTGATACTACCAACAGGGTAAGCACAGTATTTGCAGCGTATGTTCCAGCGACAGTGAATAAGGAAAGTTCTTATCGGGACAGGAAGTTTATTTACGTGCGAATATTGAACGGAATTAACCAAAAGTGATCTAAGCGATAGAAATAGTGTTAATTAGTTTGAATTAAGAAACAGTGGAACAATAAGTGTGCGAAGTGACATGGAAAGTGAGCCTAAGGAAATTTAGTGACTATAAAATTCATAACGGTGCTTCAATTTACCTTGTGTCAGTTGTGACTTTCTTTGGTAATAAATTAAACATTAAATTTTTTCAAAGTTTTTTTTTCATTCCAAAGCCGCGTTCCGTAACAAAACGAGCATTTTCGGCGAGCTCGAATCTCATACAGTTCCATCTGCTTTCATTTTCTTTACGGCATTGCTGACTTGGGCCTTGATAGAATAAATTTAGTTAAAATATGTTAATAACTTTCTTTACAGTACCTATTATTTATTTATTATATTTATTTATACAGTAGATACATGATTTTTTATAATAAATTGATTCTATATTATAACATTTTTACGGACATTAACTCCCCGTAATATGAGCCAAAGCTCGAGCTTGTGGGTGGAGTATTTACAAGCTAAATTAAAGTATAAAAGAAGATACCATTTAGAAGTAGTAATTTTTTTATTATATAGTAAGTGAGACATGTGGGCAATGTTACAATTCATCGTTGTCCAAAATCAAGGATTTGACTTCTTTCTTAAACTGTTCGTATTCCTTTCTTCCTTTTCTTGAAATTTGTTTTGCGACAACAATGTATTGTACCATTTAACTCCCAAGTATGTATAATGTTGTTGTGCCATGGTGGTTCTTAAAGATGGTATCTTTATTTGTCCCTTTGTTCTGTATCTACTACTTATACAGTCTAAGGGGTGAGATTTATTTATAAAATATTCTTTGTAAATTTGGCATAGGGAGTTTATTTATCTTTCTTTAACTTGCTTGCAATGTTTTACACAACACTTACATAATGAGGATACAAAAGCAAAGGCGGCAATGTCCCATGAGGTGTGTTTCTGAGATAAATTCAAAAAACCTGTCACTACTCAAGGAAATTTCCCTGAAACCAACATCTCATTGCAAATAAATGTTTAAAAACAATTTGAACTTCAATTGTAATTTTATATATGTGTATAAATAAACATGTCACTTTTAGATATGGATATTGCTTTGTAAGCTACCAAAAATGGACACCCCTGCTTTTTCTATTTACACAATCGGATACATCGTATTTGATATGATGTTTCAGTCTAAAATCGATATCAACTGTCACCAATCGAAACTAAAACTCGATCCTGTCAATCTCAATATTGATACTTTTTACCGAACTAGACCGAGCAGTGAAGCCATTTGAATATTCAGGTGCAATAATAGTGAAACTTACTTAGCAAATTCAGAGATTGCAAATTGAAATTGAAATTGCAAAAATTTCAAATTCAACAACTAAAAAGTTATCTTAAAAAACGACAATTTTGATATTACGAGATGTGAAAAGAGATTACGTACAGAATAACTCTTAATATTATGTGCAAAGATTCTAGTACCTTCTAGGACACATTACTACTCTCTAGAATTAGCTGTAACATTCGAGAGACGCCTGGAGCAGTCTAGAAGTAACGGGAACCTTTTCTTAAATACTAGAAAGGAAATAATCTTCTTGAGGCTTCGAGAGACCAGCGTTTCTCGTATACAAAGCAGCACCGCGCTGCACTATTGAGTTTATTTTGACATTTCTATCGGTGTGCCAGTCATGGAATTTTCGGGTGACAGATATAGAGCGAGATAATCGAGCAAGTTATCGCCGACAGTGAGCGATTAAATAAATGCGACTAACACGTACGAAAATTGAATAGAATGTTCTAGCGAGTCTTAAATAAGTGTTCCCAGCGAAAATTAATAGTTTATAGACGAATGATAAATTACAAAAGAGTGTGATTTAAAGAAAATTTGTTTTCATGTATTCCGTGAGAATATAATCATAATAACATCAATCATAAAAATTGTGGACGTTTGTGCCTGTTTTTATGCTTCATTAAATAAAATAAAATAAATATCAGGACATTATGGACTAAGCGCTCAAGCACTGTTCGTCCGCGTTCTATACCATTCTCTGCTCGATCGCGGTACACACAGTATGCGCGCTTACTTAAGTAACCTTTCAATCGATATATGCTATCTCGCATCAATAAATACAGTACACGTACTTTCTATCCCTCTTTACACACTTACATCGCGACACTCCATAGAAAAAAGATGAAGCCATTGGTAAAAATGACTACTTCATTGTCTGTGGTATTTCGAGGCTAGCCATTCTGATCCACTGGAGATCTGCATGAAGGACCATTTACGATACCTAGACATCATCATCAACACTTATTTTATTAAAACAGAAGAGTACTATCACAGCTTGTGGATTTGGGAGACAAATGAAAATAATTAATAAGTGATTAATTAATTATTGAATGGACAAAGTCACTTGAAATAAAGGCTATTCTTTATATTCGCCAGAAAATTCCATCCGAGAGGTGAGAACTCGCTCAAAATTCCACGACTGGGCATCCCGGATGTCGTCTCACGCGTACTTCGCACCGATCGAAATGTCAAAACAAAACTCCACTGAGCAGCTGTCGGTCCCGCTTTAAATACGCGATACGCTGATCTTTCGAACTCTCGGAAAGGTTCTCTTCCTTTTTAGTGTTTAGGAGAAGGTTCCTATATGCTGTTCCAGGCGTCTCTCTAATGTTGTGGATAATTGTATACTGCTCTAAAAGGTAATAAAGGCTTCGATATTATATGATATATAAAAAAAAACTATCCGCCACAAATCACTCTCTGAAATCCGTAAAGGTCAAGAATTGACATTTGCGTCAGGACACTCCTCACGTGCTCGGTCAAACGAGCTGATGACACGTCTCGCTGGTCGCAGTTTTAACCATCGAAAGAGCAATTAGTGCTTCGTTTAACGGATACTGCTTCTTCCGCACTTCCGCACCGTGCTCATGACATTACTCTAACACGCTCACACGGCTGAGTACGTCCCGGCCTGGGGTTAACGCTTTCAACTCCAGGGTAAAATTCGTAGGCAGTAATCAAGGTAAAATCCCTCGATAATACTTCTGAATCTTTAAACCAGCCTCTAACGGACGGAACAAAATACGTTAGAGTTATATTTTTGACTCCCGGGTGACTCAACACTCGTCCGTTCTATTGCGGCTATAGAAAAAAAAATTACGGTATTAAATAATAATAATAATATTAAATAATAATAATAATGATAATAGCCTTTATTCAGACATTACAGACAGACAGAAAGACAACGAGGTCACGTCATGTAACCCCAACATCGACATATTTCACATGACACAACCTCAGTTTAAGAGAGAAATTATATCGCTCCCGACCGAAAATAGTTTGAGCGTGTAGGGCGGATTCTTCGGAAATCAACCTAAACAAAAATTTTATAGCACAAAGCGCGGGTACACATTTTCTGACTTAGTTGACCTGGGAGCCTACATGCCTATGTCGTGCGGAGAATGTGAACTTCGTTCATCTTGTAATCACTTATTGTACTATACTTATATTGTATAATGTATTAATGTTTTATTTTAATGTATTATCGTAAATTGTAACTGTACTCATCACCTTGTCCTAAATGACTATCCATTAGGGTCATTCTGACCTGTCGATAGTCTTTAAATTAAAAAAAAAAATTAACATTTAAGATTTGCTTGTGACAAGTTAGGCTGTCACACCATGGTAGTTTCGTCTGTATGCCTTTTGGCAAAGGCCTCTTCCAATTTCCTCCATTCCTATCTATCTTTTGCCATTCTGGTCTGCCACTTGCTGTAGTTTTGATCTCATCCACCCATCTTCTAGAAGGCCTGTCTCGTTTCCTTTTCTTATCTCATTATTGTTTTTGACCATTTCTCTCTTCCCCTGATTGTATGTCCAGTCCATTTCCATCTAAGCCTTCTGATGGATACTTTAACATTCTTCGTTTTTGTTTGTTCTTTGAATATTGAATTCCTTATTCTATCTTTTTTTCCCAACATACTTCTCTCCATAGCATTTTGGCAAGATTTTAGCTTTCTTTCGCGGGCTTTAATGATCGCCCAGGTTTGACAGCCGTAAGTTAGGACAGGCAGAATGCAGGTGTTGAAGAGTTTCCTTTTGATGTCTATGCTCATATCTCTGTTCTTCGTGATTTCCTTTAGACTCCAATATTGCTTCCACGCATTTCCTATTCGTCTATCTATTTCCTTTGTAGTTATGTCGTTTGGTGAAATTATTTGACCTAAGTACACATATTCGTCTATAGCACGGTTTTAAATATGAAGTAAAAATAAAGTTTATCTCAATATAGTTAGTGATTAGGAATCAGGAAAATAGAGAAAGTACATGAAAGAAATGGCCTTGCAGGGAAGCCAGATACTGGACGACCCTGAAAGCCTTAACAATCGACGAACATGTAGATGAGGGGGGAGTTAAATGTATCTCAAAGACAGCATAGCGCTCTATCCTCTCTTGGTGAGCTATTTATTAGTTAGTGATTAATGAATTATTAAATGGGCAAAACCACTTAACACAAATTAAATGATTACACTATTATTTAAAACATACTGTTTCGTAATTTATCTCTTATAAAGTCTATAAATTCTTTATTATCGCTGGGTAACACTTTCAAAAAATTACTGTTAAAATATCGCACTTAAGTATTTTGTTTTATTAATCTACGCGTCACTGGTATCACACACGCGTTGTAACATTGATCGCCACGGCTTGTCGCTAATCTCACACTGATAGAAACGTCAAAATGTAACTAAATTTATTTTTTCTTTAACTAATATTATTTGCAGCTTTAACTGTATTATTATTTTTCCTGTCTCATGTTTTTTCTGTATTATTATTATTATTTTTACCTTTTAACTATTATTATTGTAACTTTTAACTGTATTATTATTGTAACTGTCTTATGTTATTTTAAAAAAAAAATATTTTGTATATTTGTAAAAGCCCATAAGGGCGTTAAATAAATAAATAAATAAATAAATTATGGCCGTGACACGGCTCCGCTTTAATAGTAAACCTATTATATTTCCGAACATTCCAGACGTTCGTAATTTGTTCCCGTAGTTTTATGATTGTTCTAGATGTTCTCTTTTATATATATTTTTTTGCATTACTTATTCAAGCTTTGTTATTTTCTGATATTTTGTGATAATTATGATGTCTAATATTTATGCTTTGTTATTGTCTTTTCCATGTTTCCCTGCTCTTGTTTATATTTTGTTATTTACTTGTGATTTTATTTTTACGTATTGTTATTTTCTTTGAATAAATTGTTTCCATAACGCATCACAGAGATAGTGAAGTAGTTAGTGCAGCTTCGCACAAGTGATTTTGCATCGTCAGCGGAGTAGCGAGGAAACTGCTTTAGCATTAAAACAATACCAACTGGATGGCGAAAGTGTAGAGCTGGTACAGGAGCTCTTGCTCATAGAAGCAGGGTCTGTGGTGGGTCCCACTTCACTACTGTCTAGACGTTCCTCGAATATTTTAGCTCATTTCAGATTGCGACAGGGTGTTCCAGAATGTATTGGAAGGTTCTAGAGGTTTCGATAGTTTTGTTCGATAGTGACATTACGAGTGATTCCAATAGTGCGTAAATTTCTCGGAATTCTATAATCACGTTACAATACCAATGTTGGCTTTATTTTTTCGGTTAGGATTTAATGTGTTGGTACTGCCCCACTGTCCGCTGGGGCGAAACAATTGCATGCGGCGAATCATTAGCCATGAGTGGTTTAATCACGCCGCGCCTGGTGCGGGCCTACCACACCAGGGCCGGACCAGAAGTCTCGTGGACTGCACAGTGTACTGACGTTAACTAGACAAAATTTTAAATCAAGATATATTATAGAAGTCTACTTCTTATACGGGAAAGTAGGTATGAAAGTCTTTTTTCTAACATGTACATTCTGAATATACAGGGTTATTTGTAAAACATTAATAACCTCGCTACTATATTCCTGCCTTGATTATGAGTCGAAAATGTTCGAGCTATTATGGCCTAATATCAATAGTTACGGATATATGCGACATCAAAGTTTGCATTTTTTTTCTCAATATTTCTGACTTATTTTTTGTATTGAATTTTCGGGCGTATTCTAGTGAAATGTTAATAATTCGGAAGTTACGTCATATACACATATAAAGCTGCTTTATATAATTTCAAGTATATTTTTGTATCTACTTAATTTTTTTTTCCTATCTTATCTTTTATATTTATTTTTGTATATATATAATTTTTATCTTAATTTTATATGTATATTTTATTTTCTTTTAGATTTATGTATTCTTATGATTGTATATACAACTAAATTCTTTCCGCTTTCTTTTTTAAGTTAATACTTCTTTGCTTATTATTATTTGTTACAATTACATAACTAGCAAATGAGAATAACTGCCGCAGAACAGATTTTACCTAGTGTGGCAATTATTAGTAACTTATATTAAAACAAATGTAAAATAAACAATAAACAATAAATAAAATAAATAAAGAATATTGCTTTAAAAACTCCAATCAAAATATAGATATCTCATTATTAATAGTGACATCTTTATTGGATTATAGGAATGACAAAGCTTTCGACTACAGGTGGTGGTAGTAAAAATACAACTCACATACGAAACAAAGTGTGCAAGTCAAGTTTTAGTAGCTTGTTGGCGTGATGGTCTGGTGGTCGGTGGTTCGAGCCCCATTCTAGCATGCCAGCAGGTTAGTTCTGTTTTCATAGCACAAACGTTTAGATTAGTTTGAAAATAATATGAATATTGATACGACATGTATTCCGTGTTCGCGTCTCTATTTCAAAAAAAAGTAAAACATTTCCAGTGTTTTGATTCATTCCTCCCTAGCCACGACCACGTGACAATTTATATAACACCAAAAATAGGCTGGATCATCATCATCATCATTCTTGGCACTACAACCCTTGGTGGGTCTTGGCCTCCTCAATAATTTTCCTCCACTCATCTCGGTCTAGTGCCAGCTCTCTCCAGTATTAGAAGCTCTAAGGCAGAGATATCTTTGAGGAAGTTGTCACTCCATCTTAGTTTCGGCCTTCCTAAGCTCCTTCGCCCTATTGGCTTTACAACAATGAGCTCTATACTCTATTTAAAGGTCAAACGTCACAAAATTTATAAAACTGGGAAGACTTCGGTGGCTGGGTCATGTGGAGAGAATGTCCGAGCATCAAGCACCAAAGTCCCTGCTGAACTCAAGACTAATAGGGCGAAGGAGCTTAGGAAGGCCAAAATTTAGATGGAGTGACAACGTCCTCAAAGATATCTCTGCCTTAGAGCTTCGGAACTGGAGAGAGCTGGCACTAGACCGAGATGAGTGGAGGAAAATTATTGAGGAGGCCAAGACCCACCAAGGGTTCTTGTGCCAAAAATGATAATGATGACGATAAGTTTGCTAATTGTAGTACTACAAAACTGTGCATGTAGCTTAATATTATCATCTACTTCAAAGAGCTACAAAAAGTACTAGTTATAAACTGTACTACTACAAAATTTTCAAATCCATGTAGGGAGGGGGGTTGTTTCAGTTTCTAAAAATCTCTTCATTTAGCCACCACAGATGTTTTGGACGTTTTATTCGTTTTAAATTAATTACGATGACGACAAAGATTTCAAATAATCGTTTTATCTACATCAATTTCGCGAAAATATCGGCCAAAAATGTCACCTTATTAAACAAGTCACACTTCAATTAAAAATTTGAAGTGCGCAGTTTGAAGTACGTTGTTTGAAGTTTGAGGTGTGTGTAATTTGAAGTGTGCAGTTCACTTACAAACGTGTGAAGTGTATCTACATGTTACTATAATATTGTACTACATCGTAGTAAGGAAGGGGGGGCGTAGTGGGGTTGCGGGGCATAGCGGGGAATCCCTACGACAGCTCGAACGAAACGCCGTGCAATGTTTCAAAGGGCTCGCTTTAATTGGTCGTCAGTCGGCACGTGACCGTCACGTGCGATCCATGCCATTTTGACAGCCGTTTATGCTATATAAAAAAAGATTAAAAAACAGTGTTTTCGCTAAAAAATACATGAAATTAAACAGCAATTCTTTCTCAAACTCAATTACATATTGTGGTGGTTAATTTTTCGTTTTTAAGCAGTACCTTCTGGACTACATAATTAAAAGTACATGATTGTATGTGAAAAAGGTAAGATTTTGTCAGTTTATGTTTTGTTGTTAAAGTAACAATACATTTATGTATTCACATATCGTAGATTTTTTATCGTAATCGTGAAAAACATATACATAGTCGTTCGCAGTGCATTAAACCATGATATTGGGTCAAAACTTGTTGTTTAATCGTAATATTTTATCTTGTAGGTGTGTTTGAGTCTTAAGTACCCCACTATGCCCCGCCCCCCTCCCCTACTTAGTACAGAGCGGACCCACCACTAGAAGAGATACAACAGGACTGCCTCTTCTTCTTTCTCGCACTGTCCCAACTCATTGCCTAGGTAGGCTGTTGGGGTCGGCTCTTCTCGTTCTCAGGCTGTATCATCTTCGGTTCTGGGTATCGCTTTCACCCAGGCCGTTTCTCTGTAGTACATTGAGTCATCCAGGAGTTTTTCGGTCTTCCTCTGGAAGACTGTCGATGGTGCTTCATAGACATCGCCTGCTTCACCATATGGTCTGATGGTCTCCATCTTATGTGCCCATACAATCTCATTTTAATTTCATTCATTTCATTTCATTACCGATAAATTGGCGTTTATTATAATTACTTGATACATACACACGTAGTAAATATAAATATAGGATAATATGTAGCAAACCTCTCGGCCACTACCTATCTCGCTAGATATATAGTAAAACCTGTTCTGACGTAGGTAACTTTTAATATTTATTTTGAAAGAAAGTACACACAGTGAAAAACAAGAGTAAAAAATATCAAATTTCATGCGATATTTGACACAATAATAACGCACATTTCTTCACGATCGTAGAACAATGACGGATGTGCAAAAAATTCCATATTGACTTTTTTGGATCGTTAAAAAGTGAAAAAGAAGCCATCTAATGGTATATAAAAAGTGTATTTTGTCGTTATACAAAGTCGGTCGACGGTTCTAATTTGGGTTCTAAAAACGTCGTTGGACTGCGCTAACTATATTTGAGGTTTGAAAGGTAACAACTTTAAATAACTAACCCAAGTTTCAAAGAAAAATCTTTTGTAGTTATCGAGCTATGACATAAAGTGTCTTTATGTAAATAAAACTTCAAACGGCTATCCTGTAAATAAGAAAAATCACATGCGTCGTTTTTCTATGATTATGACGATTTGTCTGTGTCTACGAAAGACACAATTTTGCAAGAAAATTTCAATTGTCGATAGCATCACTCTGGGCAATTTGTTGACCTGAATATGCTGCGTCGGTCCTGGTCACACGTGTACCATGAGTATGGATTTAATAAGTACATACATTCTGTAAACTAAACACTGAAACTAGGATATCGGCAGTCAACAATGCGATACATTATAACTTGAATGTTGTATTCATGTCGAAGCGAAACTTGGGTATATTGGAAAAGAATGGAACAATTTTGTCAGAAAAATCTTGTAGGGTATCAGAAAAATTCAAAAAATATTATTCGAAATACGAAAAATTTAATCGATAATAAGTACCAATACTTATTAATGAGTTCCAAACACGATAATTCTCATAAAACACTTAAAACACGTAAGCCCCAGAAGGCTTTTAATATTTTTTTCTACGGCTTTTTATTAGTCGATTTGACTAATTGATTATACATTTCATGATATGCATTTTTAATCGTTTTATTTTTTTGGTGTCAGCATTTTTGTTTCAAATTTTTTTTTCAGAAAAAATATGAAAATAATGTTGTTTTGATTATTAATTTTTATCTAAAGATATAAAAATGAATCTTACTCTACTTTTATTGAGATCCAAATCGGCAGTGTTAAAAATATTTTTATATTAAGTAACGAAAACAAAATAATATTCTTATTTTTAACTTTTTTTAAATAGACATGCGAACACGGAATACTTGACACATCAATATTCTCACTATTTTCGAACTAAGCTAAACGCTTGTGCAATGAAAATAGGACTAACTTGCTGGTCTGGAGTGAGATTCGAACCCGCGACCCTTGTATAACGAGGCGAGAGTCCTAACCACAATTCCAACAAGCTACTCTTAATTGACTACGCTACGCTAATAGCTATGCTAAACTTATTTAATCATAAACAGTTATATTAAAACCTAAAAAAATATTCGGCACAGTTAAGACGCATTTCCATCTTGTCTTCCCTGCACACATTTTAAAAATATTTTTGACACTTTGAAGCTTCTTATAATTAAAAAAAAATCCAAATTCTTCTCTTTTCGCGTTTTTATCTTTCTGCGTATTATATATTATTAAAGTTTTGATATTTAACTAGAATTTATACATTTATATACTACGGAGAAATCTGCTTTGATTTACGAGTGTTTTAATATACGAGAACGTTTACGGAACAAATTGTGCTCGTTTAGGTAAGGTTTGTAGGACGCGGAATGAAAGAGGGATCTGTTGTGTTGTTGATGTTAATTTCTACCGGAATTAAGCTCCGGGAACTAGTGAAAGTGTACAAGTAAAGAAGCAGAACTAGACCGACTATCCGAGTGAGTGATGCGATCGAGGGATACAGTTCTATAGCCCCCTGACTCTTTGTTCGTTCCCTTTCCAATCGGGAACCTTATCGCTGATTGATGGACATAGGTCAGCAAATCCAGAAAATGGAAACAATTGAATGAAACATGGATTGCTGATGCTATGCGGACATTGCCCCCATACTCGTGTAAGTCGATGTTCCATTGTAAACTTATTTCTCACACCCGTTTTTATTTATTTTAACACTTAAAAGACTGTGCTGAAACATACCTTTAGGAATGGTGACGTAACACTTTGTTACATGATTAAAAATCGATATAGTTTTTAAAACGTGGTAAATAACAAATAATTTCAATACAGATAAGACTTTCTAAACCTCTTTTTATATAATTACGCAAGATAAACATACATATTTGCATTATTATAGTAATTTATCAGAAAATTATAGCATAGTCGACGTATCATTACCAACTGAATTCAGTCAAGCGGTCGACTTTAGTCCGTCTTTGTCTAACACGTGTTACGCGGTTCTACCGCGCTCTTTCGACATTGTTTCTCTTTCACCGAAGCCCAAGTAACCGCGTCCTACATGAAATGCGTGGTATTGTCTTGCTCTGTCCTAATCAATTTAAATGCGACGTGAAATATTCTGATCTCTTTTACTCACTGGCCAAAAATACGAGAGTATTGAATAAATATTTTTTAATTAAAAAATCTGTACATTCATAACAATTTAATTTAGTCATTTTGGTGTGAAAATGTATGTTCGATGATTGAAAAAAATTTGACGTTTTAGTTTTGGTAAATAAGGTAGATATTTAACATTTTCTATGACATGTAGACACACGTTACATCACCGACACACGGGAGTCAAATTAAATTTTAAAAAACACCCCATAGGTGAAAAATATATTCTTACAAGTTCCCACATTATAATAAGCAATATTAATGAAGTCTGGTCACGCTACAGAGTATATGAAAATGACGCACGTCACATAAGAATGAGTAAAAAACACGGTCGTAAAGGTTTTTTCCGATAGCTCAGTTAATTACATTTTGTGTTGATTCATTACGATTTTCATTTATTTGGGTGGGTACAGGTGATACGATCATGGTGATTTCCCGGCCTAATGTGACTCATTTTGAAGTAATGTACATACAGACAAAATTATTTTAGCATGTAGATAGAATTATAACACAATGGGTTTCATAAAATAATAGTTGAATAGCGAAAAAGTGGCTTATTTTAGAATCAGCTATTCTAAGTTCGAATGACTGCCGTCCGTAACTCGCTGGGATGAGGCCGGAATTCAAAACAACTAAACTGATGATGACTAGCCGGGCGCCAGAGTGAGACACGTTAATCAGCGCGCTGCCCACGTTACACGCAAGGGTCTTTATTAAATATTAAGTCTCGTGCTTTTTTCTTCTTCTTCGGGTTTACGTGTTATGTAATTGCGATTTTAGGATTCACAAAAATAGACATTCCATTCTGTTTTCATCTTTCGCGCCATCAAACTCATTCAACCTCATCTACATCATTTTAAATCTTTCAATTTTTGTTTTATCTTCTCTATATGTTGGTCTACTACAAAGGTTAATTTTATCAAAAAGGGAAAACTTATTCGATTTAATGCAATTCAAGTAACATGATCTTTAATCTTGCAGAAATATTTTGGACAAAGTTTTTGCAAGATTACAGAAAAATTAACTTTAGGCGAATAAATTTAAAATATTCGATATAAGTTACTTAAATAATAGTCAACGTTTTACAGACGATAAGTCAGAAATAATAAAAAAAAATACAAATTCTGACGTCCTTATCTCCATTATTATTGATAATATTAGGAAATTGATATTAGAAGAAGTTCGGCTCATAATTTATACGAAAATCTACCTTATCTATTGTGAACTTATTTATTTAGCTCTTATATATAAATAAATATTAAATGTTTTTTAATTTTTTTAAATAAAATTGTAAGTATTCGAAACACCCTCGTTTACACAGAGTGTTGACATATTTAGGTATTGACTCAACATTAATAATCCCTAATGTAGAAGAAAGCAACAAACCTGCACGTAGTGCATACAATCTGCATCCGCGCAAGAAATAATCAGTACGTCTTTGACTCCCGCTATACAAAATCATCCTTTTGATCAATGTGTGGTACGATTTCAGCGAGATGTATAGAATTGAATCTCAACACACACAATGCCCCACGTTGGGCGCCACTGTGACGCAGAGATTGACCAGGGCATCCTGGATTACAGCAAGTTTCCCAAAATGAATAATCCCGGTCCAACCAACTAGATCAATCGGGCACACAAGGTTGTGGGTTCTCCGCCCTGTTGATTTTAAAAATCTTCAAAACACATAATTATATCTTATACTCTGAAAATATTTGTGGATAGGTATAAAATTTTAAAAAATATAGTATATAAATAAAATAGAACAATTTATTTTACCTAAGTAGAAAAGAAAAAGAACACAAGGTGACAAAATAATAGCACAATAATATGATAATATCCTATGTTTCAATACCTAAATATTTAATTTGATGCCCTACGACAGACACCGACCTCACCTTTCTTGCATCCTTCAAATGAACTAGGTCACAGTTCAAAATAACACGGCGGCTCTCGTAGAGTTCATATTCAACACGTGTTATTCTTATCCAATCAGGTCTTTCTTATATAAAATTGATAGATCTTTACATAGATTCTTGTATTAACTAGTATCCATACGAATAGGCGCGAGGTCATAAAGAACTAAGTACCTATACCTGGGCTCCCTAACCTGCTATTTTATTAAATCACATTTAAAAAAAAGATATGAAGTAAATCTCTTGAAAAACTGTTGAAAACCCGAAATTTTGTACTTGGTCTAAAATGACTTCCTTTAGGTTTAATGATTGATTAATTATTAAATGGACAAAGTCAAAATTAATTCACTATTATTTCAATTCCAATATTTTGCTATCACTCCTCTATAAATTCTTTATTATCGCTGGGTAACTCTTTCAATAAATTTCTTGTTCTATGTTCAACACATCTTTATAAATTTTTTAGACAAATTAAATCATCACAGTTTTCCCACACGACCACTGACTGTTTAAATTGTTCTACTAAATTATGTGGTTGGTTGGAAAAAATTTATACAAATATCTGCAGAGAAATGAAATAGATGAATAAATACGAGGGTTGATCAAAAAATACAGTGAATGAATTTTTATAGCAGCAACTGCTGACGCTACACTGACGTGAAGTATCGATTTAGGTAGGCTGTTCCTTTGATAATAATAGTGACAAGTAAGAACAAGTTGCAACCTATCAGGCCACTTCCAGAGCCCAGAGAGTAAGGTCATGTTTGCCGTGTCTGTCGCGCATCATGGATTTCTAACTACGCGTGTTTTGTTTCAAGTTGTAAAAGAGTGCCAAAAAAGCCCATAAAATGTTAAAATCAGTATATGAAGATAATGTGATGACCATGAAGTTCAAGACGAGCAAAGGTTGGGACGTCCTTCGACCTCAGAAACAGAGGAATGCGCGCAAGAAGTCTCAGAAATGATTCGCCCAAACAGGCGATAGACTATTCAAGAGCTTGCCGAAGAACTGATCATCTGGTACAGGTCTGTGCAAAGCATTTTAACTGATGATTTGCAAATGAGACGAGCGAGTGCTGCATCACGACAAGCCACATCTCACTTCTGATCGGCGAGTTATTGGCAGAAAAAATCCTGTCTGTCCACATCCGCTTTACTCTTGGGATTTAGCACCACGCGACTTTTGGGTCTTCCCAAAAATGAAAACCGTGATGGATGGATAATTTTTCGACACCATTCCCGACATTGAGAAGGCCACGACAAAGACACAAGAGCCACTAAAGATTCTTCCGAAAGAATCCTTCTAGAAATTTATTTATTTATCTTAATAATTTAGTTCACATAATGTTGTGTGAGCTAATACATGATTTCACTTGGACACGTTGCATTCCATCTAATAATTTAAAAGTTTTTATAATATAATTTTTGCACTTAAGTTTAAACCTCCTTATATTCTCCATGTTTTGAATTTCCTTTGGCAGGCTATCGAAGATTTTTATACCTTTATACATCGTACAATTTTGTGAGGTGTTTTTTTTGGTAGTCTTATGTTGTCGCTTCCTCTTGTATTGTAGGAATGAAAATCCTTATTCAGCTTCATCCTGTCATTAAAGTATTTGGGTACTAATCCATGTTTAATTTTAAATATTTGGACCATTACATAATATATTATTTTTTGATTTACAGTTTCCAGTCCTAGGGCATTGAACATTTTTGTTACTTTAGTTCTCCTATGCTTCCGAATGCTTCCAATCATGGAAATACCGTTGGGATAAGTGCATCGCCAGTCAAGAAGAGTACTTTGAAGGAGATAAAGTCAAATTTGTCATTAACTTGTTTAATTGTTAGTAATTACATTATTCGCCGTATTTTTTGATCACGCCTTGTCGACTTGCAGCGGATCAACAAAGGCCGATAATGATGACATAATTCAATATGAAATTCACACTGCAAACATCGCGACTTTCGCGAGCTCAGCACGGTGAATGTGAAGTTTTCACAAACTTCCTACTTAGCGTCTTCCCGCCGCTGAAGTTTTTAATAGAGTTAATGAACATCCTGCATTGTGGTTCGGCCCTGCGCAGCCATCTCTCACGGCCTGCAGTAGCGTTGAGCCGTGTCCATGGAACGAGACACGTTGAGATTAATCTCAGTGCCGGGTACAGGTTTTAATATTTTGATCTCGTGATAAATTCCAAATCAAATTTATTTATTTATTTATTTATTTCAACGGTTACAAAACCTATTACAGTAATTTGATGTTGTACTAATTACCTTATAATATAAAATGAGAGAGTAAGTAAAAGTAAGTATAAGATAATAAAGATAAAATATGTAGAATACAGAGTCAATATAAAATAACATAATAGTGTCAAAAGTAAGCATAAAATGACAGAGATAAAAAAATAATAATAATTACAGAGTAAATATACAATAACAAAAGTATTAAGAAGAAGTAATATATATTAAATAGTATGAAAAAGTTAAAAAATGTGAATTACAATTTATGAAATTATGTAGCAACAGAGTTAGAAACTAAAATGGACTGCCTTATTTCTCTAAGAAGTATTTATTGAGTGAGTAGGGTAGCATTCTAATGTAATACTGAAGATATCCGATATGTGTGCGTATTCGTTCCCTAGTGTAAGTAATCTGTTAATCGTACAGTATTGGATGTGCGCAGTATTCGTTTTGTTGCAAAAATAAGTATTTTGGGAACGGGTATGCCTTTGTGGCACGTTGATTGTAATAAGCGACAGGAGGTCAGGTGCTTCGAATCTGTTACTATTAATTATTTTGAATGGAAAAATTAAGTCAGCTATTATACGTCTATCACAGAGTTTCGTTAGCCTTGACGTTTGTAGAAGATAGTTGTAGTTAATTTGCTCTATTGGGATACGTAACCTATAGTATAAATATCTTAAAAATTTGTATTGTACTTTTTCTATTATGTGGATGTGGCTTGTGTAATATGGTGACCATAGAGGGCTGCAAATTCTAACTGACTTCTTACTAGGGATTTATATAGATGTATGCAAGTAGAAAGATTGTTAAAGTTTTGGGAATTGCGAATTATAAATCCAAGCATTTTCATTCCTTTGTTAGAGATATTGATAATGTGACTTATATCATTTATGTCATATAAATGTCAACATCTCGGATATAATGAAAATTGGAAGAGCGTGTACTCATTTACGCTCTGTAGAAATTATACTTCTTTGGTACTTTATAATACTTTAATACAGCATTAGTACTTATTCGAGTAATTTCAGTCGAAACATGAGAATCGTGAGGTTACGTTTGCTATAGTTACTTCGGTAATCCGTTTGAAACTGTCAGACTAGACCGCCTTGATAAGAAGGCGCCTGAGAAATCAATCCCTTTTCTAGAGGTATTTCAGACATCGGACACCGCGCATAAAGGTATTTAGTTTGAGAGAGATATGTGAAAATACACAAATCTCCTTATTTGAGTACAACGAACGCCGAACACGACGTATACTCACGTCTCGTATTTATTTTATTTTTTTTATTCTCATCTATTAAGTGTTGGGATAACAATCTTAAGATGACAATATTTCTATTTTCGAAATACGGCCGGATACGTTAGTTGTATGGATGAAGGCTTCCAGGGCTTATTCAATATCACATTTGATGGTTCCAGTTCACATCTAACGCATTGATTTTTAACGTTTGGTGTACAATATGATGGAAATAAGGAAGTGAACGAAGACACGGTGTGTATAGGTCTTTTCATATAACCTTGCAATTGAGTTAGTATGGGTACAGCGCGTAATACGCGCATTTTTTCATCGTGTTAAGTTTATGGATACGAGAGGAGCGTATCCGCAAACTTAACACAACGAAACAATGCGCGTATTACGCACTGCACCCACACTAACTTAATTGCAACATTATATGAAAAGACTTATACATGGGTGCGAACGCAGCTATGCGTTGAGCTATGGGAGAGAAAAAGGGAAGAAAGATGGAATAACTCATCGGATTCCGATAACTCTCCCAATCTCCAGTCATTTACTGGTTCTTGTGGACTGTATTTTCTCTTGTTTTCTCATTCCACTCTAGAGTTCCGAAAACATTTATGAGCGGCGACAAAAATTACACAGCCGGCCCTGTGACTCATTTTGCCCAACGACGAGAAGAGAGAGAACTGCTTTGCCGACGGTCTTCTGGTGAGGGGGAGGGGAGCGGGCAAGGTGGGACAACACAGAGGAACATAGATTGTTCAAAGTATTATATTTGGTACCCAACAATGGGGGCTATGAAAACCGAGAGCTGTCACTACTGAATTTCATTGTGCAGAGTAGAAAATCTCATAAACATCTCATCCATGTGCGCGGGCCATAATGTCTCACGCTGGCGAAGTGATTAATGAGCACATTTTATTGTACCCGGTGCACTGAACAGGCTTCCCTCACAGCTCGCAGTAATAAAACTTCGGACTTATTACGTATTTATTTACTGAAGTGTAACCTAATTGCTTCAATAGAATAAACTCCGTAAATGAAGCTCTTGATGATGAATATTTCGCTTCGTGAATCAAAATCAAATAACAATAAATCTCGAAGGGAATGAGAGGAAAATAGATTGGCTAGACAGGTGATTAGACGGAGACCGCAGATCGGTAATTTGAGCAAGCCAAATAAATGCTGGACTGATGACATATTTATTTATTTATTTATTATGGAATCTTAACACTTTCGATCATTATAATGTTAAAGTGTACATTGCTTAGATTACAAATTTGCATAGACCGTCAACAGGTCATTACCACAGTATACTAAGAACAGTAATACGTCTTCATACAAACTGGCCGCTACCCATTAGAATGTGTGCGTGCGTGCGGCGCCGTGTACGCACGCACTGTGACGCACACATTGACATAGAATATGGGGGCACAAGGCGGCGGCAGTAAGGGCCGTGCTTTCGGTGCCATTCGCGCTCGCAGCCGCCGCTTTAGAAAAAAAGTGCGCTTCCTGAAAAAAATGCTTTTTTTATGTTTGTGATGCTTTACTAAAAAGGTGTGTTGATTATCACAAAGACTGTGAGTTTTTAAAAGTCTACGTTGATGTTAATCAGCGTTCTTGCAATTTAAGTGCAGAAACTAGGTATACTAATTACAGAAATTTTCGGGTTTCGTGTCTACCTTATGCGTCGGAATCTTAGACGCTACGAGTGAAAAGAAAGGGAGTAAAAATAAAGTGACAACTCGAGCGTCAACGCAAGAGTAGGCTAATAACTCACCGACAGGCCGGAGATAAACTAATGTTCTGGGTATATTGTGTCATTAATGACCCTAATAATATAGATAATAGATAATCCTAGAGTGACATTAGAGTACAATGCTTCTGGGGACAAAAATCCAGTAATTGTGTACAATTTGAACGTACAACCGTGGTAATGGAAAGGAAATAAAACATTTTAAATTAATGCATGTTTTATTTATTCACCAAAGTCACTGGATACGAATTTAATCGGAGCACCATTCTTCAATTCATAACATTTCCGTAATTTGCACTAATTGTCTTTCTGATGCATGTTGCTTAAATCGCTCAGGTTCGCACAAGAAAATACCGCGCATAAAAACCCCACTCGCGTCATTATGTCTATCGCTTGAGTCTGGTCAATTTTTCGCCTTTCTACGGTTTTGTTGCGGCGCTGCGTGTTTATAAGACCCAATGTTCTAGATGCTTCGCGAATCTTCGAGAATTCTTTACAGACCTCTCCACATTTCTAGTAATTTCTAATTTATTGTCAAATGTGAAGACTACTGTACAATGGTCTATTATGTGTAGTTCTTATCTTTGTAGACTCGTGACAATACTCAAAAATACTGTCCATCATTCTTGATACTTTTCAAAAAGTTACATTTTCACATGCTTTTATTTAACACTTTTTGTCAGTTTTATTGTGGTGGAATCTTGCAATTGATTTTTCACCATCTTCCCGACTAGCTAGAGCTCTGAAACTTTCTACATTTACGTCAAGTGGAAGACTTGACATTATTAAATCATTTTCGACATGATTTGGTCATTATTTTGATTAAAATTAATAGTTTTCATTACGCTTTTTTAAATGCTTTCATAAAAAAAGAAGAAAGCGTATTAAAGCATGTCTAAAAAAAAATTATATGTTAAATAAAATGGTTTTTTTATATGTACTGTACATTTTACTGAGATGCAAATCTCGACGTTTCGCTGAAGTCTTATCCAGCGTCATCAGGAGAGCGTCCTATCACAGCGGAGATGTTGGCCGAACTCCGAATAGTTCGACCCACACCTCAATCGCGATAGGACGCTGAATAAGACTTCAGCGAAACGTTGAGATTCGCTTCGGTTCGTATAAAATATCCGTTTTATCTGACACATAAATACGCCCAACGACCGTAACAATATCCTCAACCCTTTAATCATTTTTTTCTTCATTTTATTATTTACTCGCATTATTAAAATGCTTAAGCCCGCAAAGAATTGTGGTGCGTAACACTCGGCGTATTGCTAAGTGCTTTCGAGGGAATCCGCCGAAAACATCGGTTGCTGGGTGGGCTTCGCTCCCAGCGCAACGTCCGGCCGCCCGCGGGGGGCCCCCCGAGCCCCAGCCAGGCAGGGTGGCCCCCTGGGCAGGGCGCCCTCGCTCCGAGAGGAAGGGGGCCCCCTGGGCAGGGCGCCCTCGCTCCGAAAGGAAGGGGGCCCCCCGGCAGCCTTTACGACGACCCCGAGCACTCCGCCTCGTTACACATTATTGCGAGGTTCGCGGATAAAGAAGATTTCCTCTTTACCGACAAAAATGTCCGACTCGTTCGGATAGAGTAAGGATCACTTTAAAACGACAATTTTACAACATTTATTTTTACGCAGAAACTATCTGTAACACGTAAAAAATGACGATACTGCAAAAGAAAAAGAAATTAAAAAAGAACAGAATGCAAATAGAAAAAAACGTTTATGTTACAAATAGACAGACCGACAAGATATTATTATTATCACTAGCTGTTAAAATGACGGTACTTTTACATGCCGGTTTCTAAAAAATAAGTATTTAATTATTTGTAGCCGACACCCATGAACATTTCTTTATGCTACCATGATTTTTTGTATTCATATTGTTAATATTTTTTTCATGTTTTATCATGTAATCTCTATGTATCTTTTTTATGATATAAAAGCACAAATCAAATCAGCGCGTATATTATTAATAAACTAGGTGTTCTCGCGCGGCTTCCCACGCGTAGATTTTTAGTAACTTTTAGTCATATTTTATCAATTTGTGTGTTAATCTTAACATAGATATATATCATTGCGGACCATATTTTATCAATTTATGTATTAATCTTAATATAGATATATGTGATGAGGACTTTTTTATAGAACTTTTTGAATTCTACAACTTATCCATACAAAGTATTTAAATATCTCTTGCCGTTAAGGCAGCGTTTGTAAAAAACGCATCGCTCGACCATTTTTTCGTCGACTTAGGTTGTAAAATAGGTAACCACAAAAAGCCATTTTATTTTAACGTCATAATAAGTCCATTCTAAATATTGGTGAAAGAATTTTTGAAATCGGATGAGTAGTTTCGGAGATTACCTCCTACATCCAAACTTACAAACATTACTTCTTTCTACTCCCTTTCTTTTAACTCGTATCGTTTGCTTGTCTGTTTGTCTATCGAAAAAACTTTGGATCGATTTTTAACCCTTTTCCCGTGATCCAATCGAGCTGAATCTTTGCAGACAGATCGTGGCGACGATAAAAATGACCTAACAAATTTTCGTTTAAAAAAATTAATAATTATAGTATAATTTTGGATTTTTCGAAGTTTAAACGATTTATGTATTGTTTAATTTTCGAGTCGTGTGGAGTTGGCGTGGAGTAGGCGCAAAACATGTTTCAATTAGAAATGCAGTATAATAAAAACTAGGTTTTTATGGGTTAGTTAATAGGGTCCCTCAGGTTTGGGCATGTTGAGCGAATGAATGAGGAAAGAATGGTAAGAAATATATATGATGCAAGTGTTGACGGCGCCAGAAAGAGAGGGCGACCACGGAAGACGTGGCATGACCAGATTAACCAGATACTGGAAGATGGTCCTGTGAGAAGCCTGAACAACCGTCGAGCTTGCATGCGAAGATGTATGAATGTAGACGAAGCGAAAGTTGTATGTCAGGACAGAAGAGTACGGCGCTCTTTCCTCTCTGCCTACCCCAACGGGGAAACGGCGTGATGGTAAGTTAGTTAGTTTTTTATATTATTATTATAGATTCAGATAAATCTTTAAAATTTGTGTTGATCTCTATCGAAGCTCAATGAAGGAACTTTATATAACGTTGACTGTAGAATGAAATTATATTCTAGGTGGCTTATAACGTTGACTATAGAATGAAATTATATTCTAGGTGGCTTATAACGATGACTATAGAATGAAATTATATTCCAGATGGCTTATAAAGTTGTCAATAGATTGCAATTTGGACCCCCTGAAGTTGTTTTCGCAAGAAATGTTATTTGGAACAGTTCTGTCCGTAATCGGGTCAGCTGTAATGTCCTGCAATGAGAAGTCGATACTGAATCAAAGTTGTATGACGCCCAGACACGGCATCGCCGAATCCATTTTGTTGATTAAGCTTTTCCAGCGGAGCTGCGCTCTGTTATTTTAGTTCGCTTTGAATGATTTTATTTCATTGCTAGCTTTACACCAGAGAAAAATCGCGGGACATAATAATTTCAAGATAGATGGCTGAAAATTCATGAATAGAAAAGCATTTGATTTTTTTTTAATTGACTATTCGCTTAAACCTAAAACCAAATATTCCAATTATAATAATTTCTTTGTCTGTCCGTCCGTCCATCCTAACTTTGCGTAACGTCCATAACTCCTTTGTAGTATAAAGATTTCTTTTTTTCTTCTTTTTTTAAAATAAATATTTATTATTAACTTTAATTAAACAACTTTCCATTAACCACTTAACTAGTAACTCTACGTCTATCGGTTTCGATACCACTGTATCTTCAGCAGGACAGAGCAAACTAACTATCTATGGGCGTGGCTACAGCTATGGTGGGGATAATTGTGAAGTGGACTCCGAATTGGGGAATATTTCAAGTAACGGGCTATTTATAAAATTTATCTACTTGTTAATTATATTTATTGGCTTTACTGTTCAGGCATTATTTTTTTTTCTAGTAAATATTTATAGTTTAGGAACCGAAATGTAAAAGTACTGTCATTTTTGACGGGTTATCGCTAGTAAAAAAATAATAATATAAAACTCTCAAGACAGCGTAATTTCGACCATTGCGTGTTGCTTAAGCCTGATTTCGTGTCACACAATTATCTAAACTCTTAACTCCAGAAATTTGTGAACCGACAGACAGACGGACAGACAACGAAATTATTATTATATTAAGAAGGTTAGTACTCACCGAATTGATATTGGTAACATGAGTTCATCAACACTAGCTATAACCAGTCAAAAATGACGTACTTTTATCGTTTATTTCGGCCGCCAGTACAGGCTGTGAAAAAAAGCGCTATCTAGAGTAGCGAAGCGTCTTCATAACGAAAGTGATGGACATTAATAAATAAAGAATTACGCTTATTTGCGTCTTATACTATATCATTGCTATTTTAGCCATCTGGTAGCTTTGGTGACGGACATTGTTACGTAGAGAATTATAGGGATTTTGTACCTCATTTTATACACCTCATCACGATTCGTACCATCTGATAAAGTTAGTGACGGACATAGTTATATATGATTAATACCAATGACATTTGGTATATTGTAATGGATGCACATAGTAGTTTTAAAAAAAAATTAAAAATCTATTTTGTTTTATTTTGTTCAATCTATGTTCTCATTTTATTTAAAAACTATTGGATTCTAGGAAGTTGCGAACGGACACCAACCTGGCGACGTATGAGTAGGGTCGATATGTCAGATTTCGCTCATAAAACGTCCCTGGGAAAGCGGTGGGTGTCCATTCACTGGATTGTTTTTCTCGTAACTATACACAATTGCCCGTCAATAAATCTAGTGAATATACAGAGTATTTATTCTCAAACGAAAAAAAGGTAAATATTGTGACTTATATGCTTTCTTGTGACACATTTTTTTTTTTAAATTTATGTTAATTATTTATTTCCAACATAATGCTGTGTTGGCTCATACATGATTTCGCTGGAACATATTGCATTCCATCTAGTCATTAAAAAGTTTTTACAATAAAATTTTTAAATTCCTTATATTCAACGAGTTTTGAATTTCCTTTGGCAGGCTATCGAAGATTTTTAGACCTTTGTACATCATACAATTTAGTGATGTGTTTTTCTTTTTCTTCGGTGGTCTTATGTTGTCGCTTCCTCTTGCATTGTAAGAATGAAAATCCCTATTCAGCTTCATCCTGTCATCAAAGAATTTGGGCACTAATCCGTATTTAATTTTAAATATTTGCACCCATTTTTATTTTATTTTTTATTTTTCATTTATTGGTTTTCCTACAGCCGTATAATTAATAAATCCTGAAAAAAAACAATTATTGATGAACAGAGCCTTGGGCCAATTACAAGAAAACATATATATATGCAATAATATTTTACCACGATCGATAAAAAAATAAGAAAAAACAATATGTCAAATAGTGAGTATGTGTGAGTGTGTGTATTTGTGTGTATTTATATGGCCGCGTGTGGGAAGAAAAATGTCATCGCGCGAGTTTATACGCAAGGTATTATGTAAACTGCTCAAAACTTAAATATAAAATATATCGAGATCTGTAAAGGCCGTGTCATAGGTATCTAGAACTCTGTTAATAATACAGTTTTTACCGTAGCTTGTTCTCCAATGATTTCAGTGGAAAAGGCGTGGTGCTCTTGTTCGTCTCTTCGGCACATTAAAGTGTATCGAATTTAAAATTTCAGATGAATCTATGTGATTATTAAGTATTACGCTATTATGCTACAAAATACAAATACAAGGTCGACAAATACGTCGAGCTTGCATGCGGAGATGTATGATTGTGGATGAGGCGAGAGTTGTATGTCAGGACAGAAAGGTGTGGCGCTCTATCCTCTCTGCCTACCCCCACGGGGAAATGGAGTGATGGTAAGTAAGTAAGTAAGTTGTAAAGGTATTTCATATCTTGTGGTACTTATGTGCGTCGTCATAGTTATCTAAGTGGACTTGATTTTTGAAATTAAGTATTTTTGATACATTATACTTTATTATTTTTTTAATTGATTGAACAACATTGTAGATTGACATTTTTAAAAAATATTGATTATTTTATTTGTATATATCTACTTTTCTGTGAGTTTTTTTTCACCAACACGTTTCAGAAATTACCATTCCATCATCAGGGTGCTGTAAAACTGTCAAAAAATTCGAATGAAATGTTTTTTGTTCCTCGTTTTTCCAAATTATTTGAAAAATTATTTTTTTTAATAATTTTTGACAGTTGTACAGCATCCTGATGATGGAATGGTAATTTCTGAAACGTCGGTAAAAAAAAAAAACTCACATAAAAGTAGATATATACATATAAAATAATCAATATATTTTTTTTATACTTTATTCATTGATTTCGTACGACATTCGTGCGTCGCAGCACACCTCGCAGAACACGGAGGAGGCCGGATGCTAGAGGCGAACTTCAAATCCTCTACAAAATGGCGCTCGCGGGCCCGGAGCTCTTCGTCAGAGGCGCCTCGCGGCGGTGATACTTTTATTCAATTGAAACGCCTACAAAGGGAGAGTCGCGGGTTACTACGCGGAGCTCGAAATAAATCCGTCTTAGCTCTCAAAGAAACTGTACAAGTTTGTCTCGGGAACGTTTGGCTTCACCGGTGCGGTTTTTCAGGTGGGTTTTAAACTCGGCCAAATCCAAGATAATGGTCCCATTGCATATACAACGAAAATGATTATTTTACTATATTATTGAATGTGCTAATAACAGAATCAAAAAAAAAATATATAATATATATATATATATATATATTTTATTGTATACATATTGAATATATATATTGTATTTATTGTACAGGGTTATTTGTAAAACATTAATAACCTCGCAGGACTATATTCCTGCCTTGATTATGAGACGAAAATATTTAAGCTATTATGACCTAAAATATCAATAGTTAAGGAGATATGCGACATCAAAGTTTGAATTTTTTTTCAATATTTCTGACTTATTTTTTGTAAAACGTTGTGCTATCATTACAGCAACTCATATCGATTACGAAAAATTTATTCATTTCAATACAAGTTAAATAAAATGATAAAACCCTTGAAAAAATTCCAATTGGAATGTTTTCCAATTGGAATTTTATTTTTTTATTTGACTTGTATTAAAGGAAATGAATTTTTCATATTCGATATGAGTTACTACGATGATAGTCCAACGTATTACAAAAAATAATTCAGAAATATTGAAAAAAAATGCAAACTTTGATGTTGCATATCACCTAAACTATTGATATTAGGTCATAATAGCTTGAACATTTTCGACTCATAATCAAGGCAGGAATATAGTCCTGCGAGGTTATTAATGTTTTACAAATAACCCTTTACATAT